>OU898283.1:86875619-88075619 GCA_918026665.1 Diabrotica balteata
AAAAAATACTAACAACCAAGGCAATTGAAAGTAACATAAATATTATAAGAATATTTTCAAATATGAATTTACAGCATATCCAATGTCACTTGTACCTGTAGGAGTTTTATCGATACCGTCAAATAAATCTGCCTTAGGTTCTATAATAGGACAGTTTACAGTTATGTCTAAATCTCTACCATTACCATTACAAAGTAACAAAAGTGTCACATTCTTAAAGGTATGAGTTTAATCCAAGCCGTTGGCAAACCCTCCAACTGCAAATCATTTGGCGACTATGCAAGAATTTTAAAATCAAAAGTGTTCAAGAACCTCTACAACCCTAAAAGGATTGGTTTTGTATTTGACCAGTACTAACAATCTTTGTAATGGTCCATATAAACTTTATCCTACTTCAGACAGTATAATATATAATATTCGTGTACATACTCATCCAAAAGAAGGTATGAGTATGTAGTGTGACACCAAGACTTTGACTCCCGAATCTGTTGCTAACTGGCTGGAGTAAAGAAAATGTGGAGCTGGTACCAGTTTATATAGGGGTTTATATATATCAGGAGTATATACTATACTCCTAATAGGTGTAAAAGATGAGTTTATTTTTACCTTTTTGTGACGAATAATTATTATATTGGTTTTTTTCTAATTGTCAGACTGTACAGGGGCTCCAATGCTCATGTAAACGGAAACGAGATCAAATTCATTGGTTCTTGTAAATATATTATGGCCCAAGTAAAATGTTACAAAAAAGGTGATAAACCTGAACAATTTTAACCATAGAGAGTGTTACTTCTTTTTATAGTAATGAAGAGTCTAACATAGAGTAAGATAACTAACACAAGATAATAATTAAGAAATAGGTACATAGATTTAATTGTTTTTATTACTATCCTTTGTTCTTTAACGTGAAATTTGCTGCCAGGGAAAAACCGTTACAATTTTAGATGTTTTATATATCACAAGCTTTTGAATTTTAACGCCGTTACAACGTCCTTAATAAGCTTTATATAATACTAGATAATAATGTATGCAAATTTTTGGGACAAACCCCGATGTACCAAGTCACCTAGGAATCGAACACATAAAGAGTCTCACAGGTCAATCCTTTTGATAACGTGGGTATCTGGGATGAGTGAGTTTTCAGGGAGTGCGAGCTGTATAGCTAAATTTGGATTTTCTTCAGTAAACGAATTTAAAGGAAATATAAAGTTAATTTGTTTATAAAGCTATAGCTCGTAAACTATTTGACGTACAGTGTCCAAGTTTAGCATAAATGAACTACATATATTGAAAAATATTCCCCTGGAATCTTAATATAGTACGTGAACAGCATAGTTGGTCCCTTAATTATAAATGATATGCAAAACAGATTTGTGTTTGTAACTCTCATTCAAATTGAACGCGGTTAGATTTATTTTGTAGGTCTTTTAAAAGAGATTAAAATAAGTTTTTGACATTTTTTGTAAAACAAACAGTGGAGAAGATATGCGAAGAAAAATTGTAAAAAAATAATACTACAAATAAACAATGTCTCCGAAATTTTTTAGACTTCGAGTACTTACCAACGTGTTCTGCATAATTTTATCTAAAAAATTACTTAAAATCATCTAACTCCTTAAAATGTCATCAAAACGACGATTTTGAAGCTCTTCCCACTGGTTAAAGAAGCTATTATAGATTCACACAAAAGTTGTGTATTTTCAACTCTAAATTTCTAATTTAATTAATTATTCTAATTTTATATCTATATCCATAATAGTTCTAATCTAATTTCAAAATGTTTATTTAAATAAAAATGAAGGGTTCCAGTTAAAATTTCAAAGTTGCCACACCCACCGCGTTCGCAGGGAGAATAAGAACCCTGCTATTGCATAAGTATATAGATTTTGAAAAACCATTAAAAAAGAATTCCTAAGTTTTTTCGATACGACGTCTAGTTCTCGAGTTATTTGACAATCGCCTTTCTGGACAGAGCTCTTTAATAATGTAAATAATATTATTCAAACCGGAAATAAGCCGAAGGGAGTGAGAGGTCTGACTGTAAAATTCATTTGCGATGTTGCCAAATTTACCGGATCTCGGGTTGTCTACAAAATGTATATTTAGCATATACACAACGGATCGCTCGCACTGCCTCTACAGCGGATTTAGTGGAACTACTGCAATATAAAATTCACCAAAAGGGGTGCAAAATGAGGTCCAGACAAAAATCGATTTCTTTGTACCCCCATCATTGTTACATCGAGATGTCACTATATACACGTGAATACAAGGTGAGATCCAAAATCGGATCTCGCCTTGCAAAACGGATCTCATTTTGTATAGCTTATGATACAAAACGGATCTCGCCTTGATATGAAGACATATATATATATATATATATATATATTATATATATTATATATATATATATGTGTGTGTATTATGAAATTCAAGTTAGTTTATATCGTTCAATTTATAAACTTATTACAACCTCAATGACTACCTATACCCTTTATTTACCCAAACTAACTTGGGCACGATGAAAACATTTTAACAGAAATTTCATTAATCAGCCACATCATTATTACCTACAGAATAATTTACTTGATAACTTAATATGTGGAACCATGTTATAGTGTATTTTTATGTATGAGAGAGTAATAAAACAATAAATTATGTATGCAAATCCTAAATGTTGATACAGGTGACTCAATGACAAACAGATATTTGTCAACAAGTTTACAGAAGTATATAGGGAAAATAATTTTAAATTGAGTATGACCACCAGGTATAAAGGTTGGAGCAGAATAGAATACAATAGTTGTGAGGGTTACTAATCCCTAAATAAGGTTGCCAGTTTCGGAGTGATGGAGGTTAACAGGGTACTAATGAATTTGCAAGAAATGTAAGTTGTTTATTTTATTGGTTATATATAACCAATAAAAGTTTTAATAAGTACCTACCTATTTGCAAAGTAAAGTTTAATTCTTTAGATAAAATAAAACGTTTTATTTTATCTGAAATGAGTGCATTCCACGAAGTAAGGGTTTCAACAATCAAACATTGAATTCTTTAATTCCAGGAATCTACGACAGTAATTGACTAGATAATTACCTTCTAAACTTATTCCACAGAAAAGTGTGATAGTGGGTTTTTCCATTTTGTAGGAACGTCCAAGTGGCGTATTCAAAATTCTTAACAGTTCACTAAAAGTAGGTACTTCAGTTGCAAGGTGCAGTTTATTGTGTATACTAGTGTTATGGAGAATTTGGAAGTGCTGTGTAAACGCCGAAAAATTGGTCCTCTAACAGTTAATGAAAAAACATTAATATTTAATTGTTTTAAATCATTTACAGACAAACGTTTATGTAAAAGTGTTGATGAGACCGTTGAGTCAGTTAGTACACTTGGTGTTGGGAAATCTACGATTTACAGAGTTATTAAAGAAGAGAAATGTGGTAGTTTTCAAATGCCAACTTGGTGTTAAAAATCTACGATTTACAGAGTTATTAAAGAAGAGAAATGTGGTAGTTTTCAAATGCCACGTAATGCTCCAGGGAAAACCAAAATTTCAAATAGAATATTATTTTAAAGAACGACTTCGACGGAAAGTGCATGAATTCTTCTTTAGACAAGAATTTCCAACATTGGATAAAGTTCTTGTCTCAGTTCGAGATGATAAGGATTACCCAGAAATGAGTCGAAGTACGTTATGGAAACTTTTAAAAGAAAATAGGCTTCCGCTGGAAAAAGAATCCCAGAAAGTCTATTTTATTAGAAAGAAGCGATATTGTCATATGGAGAAGACATTTTCTAAGAACCATAAAGAAAATTAGAAACCGAAAAAGAAAAATATTTTATCTTGATGAAACATGGATCAACGAGGGTCATACACCAAATAAATTTTGGCAGGATGAAACTGTTACAAGTTAAAGGCACGCTTTTGTAAATAACTTATCTACTGGTTTAAACCACCATCAGGAAAGGGACGCAGGCTGATAATAGTACACATTGGCAGTTCAGACGGTTTTGTTGAAGGTGGTTTATTAACTTTTGAATCAACTCGTACCGGTGACTACCATGAAGACATGAACGCTGATGTCTTTCAAGAATGGTTCCAACAAATGATAGATCTTCTTCCTAAGAACTGTGTAATAGTAATGGATAATGCAAGTTATCACTCCAGACTTATAGAAGGACTGCCCACAACCAAGTGGTTAAAAAAAGACTTGCAGAATTGGCTGAGTTCAAAAAATATTACGTACCATCCCGGATCTATAAGAAAGGAACTTTAGTCGTTGTGTGCCCTTCATAAAGAAAAATTTAAAAAATACGAAATTGATGAAATTGTCAAAAATCGTGGAATGACAGTACTTAGATCACCACCATATCATTGTGAATTAAAACTGGTATGGGCACAGAAAAGAGTGAAGTTTCAAGAAAAAATACCACTTTTAAAATTCATGATGTTAAACAGTTGTTTTTGGAGGCCGTAAAATAATGTAAAACCTGAAAACTGGGAAAAGGCAGTAAATCACACTATTAAAGAAGAGGAAAAAATGTGGAAGCTGGACAATATTACTGATAAAATGATCGAGCCAGTTATTATAAATCTTGGTTCTGAAAGTTCATCTTCTGAATCTGATTTGGATTTCTAACAAGAAGCTGTAAGTTTTATATTAATATTTTTATTCATCTATTTAACATACCTTAGACGGTTTTAAAAACTCTTTTTCTCTTTTGTAATTTTTAAAAATTAAAAAAAATGTGAATTTTTTAAAACCTCTTTTAATGTAGGCCAGTCAGTTCTAATATAATGTGTGATAAAAGAGGTCACTTTTGTTTACATACACATAACACTTTATAACACTGAAATAATTCATTTATTTTTTACAATTATTCAAAGTAATTTTTCAATTAATCTTGAGCACGCCCATGGAGTGGTCGAAGGTACCAGTTAAAATTATGCTAATTACTCTCTCGTTCATAAAAATAAACTATACAAGAAAGATATTTTCTCTTTACTCACTTAATTCCATATGTAAAAAAAATAGAAAACAAAAAAATTCCATTTTTAAACATAGTATGTCACTTTATACTTTATACGCATAAGATATTAAAAACTTTAATGAAATATAATGATAGTACTAACCTGCATATTGTCTTCCAGGAATGTTTCATTTCGGTGTTTTCAGTTATTTCAATATTGGTTTTATTGTAATCCTCATGACTTTTTGAATATGTATTTCCTTTCGACACCATATTGCTTTTTACTTCGTTATGAGATCCCTCTATTTCACAGAAGAAAAACATTATCCATAATGCCAAAAGACGTGTAGTAGAAAACAGTCTCATGTTTTTAGATGTAATAACTCTAAAATATTTATTTTATAAAAAATAACAAATATATTTGGAATGGAGACCCGAATACAAGCTTACAGAAATAGAGGTCGACCCCCAACGAGATGGACAGATGACATAAAAAGAGTGACTACAAATTGAATTCAGATGGCGCAAAATCGGACTAAGTGGAAAAGCATGCGAGAGGCCTATGTTCAGCAATGGACGTTAGAGGCTAGTTGATGATGATGATGAACAAATATAAAACATAGTAAATAAGGTTTGTGGAATTCTTACGTCTAAATAAAGACGATTTTTTTTATTGGACATCAATATTGTCTTTGATGATAAAATCATCAAAAACGTACCCAGGTGCCGATGTTCCTACGGACCACAATGTGTTGGTATGCAGAATGGTCATGAGAGTAAAACGGCTCGAGAAAAGATCTTATTTAAACACAATCGATATTAAAAAACTCACTAACCCAGAAACCGAAATAAAAGTACGAGAACAACTAGGAAAGAAAATAAAGGACATTAACGAGAACACGTCGGACATAATAGAGAGATGGGATAAATCGAGGGAAGCAATCCAAACAACATGCGCGACTCTATTAAAGCGAGACCGACGAAAAAAGAAAGAATGGATGTCTGATGAGATAATGGATATGATGGATGAAAGACGTAAATTCAAGAATAAAAATGCAGAAAAATACCAGCAGATCCACAAAACCATAAGAACGAAAATTCGAGAAGCCAAAGAAAAATGGTTTTCCAACGAATGCAGGGAAATAGAACAATACGAACGAAAATACGACAGTTACAATATGCACAAAAAAATAAAATCGATGACAAACAAGAGGAAATTCAATAAGTCACCCAACAGCATAAAAGATAGCGATGGAAATCTTATCTCGGAGCCATCAACGATCTTAAAAACATGGAAATCATACATAGAAAAATTATTTGCATCTAACAGGACTGATGATCACCTATATGGAGAAGGAGAAACAGGACCTTCAATTCTTAAATCGGAGATAGAAGATGCCATTGCAGCACTAAAAAACAATAAGTCAGCAGGTCCGGACAATGTACCCTGCGAAATATTAAAGATCCTATGTAAATCAGACAAACAGTTCCTTGACAATCTAGTTGTACTTTTTAACAACATATATAATAGCGGTAAAATCCCGGAGAACTGGCTACAGTCAACATTTATTACAATCCCGAAGAAACCAAATGCCCAGATTTGTGATGACTACCGGCTCATAAGCTTGATCAATCATGTCACTAAAGCGTTCACTAAGATCATTCACAGAAGAATATATGATAAATGTGAGTCAAATATTGATAGATCGCAGTTTGGTTTTCGGAAAGCACTTGGAACTAGAGAAGCAATTTTCGCTCTCCAGGTGCTTATACAACGGTGTAGAGACGTTGATAAAGACGTGTATCTGTGCTTTGTAGATTTTAGAAAAGCATTTGACAATGTCAATCATGAACAATTGATAGGTATTCTGCGAAAGACAGGTATTGACGACAAGGACATTCGAATTGTGGCAAACCTATACTGGGGTCAAACAGCAAGAGCAAAAATTGGCAACGAACTCACTGAAAGCGTGCAGATCAAAAGGGGTGTCCGTCAGGGGTGTATATTATCCCCACTCCTATTCAATATGTATTCCGAGGAAATATTTAACAAATGTATGGAAAATGCAAATGAGGGCATTAAAATAAACGGCGAGTTAACGAACAATATAAGATACGCCGACGACACGGTGATCCTTGCCAGTACCATAGACGAATTACAACAAGTAATGGAAAGACTTTATTCAGTTAGTGAGGAATACGGCCTGAGCCTCAACTTCAAGAAGACAAAGTGGATGCTGATAAGCAAAAAGCAACAACCTGCTCGACAATTACGGATAAGTAACATATTAATTGACCATGTAGAATCTTATGTGTACCTTGGCACCAACGTAAATGCAAAATGGGAACAGACCATAGAAATTAAGGCGAGAATAGAACGAGCTAGAGCAGCATTTAGCAATATGAAAAAGCTCCTCATAAGCAAGGATTTGTCTCTTCCCCTAAAACTACGTATAGTTAAATGCTACATTTTTCCGATCTTGCTGTATGGCGTGGAGGCCTGGACGCTGACGGAGACGCTAACGAGAAAACTAGAAGCATTCGAAATGTGGGTGTACCGACGCATTCTTCGTATATCCTGGACCGAACATGTCACCAACATAGAGGTACTCCAAAGAATCGGAAAGGAGAAAGAAATCGTGAATACAATTAAACAAAGAAAGCTTGAATATCTAGGCCACATATTAAGACACGATAAGTACCGTCTGCTACAATTGATTGTCCAGGGAAAAATAGACAGTAAGCGAGGGCCAGGCAGGAGAAGACACTCGTGGCTCCAAAATCTGCGGAAGTGGTTCGGGCTCACATCGGTCGAACTATTCAGAAGCGCCGCAAACAAGATCAAAATTGCCATGTTAATAGCCAACGTTCGCAACGGACAGGGCACTTGAAGAAGAAGAAGGACATCAATATGTCTTCATTATTAAAATCTAATCTATTAGACCAATAAACAATTTAATTCTAGCCTAACTTAACTAACAAAATCTCTTAATACCAAATTATACTCTTTTCTAACGCTATTCTTAGTTGTACTATCTTAGTTTAGTACACCAACTTAACTTGTGCACTTTACACTGCACATTTTCGCACTCTTTTAACGGTTACTTAATCGGATCTAGTGGTTTTTTCGTTTTAGTCTTCTAATCACGTTAATATTGTCTAAGAGTTGACAAATCTCTGGATTTACGTGCAGGTGAACCCTTTTTATGGCCCTTAGCTTATTTTTTATTACCTCAGTGACAGTTTCTAGATTGAAGTCTTCATGGAGGTTATCGTCACAAACATACCATACAAGTACTTTGTTCTGGAACCTTTGTGTGACACTTATTTACATTGTTTGCACTAGTACACTAGTACTTGTTTTAAAAATCTATATATGCTGAATTCAGTGTATTTATTTTCATACGCCATTTGTTTGTCCACTTCTCCACTTCGGCAGACCCGAGAACTATGGTTAGCCTATATGCGGACGATACAGCCATAGCAGCTAGCAGTAGAGATCCAAACCTAGCTGCCAGCTACCTACAAAGCGCTCTGAATAGGTTCCAAAGATGGTGCATAAATACACAGAATAAGGAGACCAGACAGGGAAATCACTATAGAAAACACCCCTGTAGAATGGACGAACGAGGCCAAATACCTCGAAGTCATTTTAGACAGAAAGCTCACTTTCACGGAATACGTAAAACAAACTGTCTACAAAGCAAAAGCACTAAGAAGTCAACTCTCTTCGCTAATCGGCAGAAAGAGCAAACTTCGCTTTAAGACAAAAATGAGGGTAGCTAATAGTATAATACTACCCTCCCTAACATATGCATCTGCCGCATGGGGACACACATGTCAAACGAATAGGAAGAAAATCCAAACAACACAAAACTGGATAATCAGAGAAGCACTGAACCTACCTCAATACGTTCCACTGAGGTATTTATTCAGGGACTCTGGACAGAAAAGAATCCTAAGGACAATGGACGAAAGAGCAAACACCATTTTCAATGGTCTCGTAAATCATCCAAGCAGGACATTAAGAGAGTTGACAAACTACGACATAAACACTAGAACGGTACATAAACGGCCAAAGCAACAACTTATTGGATATAGAGAAGAAGGATAAATGAAGAAAGAGATAGACACAGAGCCGACTACAGAGTATATTAGACAGTGAGCACCAAAAAAATATAGTATATAAGAACAATATACACCGGGGTGTGTGCAGGCACTATACACCCGGGAATGCACACCCCACCACACGCACACTTAGGTTAGATTAGGTTTAGATTAGAATAGGGAAAACAAAAAACACAAAAAACATATACACGGAGTGTGTGAGAGCGTTATACACTTGGGAATGCACACTCCATAGTTAAGGTCCATAGTTAAGGTATTAGCATAGATAGACTTAGTTTAAAAAAAAACAAAAATCGCTCACTGTCTAATTAATGTCATGTCATCTTCAAGATAAACAAGAACACCCGTTACATCACAAAAATTTACATAACACAAAATAAGAATGTATAAAAGGCCCGTCAGGCACTCTATACCAGCCAGCAGGCACAGGCCCTTCAGGCAGATCAAATATTGATCAAACGCGGACTCTGAGCATCGAGGTCATGTGCGGCAAGCATGGGCTCGGTGGCCAGGACTCACTTCTCGAACACCCAGCCGGCGAGGAGAACAAAATTTTTATTTTGTCAAATCGGCGACTGAGTGAACGAGCACACACATTCTTTTCCAGACAGAGAGCTGTCGGTCTAGACCGATGGCTCTCTGTCTGGAACACACGCTCTTTTTTAGGGACATGAGTCCCGAAGTAAAGCTAGAGTAACTTCTATAGAGTCAGTAAAGTTAAATAGGGAGAAAAGCCGACATGTGTGCTACCCCTACAGTTAGGTGGCCTAACCACAGTCATTAAAAACAGAAGGTGTCTCATTACCCAAGACACCTTACGTAACATTCAGATCATAAGCCTCCTCACGTAAGTCACACGCTGAGGAGGGGTGGAGGAAAAGCCTGGGGGTCAGATAGGTACCACCTCAACTAGTGAGGTGTAACCGGTTTGATTTTCGGACATGTGGATCCCACTCTTACAGTGGTATACACATGTCCCTAGGGGTAGGGTTGATCGCCTCGCGTGATTGTGTGTGTGTGCACTTCGGCAATTGCATTGTGTAACTTATCTGTTAATTTAATTTCGTTGTTACCAACAGCCAGAATTGCCTTATCATCAGCAAACGTAGCTACAACATTTTGCTCTAAATCTCTCAGGTCTTTAGTGTTCAGTAGATATAGAATGGGTCCCAGTACACTTCTCTATGGTACCCCTGTACTAGTTTTCCTTAGTTCAGAATAAGCTCCTTCTTACTTAATCCTGAAGTATCATTGTGAAAAATCTGAAACTAAGATCTTTGAGTATTACACAGAAAGGATCTTTTTTATACGTCAATCCTTTGGGTCAGACCTTATCGAAGACCTAAGCTACATCCAAAAATAATCTTTTTTCTTCAAGTGATCTATCGATCACGTCCGTGATCGGTGGACTTGATCAATTGCTAGTTCTGATTTCGGAATTAGAATTGGTGATCAGGGATAAGTCATCTTTCTTAATAATAGGTTTTAGCAGCTTGAATAAGAGCTTTTTAGCAGTTTTAACATAATCGGCGAAGACTATATTGGCCGATACAACGTCACTAATGTGGCGGTTTGCTGGATTTTGGGATCATACATATCTCAGCTACTTTCCATAGTTATAAAATATAATTTAAATAAAACAATGCATTAATTAGATTGGTAAGTTTAAGCAGGGCCTTACTAGGTAGCTCCTAAAGGACCTGCCCAGTTATTTAATCGTAACCGGGGCCCTTTCTGGATTAACGTTCGTGTCGATTTTATTTTTAACCCTCTTTGGGGTGATTAAAGGAATAACCACATCATCTTGTCGAACAACTTCTGAGAGAGATTCATCTTTGTCTACCATACATTGTTGGATATGGTTGAAAACAATTTCGAGATAGTTTGCAAACGCTTATGCTTTTTTTTCGTTGTTTTCGCCTAACCATCTTGTTTACTTCCTATCGGAGGCGTTTGCATTATTCCTGTTTTAAGCGTTGGATTACTTTTGTTTTGTCTGGTAATGCTCTGGTTAGATTCTAGCTCTCTTTTTTCCATGAACTAATTTCAATATTTTCTTAGGATAGTCTTTTTTTTTAGTAGCTTAGTGGTATTTTCCTAGGTCAGTTGTTGAATATCGGTATTAAATTTTTACACCTTAGCGTCCAAATCTTGGATTTAATGTCCAGAGTCCAGTACCGGTTTGTATTGCTTTTGAATGATATTTTACCTAGTAGTTAATATAATATGAAGAAGTATAGTAAAACTGCTGGCCATTGCACCTTTAGCAGTCTGTACCTATGTCTTATTAGCGCTTACTACTAAGGACTAATAGCCATCAGACTCGAGAAGGATTATTTGCCTTCAACATATTGATTCAGCGATGTCGAAATGTAAACGTTGATCTACACTTGTGCTTCATTGACTACGAAAAAGCTTTCGATCAAGTAAGACATGAAAAACTAATACCAATACTTATGAACAAGCGCATTGACAGTTAAATCATAAATATAGTGCGAACATTATATTGGGACCAAAGTACCATAGTGCAAATTGATGGGCAACACTCTGAAAGAGTGTAGATCAGAGATCATAGTAAAGAGAAATGAAGATCTGTAGAGGAGTTAAAGAGGGATGTGTTTTATCGCCACTTTTATTTAACTCATATTCTGAAGAAATTTTTCAAAATACTATTTTCCTATATTTTTAGATTTAAAAATGATCAGATTTAATAACAAACATGACTTCTCCATATTTCACAAACCTACCCATACTGACACGATTATACACAATTCATCATTTCATCCAACACACACATAAACTGGCACCATATCATAGTATGTTACATAGATTAACAGAAATTCCAATGTCAAAATACAACTTTGAGATGGAATTAAATATAATTAAGCAAATAGCAGTAAACAACGAATACAACGAACAAACAATTAATAAAATGTTAAATCAAAAACTACACAAGAAAGCCCAATTAGGATTTCCACAACCAGAGAAAAAAACCAGTATCTTCTGTGTGATTACATATACAGGCAAAATTACAACAAAAATAGCCAAACTCATAAAAAAGAATGGAATAACAACAGCTTTCCGAACAAATAACAACCTAGGCAAATATATCAAAAACAACAAGAGTCAAAATAAAAAACACTTACACAGTGGTGTGTACAAACTTGAATGTGGCGACTGCCCAAAAACTCACATCGGTCAAACCCGGTAGAAACTTTAAAAAACGAATAGCAGAACATAAAAGGGCTTTCAATATTAGAAAAACAGATTTTACGTACGCATTTCACCTTCTAGATCACAATCATTCTTTTAACGACGAATTTAAAATTATTCACATTTAAAATAAAGGCCTTAAGCTATCCTTGTTAGAATCAATGGAAATCCTCAAATTAAAAAACACAGATATTAATTCTGAATGACCAACTCAAGACAAACAGTTCTCCCCTCCTCAACCTATTTCATTAGAGACTATAAAGTGTAAACGCATGCCAAAAATAGATCACTTGAGAAAGGTAATAAGAAGTAATAAGATAATAATAAGGTAATAAGAGGTAAGGTGGTAAGAGTTAAAATAATTTTTGTGGAAGTTTGAAAACAAAGTTTTCAGTGTTTTATTGTTTACATAAAATAAAAATAGCCATTATGATTGCCAACCTCCGTAGGAGACGGTACTCTAAGAAGGACTTAGTATTTTGGTTTCACATAGAGTTTTTTCTTAGTATTTGTTCTAGCTTCTTTCGTCTGATTTCTCTCGGAGTTATTATTTGCATATGTTCTTTATGCTCTACTTGTTATTTTTAGCGGTTTTTTTTAAATTTTTTGTAATTCCTTCGCCACTTTGCATTCTCGATAGTTAGCAGGGTGAGCTCTCCGAAGTGAACGCATTTAGGCTTCTGGTTTGCATTATGGGTGTTTATCGGTACATTAAAAATATATTAGGCGATTAAGCATAATAGTGCCTTGTGTGTTCGTTAGCCTTGATCATTTTTACACTAAGAAATCAATTTTGAATTCTTAATTGCGTCAATGGTAACTTTAATTCTTAAGATATTGGTAATCTAAAATATTCTTACTGCTTTCTTTATTTTTAAATTCCAACTATCCTTAACTATCTTCTACGTGCTAGATGCAGAATACAATTTTTGCCATCACCTGTATTGGCCTTTTCGGCTTGTTTTTGAATACTGTGATGTGTGATACTGAAGGTTTCTTTCATTTTCTATAACATATACCATCTGGTACATTAATTTCTCATCTTCTATAACAGGTAGTGGTTGTTTTTCTATTGTCCTATCAGCCACTTTATTTTATTTCGAAGGGGATAACGAGGTATCCATTTTCTCCTTTTTTTATTTCTTTCCTTTACTCCAATTAAGTTTCTTTAGCCAATGCTTCCTCATCCGTATAATATTCTATTGTTTCTTTTTCTTCTTTGGCTTGTTTAGGATTTGTTACAATTGAGCATTTTTAAAGACCAAGTTTTTAATCTCCTCATGTATTAAATTAAGCTCACTCTGTAGCTTTTTATATTCTTTTGTCAGGTTATCATTTTCACTTCTTTTTTGTCTCGTTATTTATCATCCTTAGTTTTCATGAAACAACTTATTGTTCCTTTGCACTAATGCTGTTTCTATAAGTGTAGTCGGAGCTGTTGTAGTGAATATGCTATTTCAGTAGTTCGAGCGGCTAAATTATTTTTTAAAGTATAATGTTACATCCAAATAATTCCCCTCAGTCCAGGCCTATTCTGTGTATTCATGGTTCTCATAAAATACTGCGATAAGAAGTCTATCTGGAACAAATCCTCGGAGACCGGTTTCTTCTCAGCGAGATATACAACCTATTTATTACTGCTACTTTTTGGCTTTTTCAAGTGGATAATTTATTTATTAGATCAACTATAGATATTTTGAACATTGAAATAAATTCTCTCACCTGTTTTTATTCACCAAGGACCAATTAACTATGTATTAGCGTTTTTACCAGAAACCGAGTACCAATAGCTATACGTCAAATTATTGCAAAGAAGAGAATTCCTTTAGAACTAGATCATTGTATTAAAAAAAAAAGTTTTTGTCCTGCAAAATTAAACATTTAATAATTTTAATAAACAATTAAACTTATCTTGGAAAGGAATTGACAGATCAGATTTTACAAAATCTTATTACATTTTTGTACTTAAAAGACTACAATATAATACTTTTTTGGTTATTTCTAAAATACAAAATGGCAAAAAATTGACAATTTTTGACTTTCAATCGTTAAGTATGCATAAACTATTGGGTCAAATTTATTTTAACCCATAGGTAGCATAAAACTTGTTATATTTACTTTCATAATATTGAATACATTTTACCCTAAAGTTTTGGTTTGATAAAACAAAAATATAAATGATAAAAAAACACCGTTTTTTGCACCTTAAAAGTGCCATAAAAAAATTATAACCGACCAGCTTAGAGTTGCATGCACATGAAGGTTACACCAGCCTTCATAACGCTGTGTTGGTTTCAAAAAATTTACTAAATCATGCATGTTTCTTTCTACAAATTGAGCTAAAAAGATTTACTTTAAATCGATAATAGAGATGAAAACTATTATTCGAGTTACTTACCTCTGCATAGAGTAGAACAGCTGATTTAAGACTATATTGTTTTTTATTTCAAAATGTATAGCTATGTGATATAGATTCTCTATAGATACGTGAATGTGATTTGTAAATTAACTATGCTAAACTACGAAGAACAACTTATGTAACCTGAATGAAATAAGGATTTCCCATTTTCTCACTAGTTCTCTAATCCCACCGAGGTTAATTATACAGAGTTGTACTTCGTGAAATGTTTAATATATTTAATTACACAAAATTAATTTATATACTTTATACATAAAAGTAAAAACTATCAAAATATATGTATATTATTATAGTATTTTTATTAAATTTAATTTATTGTCTTTATTTATAATCAAAGGTTCTACATTTATGACACTTACAAGTTAAAAGTCTTTATTACAATATTCACTAATTTATTTCACAATATTTATTTATATTTATTTCTGGTTTACAATTTAAACTCGATATTCAAAATTAGAACTAACTGTTTTCAACAAAATTCCCTCTTTAAATATAAGATACGATACGAAAATCAAGAATCCCTTCGAATTCGGACAGCGACCCTCTCGAAAAGGATGGAAGGCAGACAGGTTTTTCAGCTGAGCAGAGAACTTACTAGAATAGAATAGAATTAGAAATAATATGTTTGCAGTTTTATAAGTCATATTTATCGTAACATTATATATACATTTTCTCGGTCCGTTATCCTACGAAAGGATATGATGATGTAATGATGTTTGATTGACTGTGATTGGCCTGATCTCCAAATTTAGATTTTGCACGTTCGGAGTGGCTTCATTCGTATAAATCCTGATCTGTTAATCTCTATTCGCCTATTTATTTCTACAGTATGATCATTGGTTTCATTTATCAAAGTTCCCAAGTAACTGATATTTTTCTACTTGTTCTATAAAGTTACCATTGATTGTCAATGGTAATGTATATTTTGTGGTCTTTTTGTTATTATGTATGTAATAAGCATGTACTTCGTTTTTTAGCGTTTATAGTAATTCCCATCTCAGCACTATTCGTACTCAAGCTTTCGATAAGATGTTTTAGATCCTCTATGCTCGTTGCTATAATCATAGTGTCGTCTGCATATCGTAAGTGGTTGGTTAATTTTCCGTTAACGGTGACCCTCGCTTCGATATTACTGAGCGTGTTTTGGAAAATTTCTTCAGAATATAAGTTAAACAAAACTGGCTATAAAACACATCCCTGTCTAACTCCTCTACAGATCTTCATTTCTTCTGAGTATTGCCCATCAATTTGAACTATAGCACTATTTGGTTCCAATACAATGTTTAGCATTATTTTTATGATTTTAACTGTCAATGCGCTGTTCATAAGTATTGATATTAGTTTTTTCATGTCTTACTTTATCGAAAGCTTTTTTTTTAGTCCATGAAGCACAAGTATAGATCAACGTTTACATCCCGACATCGCTGAATCATATATGTTGATGGCAAATAGTCCTTCTCGAGTACCCATTCCCTTTAGGAACCCGAACTGCGTCTCGCTAAACATCATCCTCTAGCCTTTCGTATATTCTCTTATGTATTACTTTCAGCAGTACTTTTAAAGTATGACTCATGAGGCTCTTCTTTTCTTAGGAGTGCCTGTCCGTTCCGAACGTTGGCGATCATTCTGACTATGGTGATTTGTTGGTTGCTATACGAAATAGCTGTGTTGAGGTCTTTCTATACCATGCTCTCAGGTTAGCAAGCCAGAATATTCTTCTTCATCTGGAGCTCTCTTTCCTTCAATTTTATCCTGCAAAATGCATTGGAGTAGCTCCTATCTGCCTTGATTTCTCATTATATGTCCCAGGTACTCCAGCTTACGGCTATTCACAATGGTGAACAAATCCGCGGTTGTGTTCATCCTCCGCAGTACTTCTTCATTGGTGACTTTGTCTGTCTATGGTATCTTTAGGATTCTTCGTACAACCATAATTCATGAGGCTCAGCGTTCGATAATCAGAGCACTCTTTTGCTTCTTGTTGTTTAGGGATGGTTCTAAATGCTGACTTTAGCCACTCTTGTGGTATTATTCCCTTATCGTACACCGTGTTGAATAAATCTGCCAATACAAATTTATCAGTAGTACTCATTTTTTGTCTTTTATGTGTGCTTGCTGTCTATTTAGACGCATTCCAGTCACTACTCTTATTTTTTATGCATATTTCTCATATAATATTTTGTTTCTAGTTCTTCTATCTCTTTACATTGTTTCCTCAAATATATTTCGATGGCTCTTTTAATTTTTTCCTTAGTTATTCGTTGTATTTTTTTATACTTCTCTAGATCTTTTCCTTTATATTTCCTTCTTTCTTCCATCAGTAATAGTATTTCTTCTGTCATCCAGTGTTTTTAAGCCTCTGACCTATATTGTATCAAACTTTCTTGAGCTGGTTTCAGTAATGTGTTTTTTATATTATACCACTTTTTATTTACATCCATAATTTGCTTGCAGCTTATTACCTAATTATTATTTTCTTTGAAATCCTATATGTGATGGTTCAGGTTCTGGCCAGAAACCAAGAAAACCAACGTAGTAGTTTTAAATTATAAATGAATCTGCTACTTAAAATTAAATACGCTGGTGTATCGGATAGATACTAATTCCAGTGTCTCATGTATAGCTTCATTTCTAGTTCCAAACCTAGTCCTCCAGCACAAAAAGCTATTTTGTCTCGTATTGGTCTATATGCATTAAAATGATCTGCTATTAAGTGTTTCTCCTTCAATGGAATATCACTCAGTATGTCTTCCAATTGATCATAGAAATATTTTTTAATTATCATCTAGACCTGTTTTGGGAGCCTATACACACAATATTTATACTTCTTAAACAAGTACAAGTATCACTGATATTATTCTATCACTGCGATCTTTTCACCTAGTCTCTTTGCTGCAGTTGTTTGTTTTTTTCTTCTTTTAAGCGTATCTACCAACTCCACATTTTTACCTATAATAAGACTTTCCAGATTCAGAGACCCTACTTTAATTTTTTTAAACTGAAATGGTGCTTTCCCTGAAATAGTCCTATTATAGACATATATTATGAGTGGGATAACAATGGCTGGTCTTATTCTTAGAGTGCCGTTTCCCACGGAGGTTGGCAATTATAATAGCTATTAGAACTTGCTACTCTAAACAAATCAATCGATCTACATTGATACCAATCACGTAGATTCTTTACCCATGAGTTCTGCTTCGGCCAACAGATCTTCTTTCTTGAATCTTTCCTGTATTATGAGTCTCAAAATTTACTATTTGGTCCCCTCATCACGTGGCCTAGGTATTCCAGATTTCTGGTTTGTATAGTGGTGATTAGTTCTGTTTCTTTACCAATCCTCTCCAGTACTTCTTTATTTGTAACTAGCGGATCAACTCGACATCGAGTTTTGATGTAAGTTTTGCTGATATTTAAGAGAGGTGGAGTCTAACGATCCATCGTTTCCGTCGGCTGGTGTAAATGTTCCAAAAATCCTAAAAATAAGCTTTTCAGCAAGATTTACATTGGGAAACGGAAACACATATAATTGTTAGACTCCTTCCCTCTAAATAAAAACGGAAGTAAAACCGGAAGTAACTTTTTTTGCATATTTTAGATTGTAAAATGCTACGTTTAAGAAAAAGAACTCGGTTTGAGAACTCGCGGTCCCGTCCATATGCTCTGGAATACCGTGAAAGAAACCATAATTTTCAAAACTAAATCCGGAAGTAGGGAAGTAAATACTTCCAGTTTCATAATTTTGAATTCAATCAGTAAGTATAAGAAAAAAGTAGACGCTGTCATATTTTAAAAATACATTGAAAATTAGAACTGTAAATTTTGAAGAATGAAACCTGTAAAATTCCATACTTTACTATAGGAAAAATTCATTTTATGGCCGCCATTTTTAAACCGGTTTGATTTATTTAATTTGAAACGAATCTACTCAACAATCTGTTTAATTATTCGAAAAAATATATCCTATCTATCACCGTTTAGGAGGAGTATTGCGCACAAGAAAAGGGCTTAGCCTTTTAGTATATAAGATTCTATTAGTCCATGATAGTTTCAATACTCTGCGGTATAACCAGAGTTCGAAGGCCTCGATTATTTTTAAATTACATTTTTTTTATGTTTTAAGCCATACCACAGTGGCTGGTAGGAAAATCTAAAATTAGAGATTTGATGATGATACCATACTTATAGCAGCAAATAAGCAAGAAATGTTTAATCTCCTGCGAAGAGTTGAATACGAAAGCAATAAAGTTGGTCTGAAAATAATAAAGCTAAGACAAAAATAATGGTGATCGACAAATTCCACCATATTCAACTGACTAGCATGTTACAGGAATACCAGATAGTGGAGAGGGAGCCCATGTTCATAGGCTCTCTAATAACCGCCTTACCAAGTTAATCTGGAAGAAGTCCCGACAGGAGAAGGCCCTTAGGACGTTCACGAATGCGATGGAGAGATAATATATGGTCAGATTTGAGAACAATGGGCTACCCACTGACTTAAACATCATGGACGACCGTTCGAGATGGAAGCAGTTGTGCAGTCAGCCAAGACCCACCCCGGGTTGTAGTGCTACCAGAAGAAGATGAAGATAGTAGAGAGTTTTATCTACCTGGCGTCTAGTATAACTAACAATGGTAACTGTAAAGTAGAAGTTCGGAGACGTATTGGTATGGCAAAATATGCGATGAGTCTACTAACTTAAGTTTGGAAAGACAGATCTATCTCTCAAAATACTAAGGTGAGGCTGGTGAATGCCCTTGTATTCTCAATATTTCTATATGGGGCAGAGACTTGGACTCTCGCGGACGAGAGCGCCGAAAAATTAATGCTTTTGAGATGTGGTGCTGGAAAAGAATGCTGCGTATACCGTGGATAGCTCATAGGATAAAAGTTTTTATTTTAAACCAACTCGACGTTAAAAAACAGGCTGTTCACAATCTGTCTGCAATGTATTTTGCAACTTTTCAGTCACGTGGTTCGCAAAAGTGACGATAGTTTGGAGATATTAATTCTGTCTGGAAACGTTCCGGGGAGAAGATCAAGAGAACGATTACTAACTAGATGGTCCAACAAATTAAGAATTCAGCTCGAAACTCATTCTGCGAAGTTCTCAGAGCAGCTGACGATAGGACTAATGGAGAAAAATTATTAGGAATAATAGAAGAAATCACGATCCCCATTAATGGGGATATGACAAGAGAGAGAGAGAGAGAGAGAGAGGCATATATTACAAATGGACTGATCGCTGCATTACATTACCGTCGCCCCAGTGGGAAGAGAAAACTGATGCAAATTAGTCCCTGTACCTTTTTTAATTAGACCTTTAACCTCTTTAACCTAAGAGCTGGAACAACTCTAAAGTAATCTTATTACACAAGAAAGGTGATAGTCGAAAATTGGAAAACTACAGACCCATCAGCCTACTGTCACACCTGTTTAAAATACTCACCAAAGTCATAACTACTCGACTAACAAGGAAATTAGACGAATACCAACCATATGAACAAACAGGTTTTAGAAAAGGCTATTCAACTTCCGATCACCTGTTAACCACAAAAATATTAATAGAAAAATGTAACGAATACAAGTTTCCAGTTTTCCTAGCATTTGTAGACTACGAAAAAGCTTTCGATACCATAGAACACACGGCCGTAATAAACGCAATACAAAATTGTAGAATAGACAGCAGATATATTAACTTAATAAAAGAAACTATGAACCAAGCTACAGCTACATACTACCTAAATGAAAATGAACACACGAACCCTGTACCATTAAACAGGAGAGTCAAACAGGGAGATACTTTATTACCCAAACTGTTCACCTTAGTTCTGGAGGACGTTTTTAAAAAACTTAAATTGGAAATATAAGGGAATAAACATCAATGGCCGCTACCTCAGTAATCTACGATTTGCAGATGACATAATCCTGATAGCTACTGACCTACAAGAAATGCAAACCATGCTTTTAGAACTACATACCGAATCTTCTAAAATAGGACTGAAAATGAATTTAAACAAAACAAAAGTCATGCACTCCGAAGACACCGTGACAATAATAAACGATAAAGTTATAGAAAAAGTTGAAGAATATATATACTTAGGACAAAAAATAATCCTAAATAGGAAATTCAAACTGAAGAAATAAAAAGAAGAAGAAAGTTAGCTTGGGCAGCATTCGGTAAACTGAACTATATACTTAGAAATCAACAAATTCAATTACATCTTAGATCTAAAGTTTTTGATGCATACATTATTCCGATATTAACTTATGCGGCACAAACATGGACAATCACAAAAAAGAATATGAATATACTTAGAGTCACTCAACACGCGATGGAAAGAGCAATGCTAGGTATATCACTTAAGGACAAGAAAACAAACACATGGATAAGACAGAAAACCAAAGTCACCGATTTGGTGCAAAAATCATTAAAGTTGAAATGGGAATACGCTGGACATGTAGCTAGGAGCGATATCTAAACAAATGGCATAGATCAATTTTAATCTGAAAACCATACCAACACAAAAGACCCAGAGGCAGACCTCCTATGAGATGGACAGATGATCTGAGAAGGACTGCCGGGAAAAATTGGCTACAAGTAGCGTACAATAAAAAAGAATGGAAAGGAAGACTTGAAGAGGCTTATGTTCAGGTGTGGACGTAAATGGCTAAACGAAGAAGAAGAAGAAGAAGAAGTACCTTTTTTAATTGGGCCGGGTTTATTGACCACGTAGCCTCCTCATTGGTCATTTAGGTCATGTGGTCAAAAATCCGGCCCATTAGGAATATATGCAGGGAGTGCTTTACATAATTTATCTCTGTCGCACTGGGGAAAACGACGCTGTATTGCAACGCTTAGTATTTTTGTATTATATGTCTATGGTTCTTATCATTATTATTACTAGTACAATAATAAATAATAATCAGTAACTACAAATAAAAAGTATTTAATATTTAAGTTTACAATATTTTGAGAAGAAACATCTACATCCTTACGAAACCTGTAAATAATACACAAAATATGTTTTCAGTTAAATTCATGATATGTGCTAAATCAACTGATAACGTAACAAACAATTAGATCAAAATGTAGGGCGGCAAATATCATATATACATATCAAGAGATAAAAGAGCATTATCATCTATTTTAATTAATTTTGCTATTTAGGTCACATTACATGAAGGTACCTATAGTAAATATTATTCGCAAAATATGATATCAAATAATCAGTAAACCATCGCTGGTAACTCGACTCTCAGACTATTTTTTACTTATTTTCAAGGATAAATCATGCAACTAATACAAAAACTAGTTATGTTAATAAAAAAAATAGATTAAACAATAACCACATTTTTAACTTCAAATAAACTATACATAAACCGTGCGTCACGCTTAACAAATCACATTATATTAAAATGCTTTTCCACAGAAATATCTAGCTTGATGCTCTATATAAAATATATATTTGCGAGATGTTAATAATATGTTAAATAGTAAATGACGAGTACCACACCAATTGTTTGTTATTCTGCGATTCCATTGCTTAACATTGATAAAACGTTCTGAAACTGTTTTCTTGGGGCATATTTAACTTAGATATTGTTTTGTATGGGATTAAAACATAATTGATTGTAATGAGAATTATATTTTACATTTTCTCCATTATTGTAGATTGAACATGATATATAGTCAAATATACAAAGAAGCCCATATACACACAAAATATTCATACACATTTGAATATTTACACCATGTTCCGACCGCAAGTCAGCAGACAGCCGCACCCAAGTGGCTCATCGTTTGGTAAAATTGATTTATTATATATTATATATCGTCTAGCTAATATATGATAAATGGAGAAGGTATTGCTTAAGGGATTTTCCATTTTTTAGGCAATAGTTTGAAGAGCTGAAGAACCTAGGCAGATCATAGCCTTGGCATGTTAGAGTCGTACTGTATTTTATCCATACTCGTGGAAATAAGATGCACTCGTACCAAAAAGAGATGGCCTAGAAGGGGATTCAGGAAATGAGTAAACTATTTGGACGGCCTCAGTGCAAAAGGTAACATGTCAAATTACTTGGTTTTGAGGCAACGAAAAAAACGATTCTTGGGTTCTTTTCGAATAATTTTTTTCATATTTTTTCAGAAAACGATACAAAATAGTGGTTATTATTGAACTTTAAAAAATTTTATAGCTGAACTTTCAATTTAGTTAAATTTCTTGACTTGTTACAAAATGCACAATATTTTCATTACTTGTTACCAATTACACAGACTTACTCAGGTACTATTTCTTTTTTTAGCAGCTTCAAGGCACAAAAAATACATTAAATTTATTACAAAAACTTTATTAATAAAAAAGGTATATCTAACGTGTATGTATTATTATAAAAAATGGTAAATAAAAAAAATGCTAGTCCTCTTCGTCACTTATTAAAGGATCGAGCCAAAACATCTTGGGCTGGTAGATCTTGATAAAATTTATAATACACCGGCAAGAGGTACAGAAATACTGACAAAATGTCTCTTTTTTTCCAATGATAGTGGCAGTGGTTGTTGGTAAGTCCTGTTTTTTTTTGTAAATGATAATTCTGTTTTTCAACAGGTTTTTGACCTGTGCATGAGTCACTGTACAAAACGACATGTTAAATTTTTTTTTCTATTTGGTGGAGTCCATGGAACACACAAGATCCTCGTTTCCTCCTCTTTTTGCCATATTCTCATACCACAGAAAACATGAAGCGACTCCTGTTTTCATGTTGTGCATGGTCAGATTAAATGTTCATAATTGTCGTTTACAGAAGTGGTGTTTGCACAAGTGAAGTTCCCAAGAACGCTTGTAAATCAAATGCAATTGAAGTAAAGTTTGGGTTATTCTGACGCTGCTGCTTGTCTGCCAACTATCATTGCATTAGTTAATAAAGCTTTCATGTGATGATTCTTCCTACTTTCTAGTAACAATTCCTTCTCAAAAGCTTAAGCGTATGAAAATTTTATTTTAATTTCGTCACGTGTATGAGAAGTACCCTTTTTTAGGATTTTTTATTTTTATATCCGGAGTTATGAAAGGCGTTGCCATAAATAGGTAATACTTCTTGTTTATATTTACTGTAAACTTCCTCCGGCGTGTAGTGAGGTGGCAAATATTTTTTAGTAGTCTCTTTACGACAGTAATAACTCTCATAAGCTGGAAGAGATGCAAGGTGCTAATGCACCAAAGCCATTCTGTCTTTTTTATTTTTTATTTATCTTAATTTTATTTTCAAGGATGTTCTTGCCTCGTTCATTTGGGATGGTTGTTAAGCATGGAAAGCCTTTTTTGTTAGACAATGGTCTATACAAACTTTACTGTCTCGCCAAATATTGTGAGAAAACAGCTCTTACAAACATCGATCCTTTGGCACTGAATCGGAATATTGTAATGAACTAATGCTGTTCATTTCTTCTGGGTTTTAGACGTAATTTTGTCGCGTCCTTTAACCCTGGTTCGATTATCATCTTTACCTAAGAGACCGCACAGATAGGCTGCCCTTCGGTTACTTGTGTTTAAATTCCAATAGGCAGTGAAAATATTTTTTTTTATTTTCAAGTGAAATTTTCCTATTGCACTTTTTTCTGCAAGAAGGCAGTGGTAGCTTAAATTTGGCCCAGCAACGTTCATACCTTGCCCCGTAAGATACACTAATCCTTGATTTCGGGATATCTTTCTTTTTTCTCTTTCTTCTCTAGTATCACTTTTTGAGTCTCTCTTTTTAACTTTTTCTTGGGGTTGATTTTCCTCTACATTTATTACATCATTGACGATCTGAGAAAGAAAGACTTAAGCACAAAAGTCACCTCCAACAATACGTAATCTTTGCATTGCACAAGCACATGTAGCACACCTCCACCAAGGTTGAAATAATCTATGCACATGTCATTAACAAATTAGATTCCGCAAACACAAAATTGTAAAATTTAAAATCGGTTTAAGTATTATTAAATAAAGATAATATTTATCCTTGCTATTAAATTTTTTAAGCATTTAAATATAATTATTTATTGAAACCATTAGATTCTGTTATAAAGCCATGAACAACCCGTGTTATTGCCAGGATAACTTTTAATATTGCAATTTGTTATCCAATTCAACATTGTTGTGATGAGAGTTGACGTAAACACCTTATACGTACGTTTGCAAATATTTTATAGTATTATTTATAGAAAAATATTTTAAACAAAAACCAGATGGTATTTTTAACTTAAAACAAGATATTAATAAAAAAAATATCTAAAAAAAGTTTGTTTTATTATAACTATATTTTACATATTATATTCACAAATGCTTATTAACAAACTAGCAACATTTACTAAATATTTACATGTCTGATGATTAAAACACATATTTTAACTAGTTGCAAATTTTGTTATTACTAGTTATTTGATTAAAAAAAAAACAATACTACAAAAACAAAAACAATTAATTATTGTCCTTTTCCTGTTATATCTCAGATAGGAATGTAAATAACACATTATAATACTTCAGAGGACAAAAACTAAATGCGAGATTCAAATGATTTATTTTAAATATTTTAATAAAAAGCTATAAACAAGTGTTCTGAATATAAAATAAACATTTTTTCTTAGAATTATCGCAATAGCTTTTAAGAAAATTAAAAGGGAACCCCTCAAGTCAAAAATGGTAACAAAAAACGAATTTGTTGCCCCTCAACTCCCAAGAAAGTAGTCTTTAAGTTAAGGCAGTATAGTGTATGATCTTCACGCCTATTGATTACTGCCCTAAATCTATAAAGCAAACTGATGATTTAGATGGTCAATCTCTTGATGCGGTATTCCGTTCCACTTGGACCTCAAACAGTTGCTGTCTTGTATTGAACGCAATATTTTGTTGCGAAGGCCATGGTATAACCTCAATTTCACTATCTTTGATAAATGTCCGCACGACTCTGGCACTATCAGGATGCACATTGTCGTGCAATAATTGAAATTGGAGACCAGCTACACAGGGTACAACAATAGGTTTGA
The DNA here is from genome assembly GCA_918026665.1 of Diabrotica balteata. Taxonomy (NCBI): domain Eukaryota; kingdom Metazoa; phylum Arthropoda; class Insecta; order Coleoptera; family Chrysomelidae; genus Diabrotica; species Diabrotica balteata. The sequence continues at coordinate 86,901,381 of OU898283.1, forward strand.
GAATAATATCACGGTAGTCTGTTGCACTAAGAAACAATTTCAGACAAACACGATTGATTCTTCTACCAAGACTGATGCCATCCCATAACATTATACCGCCGCCTAGCTGTCTATGAACCTCTTGCATGGTGGCCAATCGTTCAGACAGATCATCTCCAAATTCTTGTCTGTCTTGTATCTGGTGCACTATGGAATGTAAATATTTTTTGCACTATAGAGTAATGGGAAATTTAAAAAAAAAATCATGCACTTAAGTTAAAGCAGCATAAATTTTGGTTGTAGTGACCAAATATCAGACTGCATTTCATTTCAGTTGAACTTCAACAAGTGTTTCTGATGATGAGTTGAATAACTCGAAACACGTGTAGAGCAATGGTCCAATTGAATTGAAATGTAATCTTTTACTTTCATTTAAACGTCTTTCTCTAAGTAAAGAGCGAAAATGATAGTATTTTTTAAAGGTTAATCGTAGATGCATGTCTAAGTAAAAGGATACTTCCAGCGTCGTTTAAGTGCCTCTAGTAAGAGGCTTTGAATTTGCGGTTCACCTAATTTGCTATTAGAGAGAGGTCTCTCGACTTCTTGTTACTTCGTATATATATATATATATATAATATATATAATATATATATATATATATATATATATATATATATATATATATATGTATATATATATATATATATATATATATATATATATATATATATATATACAAGGTGGTCCAGAATTATGTACATTAATTTCTAGAGCTTATAGTACGTCTAAAAATAAGGGTACTTCTTTATGTACACTTTTTTATAAAAGTGAATAATAAGGGAGATACAACCCTTTAAAGGGGTGAATTGAAATTCTTATTTTTTCAAATATCTTCCAAACGGTTTTGAATACGAAGTTCATATTTTGGGAGTGATTATAAGACATTAGGATAATTAATTTCATGTCACCACCTACCACATCCTATATTAATACAGGGTAGTTTTGGAGGGTAAGTGGGGGTTATTTCGTCACATGTTTTTTAATTTTTACATATTTTAAAAAAATATTTTAAAAATTGTTTCCTTAGACATTTCTACGCAAAAAAAGGTGCTCTTGTAATATTTCGATTGATATCACCGTTTTCGATTTATTTAAACTCGAAGGTATACATGTATTTTATTGTAATCGTTATATTTCTTAATATTCATCAAGTATGCTTTGGAATTGACACTTGTGTTAGCAATAATATTACAAATTAATGAAAAACTTAATAAATACTTAACATTTAATTAATGGCGAAAATAATATTTCACAACAACTGTTTAAAATGTCCTCCATTTTGTTGAATACATAATCTAATTCTTTTATTTAGCGAACGCATTAATCCATTTAATGTTACTGGATCGTTTTGTAAATTGGTAAATACTTGTTCAATTTTGTCTCTTAACTCATTTACTGTATTAATTGGAGTGTTATACACTTTTGATTTTAAATAACTCCATACTGTAAAGTCCATTGGATTAACATCACAACTACGAGCAGGCCAATGAATCGGTGCATCCGCACCCAGGCCTATCCATCTATCAGGGAAATGTTCATGTAACCACCTTCTACAAATTCTTGTGTAATGTGGCGTTGCACCATCATGCATGAAAAACATGTTTCTTCGTATTTGTAATGGAATATCTTCCAAAATATGTAAAATATTGTCTAGAAAATTGTAATACATGTTGCCATTTAAATTTCCTGGAAAGATGTGGTATCCTATGAAACTATTTCCTAAAGTAGCTGCCCAAACGTTTATCTTGAACGTGTGTTGGAAGTGAGTTTCCATTGTAGCCCTTGGATTTTCTTTAGCCCAGAAGTGCATATTTCTAGAATTGAACATACCTTGTCTTGTAAATGTGGCCTCGTCTATAAACAGAATGTTGCTTTAAAAATTTGGTGCAGTTTGAACTTTATTTTGCAATACTTCACAATAATCAACTCTAAGTGGCATATCGTCAGGTAACAATTCCTGCACCTGTCGATAGTGGTAAGGATGTAATTGCTCTTCATGCAGAGCTCTTAAAACACTTTGATGAGAAATATTCGTTCTTAATCCTAACCTGCGTGTACTTATTGTGGGATTATTTATTACACTCAGTCATCGTTCAGTACTCATACTACAAAAGTTCTGGCATTGAGAATATTTCTGTTCGGATACTTTTCTCTGTAGCGTTTTACAGCGGCAGCAGCATTTCCCGAACATTCCCCTAATACTAAAAGTATGTATGTCATCTCAAAATTTGAATAGTGTGCTATATTGCGGGCAAACAAATTTAAAAAATATAGCAAAAGAGACGTGTTAAACAAATTTCACTGTCGACTACAATAAAAGTGTAGATAAAATAATTTAATTGTTATTAAACGTCACTGACAATTCATAGACTACTTGAGATAAAAGTGTTGTTACTAACACAAGTGTCAATTCCAAAGCATACTTGATGAATATTAAGAAATGTAACGATTACAATAAAATACATGTATACCTTCGAGTTTAAATAAATCGAAAACGGTGATAACTATCGAAATATTACAAGAGCACCTTTTTTGCGTAGAAAAGTCTAAGGAAACAATTTTTAAAATATTTTTTTAAAATATGTAAAAATTAAAAAACATGTGATGCAATAACCCCCACTTACCCTCCAAAACTACCCTGTATTAATATAGGATGTGGTAGGTGGTGACATGAAATTAATTATCTTAATGTCTTATAATCACTCCCAAAATATAAACTTCGTATTCAAAACCGTTTGGAAGATATTTGAAAAAATAAGAATTTCAATTCACCCCTTTAAAGGGTTGTATCTCCCTTATTATTCAGTTTTATAAAAAAGTGTACATAAAGAAATACCCTTATTTTTGGACGTACTATGAGCTCTAGAAATTAATGTACATAATTCTGGACCACCTTGTATATAATTGATAAAGTTGTGTTTTATTAATTTTATGTTTTTTTTATAATAAATGTAATTTTTATAATATGTGGTTCGTTGTTTAATTTAATATACCTCGGCTAGCTCAATTATGTGTTCGTTCTAAGCAATCTGTCACTGTGTGACGTCGACTCTGTAGTCTCCTGGTAGAGTTCAAAAAAAAATTAAACCAAAATTTACTTTAGACCTTTGATAAATTAACCCAAATGAAGCACGTTATTTATTAATATTGAACAAATTTAATATAAACAATAAAATTCGTCTGCAACTTCGGTTGCCTTTAAAAATTTACAAAAATAGGAATCGTTTAAGTCTTAACGTGGTTTAGTGACGTGACAATAAAAATGTATTACAAAATGTGGAGACTCTCTACAAGTACCTAAAAACTAAATAAATATTGCAACTTTATAAAGTGTTTAAATGAACTATAAAGAAAAAGAAAATGAACACTTTATTCCGCTGATACTCAAATATAATCAAAATTTCAAATGATCCCCAAAATTATTGTCCAACCTCACTTTAAAACAGTTCTGATTTCTTTAAAGGAAACTAACTACTCAAAAATAATCGGTGAAACTGGAATATCAATCCTCTCTTCGGAAGTTAAGGTACGTACTATTCTATTTTTAATTTAATGATCATTAATAATTTCAATTTTTAAGGCCTATCGCAATTATGTTAATTCATGAATTTTAATTTTCTCAATTTAAATGACATTTCTATACTCCAATATAATTTATAAGTGAAATTGTTTCTCTTACTCTCTGGAACAAATTTCTGGATATCTCTGCTGTGGAAACTGTGGAAAAACTAAATTCTAATTAGACGAGTTAAAAAACACTCCCGACCTATTCCACAGTTTCAGGGCTCTCCTTCGTCCAAAAAAACCTCGTCGGCGTCCTCTCCAAAAACCAATTCCCATTATTATCCGTTGCTAACAGCAACCAACGTTCTTTTTTTTTCTGTCTTCTATTTAAATATTTTAAACCATAAAACTGTCCTGTTTGACATATTTGTCAAGCCACATTACTTTCTCATAATCACTTTAATCACATATAATTTGGGAATTTACAAAAAAAAAATGTTTAGATATAAAACTTATTCTATTACAATACTAATTTATTCTTTTCATCTCCACATCATTGTAATTTCTTATTTAACAAAACCCCTATTAATTTAGCTCCCACAGACTGTCAAATAAACTGTCAAGCAGTTTATTTTCTGACGTTTATTAAAATTTCTATGTTTAAATATTTTTTTTAAAATTCTTCTTTTTTTGTTCTTTTTAAGGTTTAGACGATTCACCTATACACTAGGCAACTATACTATTCAGAAATTATTAACACTATACCAGGTAAGTCAAAATTAATTTATTTAACAATTTACTAATCTTTTTCTCTCTTTATTTCAGGTCGACCCACTTGTGATGGCTTCATGAAATTCATAAACAACAAACTCATATAAAAATCCATTAAAGTTGTATATATTTTAACATATTGAAATCATTTCAATATATATATATATTATATATATATATTATATATATATATATATATTATATATATATGACTTGTACCTTAAGTCTTCTGGTATGTACATAAGAGGGGTATATAATGCGAGTCACGTTTAAAGACCTAAATAATACGATTAAATACAAAATATCAATAAAAATAATAAATAAATGGCGTAAAAATAACAAAATTTTAGGATAAAAGGATTGTAAATGTACTGAACCTATTTTAATTATTAACAGCTTATTTTTTGTTTAATCCTATACATTATTTAAACTTATAGAATATATTTTATTTTACACAGCCTATTTTAATTCGTAACAATAACAGAAATGATTATAGATATTTCCAATTACAGAAACTGTACAATATTTCCTTTGAGAGTACAAAAAAATAGTAATTATAATAAAATCGTAAATAAAAGAATAGATTAGAGTAGATTTAATTGATATTTTAACTATTACAGAGTGGCTTTAGATTAAATTTGTGTTAGATTTACATGTATGTATACAAATTAGTAAGCCAAAGTAGTGTATTGAAATGTTTATTTAAATTTGTAACACTAATCTGCGATTAATTTATAACATTTACTTATTTAAACATACAAATTTATATTTTAGATTGACTCGTTGCAATTTGAAGATCCCAGTTAGGTAAGAAAAGAAAAACGCTAGATGTTAAATATTCCATATATTAGCGGAAACGTTTCGTTTTGTAATTTACAAAACAGCATCAGTCCATATATGTGAAGACATTTCTAATGGCGGCTGGCAATTAATATCACAGACATGCCTTAAATTTTCAAATTTTATCGATGTGCACATTAGTGCCATCAAGCAAGTAAATATTAACTGTTTATTTAATAATTTTTAAACAAGTTCACTACTTTAAACTTGTTGTGTTTTAACTACATTGGTTTTCAATTTATAATTTTCAATTTTTTTTTAAATAAAAAAACGAAACGTTTCCGCTAATATATGAAATAGTTACTATACAGTTTGTTTCTTTTCTCCTCTTATTTGACTGAGATCTTCAAGAGTTATAGTGTGGATGGTATTTGATCCCATTGCATTGCCGACTTCCATCTATACGTTGTTTTTAAATTTATCATCAGTGGCTGGTCAGAATAAAAATATTAAATTTCTTGAAATATCAGACACTTTACCAAACTAAAAGAGAACCAATTTATAATTAGTGACCTTCTTTTTCTATACTATAAATTGTTTTTCGCGTTTTCATTAAAAAAGGAAGTTCTAGTATTACCTCATAAGGGACATTTAGACATAGAAACAACAAAAGCACTAGCACACCAAATTTATTATTGGCCTGGAATGGCTATAGATATTAAATCATATATAAGGGCACGTAAAATTTGTAACAAATTTGCTTGAAAAAACCCAAAACACGAAACATATTATCATATCCACTACCAAAAGACCATGGGAAAGAGTAGGGTCTAACATTTTCTAGAAAAAGTTATGTAGTTTTGTTTGACTCACATTCTAACTTGTTAGAGGTATTCATGTGTAAAGTCAAAAGAGCTGGTGGAGTAATTTTTGAAATTAAGACAGATTTTGCACTATTTAGATCACCTGATTTTTTTGTAACTTGTAACTAACAACATACTGTTCTGAACTTGGAATTTTACTTTAAAATTTCGTAGTCCTTATTATCCACATTTAAATGAAATAGCATAAAAAATAGTTACCGTGAATGAAAAACTTATGGACATTATCCATTGAAAAGATGGGATACTCCCTATCACAACTTCTTAATTACAGAAGATGTTAAACAAAAGTTCCAATTTCAGTTGTATTGTTGGATCCATGTTTGTATAAAATGTTGAAATAAAAATAAAAGCTAAAAAGAAATTAAATACAACAACTTGTAATAAAAATGCAACAATATTAAAGCCATAATTCTTGATCACTGCAGTAACAACTGAAAGTCTACAAAAATCCTAAATTAACATGAATCACCAAGATCATACATCCTGCAAGATGACACTGGAAACACTATCAAAAGGAACAGATATTACATACTATCCTCACCAAATAAACATGTTGTAGACTGTGGTACTGATAAGATTAAGAGTAACCACCATCAGTTAATCGGTTATGTTAGTGTATGTCGTGAATTGGCCGACAATAATAGGATAAAAAGTGAAGAACTATAGCAGTTACCACGCTACTCCCATATAAATCTCCTCAGATAGGTCCATGGCCCAAATTAAAATGTAAGAGGTCACTCTGGTGTCAACTGTGGCTGAACTAGAAGCGAAATTTTGGTTTCATTGCCAGTTGAGGTCAAGACTCTCGTGCGTAGTAAGTTTCCATATCTCTGGTGTCGAATTGGGCACATTTAGAAGTGAGCGTTTTTTACATATATCCAAATTTTAGTTAATACTATTATTAAATATTAAAGCAACTTATATAAAGAAAGAAACTTAAATAATAATAAATTATATATCAAACCACGCCATCATGAGAATTGCTCTAAAGTCCTAAGCTACGCACTTCGTTTCAGGTAAGCCATCTCAATTATTTATATTATGAAATCGGTTTCTTTTGATATCCATATATATATATATATATATATATATATATATATATATATATATATAAATATATATATATAATATATATATATATATATATATATATATATATATATATATATAAAGTCATAGAATGTTCCCATTTTATTGATCTATATAACCAAAAGGATGATAACGGGTACGAGTACTATGTAGTGAAAAGGAGATAATACTGGGAAGTACCCTTTTATAACTGAGGAAGCAAAATAAAACTAGGGTGCTTCGTTCGATGTGCTTTTAATTAAAGGTCTAAGCTTTCGTCAATGATTATTGACATCATCATTAAAATTCACAGTGGAGGAGGAGTCTAACTCATCTGTCCCTTTCTTAGATACTTTATTTGTTAGAACTGAAAGTAATTTGATTTGCCTTGATGGTATTGTAAAAACAGTAATTCCGGGAGATTTATTCCATACAATTCCTATCATCCCGAAAAACAGAAAATTAATGTTGTTCTAGCAATGAAAAATAGAATCACTAAGATTTGCCATCCTAAATTTGTTAACAAAAACATTAAAATGTTATATGATATATTGTTATCTAATCAATATCCAAAAAAACTGCTTAACAAATTGTTATTCTCTAATCCTATTGTAAACAAAGATGCAAATCAAAATGTTACTCTAGTTGATACTCATACGAGATATGGTAAACTACCTTTTATACAAAATCTGTCTAGATCACTCATTAGTTTATTTAGTGAATTTAATATAAAAATATCTACCTACAACCAAAAAACACTTAACTTGTTTTTACACAAAATTTTTTTAAATAGTTTGGAAAAAATATGTAAATACTTTTTTCTTTTTGGGTGTGGTAGTCAATAAAAAATAGAGCTTTGCTAAGGCGTACTATTTATTCTAAATCCGAGCTTTCGGTGGTTATTTGCCACCTTTATCAAGGTCTACAATGAAAATTACTGTGTTATTATAGTGTGTTATATAGTAACATTATAGTAAATTAGGCTGATGTAATATAAAAGTTATAAAAACTTACCAGAAAGTAAGATTCATAGCATATAAAACACAACGTTAAATAACATAATGTGATCTGAATTTCTGAAGGCATTAAAACTTAAAAACTTTAAAATAACTTAAAAATTAAAGAACATGTTACAAAGTTTAAAAAGTAAAAAATAAGACGACATGTTTGACAAAAAACAGTCGTCTTCGCAGGTTTGAATTCAGTCACATCTCACGAACAGAAAGAGGTAGTAGGAGGAACTATTGTTGTTTAAATAGTTCGATGTAACTACAAAAAACAAACTTTCAAACTGATGTCTAACAAAATGCCGTTTGTGATTTTAAGTACTACAGTAGTATTTAAAATCACAAACGGCATTTTGTTAGACATCAGTTTGAAAGTTTGTTTTTTGTAGTTACATCGAACTATTTAAACAACAATAGTTCCTCCTACTACCTCTTCTGTTCGTGAGATGTGACTGAATTCAAACCTGCGAAGACGACTGTTTTTTGTCAAACATGTCGTCTTATTTTTTACTTTTTAAACTTTGTAACATGTTCTTTAATTTTTAAGTTATTTTAAAGTTTTTAAGTTTTAATGCCTTGAGAAATTCAGATCACATTATGTTATTTAACGTTGTGTTTTATATGCTATGAATCTTACTTTCTGGTAAGTTTTTATAACTTTTATATTACATCAGCCCCTAATTTTATAACACAGTAATTTTCATTGTAGACCTTGATAAAGGTGGCAAACAACCACCGAAAGCTCGGATTTCAGAATAAATAGTACGCCTTAGCAAAGCTCTATTTTTTATTGACTACCACACCCAAAAAGAAAAAGTAGTTACATATATATATATATATATATATATATATATTATATATATATTATATATATATATATATATATATATATATATAATTATTGTTATTTATTTTGTAAGAGAAAAAATAGAATCAAGGTTTTTTATGTCATAATTTCATATGACCTTTATTTTATTGTAACATGTATCGTTCCTCATTCGTTTTTTATTCTAGAGAGAATTTAGGGAGAATCCTAAATTCAACAAAATTTTGTTTTACCACTTTGTGTTGTGCAAATACAGATGTAGAGTTTCTACCTTCATATGTAATAATGAAAGGTAGTCTGAAGTGGTTGGATTGGATTTTTGGTGCACCTACTAGTACGAAGTTGAACACCCCAAAATCGGGCTGGATTAAAAATTTTGTATTTGATGACTGGGTTGAGACACATTTTCTACAGTACGCCAACATAAACGAAAGTAGAAAGATCTTGATAGGTGACATGTCAGCAAATATGCTAATAAAGACATTATCACTTGCAAGGGAACATAATTAATATTTCCCTCCAACCCACTTCCTGCAACCGCTGGATGTGGAGTATTTTGCCAGTCTTAAAACATATTGGCGCCAAATTTTAACCCAGTGGAGAGCGACCAATGAAGAAAGAAAGACAGTAACTATACCAAAATTAGTATTTTGCCAACTTCTTAAGGCAACCCTAGACCTCGCAAACAACACTGCAGTTCGTAAGCTCAAAAAGGGGTTTGAGGCTTCAGCAATTTATCCCACCGACAGAAACAAGTCATTGCTAAAACTTCTGTTGTATACTTGATCAATGGGTGAAATAAATGGAGATATTGGAAAAGAATTTAAATTATACATAAAAAAGATTCGTGAAAATGATTTGCAAAACGTTACAACGACAAAAAATTCTGTCTTCTAGTAACTGCTGGCAAAAGTGTTTTAGCCGAAGAAGTAAACCAGTATTATCAAAACAGGAGTTCAACTACTAGCAGTACTAGAAAATCTACACAAAGAGGTGAACCGAACCCACAAGATGTAATAAAACACGAGGTGTACTAAAAATACGAGGTGGACCAAAAATACGAGGAGGTCGTAGATCGCAAAAATCTATTACGACCAACAGAACTGTTGAAGAAGCAGAATACTTACCTGTAGTTGAGGACAATGTGCAAGAAAATAAAGACATTGACGACGTAAATCAAAAACAGATACTGGATTATGGACATCTGCACGGTCAGCAAATTTTGTAAGAAACCAATATGACTGAAATTATGGTCGAGGACTTACTTACTTACTTACTCCGTGGCGTTACAACCCTTTGTGGGTTTTAGCCGATTCGACAACATGCCTCCACTGTTCTCTGTCTTGAGCAACCTCCATCCAATTCTCCACGACCATAGTGCTTAGGTCTCCTGCTATATTATCTCGCCACCGGAGACGAGGGCGTCCGCGTGGTCTCCTTCCAGTTGGGACTTCCTCCCACACCAGTCTTACTGTTCGTTCGTCAGAATATCTTCTAAGGTGTCCTGCCCATTGGAGTCTTCTGGACTATTTCTTTTATGATGTTGGCGTCTGGGTAAAGTTTTTCAAGCTCTTTATTAGTTCTTATCCTATATTGTCCTGATGCTTCATCAAGCACCGGACCAAAGATCTTCCTTAGGATTTTTCTTTCCCAAACACGTAGTCTGTCTTCATTTGCCTTTGTTATCGTCCACGTTTCGCTTCCATACATCACAACGGGTCGTATGATTGTTTTATAGACCTGTATCTTCGTAGGTCGTGTTAGTTGTTTTGATTTTATAAGGTTTTGGAGGGCAAAAATACATCTGTTGCGGCCTGAATCCTGTTGTTTATTTCTTGCGATCCGTTATTGTCTTCAGTTATTGTTGTTTCCAAGATACTTGGATTCTCTAACGCGCTCAAAGTTAAAGTCATCGATGGTAATGTTCTGACCGATTCTGTCTGTGCTTTGGTTATTGCGGCTCATATACATATATTTCGTCTTGTTTTCGTTGATTTCTAGCCCCATCTTCTCTGCTTTCTTCTCAAACCTTACGAAAGTCTCCTTCATCCTTAATCGCGTGTTTTCCTATTAGATCTATATCGTCTGCAAATGCCAGTAGTAAGTTTGGTCCTTCTCGATGAAATACTGTATTCGGTTTTTCGATTCTTGCACTTCTGATTATGTGGAGGACTTAATTAGCTACAATTTCGACATTGAAAATATGCCAGTAGATATTTTACTAGCATGAAGGACAGAACAGGATCAAATCATCAGTAATGAAGATGAACACATAGTAAGTAGAGCAAAGGAAAGTAAAGTTAAAAATGGCAGTACAGTAAACAAGGAACGCAAGACAGAACAGAACAAACTGGAAAATCAGGAGAAAAGGACTTCGCATTCCCCTCAATTATTTTTCTTGAGTGATTCCTTGGGGAAATTCAAAGCAAAAAGGATGTTGCAGAAGCAATTAATTTTAAAAATTAAGAAATATGTTCAGAATTGTGTTATTTTTGTACTTGCAATGTTTATATGCATTCATTAGGTATAAAATGTAAGAAGTGCATAAGAATATTTCATTTGAGGTGCATGGACAATAATAGACTTTACAAATCAAATTCCATTATGTTTATTTGTGCCACTTGTTTAAACATACAGTAATTCACCTATCGAGTGAAAATTTAAATATTTTTGTTGGTAAACTAACGAAGAATCTTTATTTAGTATTGTTTTGTAGGACTTTAGTTTCCTAATAAATATTTTTAAATTAGTTTAGAGTACATATTGTTAATTCAACCAATAAACAGTCAAATCAAACAAAATGGTAACCAGGCCTGGGCTTAAAATTTTGTGCTGTGTAAGCACTATGTAATTTTTGTACATCCTAAGTAACCTAGTGCACTTTTGCAAAGTTGTTCTGATAGTTTAAAACACCAAATATATAGGCTTTTCCGTATAAATGTAGATATGGTTCAAAGTTACACCCATAGCTGGTCTAACTTTGAACCATGTCAAAATAACTTTTTTCTTGATTATACTTGCTACTGTTGCAAACTTTTAAGCTTGTAAGACATTATCTAACTATACACAGTCATAATATAAGATAAAAGGATAACTAAGGAGGTCAGTGTAAAAATAAATCAAGACAATATTCAAAAAGTGGATCAAAGTTACCCCGAATGTCTGAAATTTACATTTTATTGATATCTAGAGAAATGGGACTGATAATAGATCTTACAAAACTTAAGTAATAACAAAAGAAGTTTATAAATTCAGATACTCGGGAGTACTACTAAATGATAAGTGGGCTTCAGATAGAGAAATAAAAACAGCAAAAGAACAAGTTAGGACCATGTACAATAAATGAAAGCAAATTATCTATAAACAAAAACTAAGTTTACACATCTGACTTAAAGTTATTAAATACTACTTTTGGTCAAACCTTCTGTATAAAGTTAAAGCCTGGACATTAGAATTAAATACCATTAGAAAGCTAGAAGCTTTTGAAATATGGCTTTTTCGCAGAATGCTCAGATTATCATGGCCACAAAACGTTACGAATCAAACAGTATTGAACACCATAAACAGAGAGTTTAAACTTATAACAACGATTAACATAAGAAAGACCTCGTATTTAGGTCACATAATAAGAAATATAATCTGCTAGGAATACTAATTGAAGGAAAGATAGAGAGCCGAAGAGGAGTAGGCAGAAGAGCCATGTCATGGATTCGCAATATCAGAACTTGAACGGTGATGAACGTTAAACAATAATTACTAAGAGTAGGGAATAGAGAACATTTTGATGTAGTGATTACAAACCTCCAGTAATGGAATGCACCAGAAGAAGAAACATACCTAGAAAATGATTCGCAGTGCTTATGATTAATTACTAATATTTAAAATTTGTTTTACAGTCTTTCAGACCACTGAGGCCATGTTTTTATTAATTCATAGAAAGCCTTTCCTGGACTTTCTACGCCTGAAAATTGCCTGGCACCCATTATTTTATAATTTGTCGTTAGATAACCTTTTTGTATAGCTCTATCAACTAGCTTATAGAAAACAGTGATCATAACTTCAGGCGGTGGCTCTTTGGTGAAAGTACCGATAAAGGCAACTCCAAAACTTTTACCGTTAGCTCCTAAAGTATGGGCTCCTTCTACCTTCCAACCTCTACCTTCGTAAATAGCTCCATCACCACCGATTAGAAAGTTATATGCAATATCATTTAATGATCTGCTCTCGATGTCAAAAGTTTGGATTGTACGAGTCTGAAGAATACAGGCACCTTGTGTATTGCAGGACTCAGTATCAGTGTGATGAATTATCACTGCGTGTACAGGAAGAGTTAGGTTATTACGCGGGCCCGAAGGAGGTTGTGCTACCCAGTAAATTCTCTTTACAATTCGTAGATCTCCGGAGGTTCCATTGGTATCTAAAATAAGAAAAATAGTTATGTTTTTATTATCCTTATTAAAATTTAGGATTAAAAGTACAAAAAGTAATTGGTAAGCAATAAAACTTGGTTATGCTCTTCATCATAATGACCCTCATTCACCAAATTGTTTTAGACAACAACAATAATAATACTTTGCTTAATAATAATGGATTCCAGATCTCCTGTTTGAGAGTTATTTGTGTACCTAATACAGGAGACTCGCGATTATCCGAGGTAATTGGGACCGTGACTACCTCGGATATCGAAAAAACTCGGTTAACACTTGGATTGGTTGTACTAATAGAAAAATGTATACCCACGTAAATATTGATTAATATGTTTATTTTAATAACTAAAACTAATATAAAAGTAGTATTCAAGATAAAAAAGTAACTTATAAATGTTACTGTTTAAAAAAGTCTGAGTGATTTTTGTTTCAACTTCATTCCTCTTTTTGAGGTGCGATGTTGCGCCAACGTTGAAAATGAAGGACCTCTAATGGTGTCGATTCTTCTTGTTGCTCGATGTATGCGACAGCTGCTTCAAGGGACAATCCATCGGAATGAGAAATCTTTTAAGTTATTGCATCTGTATATTTTATTATTATCCCGGCTTTTTATAGCGTTCTCCGCCTTCCGGTTCCCAGTTTCCAGCTACGTCGGTCATTCTATTCGCCAGGGTGAAGGTCTCTTTCCGACATTAGCCTTCTAAATGCCGCCCAGCCAGGATTGTTTTGGCCTTCCTCTCTTCCTTCTTTCCCTTGGCGTCCATTTTAAAATTTGGTTTTGCAGCTTGTCGTCGTCCATTCTTTTCACATGACCACACCAGATCAGTTGTGGTATGGTCATGTGAAAAGTCATATCATCAATGGTCATGATCATTTCATCCGTATAATTTTCTTTTTAATCATGGGTGACGTTTAGAACTAGATTGGAAATTGCATTATATGTCAGTTCCATTTCTTCATCTAGATTCATCCGATCGATGATGTCTTGGTTTCCGATTGTTTGTTTTACTGGTAATCGATTGCCTAGGTTGGCGATAACATCAACTTCACAGTCATCAGTTTCATTTTGAACATCTTGTGTTTTGTTTTCTACTTTAAATAATTTTTTCCACGACTTCTGAATAGTGGACACTTTTACGTCATTCCAAGCAGATGCAATTGCAATAGCAAACATTTTTAACAGTGACCTTCTTCGATGCCTCAATTACAGTCAGTCCTTCGTCTTGCTTAGTTATCAGTAGCTGAAGAAGCTTCGCCGATAATTTCTCTTCATTGCTTCTATAACGCCTTGGCCTAGGGGTTGGATGAGAGACGTCATATTGGGTGGAAGGAACACAGCTCGTATGTCACCACTAATCAATTTACTCGCATCTGGGTGGTATCGTACATTGTCCAACAACAACAAAGTTTTCGGGGGCAGATTTTTCTTTATTAGGTAGGCATCAATGACTGGCACGAATTCATTAAAAAACCAGTATTTAAAAGTGTTACAGTTTATCCATGCATTGTGTTAGTTGCTATAGATTGTAGGTAAGCAATTTATTTGGACATTTTTAAATGTCCTCGAGTTTCTGGATTTTCCAATTAAATGAGGTTTTAATTTTAATGAACCAGAAGCATTGATGCCAATCACGATTGTGACTCTCTCTTTGCTTTTTTTTTGTAACCTGATGCAGTTCCTTATTTTTAGTAGCTAGTGTTTTCGATGAAAGCATTTTAAAGTTGGGCCCTGTCTCATCACAGTTAAATATTTGGTCTGAAGTTAGTTCAGCTTTAAGGATAATGTCTTGTAATTTTAAATAAAATGTTTAAATTTCAGTTGAGTCAGCAGAAAGTTTTTCGCTGCAAATATTCAATTGTAAGATGCCATATTTCTTCTTTCATAAGTCAATCCATCCTTCACTAGCACAAAAGTTTTCTCCTTAATCTGAAACTTCTTCTGGAATTCAACAGCTTTTGCTTGGAGTATTGGACCGCCTATCGGGCAGCCAATCCTCTCATTTGTGAAAACCACAAGAACAACTCCTTAGAAGTTTGTTTATGGTGCCCTTCCTTCATAGTCTTCCGGCCCAATCCACTACCACCACTCATACTTCGGTTAACCCACTGTTCGATTTAATTCCCCTTACTCTTCCAATCTCCAACAGTTACTTCTCCGACACCTAAATCTGAAACAACTTTCTTTATTGATTCACCCTTGTCCAATCTCTTAAATGCATTCACTTTTGTTTTCAAAGATACAACTATTCTCTTCCACTTTCCACTCATATTACACAGAAAGATGATCTCTTACACTCACAAAAATCAACTTATGAAAAATTAATTATGAAACCGAAACTAATAAACTCGAATAAATACACAAAACAGTATATAAATGGAAAAATGTTACCGTACAGTAACTTAATTTGACGATCTGAACGACACAGCCGACAAATAATTTGACGATCAGAACGATAGCACAAAAATCGGTAGTTCAGTTCATACTGATTAACATAGAAAGGAACAGGAAGTTGTAGACAAAACACGACACAAAAATTTCTGGAAATAAGGTGGTGACCAATTTCTGAGAATACCGATTCGACATCAGCTTGACCTAAAGCATACCTTACTCACAATTCTCTTCTTATCAATAATAAACAATTTTCATTGGATGGCCCATATAACAGCTGCCGATATAACTTGTTACCTTTGACACTTTTCTTATTACTCGATATGTGATTCAACAAGTACGACTATAAAAGTACATATTATGCTTATGTAAAATTTTGCCTCGGTTAACCGAGGGGCTCGGATAACCTAGACTCGGATAATCGCGAGTCTACTGTATAACAAAAAAATAAAATCTGTAATTGTTCATTATTTTCTTTAATACAAGCCTGAAAATGAAATTTTAATATACGCGGATATACCAGAGTTCGGAATGTTTTATTAACAATAAACACGGATATTATTATATTTCACAGCCATCAATTTACAATTTAAATATTTAACATGATAAGCCTTATGGCTGTAACAAGATCTCTCAAATCCAAAAGTATAAATGGTTTTCGAGATATTTAAAGGTATCTCTAACTGAATAAAAATTTATCTAAAGATATTAAAAAACGTCTAATAGCTTACAAATTACAAGCTTATGAGAAATTATTAAGGGGTTATTTGGCCCAGCATAAATCCCATATAAACTATTACTACGATATAAAATATAGCTTTAGAAACTATACCGTCAATTTTTATTGGTTATATATATACAGGCACTGATTAAAAGCTACTACGCTGCGTATACTGTGTAGTTTTTACTCAATGTTAAGCTCAGTATACATATACAAGCCAAACGGTCTGCATGCGGTATGCGAACGTTATATTTGTTAATGTGTACGGCAGAAAAAACCGCTTGCGTACTGTATGGGTACTGTTTCATCGTAACTCCTCGAAGCTCGTCTTTCAGTTTGGACGGCGTTACTACACGCAGCGAACATTTGTATTGTCTCATCAAATCGACATTGTGTGAATGACGTGTTCCTTCCTGGACAGACGTGAGAAAACAGTAAAATGATTATTGGACATATTTTTATTTTTGTGTCTGAAACAGAAACACGATAAATCAGTACCCAAAATATAAATAAAATGAATCATTTTGCACATGTGTGTTTGTTGTTGGTTTTATCGCTTTCCATGGATCGAGATAAGTATGCGATTAGTACGGTGTAGATATATTTTCAAGGATCTGTATGCATACGGTACGTATACCGTTTGGCTCGCATATCTGTACGCGTCTTTACAGATAACTATACATACACTGGTAAGTTAAACTTACCACTTAAGGTATAGGAGGGGGGCAGTTTGGCCAAACATATTTATATCGAATTTATAACTTAGGTAGGTAATACAAAAAAATATATCCATAACATCGCAAATATTGCCACAATCATCGAGAGAATCAAAACTCTCAACAGGAACTTTACCCTCAGAAACATCAACGGCTCCCACTCTATCACTATCTCCGGACAAACTCCTGGGCGCATACGTTGACATCCTTAAAGCTACTCCATAAGCACCCACCTATAACCCAATCCTTTTTCTTACCCCGGACAGGAGGAGATTGGTTTCTAACGGTTTTAAATTTTAGTTGCATACAATAATAACATTTTTGGATATGGACAATAACAGTTTGGTTAATGGATGTTATAGAACAATTAAAAAGTAACATTTGAAGCTTTAATAAATTTTTTATGTTAATGTTTTGCCGAGATATTTGAAAATTGATTTAAGCGGTCGATTTACGCTTTACCGCATTCGATGCAAGTTAGCGGTACAGAGCGCGTTATTAAAAGTTCCATATCTTGGTTAAATAATTTACATGAAAACACTTACAAAATTTAAAATTAACATTTTTCAGTGGTTCTATAACTTTCATTAGCTAGATTTTCAAAGTTTATAGCTTAATTTTGTTTAGATCTCTAATTAACAAATTAGATCTTTAAGGGCCGGTTCTACATTCCAGGTATAAATTGGAGAATAGTTATTCTGAGTATAACTTATACTTGAGTTTATTCCAAGTATAACCTTTCGAGCGTTCTACATTGTGAAATCGACAGCGGAATAGTTATTCTGGGTATAACCACAGAACACTAAGGTAAAACGAAATAGTAGATCTTATGTCTTCAAAATTAGTTCAAATTGTTATTGACAGCGACATTTGGCCATTTGTCATAACTGTAAAATTTGTTTACAATTGAAAGGAATTAAATAATTGATTCGCTTTATCTGGAACTTTATCTACGTTATATTATTATACTTTTCAAAATTAATATAAAATGGATAAAAAAGATGTAAAATTTCCTTCTTAAATTTTTTGTTATCATCAACTGAGATTAGTGTTATAATATAATAACCAAAATTATGTAAATATATCTATATAGGTATACTCCACATTTTAAAAAAGTATAAATATTGGATTACAAAATAAATAATTTTAGTTAAAGAAATGTTTATATAATACAGATTCTAGAATTACAGTCTCTGTTATCAAAACATTAAAAAATATATTTCCTTGTAAGATTATACCTATACTAGGTATACTAGTCATATGTGTAGACGTTATTACATTACATACATATCCTAAAATTTTAGAATTGAAATAATAAATGCTTTCTTTTTCCTTTGGATTGCCTAATAAAATTTCCTTTGGATTTACAATCTAAAATGTTTGTCCAATATCAAAAATTTTATTTTATATATAAAAAACAAACAAAGTGAGGTTAAATAATATTACAGATTTGACAACCCCTGACCGACCAATAGAAATGCAGTATAAATTTATACTCGAAATATCTGCTAAACTTTGGAGGGATAAAGTTATTCTACAGATATACTCCGATTATCTTATTCCTAGTTTATTCTTTGTAGAACACCATTAATGAAGTTATTCCAAGTATAACTTTATTCTCAGTATATACTAGCATTGTAGAACCGGCCCTTATTGTTAGTGAAATTTTTAATGTTTAATAGTTATAATTTTTTATTTATAAAGGTAAAGTAAGTTAGCAAAGTTTTTTTTGAAAATGAAATATTACCTTAAAAAAAGGGGGTTTTGAAAGTTACTAATACGTAAGAAAGCTGAGTTATACTTGGAAAAGCTCAATCGAATGTCTCTTTTGCAAATGTTTTTTTTTAGATTTGTTATAACTCTGGTTTTAATAATCGTATCAAAATTTACCAGGCGTTAGTTTGTTTATTTTTTCAAAAAAACATTTTTCTTTTTGGTAAAATTAAATGTCTCTAATAGTTTAGGAAATGCAATTAAATTGTTAATAACAATTAATCTGACGGATTTTTTAGCCTACGAGTCCTTCCCGTATCAGTTTACCCAACTATGGAATTTGCAGTTTTTAAAGTTCCCACACTAATTAAGATGGTATTATTATTAATGTTTATTAAAAACATTACCCTTATGGTTTTCGATTTATTTTCAATAATTAAATAAATTTTACTAAACCCTAGCTATGCATTCACTTATGTCTACATACGTTGATTTTTTCACAAGTACGTTAAATCCAGAAGTAGCTATAGAAAAATGATATCAAAACAATAATATTTTCAGTTAACCCTAGTATCACAACATGAGGTCGCCCGTGACCCTGCAGTTTCATTTTTCTTAAGGACGCTTGTGCGCAATTAAGATACTGGCACAGCAGGATACTATCACTTCCAAGATAAAACCACTTCGCAATCGAATTTTGTACGTCGATGCGCATGACGTCACTTAGCGATAAAAGTTTATCTTTAATTTAATATTTTGAAATATACTTTGATGGTACACAAGGCAAATATCGAACACAGTAGTTAATCAAATCTTGCCCAAGTACTTTCGATCACAAGATCATCTTCAGGGGCATCTGAAATAAGCCAAGAAACGTTTTTTTTTTATTTTTACCACTTGATAAAAGTGGTATTTACAAATTAAAATGTGATGATTGTGATGGCTCTTATGTAGGTAGAACCATCAGAAAGTTATCCACGAGAGTCTCTGAACATTTGAAAAAAAACAAACTCTTCAAGTTTTGGTCAACACTTAGTATCCAGCAACCACAATTTTAACATCAATTCTGGTTCATCTATCTTACATGACATTAGTAGAAAGAAAAGCTATCTTGAGTTGGATTTATTGGAAGATTTGGAGATTACAAGGGAAACAAATGAAAACTCTCACTGTCCTAATACTCAAATTAATTTAAATTGTACTAAAGAAATAATAAATATAGTCTTCTGCAGGTCATCATGCAGGGTAGAGTCGATGGCAAAAAGGGAATAGGTAGAAAGAGGAAGTCATGGCTGTGAAATATTCGAGACTGGACAAACATGACTGTAGACGAATTATTCCACGTTGCAAAAGACAGAGAAGCTTTTAAAAATGTGGTCGCCAACCTCCGTTTAATGGGGACGGCATAGGAAGGAAGAAGTACTAAATTTAATCCTATATTAAAAAAACTTTTTTCAACTATAAACTTTTGGAATTTTAGGTTAAATAACTCAGTGCTTGGAGAATTTGCAGTGGAGTTGGATACTCTTATAGAAGGTATGACTAAAAATGCTGATATAAAACAATATTTGAGAAACTCTTGCATTAGCTTACTTCAACAACAACAATGTAAGTGAAAACGCAATTTTCATAGAAATCATCATAATTTTAAAAAACAAAAGGATTTGCTAAAATCAATTAAACATAAAATTGATAGAGATTCTCTTGTACTCAGCAAGGCTGATAAGGGAAATTGTGTTGTAATCTTAGAACAAATTCAATACATTGAGAAAGTAGAATCTTTTCTTTCAGATAACAGTTTTGTAGTTTTGGATAAAAATCCACTTAACACCTTTATTAATAAAACAAAAGCAATGGTTAAATTGTTTAATGACACTATTACTAAATATAACAACAGAAAGTTAACTGTATCTAATCCTATAACACCTAGGTTATATGGACTTCCTAAAATCCATAAACACAATTGTCCATAAGGCCTGTAGTAAGTTTTTGTAACACTCCAGTTTCTATTTTATCAGAGTTCATCTACAACACAATACAGTCTATCACTAATTTTAAACCTAAGTTCTCCATTAAAAATTCTTTAGATCTAATAGAACGTTTAAATAATATTAGGATAGAAGAGGGTTTTTATTTAGTTTCTTTTGATATTTCCAATTTGTTTACTTCTGTACCAAGAGATGAAACTTTACCTTTAGTACACAACCTTCTAGACAATTGCAACATATCTACAAAGGATAAAGATGCTATATCAACTATGCTTAAATTCTGTCTTGATCAGGATTTCTTTCAATTCAACCAAAGATATATAAGCAACCAACAGGTTTAGCAATGGGATCTCCATTATCACCTTTTCTAGCTGATATTTTCTTAGACAGCTTAGAACAGAAGTTTGTTAACAACAACAACAAAATAGTTTTTTGGTCAAGATATGTGGATGATTGTA
Source organism: Diabrotica balteata (assembly GCA_918026665.1). Classification (NCBI taxonomy): domain Eukaryota; kingdom Metazoa; phylum Arthropoda; class Insecta; order Coleoptera; family Chrysomelidae; genus Diabrotica; species Diabrotica balteata. The sequence continues at coordinate 86,922,672 of OU898283.1, forward strand.
TAGCTCTCATTCAGGGAACCCAAGATGATGCTCTACAGATTCTGGATGATCTCAATAACCTCCATCCTAACATCTCTTTTACTCTGGAACCAGAATCTGACAATAAGTTGAACTTCTTGGATATAACTATATCCCGTAACAAAGATTCTTTAGAGTACAACATTTATAGAAAACCCACCCAAACAGATCACGCTATACATGGAACGTCTAATCACCCAACTCAACATAAAATGGCTGCTTTCAACAGTTACATTCATCGATTACTTAAATTTCCTCTTTCTGATGATAATTTTAATACAGAACTCAATACTCTTAAGCAGATTGCTGTCAATAATGGCTATGATCCTAACATCATATACAAACTTCTAAATAGAGCTAAGCTAAAAATTGCAGAAAAGCTTGCATATTCATCACAGTCTTTTCAACCTAATGTTTCATATAACATCAGATATTTCTCCTTCACTTATATTAGCAGCATTTCCAATAAAATATCTAAACTTTTTACTTCTACAATTGATAACATCAAAATCTCCTTTAAATCACATAACACTTTAGGTTCCTTCTTAATCAATACCAAAGATAGGATGAATACACTTGATAAAAGTGGTATTTACAAATTAAAATGTGATGATTGTGATGCCTCTTATGTAGGTAGAACCATCAGAAAGTTATCCACTAGAGTCTCTGAACATTTGAAAAGACCAAACTCTTTTAGTTTTGGTCAACACTTAGTATCCAGCAACCACAATTTTAACATCAACTCTGGTTCATCTATCTTACATGACATTAGCAGAGAGAAAAACTATCTTGAGTTGGATTTATTGGAAGATTTGGAGATTACAAGGGAAACAAATGAAAACTCTCACTGTCTTAATACTCAAATTAATTTAAATTGTACTAAATTTAATCCTATATTTAAAAACTTTATTACAGCTTCCATCTCGTAGAGGGCCCAGCTCGACTGTTTAGACTTCATGCACTGAGTATTTACATATTAATTTGAAAGTTCTTCCATTGACTGTGGATTCAACTGAACTACTTGGATTATAACCCATTTATATATTTTGCTTTTAATTTTGATTCTAATTTTTAGCAATTCAACTGAATATTCAGATTTTCTTTTTACAGTACTGATAGCGCTTAGTGGACCATTTTATTGTAGTCAACTATCCACTGTCTAATATATTGTTTAGTCTATTTCTTACATTCATACTTTATGTCATCTTCAATTGCTCTCAAACTAACATCCTAACTATTATAGACAGGTTTGAGTGTGAGATCTGGATTATTCAATCTACATAAAAATATTCGATATAATTTTATATTTCATCAGTTGATTTCCTATAGTGGTGTCAGTTGGACCTTTGGTCAATACTTAGTTTCATAGAATCTTGAAAGGCGCAGATCACTTATCTATTGTAACTGCCCTTCACAAGCTGTCATTTGTCACATGTCATCTCAATATTTCCGCCAGGCTGGTAGCCATTCTGTCTCCGGCTTCTATATAAAATGTAGCTTCTCCATTTCTTAAATTTTAAAGTGTTTGTTTGTCTTTGTTTAGTGTATTTGTTTATGTCCCAATTTACATTTATAACATTCTATTACTGCTGGATAGGCCACAACTGACGAAGTAAGTCTATAAACGTTAATCACATAAAAAACTTTTTTCAACTATATACTTGGAGTTTTTATCCAAGTGAATTAATTTTCATTTTTTTTAATAAAAAAATAAAAAAAAACGTTTCTTGGCTTATTTCAGATGCTCCTGAGGATGATCTTGTGATCGAAAGTACTTGGGCAAGATTTGATTAACTACTGTGTTTAATATTTGCCTTGTGTACCATCAAAGTTCATTTATTCGAACATTTAACCTTATATTGATTCTGAAATATATTTTATATGAAGTGCACACATTTATTTATCAACGTACTAGATAAATGATAAAACAATACTAAATCTGACAAAACTCCATGCAAAACAGAATATTTTTGGTGATATTTGTCGCCAAGTGACGTCACACGTGCAAAAGAGATAGACTGATCGCGTGGGCGTGGGTTTATCTTTAGTTCATAGTATCATACTGGCACAGTATATTGCTTTTTAAGCAATAACTGGTTTTCATCGATCGAGTTAGCAAAAAAAACTTCTTGAAAATAAACTTACCATGGTAGGAACTCTTCGCAAAAATAAAAGAGAAATACCGGTACAATTTCTAGATGTACTTTAGTATCCCATGTTTCAGAAAAGAAAAAATGTGTTTTACTTATAAGTTCTATGCATTTTGGAGATGAAATAAATGCAGAAACAAACAAGCCATTAATAATAATGTTCTACAATTCGACTAAAGGTGGGGTTGATACGTTTGATCAACTCTGTAATTCGAAGACAGTTGCTCGAAGAACGAGAAGGTGGCCTTTAAAGATTCTGTATGAAATGTTAGATGCTGCTGGAATCAATTCTTTTGTGTTACATCAATTTTAAACATTACCAATTTGTAACGTCTGTTCTACTTTTCTCAAAAACTTGGCTGATTCTTTTTGTGGAAGATTATATGAAGCAAAGAGTAGAAAATAACCGACTGCCCAGAAAGTTAAGACAATCTCTGAGATAATACCTTGGATACCCTGATGAACTACCACCATAAGAGCCACACAAGCGTTCAGAAAAAATATATGTGCAGAACATCAGTTTATCATATGTGAAATTTGTAAATCTTAATCTTGATTTAATAATTTTGTATTGGTCAGATTTGTTCATCATGTTATTTTTACCACTAAAAATAGTTATTTTTATTTTATTGTTTATTTGTTAATCATACTCTTATTTCGGTATTAACTGTAGAAACAATAAACTGTCATATAATAAACTGTTTAAAAACGAGATAGTACCAAATACATTTTTTTATTTGTCATATTTGAGTAAATTTTTATTAAGGTCAAAGGCAACCCCACGTTTTTGTTTATGTGCCAGTTCTCTCCCGTTGTGGTTCTAGGGTTAATGTCAAATGTATTAGCATTTTACATGCAATTAAAAATATAATAATTGAACAAAATTTATCATCGATAACTTACTTCGACCCATTTTACAATCCACAAACGGCAAAAAGCAGGGGTAAAGTTATCGATGGGAAATTTTGTTTAACTATTATATTTTTAATTCTAAAAAATTCAATTCCGTAATAACGAATATGTTGCAATTGTCATGGTATAGTGTAGGAAATATAGTCAGAAGATACAAAACTACAAGTTCAGTCGTTATAAAACCTAGAAATGTATGAAAAAGTAAAATAACCGAAGCAGATCGAAGGGCATTAAGACGCAGTATAGTGAAAAATTAACAAGCAGATTATATGTGGTAAAGCGTTTAATGGATCTAGATTTCTACATTTCTAGATCAACATGTCACCGAAATGCCCACATATTAGGACTTGATACTTACAAAGTAAGTTTTATAGTTGAAAAAATTAGTAGGAATTGTTTTTAATAAATATCACTTTATATTAGGTTAAGAGAAAGCCATTTTTAATATTACAACAAAAGAAAAATAGACTAAGATGGTCAAAAAAGCATAAAGATTGGAGTACCAATATGATTCAATACGATGATGCAGGTTGTCATACCTCAAAAAGAGTTTAAAATTAATGAGTTGAAGAATATGAAATACCATTTCTCGAATGGGTTTTTAACAGTCCCGAATTGTCCTCCGAAAAAGGAAAAATAGCAGACAAACGCAGAAGAAGAACCTCATGGTTGAAGAACTTGCGAGATTGGTATGGTGTTGATACAAACATGCTATTTAGGGTGGCAGTGAATAAAATTAAGATAGCTATGATGGTAACCAACGCTTTGAAAGGACATACTACATGAAGAAGAAGACTTGTCCCTAACTTTGTGGCCGAAATGAAAAAAGCTTTGAAAAAACATCCTGCCAGGTCCGTCAACGAATCGAAGGGAAAATCCAAGAAATATGGGATTCGTTTACATTAGAATTTTGTCAGCAGTTGGTAAAAACTATGCCTCGACGTAATTATGTTTAATCAATGATTTTTATTGCATTATAAAATATTTTCTATAATTACGAAATTGAAAAGTGTTGTTCGAAAACTTCTAAAAAAATTTCTCTGCGCTTTTATTTTTGTTCTGCATAATTTAATTTTTGTATGAATCTAGCATTGGGCCAACTAAAATGTGAAGGGCCTTGTAGTACCCTCGAAAAATCGATTCCACGCACCAAAAAAACATAAAAAACATCAAGGTACCGAGACGACATTAAAGCGCATACTCAACCAGTCTACTCAACCTCTCAACCCTCCCCATTCTGACTTCTAGAATATAGAGAAATATCGTGGGCATACTGCAAAAACTGACCAAGTCAAATATGATGCTTTTGAGATAATTGATGTTGAATATTTTATAATTTTATTTGAGTTTATTTCTAAATCAATTTAAAAGGATATGTATTTTTTCTTTCCAGGTATTAAATGGTTGAAGTTAGTGATTCTAAGTATCTCTAAAGATTGTATTAATCTTTTTGTTTTTCGCAAAAAAAATTGACTTGGTCACTTTTTGATGTAGAAATTTTCTCATATTGACATCATGGCCACAAAATGATAATTATTGATCAATAATAAAACACAAAGAAAATACCTATGTCTAATTTTATTTATTTACAGTGTAAGGCTGAAGTTTCAAATAAAAACATTTACTTTATTTTTTAAATTGGAAAATGATAACAAAAATGTAAAAGTTTCTATACTAGAATTAATCTGACTCCGAATCGGACAAGTAGAACTAATCCAAATCCGAATCGGACAATACTGATGGCTCTGGAGCAACATCTTTTTTTCCACTCTCTGATGGTATTGACTGATACCAAGCATGGAATTCAGAGGGAATTGTTCCTGTCTTACCTAATTTTAGAAGATCCTGCTTTTTAAGTTTAGAAATAGGAATTTCTTTAGAGTATAATAGTTGAATTTCTTTTATAGGATTTATAACTCGTTTAGTACGTCCAACTACATTGAACATAAGAAATTCTGGATCACTATAGTTGTACTTAAATAGTATATATTGCGGTTTATCTGCTTCATATCGCATACATTTAATTTTTAGCCAATTAACACGATTTCCGTTTTCATCAATGGTTCTATTTTTAAGAGTATTAGCAGCTAGGGTCTTTATGTCAAGAAAATCATTATACCTTAATTCCTGTACGTTATATGGATCACTTCTTTTGTTTCGGCCTCTTTTGGAGCGTGCCAGTCTAAAAATGTTTAACCAATCATGCATAGTGTATACTGGAACATTCTTTTTAGCATTTTCTATGGCGCTGTGCATGGAATCTACTTCCATATAAGAATGCCCAGATTCCAAAAAATTATGCTGTACAATATTTAAATTGCTGTTTTGTACGATAAATAGAAATAATGCTGCAATAAACTGATTTCTGTTTTGACCGCTACAGGTATCAGAGAACAAACTTATTTCGATAATATTTTGTGGCAAAGATTTTATAAACTTAAGCAGGCATGTACCTATTTCTGAACTGCCCCTTTGACCATTAATTTCAGTCCATGCGTAGCAGTGGGCTTTTTGACTAGCTGCTTCGTAAATTGTGAGATTGTACGCGCACAGCTTTCTACTGTAATACATTGGTGAGACATCTGAAGAAGGTATTTGCAGAACGCTTTGTAAATCAAACGTGACACTTAAAAAACTATTATCAGTCATTGCGCGCTCTTTGTCTGATTTTTTTGCTAAATTTGCTTCGTCTCGTCTTTTAATGTGATTCTGATATTTTTCTTCTAAATCTGCAGCTTTTGTCTTCAAGTAGTTCGTGCATGTTAGGCACTGATCCTTTTTAGGCTTAAAAAAGGACAAATTAAAGTTGGTACCAAAAATGCGACGGTAAAGTTATTTGAGATGCGTATTCCTTTCCCGTTTTCTTGCAATCTTCCACATATAGTTCGTACATTTTTGCGATAGATAAATTAGAATCTAAATATTCTCGTTTAGTTGATGATCTACAGTAGTGAGATGCCATGGTTGGAAAACTTTGTACATGCGCTTTGATTGACGCTATAATATCAGGTTTGGTTTTATTAGCCGGTTCCTTTTTGCCACGTTTGTCGTTAGCTGCAAATATTCCTATATCATTTGCTCCAGAAAATGCCTTATCCACTGGCCCGTGGCTTATACACAAAGTGCGTAGAAAGAAATTCTTGCAAACTCGAATTTTTTTTACCCTGGTTTAGGAAATGATAGTACCTACTTGCAGTTTTGAGAGCACCTGTTCCAGAACGAACTCTTCTACAAGTAGGTTCTTTGCTCGCAACACAACAGAGAATATAATCTTTTTGACGATTATAGTCTAATCTCCAAAATTCCGAGCATAACTGGTTTCTGAAATCATCATTAAAACTAAGAGAGCATTTGAATTTACAAGAGTTGCAATTAATCAATTTTGGTTTTTTTGCTGCAATGACTGTTCCTTTTGATTTGTAAGGCAAACTTGACATTCTATTTTTCTTCTTAATATTTCTTTTCCATCGGGAAGGGTTAGCTCTTCTCCAACGACATTCTTGTTTTGATAAGGGTACATCACTATCAGTTGATTCAACATTTGATAAACCATCATCATCACTCGGAATATAGTTATCACTACTGCCGGTAGAAAAATCTGAACCACTATCAACGACCATTTCCTCAAACGTAGGTGACACAGGTATATTACTCACCTCAATAGAGCTATTATGTTCTTCACAATGTTTGGTATTCTCTTTTTCATTATCAGACGTGGTAGTTGAACATCCTTGCATTAGAGTAGTATTGAATGAACCTAATTAAAATATTAGTTTAGGATAAAAAGATCAGTTTTAAAATGTATATTTACCTTCCGTAGTGCTGGTTCCAGCTGACAAAATAGGAATGTGTTGTGATGTTGATTTAGAAGACCATAGTTCTGAAACCGTTACTTATTATTAGTCACCCTAATTTGATCTCATTATTATGTTTTATATTTTAAAACAGCAAAATGATCAACAACAAAAATCTACATAGAATATTAACTTTGTATCAGCGGCATTTACTGTTGATGGTTAGGAAGTGGGGCGATAAATATTATTTTTTAAGGAAAACGTTTATCTGCTAAGAGCTAAGTAATAGATACTTTTATAATTTGTTGTCCTCATCATAACCTCAAAATTATTTTCAATAAATATTACGAAATTACAACACTCACCTGCGTTATTTTCATGTGAAGTACTAGCTTCGCCTTCATCTAAACACATTTGTACTAAAAACTTTCCCCTGGACGTCATAATGAAAGATAAACTTAATATTTCCTTTTCCAACACGTGATAATTCAACTAATAAACATACAACGTGTAGGTAAAACTAAAACATCAAAAAGTGACCAAGTCGTAATAGCCAATTGTCGCAGTTCAATGTTGATATGAAATGTGAATCACATTTCATGCAAAAGTGACCAAGTCAACATGATCATTTCTTCCAGTCTATTGATACGCATACCGAGACATAGACATTTGGATGTTATGTGTGTTGCGGCATCGTGCCTTTATATTTTGACTTGGGCACTTTTCCAGGTATTCGGTTACGTCTTTCGAGTGACTTGGATTGATAAACGAAAAATCGATAAAAATTGACTTGGTCAGTTTTTGCAGTATACCCACGATATGTTAAATATATACTAGGATTACAAATTATGATTTAATTAGATATATAAATTCCTAAACCAAAAAGTTGATTTTTTTTAAATTGTACTTTAGTTTTATATTTTTCCTTTATTTTGTATCGATTATTTCCTCACAATTATAACTATTTCTATCACTTTTATTGCCAGAACATAGTATATAAAAGTTAATATCAAGATAAAACTAAACAAAAGATCCAACGACCTTGAAATTAACATTACACAAAACTTGTTTACCGATTAGGTTAATGACAAGGTGACATCCTTTGTGGTACCAATTGAAATACGCAAGATATTTTTAAATATATGTTCGCAGAAAACTGATTTATGTGGAAATTTTCAATATATTTATTGATGTTGCGATTGGCGCATGTGAATCGTTTACTACAAACAGGAACTATAAACAGTAAAGTTGTGAAAGGAGTCATTAAAATGTAATAAAAATAAATATCTACGCTAAATATCAGATTATTTACATTACCACTATTATACCTTATGTTACTGTGTTTAAAACATAAAATGAAGTAAATGTGCATTTCAACATTTTCTATTAAAGTGTTAATAAGTTATTGAAAAATTGCTATTTGACATATAGACCAGACAACTAAGTATTTTCCCGTGACTTTCGTTAATACAAGTATCTAACAATTCCTTTTGATAAATTTGGTTATAGCAATATGTAATAAACAAAATATGCAAACGAATAAACGTCATTTTTTGCTTATAAACAACGTAAGATTGCTATTTGAGTTTAAATACTAAAGGTGAAGACCGGTAAATAATTTGGAAAAGTCACACAATTCTACTAAAAAAGCATAGGAAATCGTTTAAAATTAGAGTTTTTTTATTTTATTTATCTGCATTAACCACTAGGGATATTAGCGGAAGGTTTATGATACAAATAAATAAAATAAGATACATTTTTAAAAGTCATCACTTACAACAATACGGTACAATGTACCGGGTTTCTCATTATATTTTGACCCCCACTTATTTTCCTTAATTTCCAATATATAACATTGTGTAGCATTAGTTTTGTTCTATAATGGCATATGGTACTACAAAAGGGTAACCAAGGCTATGCAACTGACATTTGAAAATGAAACAATTAATTTATTATAAACTGTCAGTCCTCATAGCGAAATGGGTTATACTGCAGATGAAAAAGTAAATATATTTTCAATTTATGTAAAAAATAATAAAAAAAAGCAAGCGGCAACAACAGAATATAGGCTGATTTATCAAGATCGACAGACTCCTCTGCAAATACATTTTTATATAATTATCGTCATGTCATAAATGGAAGAATGTTTGAACGGAAGAAACGTACTATCGTAGGAAATAATGATGAAGATCTTAATACTTTGCTTTACTTTGTAGGTAAAAATTAAATACATAAATAATAGATTAAATCCATAATAACATTTTTATTTTAGAAAATTCCGAAACTAGTCTAAACAAACCTACTAAGGCGGCGGTTACATTGGATAAGAATTTGGACGAAAATTTGTTCGCACGCATTCGTACGAAATCGTAAGAAATCGTCAGAAATAAACAAATCAGTATATTGAAATGCTTGTGGTTATATTGCTTACGACCATTTGTTAAGAGTTCGTACGTGTTTTTAATACGACCAAAATATTTTGTTTGTTAATAGTTGTTCGTACGATAAACTCGCGTTTTCTTGTGTTTGAGATGGATTGCGAAGTACTAACAACTTTAGTGCACGAAAGAAGATCCCTATGGGATCAAAAAAGAAAACAGTATCATAACAGAGAGTTAAACAAGAAATTATGGAAAGAAATAGCAAGCATTTAAGAATAATTTTATGATATAGGTAATATTATTTTGCTTTTTACATTTTAACACAAAATAACAATAATTTGGAAAAAATTTTCAAGTTGTTTTTAACGAGTATTGAAATATTGCATAAATTTGTTCCTAATGTCGTAAGCAGTAGTAGCCCTGTTAAAACTTCGTGTTCCAAGGTTTCTATGGCTTGTCGTTTGGAGGTTCACAATATCTTTAATAATCTCTGGGCTTCCCTCTAAATCAATAATTATATTGTGTATTAAGCAAATACATTTTACAATTAAATCGACTTTGCCAGGAGCAATTTCAATTTCCGTTTTTAGAATTTTCTATTTTAAAGTTATTATACCAAAGGCGTATTCGACAAGGCGTCATGCTCTATAAAGGCAGTAATTAAAGTTTTCTTGTTCCTGCGATAAATTTTGTCCAGAGAAAGACCTCATTAGATAGTGCTTTAATGGATAGACTGCATCACCTACGAAAACGTGTACAACAATAATATTTGTATTCATCAATATCTTAGGTCCAGGAACACAAAATGTATTCTTTAAGATGGTAGTATAGTAATGACGTAGTGAAAATACCACCATCACTCTGCTTTCCATAGCTTTCAACTTTAACACATAAAACTTGTATTCAATACAATCAAAAAATATTTTTTATAATTAAAATAGAATCAACTGGATTTCGCAGGACATTTAATTCTAATATGCTTTCCGTCAATGGCTCCCACACAATTTCTAAACTTAACCAAAAAAGGAGGGGATATGGTGCTGATGATGAACCACAGTCAAAGTGGCACTACTTTCAAAATATGGCATTTTTAAAAGATCAGTTTACACCCAGAAAAACAAGCAGTACCATTAAAAGTGCTGTACAAGAAGCTTTCACTTATGATGAGACGGAAGATGAGGTAACATTCATCCAAGTAAAGGATGTTAATGATCATTTCCAACTAAGAAATCAAAGTGAAATAAGCCAACAAAGCGAAACTTTACTTACTCCATACTTCTCCAATGACACGACTAAAAGGAATCGACAAAGAGAAACTGTCGATAATCCATTCTTCTCCAATGATAAAAAGAGGTCAGCAATACATCAGGAAAAATCAAACGCAATTAATTCTACACAAAAAAAACAAAACTTGTTAAAGATGGCGCTATTCAAGAACTTATGAATATTGAAAAAGAAAATTTGCAACATTTTCAGCAGAATTTCGGATATAAGCAGGATGATGACACTTACTTTCTACTACATCTTATTCCATATATTTAAATCCTACCAGTTTAAAGAAAGCTATCCTTTAGATCCAAAATCTTACAGCTGGAACCAAAGGAGTCTAACTTCCATACAGCTTCAAATTTTTTAAATAATTGTACTGATGGTACTTCAGCAGGATATTTAATCAACTTTCTGCCAAATGATTTTGCCTAATTTGTGAATAAAAATATACGTTTCTAAAACAATTAATTTTTACTTGCCTTAATATCAGTATCAGTTTAGGCTTTGGATATATGCACTCTTGAAAATTCGAGTACTTCGAAATGTGACTCTAAATATTCTCTAATATACAGTCGAATGTGGATTGTGTCATTTTCGTGTATTCGAAAAATGTTTTATCTTTTCTTCTTAATTCTTTGTATGACGTTCCAAACTCTCCTTTTTTATTTCTGTATAAAAAATAGTTATCTACCCATTTTTTTTCCTCTATTTTTTTTAATAACAAATATTTCACTAATGGTGATGTTTTAAAAACATACAATTCTGAGATATACTCCATACTTCACACTGTAGTTAGTAATAAAATGAACTCATCTAGTGTAACCACACACGCCTATTTAATTCGTAAGAACTCATTCCTACGAATTCGTACGAATACATTTTCGTACGAATTCTTATCCAATGTAACCGCCGCCTAATGCATTAGAGAAAAGCCGTGCGATGATATATAGAGTTTAAAAAAAAGCACAACTATAAGCCGTACAAAATATTACCGGTACAAGAACTTACCGATGTTCATAAGGGTAAACGTTTACAGTTCTGTCTAGACATGCTTACAAATTTGAACAATGATCCTAATTATTTTTATAACATTTTAGATAGATAGATAGAAATAGATATTTGTGGGAACAGAAAAATAATAGAAAAAGAAAAATTAGGCAAATAAAAAAGTCAGGAAGAAAATCAATAAATGTGTGGTGCGGAATATTTTAAAACAAAATAGTTGGACCATTGTTTTATGATTATAAATTACCTGGAGAATCATATTTGGACACAGTCCAATATAGAAGTGGATGAGTTATTAAATCAAAATTATGCACAAAATCAATTAAATAGTATGATATAGCAATAAGATGGAGCACCGCCACATAATGTCGCAGCCGTTCAAGAACATTTAAATAATCAATTTAATGTGTGGATCGGCAATAAGGGTATCATTACATGGCCACCAAATAGTCCCGACTTAACACCATATGATAACTTTTTATGTTTTTAAAAGAAAATGTGTATTTTGATTCAAATACATATATTAACACTATCACGGCAAAAGTTCGCGCAGAAATTGAAAATTTAAATGGTCATAATAACACAATATCTGACGCATTAGAAAATTTGAGACGAAGATATTACTTGTGAATTGATAAAAATGGAGGGCACTTTGAGTATCTATTGTAATCTTAAATGTAGTATTGTATCTTAAATGTAGAATTGTATCTTAAATGTAATATTGTAAGTCATTAATTTTGTTGACTTTTTAAATATATTTTTTTCTTACCTTAGTATAGTATAGTAGTATCATGTGCCATTATAGAACAAAACTAATGCTACACTATGTTATATATTTGTAATCAGAAAATGCTGGGCTACTCAAAACTATAAAAAAATACATTTGTCCCATTTGAAATATTGAAGATGCATTTTATTGGGCACTCCCTGTATACAAAATTTGGTCTGTTGCTACACTCTTGGTCGGTACAGATAAAATAATTCAACTTTTATTTGAAACTTTTTTTTGTATTTCCGAAATTAAGGAAAATAAGTGGGGGTCAAAATATAATGAGAAACCCTGTACATGTGTGTACATGTAATAAAAATTAATTCATAATTTATTATAGAGTTTACAGTAATTTAAAAAGACAGAACTTGATTGAATTTTGTAACCAGTGCTTAACGCTCTAAATCTAGCTAAATTAGTTTCGGAATTGTGTTTTTTCAATATATTAAAGGAGTGTTTTGTTTGTTTCAAAGAAGCTTCTACTTCGATATTCCACCAGGGTAGATGTGTTTTTGTGGTAATTTTAGTTTTTCCAATCGCTTCTCTGGCGAATCTATTAGGATATTATTAAAATTTGTTTTTGTAATATTTATATCTTCTTATATTTTAAAGTCTTTTATTCGTTCTCTTATTAAACTAGTGTACTTTTCCAGTCCGTATGTATATTTCATATGGTTTTGTATTAATGTTTGTGTCGTTAATATGAGTAATTAAAATTAGTAGATAGTCGCTGTCAAATAAGTGTGAAAGTGTAATTCCACTCAAGTAATGGTGCTAAAGTTGAATTGCTGAGATAAATCGATGGTTGAATACGTGCCATTCTATGAGTTGAAAGAGGTAGGCATTCCTATGTTTAATAGCACCAATTCGAGGTTGGTAATTATTGGTAATAGAGTTTTGCCATTTTTGCCAGTTTCCGTAGATCCCTAAGATTCGTTATGACAATTTGTGTCAGCAACAATTAATTTAGGCGATGGAATTTGTTCTTTCACTTTTTGTAGTTTTAGGAGTATGGATTCTTTCGGATGTGGTAAATATACACTGCAAATGTTACATTTGAAATAATGAACTATTGAGACTGCAACAGCTTCCAGATTTGTATCTAACAGAATTTACTCGACCGTAGATTTCACAAAGATGCCAACACCACCGCTAGCTGTTTGCTGCACCGGTCAATTTTTGATGTATGGTGTATTGGTTTTCAATTTTACAATATTATTAGAAACTGTGTTACTTATAAACATATTACTAAAGGTGAGAATTCATTTATTAATATTTTTCGATATGGCCGTAAAAGCCATTCAAATTCCATTTATCTATGAATGTGGTTTTGGTTATTGGATAGAGTTGCCGTCGCTTTCTTCCTCAGTAATTGAAGGGTTGTCTGTTCTATGTATCTTTTTTAAGATACTTGAAATGTTTTTATTAAGACGTCGGTCGTTTGTGTGTACCATTTGAAATTTAGAAATTTAGGTCGTTTGTATAATCCTTTGCTACGTTTTCATGAATCTTTGAACCTATAGCATTTGCAATATAGTTGCATAGTTCTGTGTATTTTAATGTGTAAGGAGTAGTAGCTGACGATAAAATGGCTTATACAGGTTTCATTGAGGTTTCCATGTTTAAAGCTTTTTTAATCCTTTTAGGCGCAGATTTCTTTGGAACAGGATATATTATTTTTTGATTTTCTGACTCTATTATTTCAGGAGATGTTGACATTTGTCTTTTTATAGAAGTATGTGATATTATGTTGGTATTATTAGATATTGATTCGGGTAAGTTTTGTGAGTTGGAGGAGGTATTTGGTAGTAATCTGGTTAAAGAAGTAGCAGGAGTACTAGATTGATGAGCAGTTGGGGTTTCTGATGTAAGGGATGTTTTGTTTATTGGATAATTTTCTGTTTCAAAAAGTTTAACATTTATAGATTGAGATAGTTGGTCAATATTTTTTATATTAATTGGTTCGATAGTGCAGTTTTATCTTTGTGTCCTGTGGTATTACATTTAGAGTAATTTGAGTCTTCTAAGGAAAGGAAAATTCTGTAGGGGGTATTGTCAAGAGATATTAGAAGTGAATTTGGGATATGATTATTAGTTTTTGAAGCAACAAATATTTTACACATAAAGCTTAATATTTTGATTGTATTTAGATTCACGCATGCCAACTTTTAAAAATGTTATTTTAGACACTGCAATAATCTCCAATTTTTTGGGCTCTTTTTTGAAAATAGTGTTTGGAATACTGGGGCAGATATTTAATATCACTAGTCGGCTCGCAGGAGTAATAAATTATTTAATTTTTATGTCGTTTTCTTGTATTGAAACGGACTTGTGATTATGTAGTAATTTTTCTAAGATTGTAGTCTTACTGAGATAAAGGCATACTCTGTTATTTGAGATTCTGGACGAGAGGATGATATTTTTTGGTTGTTCCTATTGCTGTTACGTATTCGTGTATTCTTATAACCGGTACTGATGATAAAACAGTTGCTTGTTATTTGGATGGAAAGTTAATGTTGCTTACGGCATTAGAGTAGGTTAATGTTGAAGAAGAGGTTGGTGCTGTAGATGTTAATAATGATTTGGTGATTACTGTGTCAGTGTTTAAATTGTCATCCATTTTAAATTTTTATTTTCTTTATTTAATAGTATTAATAGTAGAGCCACTACCGACTACGGTAATTAAGCTGGCTTATCGGCGTTTTTATTTGAAATAAAAATAGATCTTCTGTTGTTTAGTTTTAATAAAATCATTTAAATGGTTTTATATGGATCAAATAAAAAATTGTATTTACAATTTTTCTCTTCTGTAGTTAGAAAACACTTTAAGTACAAATTGTATTTAAATTTTTGGTATAAACCAACAAAAAACACGTTTTATTCGGAGCTGAAATATATCAACACTTTTCTAATGAGTTTCTTTTTTCCTTAAAAAAAAACTAAAGTTTGTAAACATATTTTTTCGTAATTTGCTTAGTTATCGCAAAAATAGCTATAAAAGTTGATTTTTTATTAATATCTTGTCTAAAAATGAAAAAACAATTTGATTTTGTTTAAAATTAGGACCATACTATAAATATTCAGGTTTAAAATTTTTAAAAAAGTTTCTCTTAATAGTTATTCTAAACTTGAAATTGTTTATTCCAAACAATTTTTAATCTACGTTATTGTGAGGAAACTATTGAGTCTACATGAATTCTGAGAGCACCGGGTTGAAGAAAAAGGTTTACTTTTGAAAATCAATTTATTATTAAGAAGTTTGTTTAATATTGTAAAATATTTTTGCAAAATTACAGTGATTTTTAATTTCTAAACAATTAAAATAACTCAGACGCAATAACATGAGGAAGTATTTTTTTTATATTCGTTTTTTATAAATTTCAAAAAAAACATAATGTCATACAAACCTTAAAACTCAAGTTGGCCTTTCTTTTAATTCAACGAGGATTTATTTATAAACAATAATTAATTCAAAAAGAACCACTTGAAAGATTTATATATAGTTCAAGTTTAAACAAAAAACGATTTCTTTAAAACTGAGCCATCAATGATGCGCCAAAGATAAAGGGTTTAAAAGCGAAGCCATTTTACTATTTAAAAAACTGAATTTATCAATTCAAATTTATAAAAGTCGCAATCTATCCGGTTCTAAACAACAATACTTTCATTTTTTTTTTGGGTACCTTGTGGCATAGATCATAAAAATGCATTCAGTTAATTTTTGAGTTGTTTGTTTAACCGAATAATTTGTTTAAATCATTTAAATTTTTTATTTGTTTCAAAATTTATATTTTATAGTAGTTATAAATAATACCTTTTAACCCTGCATTACTACCCATTAAAAATTGACATTTTACTACCCGGGTAGAGGTGTACCCCAAATTTAAAACACGAGTTTGCAAAAAATCAAATATATTTAAAAAAGTACAAAGTTGTTGTATACAATGGTTTCACATTATTAATTATCAGTTTTAGTTAATGTAATCTGGGCACACTTTTGACTGATGGTTCAGACATATGTATTTTTTGCACTTCGTATACGTTATCCTTGATTTTCTGTCTTGTTTGCATGTACAACATGTGCATCTCCCGGAAGAAATTTCTCTTTGGTCTACATTAGATACTTCAAGCTCGATATGCAAATTTTTTTTTCTATAACAGCTCGGAGTTCTTTTGACAAAATTTGGATTCCGATCCGTTCTCTCATCAAGGGACTAACTAGGTCGGTACAAAGTTTTTTTAGGAATGACCTTCTGTTCGGGATTAATTCCTTTTCTCTGGCATTACTATCTTTACATAGAACTATGGAATTAATTCCAACGAGGTCTAATAAATTGTAAGAAATTCTAAGAGGCCAGCGTCTTGATTTTCAGCAATGGTATATCTATGAGCGAGCTGGTCGAATGTGTCAACTCCGATTTTGGTTTGATTGTGCATGGTGGATAGCATGACAACGATATTTTTCTTAGCATTTGGAGGGCAATACGAAAGTAGTGTTAAGTTTTTATTATAAGCAAACCTAGGTGGAATTTAGCTTTATTTTTCTTCATGGTTCCAACTAATGTAACGGATTGATCGTCACATAGTTTGTTTGTCGTTTGGATTGAAGTAAACCAATTATCTGTTGTAAGGTTGCAATATGTCCCATGAATTGGTTTTGTTAGACTCATCGTGTAGTATTCAGCTACAGGGATACCTACTGGTGCTGAATTTTTACCGATATACACTTCGGCATTCACAAGATAAAAAGTTTTTGCATCACATAATGCTAACATTTTAATTGCCGACATCTGCCTCTAAAACTCATAAGCTGTCTTACGACGCTCCTTTATAGTATCTTTATCTTCAACCCTTAGGTAATTTGAAAGAAATGCAAAGCGAGCTTCACTCATTACATAGTGAAAAAATGGAATTCCTGTTTCGTTGTTGAAAAGCTCTTTCAATGTTACCGAATTCATATTTAGAACCCCTGCGTAGTAATAAAGTTTGTATAATGCTTTGATTTCCATTAGATTCGTATCTCTCACATAGGCTGGCCTGATTGTTGTATTAGCCACTTCCTCCTCGTCAACATGTCGATCTCTTGCATAACGTTCTCGTTGTAATCTAATTTCCTTGTTTGTGAAATCGACAACATTTTGCGGAATATTATCAGTGAAAAACAGGGAACATGCTAAAATTTCACTAGTTACTTGTTGAGCAGCTTCTTTATTTCCAGGTAAATGAATGAGTAGATTTCTTTGATTGGTCCTACGTGACTTTTTGTTGACTATTCCGCTCCATGTAAAGCCATATTTTCCACGTAGTTTGGTCTGGACTTCCTCAATTTGCACATATTTGATATAGTTATCGTTATTTGTAGCTAAGAAAGATTCGCACGGAATTTTCATGGCTTGTTAAAACTTCGCAGCCAGTCTGACTTCTTTGCTGCCGCATATCATCATCGTTGGAATCCTCGTCATTCCCCGGAACAGAATCATCATTGTTGGAATCTTCGTCATTCTCCGAAACATAATCATCATCAGAATCTTCGTTATTTTCCGGTATATAATCATTGTTGAATCATCTCAGGCTCCGGACTATAATCATTATTGGAAGCTTCGCCAGGTTCCGATCTCTAATTGTCTATTATTAGGTCATCCTCAGAACTATCATTTTGATCGTCGGGCTCAAAATCTGAGAGATTCTCGATTATTTCCTCTAGTTCTTTTTGGGTTAATGGTCTGCGAGCAGTATTATCCATATTTATACTGTAAGAAAAAGCTCACTAAGAATTCTAACTTCATCAAAAAATCAAATTACCGAAATTCTATTTTCGGATCGATGTAAAAATATAATCGTAATACTACCCGAGGTACAGCTGAACCCCAAAATCAAAGTACGTGTTAAACAACAGCACATAATGACTCAGCGACTGCAAGATAACAACTGACCTGCTAAAACAAGAAATTACACGAGCGCGCGTTACCGTGTTACCAAAAGTAAAAAAAATACAGGACTTTTACGACAGCCTGGGGTATACCGGGTAGTAATGTAGGGTTAAATAAATTTTACACAATTTAATTTTTTATTTAAAATTCAAATGATGTTTGTTGATTTTTCTTGAATTACGGGTTCTTAGTGTATAGTTGTCCAATTGTTGTTAAGGAGTTTAGAGAATCTGTAATAATGACTGAGAAAGAATATTTTTGATATACAAGAATATTTTTGAGACTATTTTGATATCCATGAGGGCTTGTAATATTGCATATAATTCTGTTGTATATATAGAAGTCGTTGACATTAATTTAAATTGGAAAGAGAAATGTGGAGTGACAAATGCTGCTCCTACGTCGCCGTTTGCAGATTTGGAAGCATCGGTATAAACACAAAAACTTTCCCCGCAAGACTCGAGTTCCTTAAAAAATTACTGTTGGATTACATTAGATGATGTCTCTAATATGTGATATTTTAGAAGTTTGGTACTGATTTCGGAATCATGAATAACCAGTGAGGGGTAGTTTTTATATTTGAAGGAAAGAGGTCAGGAGTTGAAAATCTTTTTAAACAGTTAACAATTATATAACTGCCCCTAATGATTCATAGTGTCAAAAAAATTTTATTTTGCCCCTTCCCATGTTTTATTAGGGTAATAGGAATTATACTTTTTAGTGCCAATTCGCAAAACATGTAAATTCAAAAAAGGAGCACATTAAATTAATTATTTTTATTTAGAACTCATAAAATAAACAATGTCTATTCATAAACGAGTAAATACATTTCATTAACAATGAAATTTCGTTAGGCATAATTGGAAGGCATTAAGGACGTTACGCAGAATGGAAGATTGCAGTAAGTGCAGATATACTGAGTCCTTTTCTCATTTTGCTTAGTACTGCACATCCTACATCGCCTATAATTTTTCTCCTTGTTTGGCATATGTTTATCAACTTCCGATTTTCTCACTTAATTTGGAACTAAACTTTTATTTGCTAAAAACAGTACGAATTTGTTTGCGAAATCATAGTTAGTTGAGTTTTTTCTGTCTACGTATCTTACGTCTACGAACTTATCGACACCTTCCATTACCTTATATAAACGCGTACAGCTTTGCAGCATGACACATTTGTTGTGGAGCCATCTTTATTTTTACGACTGGCAAAATCTGTATGTCGTGGAGAGAAATAGTTGCTAAAGATGTTGACTAGTTTATTATTCATCCACTTTATTGGAGCCACCTTTTGTTTTGTACTAAACATAAACTCTCCACTGCACATCTTCATTTTACTTTTATTCATATCTGGTAATTTCTTTCTGTGTGATCTCACCGTACCAACAGATTAAATCTTATCACTCAATACCTTTTTTATAAGAGGAAGGGATGTAAAGAAATTATTAAATGCTATCAAATATTTCTTTATTTTGGACAGTTTGCAAGGCTTATAATAACCTTTTCACCTTCGTTTTTGCTCTGTCAACGTCTGCCGACTTTCCAGTGTAAATAGAGAATTTGTATAATAGCTTGTAACGGAATCTGCCAAATGCCATATTGTGTAGCCTTATTTGACATGTTTCATTTTTGCATGTCTTGTTTAAGCGATGATTCGCCTTAGAATACTATCATTGATTAATCAACAGCTAAGTAAGATAAGTGGTTATACGTAGATTGGATTGTACTGTTTAGTTTTTTCATAAGTGGTCTCACCTTAAGCATTTTCTTATATTGAGGTTTTCCTCGAGACGCTGCATTTTCATTGTTGTTCTGTTATAAATTTTTAATTAGTTTTTTGTATCTCTTAGATTAAAACACTTGCGAAACTGCTGACACGCCTAAATATGGATCAGTGGACCAGTAATTGAAAAACTGAGGAAGTGTATATATTCCCATTTTAATCATTACTCCAATTAGGGCCTGTACTTTATCTAAATTTTAATATTGTCAATTATTAGATGAATATTTTTTAACATTTGTCTTATTAGCCCGTTTAGGTCTTATTATTAATATATTAGTCTAATAAATTATCGTATTAAAAATATCTAAATCAAAAATTTTGTTAAAATAGCAGATTTCTTTGTCTTTAATGTTAAAATCGTATGCAGAATTGGCATCTTTGGAAAAATCAAGTGCAAGGTTGTCAAAGAAATCTCTGTTTTGATCTCATTTCTCATTATTTTCTTCATCTCTACAATCTTTTAATAAATATGGTTGAAAATGTAACGGAGATGTAGGGAGAGAAAAAAATATCTGAATATTGAGTAGGTATGTGAAGATTTCAAACAGGCTGTATTCACACCATACGAATTTGAACAGTTTTTCAAAGACTATAAATAAGCTAATGTGGCCCTAGTATTTCTAGGGTTATCTAGATTCAACATTTCCTACTAATAAAATAATAAAAATAATGAAAAACGAAGATGGGCGGTAGAAAGCATAAAACTTACTTAAAAATATAGATTTGGTGTACGTCAAATACTTTCTATTATCATTGTTTTTATGTAAACATCTGTATAAAATTTAAAAGAATAGAAAAATAATATTTTAATCCTTTGCACTTACCTTAATTTTGAGTAAACATATATTTATTCACAACTAGAACATAACAGCACAAAAAAACATCAAAAACAGCGTTTATTCAATTATAAGTATGAATGGTAACTGTGATGATAATTATATCTGTACCTTAGCTTTCAAGTAATTTTCGTAGATTCAATGATAGCACTACCAGGTGGCAGCAGCTTCAAACGGTGGAAAAATTAATGTACACTGCCTGAAGATCATTGATAATATATGGTGGCAATTATACTTTCCACTACCTATGAACGAGTTAAATTTCTTTGGATTCTTTTATAGAATGGTAAATCAAACTCACTTTTTTATAAGTTTCTAGGTAACGGTCCGTAAATGTATTTCGAAGTACTAGGTGGAATTGGTACTGACAACTAAAGATACATACGAGATGCGTAAATTCTTCCTTTGTAGGGTAAAAGGTGGTTCTCCTGTAAGGCATTGGAAGTTTTTAACTGGTGTGATTCTAAATGCAGCTAATATTGTTCTGAAGCTATTTTCTCGTGGCATTTTAAATTAATTATTATTTAACTGGGAATAAGCCACAATTAAAGATAAAAATACGTTTATTGACGTTTCAAGTTCCACCTCGGAAATCGTTCTCAAAATACAAACAGTAAATTTACTGTATTATAACCATTATAACCATAATCATTATAAAATATATGGTGACCAAGGAGAAAATTGAGGCTATGCGAACAAGAGTGGGCTAACCAACATTTTGTTGATAATTGAGTTATATCACTTCTAACGACCTAAAGTTTTAAAACCAAACCGGTTTAACCAATATTTTCGTATATTTTAACATAAATTTCTCCAGTAAGGTGATTTTGCATTATAGAAAATAACAAAAATATTTGAAAACACGAATGGGCTAACCCACGAAGTTGTGTAATAGGCCAAATTTGTTTAATACTTAAATACGTAAAAGAATGCAAGAGTGGGCTAACCCTCCTCTTTGTACGATACACCGGTTTTTACTGCTAATCAAGGATACGTATCACACAATCTAACCTTCCAGTGAATAGATGTTTGTGTTAAGGTGGAAATTAGACTGTGTAGTGCAGTTCTTCTCTTTTATCCAGTACCAATTATCAGCACTGGAATTTCTTACTATAAACGCCAGTTGTGTACTTACGTCCTAGGAATCCATAATTTGGCTACTAATAATGCTCATATGTATGTTTGGAACGAGACATAAGCATCACGAGGACCTCAAGAAACAGGATTCTGTTTACTGCAATTTTTTAAAAATGTTGTTACAACAGAACATGTAATACCATATTCCGATCAATGCGGTGGGCAGAACCGTAACATTAAAATGGCTATACTTTGCGATTTTATTGTGTCTCATTCTGGTATTGTGGTGAAAAATACTGATTATAAGTTTTTAGTCAGCGGACATTTTTACCTTGCCTGTGACCAAGATTTTGAAGTAAAAAGTAAGCAAAAAAATGTTTTAAATATATTTACATACCTGACGACTGGATAAACGAAAGAAAGCACATTTTACATTAATAAAGACGACAGAAAAGGATTTTTTATTTTACTAAGAAGTTATAAAGAAATGTAACAAATCGCAAACTTGATACACAAAAATCAAAAGACCAATGGTTGCAGGTTCAGTGATTGCAATACAAGAAAAAAAATCCATTTACAATTTACTACAAATACAGCAATAATGCAGACGTTCTCTTTTACTCACTAGATGTCAAAAAGAGAACATCCCGGGAAATACTTCAGTTATATTATCTTTATCCCGATGGACGTATAATAACCGAAGCAAAAGAAAGGATCTTTTGAAATTAGTTTCATTTATACCTCCAATACATCATGGATTTTATACAAACACCAGAACAATAAGATCCACTATACAGCAAGAAGAAGAGGTCAATAACGATAAAGATTAAGTATTTATTTACTTTGTTTTTTAATAAAGCATATTTTTAACATTGATATTGTTTAATTGTATTGTACTCTAGGGCTAATCCATATTCCTATTAAAATTTTTATGGGCACACTGATGCAAAAGCGGTCTAATCCACAAAAAAGCTTAAATTTTTATATTTTTGTTAAATATACTGCAAGATTTTCGAATTTTTTGTTATTAGTTAATAATTTGTAAACAATGACTACCTTTCGACATCATATTTTAATTTTATAAAATTTCAAAAAAACGCATACATTCTTGGTTTATCTAAATCCACTATTCAATATTTGGGGTTAACCCACTCTTGCTCTCATAGCTACAATTAAAAAAAACGAATTTTCTAAACTTTAAACAAAAATCATTTATTTATATATAGTTTATACAATTTTAAAAAATTTAATTATCTCACAGTTTTATCAGTACACTAAACGCTTCCTGTAATTTTTGTTACAAAGTCCATTGTACTGACACATTTAAAAGAGTATTTAATAAACGATTTTTTAAGGAGCGAAATAAACATTTAAAATTTCTGTCTATCTAATCGAAATGCAGAGAGTACTTAATATAAATAACTAAAACGCGACATACAAAAATCGAACGAGAACTTAATAGAGCGAGTCATTGAAAACAACAGAGGCTTAAAATGTCTAAGACCCGCACTGGGAGTTCAAAAAACCATTAAAATTAAAGACGCCAACAATAAGGAAGAGAAGGACAAATATAAAATAACAAATATTGTCGAAGACTTCTACACATCATTGTACAGCTCATAAAGCCAGCTTAATGAAACAACAAAGGAGAACGTCAAAAGAAAAATAAAAAACGTGGGGTCAGAAGTACTACCAAATATAAAGGGACTCGAAATAGAAAGAGCTTTAAAAGTACTAAAAAATAATAAAGCTCTAGGACACGACGGTATAATTGCCGAGCTCTTGATAACAAGCAAGACCTTAACAATCCCTATACTAATAGAGCTATTTAATAGATGTCTCCATAATAGAAAGATCCCTAAAGACTGGAACGAAAGTCTAGTAATACTCTTACACAAAAAAGGAGACAAATGTAATCTACAGAATTGTAGACCTATATAATGCTCAGTCAAATATACAAACTATTTATGAGAATTATTAACAACCAGTCTGACCTACAAAATTGACAATTACCAACCGGTTGAACAGGCTGGCTTCCGCAAAGGATATACATAGTACATCAGACCATCTACTGACAATGAGAACATTGATAGAGAAGGCAAATGAATACCAACTTCCCGTATTTCTTGCCTTCGTCGACTATGAAAAGGCGTTTGATAGTATCGAGATGTGGGCCATAGAAAAAGCTATTAATAATTGTAGAATAAATTCGAGGTCAAGGCAACTAATACATAATATACTTGAAAATGTAACTATAATAGTATAAACTAGACGAAAATACAAATCCCATCCCCATTAAGACAGGAGTAAGACAAGGAGACGTAATATCCAAAACTTTTCAACCTTGCCCAAGAAAACGCCTTTAAAATTACAAATTGGTCAACCTATGGCCTTAAAAATTAATGGCAAAAAGTTAAACCACCTCAGTTTCGCTGACGACATAGTGGTTATAGCGAGCACATTAGAGGAACTACAAATTATGATGAAAGAACTAGCAGACAGCTCCCAAGACGTCGGCCTAAAAATGAATATGAAAAAAAAAGACAAAAATAATAACAAACACAGATGACCTCAGAAGTATAACTATAAATGACAGTGAGATGGAACAAATCCAGGAATATATCTACGAGGCCAAATCCTGAAACTTGACAAGGAGAACCAAAGTGCGGAAATTACTACAAATCCTGCCCATGCTAGTAGAGCAAGACTAGCATGGGCAGGATTTGGAAAACATAGTTGGATACTTAAAAACCGCAAAATACCAAATACTTGAGGAGCAAAGTGTTCAACCAATCCTTTCTATCATGACATATGGATGTCAAACCTTCACCCTAACCAAGGCAAACATAAATAAACTAGCCACAACAGAAAGAACAATGGAAGGAGCAATGTTAGGTATATGACTGTCACATAAAAAGAGGAACGACTAGGTAAGATTAAAAACAAAAGTCGAGGATATAACAAAAAAAATTGCCAAACTTAAATGGAGCTTGGCGGGCCACACTGCTAGACAAAAACACCAACGTTGGAATACTACAATACAATATTAAAGACCTTACAAAATTACATGACCTAAAGAAAGACCACAGATAAGATGAGTTGATGACATCAAAAGAATAGCCGGCACAAATTGGGAATATGTTGCTCAGGATAGAGACCGACGGAAGGAGTTGGGAGGGGCCTATGTCCAAACATGGACGATAGAAGGCTAAGAAGAAGAAAAAGACTTAATATAAAATAATTGAGCACATATTTTTTTATTTGTACTTGTTCATTTACTTTTTGCTTTACAGTTTTTCAGACCAATGCACCCACGTTTTTATTATATCATAGAAAGCTTTTCCTGGACTTTCGGTTCCAGAAAATTGCCTAGCACCCATCACTTTATAGTCTTTTGTTATGTAACCATCGTGTACACCTTTATTGACTAGATTATGAAAAGCATTGAGCATCAATGCAGCCGGCACGTGATCCGTGAAAGTTCCGATAAAAGCAATACCGATACTTTTATCGTTTACTCCTAAAGTATGTGCTCCTACTTTGGTCCAACTTCTACCTTCATAAACAGCGCCATCTCCTCCGATCATGAAGTTGTACCCGACATCGCTCCAATTTCTACTTTCCATGTGAAAGGTTTGGATTGTATGTGCTTGATAGGCACAAGAAGCTTGAGAATTGCAGGATTCTGTTGCGGTATGTTGAATGACTACTAATGAAACCGGAAGGGTCAGGTTATCTATCGGTCCCGAAGGAGGTTTCGCGACCCAATTAATCCTGGTGACAATTCTTAATTTATCTTTGGGAGCCGCATTAGTATCTAAAATAACAAAAAAGGTAGTTTTAATAATTGTGTTGTTCACCTGTAATTATATTCTAAATTAGAAACTCTCTTGAATTATTTGATATTATGCGTATCTATCAATATAACAACTCTGTTTTTAAATGATATTATTAAGATGGAAATAGTAATGTCGTTAATTAATACTTGTAATTTACACTCTGTATTTACTTTATATTATTTTTAAGCTCCTTTTTTTACATCTTAATGCAATTTACTATTTTGATTAAAAATAGGATGGTTGGGGGTAAAAACACTTACGGGGCAAAAGAACGCACCTCATTTAAATTTGCCGCTAATGTCCAGTTTAACACTAGAAGCACCAGAGCGGTCATTTTGACTGCTTTTCATTTTTGACACTCTGTATTACCTATTCATAAATGTTCAAAAACTTGATAAGTTATGACTTTTTCTTGATCTATTTGAAGATTATAATTTCTCTTTTACAGGTACTTAGCGTAATTACTTTTTAAGATATGGTAACGTATAGCTAGAACTACCATATAGCAGTCATTTTGACTGCTTTCTATTTTCGACCCTTATTAGTCTAGAGTAGGTATTACTCATTCATATTTATTTTACAAAATTTATGATTTGGGACTTTATTATTTACTTGAGGATTATAATTTCTCTTTTAGAGGTACTTAGTATAATTACATTTTGAATATATTTATGTTGATGTCTACCTAGAAAAATGCGGTCCTAATGACGAGGTAGTCTAATTTTTTTTCTACTTTTCTGGAAAGGTTTTACTTATTTTATGTATAAAGTACATCGAAAATATTTGTTATTATTTAGTTTGAGTATACTCTTTGCAATGGCATGTTCAATCTGTATTTTGATTAATTTTTCATTGTGATTTTTATTATTTCTGCTGTTATCATGTCTCGCCGATATTTGAGTCAGCAGGAGCTATTAGAGTGTCTACAGAATTTGTCAGAAGATGAATCTGTAGCAGAGTTATCTGATGAAGATGTATCCGATAATGAAGTTGACGAGTATGTGCCTAATACAGTTGATCAAGGACAGTCATCGGCAGTGATTCTGAAGGTGAAGTTGAGATTGAGGTGATGCCCAGTACTTCTGCTTCAACTTTGAATGCAGACTTCAATACATCTTCAGAAATGATTGCCAACCAGGTAAGAGGAATTCGCAGAAGTAATTTAGAGAATTCTTCCATAGATATCATGGGATGGGAGTTACTTGACAACAATGCTAGTACACCAGGTACGCAACTATATTATATTAGTAGCTTTTATTTATGTATCCACTTAGGTGTATAATATTTTTGAGCATATTCTTTTTGATGTCACGAATATTGGCGAGAATCATGGCAATATTTACCTTATCTGCAGGATGTTCTTTTTCCTAGACCCCGGTTTCCAAATATTTTTCCTTGCAGGATGGTCTGTAGAAGGACGCATCTAGATTCATTTCCCACAATGTTTTCGAAATACTGTAACTTTAGAGATTTGATAGTGGTCCACGGGATTTGAAGTGTTCTCCGATTTAGCCACAGCTCGAATGCTTTCAATTTTCTACATATATCTTCGCCAAGGTTAACTATTCAACACCATAAAAAAGAACAGAGAAGACGTAGCATCGCAGCATCCTTACTTTTATACCAAGAGAGAGGTTATGGCTCTTGAAGAAGGCCCCCTGGTTGAAGAAGAAATCTGGTTGAAGGTGGATCTAGCTTTTCCGATGCGCGCTCTTATTTTTTGGTTGTTGTCCCATTCTTTATTTATTAAGGTGCCATTTATTTAAATAAATAAATGAATGAGTATATACCTGCATACTAATTTATCTCGTTCATTTTAGGAAGGCGTACCAGTTAAAATGTTCTAAAGGAAGCTGCTGGACCAACCCCTCATGCTAAGAGAAGCATTATTAGAGATTCTGCAGCTAGTGCACGGCGGATGTTGATTGATGAATGCATACTCCGTAACATAAAATTATGTACTGTTGCTGAAGGTAGAAGAAAACTCAAAGATGAAAATTGACAAATTTCTATTGAAGAAATCGAAGCATTTATATCCTTACTGTGTGCTAGGGGAGCTTATATGGCACGAAATGTTAGCATAAAGATGCTGTGGTCTGATACATAGGGTCCAAAATTTTTTCCAGAGACGATGTTTAGAAACAAATTTACACAAATAATGAGTTTTATATCCGTTTTGATATGAGAAATACCCGGTCTGAGCGATTATCAACAGATAAATTTGCACTTGCGTCGGGAATATGGCACCTATTTATAGATAATTGTATATTATGTTATCGACGGACAGTTTTTTTCCACGAAGGCAAGTTGCCGCTTTATCCAGTACATGGCGAATAAACCCGATAAGTTTGGAATTAAATTCTGGCTTGCAGCTGATGTCGAGTCCAAATATTTGTTGAACGGATTTCCTTACCTAGGGAAAGATGAACAACGACCAGCCAATCAACTTCTGGGGGAACATGTTGTTAGATATCTAAAGGAACCATTTATAATTAAAGGAAGAAATGTCACCACAGATAATTTCTTTACGTCCATAAAGTTGGCAAAAGAATTACGAAAGAAGGCTACCAGCATTGTTGGAACAATCAACCGAACAAGAAAGGATATTCCACCGTCAGTAAAAAATGACAAGATGGAATTATACAAACAAAACTTTTTAAACACAAAGACTTGACGCTAACGGCGTACCAGGGAAAAGTCGACAAAAATGTTCTAGTGCTGAGTTCTTTACACTCGAATGATATTAAAATGGGCACAGATAAAAAGAAAAAACCGAAAACCATCATCTTCTACAACCAGACAAGATACGGAGTAGACATTGTAGATCAGATGGCTAGACTGTATTCAACCAAATCTGCTTCAAGAAGATGGCCGTTGCAAGTTTTTTTTAATATTTTAGATATGGCAGGAATAAATACTTGGGTTCTGTATAAGAAAGTTACGGGCAGTCAAATATGTAGGCGAGATTTCCTACTTCAGTTAGCAGAAGAATTGCGAGAAGATCACATGATTAAGGGCAGAACAACATCAACAGATACAAATCCAAGAGGTATAAAAAAACTACCAAATAATAAACGTAAGCAGTGTCAAACAGGGAATTGCAACAAAAATAAAACATTTGAAATTTGTCACATATGTAAAAAATATTTTTTTTATCAAATAAAAAAGAATACAAAAACCGCTGGCAATAGAAAATTCTAATATCCGTCATTTTGACCGCCGGTGGTGCTTCTAGGTATGCACAAATGCTGGTGCTTCTAGTGTTAAACAGATTTTAGTTACAAACATTTGGCAATAGTGTGCCATATGCGTTGTTCGAAGTTTAAAACTGATTTAAGGCGTTGTTTACAAACTATAAGGTAAATTTATTTTTTACTTATTATTAAGTATTGCTAGAACCATAAGCTTCAATAAATTGCAACTAGTTCAGTATTTTGAAATTTTGGAGAACACTATAAGAAAATATAAGACACCTTCCAACCGTATCTATAACGTCGATAAAACGGGCATTCGGACAGTCCCAAACCATCTGCTCAAATATGTTGCCCCAGTTGGAAAGAGAGATGTAGCAAAAGCTGTAGCTGACGTACACAGAAAAACAATTACGGCTATTTGCTGTATGAGTACAACTGGCCACCATGTCCCTCCATTTTTCTTATTTGCTTAAAAACGGATGAATCTTCTTCTTATCAAAGACGGGCTCACTGCCTGCGACATGGCTGTTACTGATAGTGACAGCATGGATCGCATGGAGAGAAAGAAGTACGTGGAGCATTTTAAAACACATACAAGTCTAACTAAGGAGAACCCCGTTCTTCTGATTCTAGATATTCATGTATCGCGCACAAGTCTTTAAGCAGTAACATTTGCAAAAGATAATTTCATCCATTTATTAAGTCTGCCAATACATAGCAACTGTAAGACCCAGCCATTCGATCGGGAATTTTTTTAAAATGATAAGAAGCTTATTATGAGAGAGTCGCTGACAGCTGGACCAGCTTCCATCCAGGACAGGTCCCCTACATTTATCATATGGCTGGTGTTACTTTCACAGCATTTGCAAAAACTACTACTGTAGATATAGCAAGAGAGATCTTTAGGTCTACAGGAATCTACCCAATAGATAAAAATATTTTTTTTTGACGTAGATTTTATGTCAGCGGAAGTAACAGACCATTTAGGTGAAGATTTATACGATAAAGGTTATGTTTATATCCAGTTTCAAAAAGAAGAAGAACGACTTGTTACTGATGTGATAGAGTTCCAGACGTCATCAAAATAGGAAGTCAGAATTTTTGTACCTAGACCTTCAAATCCTGAAACAGAAACTGTTACTAACACGAAAGAGCCTCAGCCATCATCAAAATTCAAACAGTAATTTCCCCTTCAGACATTAGTTCCTTCCCAAAAATTAAGATAAAAAGGAAACCAACCAGGAAAAGTTTGAAATCAACCCTACTAACATCGACATCTAATAAGAAGCGACTTTAAGAAGAACAAGAAGAAAAGAAAGAAGAAGAAAAAGAGAAAGACAGGAAAGCATTACTGAAGAATCAAAAGATTAAATCTCAAAGTGCTAAATTTCGTGCTTCTAAAAGGAACGTTTTTGACGAATTATCATCTTATGAATCAATCGTCATCAATCTCTGATATCGAGGAAGTATTGCTTCTTGTGATATTCATTTTTCCCATAACGATAAAGAGCAAAGTTCTAAACTATTTTCATTTCTGAAGATGACAGGGGATAATGAAACAGCGTGTTTTTGCCCCCAACTACTCTATCTTTAAAATAAGTTTATTTTGACGTTTTGGTTTTCACTTCGGAAAGTACAAAACATTAATAAATTAGAAAAATTTTGATTTTGTTATTGGTATAAAATTCTTCTAGTAATTAAAATTATTTTTTTTTAATTATTTTTTAAAAAATGGGAACAATTTTATTTGAATATAAATACTTAAAACTATATCACAATGCCTAATTTTTTTATGTAAGACATCCCATTTTCGATGCAACAGACTTACGAGATTTTGTTGAAGAAACCAATGTTTTTTTTGAGTGATAAAGTTCAGGGTATCAAGGTGTTGCATTGATAATTATATTCATTCTCACTTTTGCTGTACAACTGCAACTGCAACTGAAAAAATGCACAGTGTACACTGCAAAATTGTAGATTAAGGGGCTTTTGATACATTATTATTTACTGTGGCAAAAGCATTTTCGCTTTGGGGTGGGTTCTAAAATAATAGCCATTTTGAAAAAAGTATATGATAGCGCTAGACTGTACAAAATTACAAACGACTGTACAAGACCATTTAATATCTCAACAGGAGTTTTACAAGGAGTCTTATAAAGGGTCAAAACATATCTTAATTGATAACCAAAATTAAATAATATTACTGTACGCTAACGATTTGGTCATTTTTCTGACTCGAAAGTTAGTTGTCAATGTTGGTAAAACCAAAATTCTTTCATTTGCCCGAAGCTGTCAAATCGGCAGTAGGGTGTTAAATTTCTGTATAAGAGCGAAACTATCGAAATTGTCAAAAAATTTGTATACGTAAGAGTCTCTCTAACCACAACATCATACAATAATGAAAAGAGCAAAACAAACAATGGACAATGTAACGTGTTTTATGCGTTTAAATGCATTCTTGGATATCACGTGAGCAACTTTTCAATTCGTTAGTTCAAAGCCATGTTATGAACTGTGTGCCAATTTGGGAAATGAAATATGCTAAACAGTTGTGAAGATATAAATAACGTTTTTCAAAAGGTTTTACATCTTAGAATCAATACACCTGATGATGCTGTTAGATTGGAAAGAGGAAGAGTCAAAATTTCTTTTAATATTTTTAAGCTTTAAATTCGCTCATCAAGCTCTAGCAATAACAAGGGAATCGTTTTATGATCAACTACAAGTAGTAGATCAAGTTATATAAAAGATAATATTTAGAGATTTTAAAGTTTGAATAGGCAATTAAGTAAGACCCGGAATTAAGCGAGGATGTTAAAAACTAAAATGGAGAACTCATGATAAACTTGAGCACAAATATTGAACTTAAAATAAACAACACATTTTTTGGGCACAAAGTCCAACACAAATATACATTTAATAACACCAGTTTCCAAAGATCTATGATAGATTATGTTATAACTGACAGAGATGTACATCCATCGAAAATAATCGACATAAGATGCCTTAACTCAGCAAATGTAGATAGCGACCATAGCCTAGTATTAAATTACTTTACACTCAAAAGAACAACGCCAATACAAACAAAAATCAAAGTCGAAGGACTAAATTTGGAATCCACGGAGTACTTATAGAGAAAAAGAGTATCAGAGAAGATTCTTAGGAATGAAAAATAAGAAAACTATTACATCGAGAAAAGCTGTTAAAAACTTAAAAATAACATAATTAACAAAGCAACAGAATCACTTGGAGAGAGGAAAGTACCGAACAATAACTTATCAAAAAAGAAAACAGCATGGTTTAGAGAGGAAGTAAAGACAAAATGTGAAGGAAATAAGTAAGCCTTTTACAATACAGAACACAGCAAACACAACAGGCATTTAACCACTATAAACGAATCAGAAATGAAACGAGTACTTTAGTTAGAGAAATAAAAAGGAAACACTGGTAGAGCTTCTCAAAATAGATTGAACACGACTTCTACGGAACATAAAAAGAAGTATGAAGAATGATCAAAGGACAAGAAAAAGAGACAAACTAACTAATAAAAACGAAATGCAATCAGAAGAAAACATGGCTAGAAAACTTTTAATCCCTATTTGCTAAAGGTGATGATATTGAACCACCAACACTAGAGGTAACGACAAACGAAGAAATAAATATTGAGGTGGAAGAGGTAAATGAAGCATTAAGTAAAGTAAAAAATAGAAAATCACAAGGAGAGGACAGACTACCGAACGAACTTCTTAAAAAAAATAATAGAACAAAACAGATTTCCTCAAGAATTGAGATCAAGCATCCGAATTTCTCTTCAAAAAGGGAGACAAGTCGGACCCGAAAAATTACAGAGGAATTAGTTTATTAAACACAACACTAAAATATTACTTAGTGCCATTTAAGTGGTTGAAAAGTATTGAAAATTAAAACACGTTTCACACTGTTTTTTTGGACTTATTGTTATTTTGCATCAAGGATAATAAATAAAAACATTTTTAACCAGTTGGCTCTTGTAAAAAATTTAATTGTTGATATTTTATTGTAGTATGACTTTGCTCCAAAATGTAACATTTTCAAGTTATAAGCAAGAAAATTAGAAAAATAAAAACGATTATTATAAGTAATTTTTAAAATTTTAAATTTTTTTATTTTTATTCCCGACCTATTTGAGAAGAAGGGTAAGTCAATTATTATTATTGAAGTTATCATACTACTTTTCTGCAAACATCGGAATGCCACCTCTCACATTCACTTCAGAACAGATTCACCATGGTCTAGAGCAGATCATTTATTTTAAATTAAGAACCTTCAGTTTTCTTATTTATTTAGTTGACGTTTCCTTAATCTGCGCTCAATTTCAGTTAGTGATAGCGCTTATTATAGGTGACTTCAATGCAAAAATTGGGGAACTTGTATAAACGATATAACTGGTATAAACTACCCAAGCGACTACTATACACTTGGTAAGCCCCATGTGATGATGGCAATAACCCTGAGTCTTCAAGAAATCAAATAGACTATATACTTGTAAATGAGGGTTTCCGAAATGCCGTCAAAAAAGTCACTACATATCCTGAGGCAGATATTGGATCTGATCATCAACCACTCGTAGCAGATAGTTAACTAAGGTTAAAACGAATTCAGCGACAAAAACCAAAAACCAATGTACTTAACTTTGACGATATAAACATAAAACATTAAAAAAGAATTTAACAATAGAATAAAAAACATTGGAGAACAACTAGAAGGTCCAGAAGAACTAGGAAGTGAATTTAAAACCAAGGATTAACGAAATCTTCACAAACAACGATTATAGAAAAAAACTTAATCAAGAAGAATAACTGGGTGACAGACGACATCTTAAAATTAATGGAACAACGTCAACTGATAAAATCTAATGTAACAAAATATAGACACCTCACAGAAGAATAAAAAAGAAGATCAAATTAGTCAAAGAAAAATGGATGAGAGAAAGGTGTGACGAAATGGAGGATGTAATATCTAAATACGACTTATTTAATGTGCACAAAAAACTAAAAGAAATGAGTAATATATTTAAAAAACGAGTTCCCTCTGTACTTGTTGACACGAATTACAAAATTATTTTAAATGAGCAAGAAATAAGAAAAGAATGGCAGCTGCATATATCGGAGTTGTTTGAAGATGACAGGAATAATATTGCCGAATTATACCAAAACTGTACTGACGGCCCAGAAATTATAAAATGCGAAGTAGAACATGCTATAAATAATGCTAAAATTAGAAAAGCTTGTGGTCCAGATAATATATCAACTGAGTTGCTGAAACTAATAGAGAATGATAACATAAAAGTAGTAGTAAGATTTTTTTAATTCAATATATAACACCGGAGTGATTCCCGCAGATTGGCTCAAATTCATCTTTATCGCAATACCTTACAAACTCAATACGATAAAATTTGGTATAGATAAGATTTGGTAAGATACCCAATTTGGTATTAGAAATGCTATGGGAACCAGGGAGGCACTTTTGCGCTTAATATCCTATTACAAAAATGCCGTGACCAAAGAAAAGATGTATTTGCATGTTTTGTTGACTTCAAAAAGGCATTCGATAAAGTACAGCATGTAAAATTAATGCAAATACTGAAAAATATCGGAATAGATGACAAGGATATTCGTGTCAATAAAAATTTGTACTGGAATCAAACTGCTATCGTAAAAGTTGGAGATAACTATACCCATCAAATCCCCATACAACGAGAAGTTAGACAAGGTTACATTTTGTCGCCAATATTGTTCAATGTTTACTCGGACCAGTTATCACTCAAGGCACTTGAGAGACAACCATATGGAATAAAAATCAACGGGGAATTACTTAATATGATTAGATATGCAAACTATACAGTAATTGTATTAGATAATATTGAAATATTTTAAATTTTGCTCGATCGTATTCACTAGGTAAAAGAGGAAATAGGCATTAAAATAAACTCAAACAAAACCAAATTTTTAGTGTTTAGTCGTGACCCACATCTCGATGCAAAGCTTCAATTGAACATCTCCAAGTTAAGAAAGTTCACAAAATGACATATTTGGGAACTGTGATAACAGACCAACTAGATCCAAACATAGAAACAAAACATAGAATAGCAATGACTAAAACTACTGGTGAAAATGAAAAATTTGGTCAATTCTTTGCAATAACCATCTCAGTTTAAAACTAAGGCAAAGATTGGTTAAGTGCTATGTTTGGTCTGTACTTTTGTATAGTGCAGAAGTGTGGACGCTAAAAGTATCGATCATGAACAAAATTGAAGCATTGGAATTGTGGGTTCATAGACGAATGGTGAAGATACCTTGGACAGCAAGACAAACTAATGAAGAAGTACTAAGGAGCATCAACAAAGACAGAGAACTGCTAAAGACTATTAAACATCGAAAAATGTCTTATCTAGGACATATAGTAAGGGTAAGTCGATATAAAATATTACTACTGATCCTTAAAGGCAAAATAGAGGGCCGTAAAGGTGTAGGAAAAAAACAAGTTTCTTAGTTAAAAAACATTCGTGAATGGACTCAGATACTAAATGCAGGACAATTATTCCATATTGCAGAAGATCGAGAAGCCTTTGCAATGGTGATCGCCAACCAATCGGTCGGATAATTCTGATATGACACGCGAAGAAGAAGATAGCGCTTATGTTTTTGTTTCAATTTTTACTGTTTTTAAACTCATCGTTGTAAAACTTTATTTTTTAAAACAATATATGTCTAGATTATCTATCTTATGCCCAATTACAATAGTAAACTGGATTTACTTTCGCACTACCTATCACTAAAGGCTTTGTATATATTCTACAGATTAAAAATTTTCTGATTGAAAATATTATTCAAAAATTTTGTAGTTATGAACTAGTTTTAACCATTTTTTTTGTTTATTTAAATTTTCAGGACATTCAATGTACGATATTTTTTCTTAATTGAAAATAAATATTTCATTTGATATTTAAAGCATTTTTAGAAATAAAGAAGTTACTTAAACTAGGGACCCAAAGGAAAATGAGATGACTGTTATAACTTTAGAGGCATTGTCTTGACAAACTCAATCGGTACAATATACAGAAAAGTGCTTAAACATTGAAATTAATCGCATATACCAGTAAGTTTATGTTGATGTTTTCATTTCCATGGAAATCGTCCTCAAAATACAAAACATTAATAAATTATTATTGTTCTGAAGCTATTTTCTTGTGGCATTGTAAATTAATTACTATTTATAACTGGGAATAAGCCACAATTAAAGATAAAAATACTTTTATTGACGTTTCAATTTCCAATTCGGAAATCGTTCTCAAATCGTGTTTTGAGAACGATTTTCGAATTGGAAACTGAAACGTCAATAAACGTATTTTTATCTTTAATTGTGGCTTATTCCCAGTTATAAATAGTAATTAATTAATAAATTAAACAAATTTTGTTTATGTTATATACTTTTTGAAAAAATTCTAATAGTTTAATTTTCTCTGACAAAATACAAATCGTCCAACTGGTTTTTCAGGATTTAAACAGCAGGAATAAGACTTCCAACGATCACAAATATAATTAAAAACAAATGAAATTAGAGTCCGAAGAAGAATAACAGGAGAAATAATGATAACAAGAGAACGCTTAATAAAACAAAGAACGTGCATGATAGACAACATAAACTAGTGGTTGCAAAATAGAAATAATGGTGAAACAAATACATTAATATCTGTGGCTATTTGCCAAAACTTGATATGTCAAATAGAACAAGTTTTAAGTAGAGCGAAATTAATAGTATATTACTTTATGAGGCGGAAGGCATGACTTTTCTTGACGCGCCCGATATTACGCGCCGAACGAAGTGAGCAATAAAAAGCAATGTCTATCATTTAAAAATAAAACGTTAAATTTCATCATTTACATTCTTACTAGTCTTGAGTCCGTGGTAAAATCGATGGTACACTGGATCAAGGTATTGCAGCAGGAAAAGCAAGTTTTCCTTTTTTTTTTATGTTTTATGGGTTAAGGTCCACTATAAACAGGTTCTAATGTAGGATCCATCTGTTGCCCTCTGCATTTAATATTAAGGGTAGAAACGTCAAGACCTTTATGTGCATATTTAATGTCTATAACACCCAACTCTTTACCAAAACGTAGAACTTTTATATCATGTTATTTTACATTTTCATTATCCACACCTTTATCACGCTTTACATAGATATTCTGGAAAAGTTTTAAATACGCTAGAAAATCTTTCCTCTACAATTCGATAACCTGGAATTTCTTCTTACCAGGGACAGTTCTAACAAACTGGTACCAGTCATGAGGTATCCTTATTTCAATTTGTGCGATTTTTTGGCACGCTCAATTCTTGCATGGACGGCATCACATTCCATTCTAGTATGACCCACTTCCAGGAACTTGTGTTGTATTTTATACATGGTTTTTGATCTAGAAACAAATAAAGACAGTGCTCCTGCAACAATGTTATTGTTGTTTTTTCCGGAACAACAATCCGAATATAAAACAACTTTTTCAACTTTATCAACTAAGCTGTCAAGGTATTTCACAAGACAAGAAGCAACTTGATCTGATCCACAATCTGACAACCTCCCATGCCACATAAAACATGAAGTGGTATTTTCAGTGCAATTTCTGATGGTAAGGTTATAGGTCCAGAGCAATCTGTTATAGTAGACTACATTTGTGCTTAAATTGGGTGTTGGTAGGTTGTGTTGTAAGTCAAATACTAAAATAACCTTTTACCGCTACTGTTTTTGGAGAACTAACTCTATATCTGCTTTTTTTCTCACCATAGGCAATCTCTGCTAGCTGAAGGTGTTTCTTTTCCCTTCATCCACGGCTGCACGTATTTCTTCACTATTAGAGGATTTTTTCTTGTTTTCTAGATAATCACAAGTCTTACATGTATCGATACTAGGATTTTTAAATTTATATCCAAGTTCGTTAAAAATCTTAGCATAAAATGAATATGATAGTTTGATATTTAGATGATGATTATAGATAATGAAGTTTAATATTTAGATTGGGAGCTAAATAGAGTCGACTTGTGTGTCTTCGAGAGTAGTGGCTCTCATATTTTGGAAAAGACTCTATGTGTTTTATAGCTTCAGCTTTTTCGTCTGGTCGAGCGTTATGTGGTTGGCGTTTTCCAGTTCCATTAGGTTCTATTAAACCCGTGGGTAATATTTGTTTTTTTTTATCAAAATATCAATTTTTCCTCTTGTGATACCTTGTAGATTCTGGAACATGTATTTGAAAACTTTTAACGTTTTGTCGTCATTGGTGATATTATAGGATACCACAATTTGTCTGTTTTTATTATTTCCTCGTTCTCCTTTATCTTTTCTTTCTGTCTTGTTTGACTCAATCTTCACTCTTTAAAAAATTACTTGTTCTTTGTCTTGCACTTTCTTAAGAAAATCATAAAAAATTTCTTTTTGTTCATTTATGGAGAGTTTCTCGTGAAATTTATTGTGACAGCAACTAGTAAGCGCTTGAAATACTTTTGCAGGTTTTTGTATACCTTTTCTTGTAATATGTTCTTCTCCTAAAATCTTCTTTTTTTTTTATTTCTACTCTGTTATATTTCGGTTTTTTAGGTTGAACATTAGAGGTATTTAATTGGTCTTTGCAATCGTCACTTTTATTTGTAAAAGTATCATTACTTACTATGTTGAACTTGTTTCTTTAATTTTGGCATCAACTAAGCACCTTTTCAATCCTCTTATATTATTTCCCACTGATTTTATGTGATAAAGTCACTTTCAGTGTGTAATACTGTTTCTTCGATATTTACTAAAACCGCCGAATCTTTATGTTGGCTAATAACCATATCAATTAACAGCTTTCCAAGCGACATACTTTTAGTAATAAATTTCTTAAGACAACCAATCAACCAACTTAATTTAGTAAAATGCACAACGATAAAATTAGGTTATGTTATCGTCAGCTGGTAACCAAAACTTGATATGTCTATAAAACATCCGTCCACATTTTAAATCTGATGGTGACAAAATTTGATGTCGACTTATCAACTTTTAGCAAATATTAAAATGAGGTAATTTAATACATCATGTTTTTAACATTATCTTTAATATTATTGTTCTTAGAAATATCAAGTTTTGGCAAATAAACATAATAAACTTTAAACATATATCATGGTTCGCAGAGCTGAAAACCATGATTTTTGACATATCAACTTTTGGCAAATAGTCACAGATATGATTTCAGACATTATAGTATATAGAATAATCCAATACAAATAATTAATAAAAAAACATAGATCGATCTAGAAAGAGATGGAATAATAGCCTTCTACCAGCATGAGGCAATGTGGGAGGAAAACAAGCAACGTACCTAAATAAAAAAGTACAAACTCTGCAAACACAACAACATAAAGTGGAGAATATATTGATAATAGCTTCAACGTTAAAATCAAAAACGAAAAATAACTTTCATAAAATTTTACCTATTAAACAATTGAATAATATCCAAAAAGTACAAAAATTGTACAATTCTATGCACGTCAACTTGACAACCATAATTTTCTTAGTCTGATACATCTGCAATGCTAGTTTATTTTACTTTAGGTACTAATTTACTCGAGAGATTTACTATTTTGTGTAAAAGTATATTACAATGAATTCCGAAAATAGAAAAATAGTGATTTTCTACTCTCACTGGTTCACATAACTGGAGTGTTTTATTTACATATGGGCTAATACGAAATGTGTGTAGGTTCTTTATCAATAATCAACATACATTACAAGCTGTCAACATAACAATATACTATAAAAAATTTAATAAGTGATAACAATAAACGATAACAAATTTGAACTATTCAGATAGAGAAACAAAATAATATGACAAAAAGCTGTTATATTCCGTTTGAATATTATGGAGAGCATATTTTTTATAAAACTGGTGATAATTTTCAGATAATGTCAAATATCACAGAATTCAAAAAGAAATACAAACCAGAAATAAATGAAAAAAAAGAAGTCACAGAAATAAACAACATCTAGCTCTAGAAAAATTAGAGTCAAATAAAATACCAGATATTACACGCAACAGATAAAATTATGGGTGCGAGAGAGAGCTAAAAGGTAAAAAAAAATAAGAAAGACTCAAATTAATAATATCAAGAAATAAATTATGTGTTTTCCTTTCCTAAATTTAAATGCTTTT
Organism: Diabrotica balteata; assembly: GCA_918026665.1. NCBI lineage: Eukaryota > Metazoa > Arthropoda > Insecta > Coleoptera > Chrysomelidae > Diabrotica > Diabrotica balteata. The sequence goes on from OU898283.1 coordinate 86,962,841, forward strand.
TAGACAAATTGGCAATCCTTACTAGAATCGTCTCATCGATATTAACGAGGCAGCAGTCTATCAAAATTCGGCCACTAACGAATTTCTCGCTTTGCACAATACCGAAATGTAGAGCTTAGAGTTTTTGACTCAGCGTCACCAGTACGATACTTTAAAAATTTTCAGGTATTTATAATTATATCTTCGCTCACTATAACTCTCACTTGAGGTATCGATTCTGCTAAATTAATGATAACTTCTTTATTTTCAATAAACAAAATTTTATTTTGAAAATCTATGCTAAATTTTTTGCATAATATCCATCCCAAAAACGCACTCATATTTAATGTGTCCTTCTTATTGTGCCGTAATCTAACAAAGGTTGGCAAGCACTTCTGTAAACGCTTCCCTATCTTTTACAACGTGAAATATCTGTTGAACAATAAGGTTAATCGAATCTCCGATATTCCTCAGCCAAGATTTCTTCTTTCTTCATGTAATGAATCATGAATGTCAGATGTATGTTGTCAACAGAGGTTTTCAAGATCAACATGTTTTTGGTTTTATTTATATTCATTGTTAGTCCCATCTTTTTGCTTTTGCTGTTAAGGATTTCTATAAGAATTTGAAAATCTTCAATATTTTCTGCCATGATTGCGATATCGTCTGCAAATCTTATGTCATTAATGATGCTCTCTCCAATCCTTACACCTTCACTTCTTTTCCATAGTGAATCCTCAAATATCAGTTGAGAGTACACATTAAATAATTGTGGCGATAGCACACATCCCTGTCTGACTCTGTTTTGATTTTCTACTTGGTTAATGTCACTTTCTTTCACCATTCTGAGAAACTGATATCATACTTAAAAGGAACTCCCGAACTTGTTGCAAATTAATGGTACCCTAATAAGTTTGTCATAGTAGTATTTATGATTGGAACGAGTTTGTGTATTGGCATCGAAAATGGCGAGAAGTGTTTTAGATATAAATCAAGTCATATTTAATTTGCATGCTTATTTTACTGCTAAGAAGCCAATGGAGGCTAATTGCGACCCGTTTAATCCGTACATAAACGTGTGTGTGATGCATTGTATTTTAGTGAGACAAAACTCAAGTTTTGAAAAACAGAAAAAATGTAACTAATAAAGTAGAAGTCGCACAATATAAACCTAGACCATATTTTAAGACTAAAGAGCTTTCGGAAGGTTGTAAGTTTAAAGTTTAAGACATTATACATAAAATTGGTGAATAGAAAGAACATGTTTTTATAGAGACTGTGTTAAAAAATTCAAAGACAGAAATATATTCGAATTTAGAACATTATATAGATTTGGTTTAGGTTCAAAATATAGGACAATACAAAAGCCCTGTGTGAAAGAGTTGTGTCGTTTATATAAGAATCAAGTTTTTAAGAAAATATAATAATTTTTAAAAAGAACATGCTTCATTTGTTTATTTGGACGAAACGTGGATTTTACTAAATGTGCAATAAACAGGATTTGGCAGGATGATGGTTTAAAATCAATTAAAGTACTGATAACTGAGAGAAACAGGCATATTATATTGCATACGGATGAAAAACATGGTTTTATTGATATAGCGCATCTTGTGCTCAACAAGATCAAATTTAAAATCCGCTGATTATCACGATAACATGAATACCGTAAAACGGGGTGAATAGAAACAAAACTTTATTTATATTATGTAATTTATTTCGTACATAACTATGGATAAATAATGGCAACCATTATTTTTTTTATGTTGCTACACTTTAGGCTAAAAGGAAAATAATGTTTTGTTTGGTTGGCAGCACTGGTTCCCGTTTGTTTGTCTTGTTGACATTTACCACGCGCTTCTTGTGCTTTTTTATCCACTTCGAACTTTCCAGGTAAGTCAGAATACGTAGTGTTCTTAAAAGTAAATAGCTGCACAAAACATAGTTTAATTATCCATACAAAAGATTACGGCTTACTTTAAGCTTTAACTTTAACGATACTATGTCAAAAACTATTCATATTTTTTAGGTTATGTTTTCAGAATTTATTGGGTGAATAGAAACACATAATTTTTACGGTTTCTATTCACCCCACAAGAAAATTGTAATACTAAATTACATTTATACTAGATAAAATACATATTGTGTGTTATATATTTATGTTAGACACTTAAATGGCATAGCTGTTTTGTTTCAAGGCCCTGTAAAATGCCAAGAAAGTAAACCAAAAACCAGAAAACCAAAAAAAAACCAAAATCCCTAAAACATTCAGAAGAACCTCGAAGCTGTTGACAATAGTTTTAAAGAGCTCCTTCATAGTGTTAGAGAAGATCAGACTCCTAAGATAAGGAAAAAAAGAACCAAAGTTAATGTGAAACCCGGCAAAAGTATCAGTGTTGAGGACTTTATTGACGACGATGAGAACTTAAATCCCCAAACTTCACTTGCTAGTGACCAAAACCCATGTTCCTCCAAACAGGTTCAGCCAAATAAAAGCCGAAAGCGTGTGGAGTTATCATCAGAAGATGAAGATGACTTTTCAGTGCAGGAGACTGACTCTTCAGATGCCCCTGATCTAGATAAAAGTACTGAGGAGGCCTCAGGCGAAAACCTCGTCATCAATGAAGATGACTACATGTTAGTCAAAGTTTATGGTAAAAAAAACATATTTTAGATGTTATATATGCAAGTTTGCTTTCCTTGAAGATGATGGTTTCGTTGGAATATTTTTGAAAAGAGTGCAACAAACCAATAAGTTTAGCATAACTGAAGAATCAATGATATTTTTCGAAGATGACCTGTCTAATTTCACAATTTATTAATCATTATTTAATCTTATTAAATACGCTTTGTTTCCTTAGACTTATGTAATTTCTTTTGTTTATATAGCTACCTACTTAAATAAATCATTCTGTTGAGAAATAAATTTGTATTTATCCATTTATAAATTAAAAATACCATATTTAACTGCTTCTATTCACCCACGAATCGTTTCAATAGAAACAAACATAAAATTAAAGTACTGTTTCTATTGACCCCCCTTTGAGGGGTGAATAGATACACCATGTTTTAATTTTTTTTCTTTAAAATAAAATAAAATTTATAAATTTAAATACTATAAACAAATAGGTCTAACAGAGACCTATGTTTGGGCAAAAATTTGTGTATCTAGAACAACTACAAATAAAAAATGTTAAACCAAAGTTGAAAATTGTTTCTATTTATGGTTTTACATAAACCATCTGTTATGGTTTTGGATAGTGCCCCATACCAAGAAATTTTAACTCATAACCACAAATGTGACGTCTCAGAGGCAAAAAGTAATTGCGCCTTTCTATAAATATCTCCAATACATATAAAATGACTTTGTAACTTTGTACTGTTTTCTTTATCAGTTGTGACACAGTTGTCGAAATTTGAGATGCAGTCTTTATTTGGTTTATATGTAAATTTTAATAATTTTGCACCAGCAAACCACCCTTAAGGGGAAAGATTATGCTGGCTTAAGGGTCAAGCTAGCAGAACACATATTTTTACCAATTTTTCACTAAATTGTTTCCATCTGAATAATTTTTAACCACCAAACCACCCTTAAGAGCAGCAATTCTGCAGGCTTAAGGTTTAAGCTAGAAGAATTAAAAAAATTCATAAGAAATTAGTGAAAAATAGGTGAAAAAATATGCCAAAGGCAAATCGTTTTTCCTTTGAATTCTGCTAACTTAAATCTTATGTCAACAGAATCACTCCCACAGAAACGTTAAATATTCTGGTGCATAACTGATTCCAACAGGTTTTTTTTCTTTCTTGTTTGCGCTTCAAATAACCCCGATACACGAACTGAGAAAACAGCACCTTTCCCTACAACCGCTACTTATGATATGTTTTTTAATCTTTATCCATAATTGGGAGTAATTTTCAATTGCATCCAATGTTTGTTTTGACGAAATGTTGGTATCATTTGGTGGGCGGTGCAAATTTAAAATATACATGCCCAAAATCCCAAAATCTACATACCCTGCAAATATGGTTTCAAGATTATGGCCGTCTGTAATGCTAGGTCCGGATATTTATTAAACGCTTATGTATACAGTGATAAACGAGAAACAGTTTTTAAGACCGACGCAAGCTATGCTTCGCTTTGCTAAACCAATTTTCGATTCTAACAAAAATGTTACAGCTGATAATTTGTTTGCATCTATTGAAGGTGTAAACGTTTTGAAACCAAACAAATTAACGTTTGTTGGAACATTAAAAAACAACAAACTCGAAATATCACCAGAGTTCTTGCCTAAATGAGATAAAGAAGTAGGCTTCAGTTTGTATAGTTATACGAAAGATATTATATAGATTTAATAGATAAGGTACATTATTATCCCATGTTCAGAAGAAATTCAAAGCTGTACTGCCTGTATCCTTCATGCACCAATATGAACTAACTGACCCAGATACATCTAAGCCTGAGATAATTATGTATTATAATACAACAAAAAGGGGGTAGGTTAATTGAATGAAAAATGTGCCACATGTTCTTACAGTTGAAAACCAATTCATTTGTTAATGGCCATATTTTACAGAATGTTGGATATCAGCTTGGAAACTTGTAATGTAGCGCATTAGTCTTTTCAGGATAATGTAAAACTGACTATTTGTTTGCAATGCAGGAGACCAATTTGTCGTGAGTATACCAGAAAAGTATGTGTAGATTGTTCGACTTCCCAATGAACGACAAGTTGGAGCCTTGCTGTTTTTGCTATATTAGTGTTTTATTTCATACAGGTGGTTTTTATGTTAAGAACTATCCTTTATCTTTCACTTTTTGTTTCATATTTTCCCTTTCAATTTTAAATTTTTTTAGCCTTCCTGGATATAATTTTTTTTTATTTTTATTAAAATAAACAAATTATTTTTCTGTTGATTAAAAAAAAAACGTTCGAAAGAGGTCACGTCTGTTTGCATGGATATAAGTGTTGCACCTCTATAGTTATGCATGTAATAAGTGTTGCACCTCTGTAGTTACGGTTTAACTAAACAACCAGCAAATTCCTAGACTGGACATAATATAAGAGAATGGTTCGCGAATAAAAATATTTCATTTCCTCATGATTATTTTAAGCCAAAATTACTACAGTTAGTCAGAATCAAAAATATCTGTTAAGACTATCCCCTTGCCATTGTGAATTCAACCCCATTGAACATATTTGGGGAATACGCAAAACTGACTACTCTAACTATATTGGACGTAACGGTTACACTGATATAGCAGTTTTGGAAACATAACAAGAAGCATTAATACTGCGATTCTTGCAATTTGGAAAAAAGTATCCGAAAATGTAAAAAGTTAATGGAGAATGTTGGATACGTGAAAACCGACTCCAAGCAATTAACACAGTCATCATTTACAATTCAAATGAAGATACTGACACTGGTAATAGGTCTTCATTTTTTTCATTAAGAAACATTTTTAGTATTTTTCTTATTATTTTATCAGTAAATAATGCCTAAGAATTGTATGTTTCTCTAGATGTATGTAAAATACATTAGTAGTCAAAACTGCATAATTGCATGTCTTCAATAGTGCTTCGAATATTGGGAGAATTTGCTTTAGAACTTTTAACTTTGCTATTAACAGCTATTGAAAGATAATAGCACAGCAGACCTGTGTTATTGTCTTTCATTAACTATTTTGATATCAACCAATTCCTTTTCTACTGAATCACTTGATCTATAAAACTTTATTGACTGTACTCTTCCTGGCCAGTAACCAACACATACTACGGCGTTTCTGGAAGCATGGAAAACACAACAAATTCTACTACCAATAGACAAGTACCAATAATTGGAGGGACGTAGTAAGGTAAGAAAGGTCCAGTAATATAAAAAATTAATATACCCGTTAACATCATTAAATATATAGTGCTTGATAAAGACCGTTTAGATTTCATCCCTAATTTAAAATAGTGGCAAATTCATGAAATGTACTATATGTGCTTATCAATGTGCTTTAAACCCATACGGCTTGCTTTTTTCCATTTTACATTGTATTTTCAGATAAAAAGTTGTTGATATTCATAATTTTTCTGCTTTGAACAGTCCTGCCATAAAAATTGTGCTATCATGCATATCCCAATAGAGTACAATTATCTATTATCTAATAACTAAAACTCAACAATTCAGTCCTTGCATTTTTGTACTAGGTACTACCAAGATATTAACTAAACAAACGGTGCAAGACCTTGAAATTTTCATTACACATAACTTGTTTACTGATGAGGTTATTGACAAGGTGACATGCTTTGTGGTACCGGTTGGTAATATGCAAAGATATTTTTAAGTAAACTTATAGAAAGTGGATTTGTGGAAATTTTATATACAATAATTAAGGATTTATGCTAATACAAACAGGAAGCCAATAACTGGAAAAACGTATAAACACGTTAAAATGCGCACAATTTGTACGAAAAAAACCATTTCGCACAACACAGAATACAAGTTATTTTTAAACCAAAATATGAATAATTCATGTTTGGACTACTTCTAAAATAACTATATGTCACTATAATTGCAGAATAATTAATAAAGTGCCCTTATATATTACCTTTCGTACTGTTATTATTTGTAGGCATTTCTATATCCCCCCGCGTTTACGCTCTATATCGCGTTTTTACATACATATTGAATAGCAGAGGAGATATGCTGGATCCCAGTCTAATCGCTTTGTCAATTATGTTTTATTTGTAATAGTCCCTCCTTATATTCGGCGATTACAGACAAGTAAGCACAATCACGACTGTGTATAGGGAACACTCGACTATACTTGCACATCATTGTCTTTGATCGCCTATAACACGCGAATTGTTGGTTTTTTGGAGACGCATCCAAAGGGAATCGCTTAATCCTTGTGGTTCGACATACTATTAGAGTGGCCGCACACAGAAAAAGCAAAACTGTTTTAGCCAAAAACGTTTTTGTTTGAAACGAAAACGTTTTTGTTTCCAAAAGAAACCTTTTTTTTTCAAGAGAAACAAAATGTTGGCACAAACCATACTGAAATCAGTTTTATTAAAGATGTCGACAGATAACGACGAAATTGCACTAGTTTTCTGGCAGTGGTTCCTCCTACAGGACGAAAAAACGCAAAATAAAAGACAATTTTGGGTGAATCCTATAAATAAGAAAAGAACTGCTGAAAAAACTCTCCAGTCTTTGTGATTCAAATTTTGATTGTGATGATCTTTTAATTGATAGTTATATAAGGGGTCTGGCCCCAATCAGTACAATTAATTTTTCTGCGTCCACTTCCATGATACACACAATATAAACAAGCAAAATATCGTTGTTTCTACATGTGCTTCTTGTTGACTACGCGAGCGGTTTCAAGAAGGGGATTCCAAAAACATGTTGTGTCTGCGTACATTGAAATGTTTCGACACAAAACGACGATCCGGTAATCAACATCAAACAGACTGACTAAAACTAAATGAGACTAAACATGATTTAGACACACGACTAATCAGTGTGCGTCAGCTCATTTCATTTATATGGAAACATCAGCATCAGACTCGTTTAGTCAAAAACGTTTTTGACTAAAACAGTTTTGCTCTTTCTGTTTGCGGCCACTATTACGGACCATTATGTGGACGCTTGCAGGATGATTGGGTTGATCAAAGACAATCACACGATTATCCATCATTGTCGATAGTGTAGTGTAGGCATAAGATTTTATCTCTATATATTTCTATAATAATCTGTAATGGGTGCCAATCAATGTTTAGACCTTTTAAGGCTTTTCACAATTTTGGAACATTATCGTAGGCTTTTTCTACGTCATCAAATTCCAAATAAGATTAGTTTCTTATATCTATAAACTGCTTTGCTATCTGTTGTAAGTGAATACGTTGTCTGTACATGACCTATTTGGTGTAAAACCGACTTGATCTTCTCAATTTGTATGAGCGCTGTTGCGCCTTATTTCATAATTAATATCTTTGCTAATTGGTCAACGTATTGTAATATGTATATGCAAACCTCGATCACAATTGGTATAGCCTTTCTTAAAAATAGATATTAAAGGTACACCATTTTGCACTCTGTTGGAATTGTTAGCGAATTGTTAGCGACATTTTTTCATTTGGTGCCTTAGAAGATTCCATAGACAACAGCATTCTGCTCTTTTTAATGGGGAAAAAAGATATTTGCATGGCAATAATATTAAAAAAATGGAACATGAAAAACGTCATTCTTGACATATTATTTAGTCAAGAATCATGTTTTTCTTTAAAATTAAGATATATCAACTATTGTCATAACAAATTATAATTTCTACATTTTTCTATATGTCTATACATAATCTGTTTGCACAAAAGGCATTCTTAGTCCCCTGAAGTTTAAACAATTCTTTCTATCTCGTTTTTTGTAGATATTGGTAATATGTGCTTTGTTTACTCTAGTGGTAAGTCATCTCCTTTATACAATAAGGTAAAGACATACGCCAGTAATTCCCGCAATACCTGTGGGCTGTGTTTTATTAATTCATTCGGTATACCTTGTGATACGCATGCTTTTCGATTTTGTACATTTCCTATTGCATATTTTGTTATTTCATCGTCTTCATCGTATTCCGCCTCATATGTTGTAATAGTGTTCGTGAATTGCCGTCTTGTTTCAGTCAGAAGCGGTGAGTAATATCGATTCAAGACATTTTTTCTATCAAATCTATTCTACTCACTTCTTTTCTGTTTGTTCTTTCTCAGATTTTTTACTGTTTTTCATGCTTCTCTTGTTCTTGTTGACCCTATATATTTGTTAAGCCCCTGACATTTACTTTTCCAGGAAACATTTTTGATTTAGTTACTAGATTTTTTATTTCTCTGTTTGATCTTGCGTATGTTCATCTATCATCTAGGTCATTTGTTTGCAGCCATTTCTGATATGCTTATTTTTTATTATATAAACAGAATATGTGACATCAAGTGTCATTAAATTAATTAACACTAGAAAGTCGGAGGGGCCAATTTGGCCCCTGTTGCGATTTGAAGTTATTGTAGTTCTTTTAATTGACACAATAATAATTTCATATTTTATGACTTTTAATAATTTGATACAAAGTCTTATTTAACGCAAAAAAATATTGTTTACTAAATTTAGTAAATGGATTTTTTAACAAACCTACCATAGAAGTCTGAAGGGGCCAAACTGCCCCTGTACTAATTATTATCGTTTTCTGGGAAATTTGACGATTTCTTTTAACTTTCTGTCGGATAGATAAAATTATGTTTATGTACGTTTATTCCTAGAAATATCTAACTATCTAAATTCAAGACGACTGTAAAGATGTCTCGTCGTGGACTATCAGGGCTTGAACTTCTTGAAGAAATACGAAAAAGACAAGATGTTTCGGAAGGTGAATATGAATTTGCAGAAAATAACGAGTCAGATGATGAACAATACGTACCACCACAAAATAATGATTCAAGTGACTCTGATACTTCAGAGCAGTTAGAAAGTTTTATTGTACAAGACTCAAGTCACAAGAGAAAAAGAAGTCAACAAGGAAAAACTATTTCAATCGGAGACACCGAACAATCGAAAGATGGAACAACGTGGAAAGTTATTAATTCTGGAATATTACATGGTAAGATTATGATTTTTAGTTTCTTCATATTCAGTGAATGTTTGCTCATTACAGGACGCCGCGCTCAGTACCTACAACATTTATCGAGAGGAATCAGGCCCTACGTCGTATGCAAAAAGGAATGTGAGGAACAATTGTGTGGTAAGTGCTTGGCATCTCATAATCAACGACAGCACGTTACGTCATATAAAAGAATGCACTATTGCAGAAGCACATCGATGTTTGAAAAATGGCACATGGACTATAACTTTGGAAGAACTGGAGGCTGCCCTTGCTATTATATACGCAAGAGGAGTCTACGGCGCCAAAAATTTCCCAACCAACAGCTTGTGGTCAACAGTATGGGGTCCTCAGTTTTTTAGGCAAACTATGCCACGAGACAGATTCAAGGATATTATAAAATATCTCAGATTTGACATATAGCAAACGAGATCTGAACGATTGAAAACCGACAAATTTGCTCTAGCCTCTGCGGTTTGGAATTGATTTATAGAAAATAGTGGTGCATGTTACAAACCGGGAATAAACCTTACTTTGGACGAACAACTACTGCCTTCTAAAGCCAGGTGCCCGTTCACACAGTACATATCAAATAAGCCGGATAAGTTTGGCATAAAATTTTGGCTTTTCACATGTGTGGAATCAAAATATATTGTAAATAGGCCTTATACTGGCACTGATAGTCTTCGCAAGAAAGATTCAAGTGTTGGTGAACATGTTGTTTTGCGTTAATGGAAAATCAACTGGGAAAGGCAAAAATGTTACGGCAGATAACTACTTTACATCGTAAAAATTGGCCAAGGCATTGCAAAATAATCAACAAGTCTTGTGGGTACTTTGAATCGCAATAGGAAGGAAGTTTCTCTAAGCGTAAAGAGTAAAAATGGAGAATTACATGTTACCCATATATTCCAGAGCGACGAAAAGATAACACTTACTACATACCAAGGAAAGAGTCAAAAAAAGGTGCTTTTGTTGAGCTCATTACATCAATCAATGGATGTTGCTGTCGATGAAAAAAAAAACTTTCTCAAACAGTAAGTTTGTATAATTAAACAGAATACGGAGTTGATGTAGTGGACCAAATGTTATACTACAAAAGTTGCTTCGAAACGATGGCCAATGCACATGTTCTATAACATTCTTGACTTAGGAGCAATAAATGCATGCATTATTTATAAAGAAGTTACTGGAAGTAAAATCAGTCATCGTAAGTTTATTCTTCAGCTGTGTGAAGAATTACGGGCTCCATACTTTGCCTCCCGAAATCTGGTACTATACCCAGCACCACCGGATTTACCAACCACCAGCACTATTCATCATCATTAGCCATTTTGCGTTCACTGCTAAACATAGGCCTCCCGTAAATAATTCCATTGCATCCGATCTTGAGCAACTTGAATCCAGTTAGACTGGATGCGCTTTAAATCGTCCGGCCACCTTGTTGGAGGACGTCTTTGACTACGATACGAGCACTATTACTAGCCAAAAAAGAAAAAAATGTCAGTTAAAATGTTTTGTAAAGGAAATCATACTTCCAATGAGTGCCACGGCTGTAACAAGGCAATGTGTGGGCAAATGCCAAAAACTGCAAACTGTATGGTGTTCCAAATGTTTAAAATAAAACTAAAAAATTAAATCAAATTCTATCGTCAAGAGTGTAGGTAGGTATGCTAAGCCGACTTTCTAGTGTTAAATTAAAACATCAAACTTAAATTTTCCCCTTGTGATATCGGTGATACGGTAAAATTAAGAGTGCCAGCTGTTGAAGGGCATGTAGCTATTCTAGAAATATTTTGGCTGTTATTATGAGCGCATTTTCTTCACATGCTTTTCAAAATCTTCCTTTGCACGTATCCGATTAATTGCAATAGAATGTTGCGTCTCTGAAATTTGATTAGGAGATCGTTCTTCTAGAATTGCATAAGATTCATTAACTGATGATTGCTCATGTTGTTTTGGTTCTTCCCGTTTTTTAGAATTAGGACTTGACTGGGTTTCTTTTACTTGTCTTACTAACGCTTTCAAATCTTTTTTGATGAGCTTCTCAGATTTCAGTGATGAAGCTTTGAAATCAATTTTGGCAGTAACCCCAAACATATCTTTATAGGGACTGCACTTGATGCCAAAATGGTAAGCTCAGTTCTTGGCGAATTGTATAAATCATAGACCCTCTAGCCACTTGGTTGTGTGGTTGTTTTCCAACCAGGAACCCAGCATATTTTCGATGTTGATTGAGGCGTTATACAGATCCTTGTGACTGACTGTTTCTTGGCTTAACCTATACTGTCTTTAATCTTTACAGATGGAGCAAAATTCTACTATAATTCTGTTGACGAATTTTCGTCCATTGTTGCTTTAAGGAATGCTACGACCTGCAAAGGTCCAAAATATGTCTAGAAGAGCTAATGCAACTTCTTCTGCATGTTTAATTTTCAACAAACGTAATTGTACAAATTTTGTTAAGTGATCTTGGTAGACAAAAATAAACTTGAATGCATTGTCTGCTTGGGCTTGGATATCTGATAGGGACAAATCAATTTTTCAGTTTCCCCAACCTTCATGACGTCATACTTTTTCCACTGTTTACCACTAGTTTTAAATTTACTTACATGTATATTATTTATTAAGTTTTTGTACTTTTTTTGTAAGCAAAACTGTATTGCGATTTTTACTGTTCGTCATTTCAAGTACTTTGATATTAAAACGCTCTTTCAATATTAAATAAAAATAATCAATTCTAGTATAATGTAGTGTATAGTTCTGTATATAGGTAGCTAACACAAAACGTTATGTTGGTAAAAAAACACTTTAAAAATAGGTAGGCAACATTATTGTTAATTAAAAACACGAACAACATGCCAAATCAGGATAGAAACACTTCTGATGTCTCAATCAATACTACAGACTGATGACTGATTACGCACAAGGTAAACAAAGGCATTGAGCTTACGATTAAGGTGTCGATGTTTATAATTTGAATTTCTTACTTTTACTTCTTTTACAAATATCTGAGAAATGTATGCAATTACGGTTAAAAGTAAGAAATAAAGGGTTTTAAAAGAATATTTTTATTCAGACCGTGGAGTTTAGGAGTCTACATTGTAAAAATGACATGCACCCTATCCTCCATGCTATAACATGCTGGACGAGCCATACAGCCTATAGTCGACAACTCGAGGTATGAGTGGGAATACAAAGTGTACCAATACTTATACGCTTATGAAACGTAAGTGGCGGATCATAAGGGCCTTCACATTTTGCTCTTTTTCAACTTGTCTGGAGTGAAAATATCTTTAATCTTTCCTATCGGCCTATCTTGGCAAACTCTTGTTTTTCCGACCCCGAGTAGCTATTAGGGTAATCCAAGGGCGGACGGATCACTATAATTCTGTCTACTACACTCTACTACTCTTTTCTCGACTAAGGGAGTAAACCCTAATAGAAAATACTGGTCCTCCTGGTAGGAGGTTAAGACGTAGGGCCTGCTTCTTTGGACGCAGGGGACTGCTAAGAACTTTGAATATAAAAACATGGAATATCCAAGGGTAGAGAACCAAGTCAGATGAAGTCATGGCAGAAGTAAAGAAAATAAAATCAGATATCACGGTTCTTACCGAAACAAAGAAAAAAAGGCTAAGGTAGTGAAGACATAGGAGGTTTTATACATATTTATAGTGGACTAGAGAAAGACAAAAGAGCACAAGCAGGGGTATCAATATTGATAAAAAAGACTTAAAAGGAAACCTGAAAAGCTGGGAGCAGATCAATGAGAGAATTATTAGAGTATATATTACGTGGAAAGGGCACGACCTCGAGAACATTGGAATATATGCTCCGTCAGTAAATGCATTAAAAGCAGCTAAACAAATACTCTACGAAACTTTATCGGAACTCATTGAAAATATAAATAGCTGCAAAGAAATTGTGCTGTTGGAAGATTTTAACGCTTGGACAGAAACAAAAATAAATGACAAAGTCGTATTAAAATATGGTGACGCTAAAACAAATGAAAATGGGTAACACTTAATCGAATTCTGTGAACAGCACTCTCTGAAAATCCTAAACGGATTTCTACCAACATAAAAACATACATAAGTACACCTGGGTTCAACCAACGAGAAACACAAAGTCAATTATAGATTATGTCATCACAAAACAAGAAACACACATACAAGTTGAAGACATAAGAGTATTAAGAGGACCGGAGTGCGGAACTGACCACTTTATGGTAAGATCAAAATGTTACCTACAGTATCGACCTCGGCTACTACATCAAAATGACAACGAACTAGCTTAATCAAAACCCCTGGAATCGAATCTACCTAAATACAATATTGATGCACTGCAAAACGACTCGACATCATTCTTATATAAGCTGCGACTTAGCCAATAATTGGCAACCTGATCTACTCCTCAGCCCAGAATACCTATAAGAGATAATCAATAAAATCAATGAAGCAGCTTACGAAGCGCTCGGCACATTTCAAAAGAACAAAAATAATACTCCATTGTGGTGGACAAATGACATCGTTAATGCAGTTCACAACAAGAAACAAGCATATCAAAAGTGGCTGCAAACAAATAATCCAGATGATAGACGAACATATGCAAGATCAAAGAGAGAAGTAAAAAATTTAGTAACTAAAGCAAAAAATATTTCCTGATAAAGTAAATGCGAAGAACTCAACAAATATATAGGATCAACACGATCAAGAGAAGCATGGAAAACGGTAAAAAGTCTGCGAACAAACAGAAAAGAAACAAGTAGAATATATTTAATAGAAGAAAAATCTTGGATCGAACACTACTCACAACTTTTGACTGAAACAAGACCTCAATTCACGAACATCAGTACAACAACATATAAACTGGAATTCAGTGAAGACGATGAAATAACAGTACAGGAAGTCGAGAATACAATACGAACTCTAAAAAATCGGAAGTCATGCGGACCACAAGGTATACCAAATGAATTACTAACACATAGCCCACAAGTATTACGGGAATTACTGGCGTATGTCTTCACCTTATTCTATAATGGACACGACTTACCACCGGAGTGGACAAAAGCACATATTAACAACATCTACAAAAAAAGAGATAGAAAGAATTGTTTAAACTAGAGGGGGCTAAGTGTCATAAATTCACTCTCAAGACTGTATGGAAAAATAATAAAAAATAAAATTGAAAATGAGATGACAGATGTAGAAGAACAGAATGGCTTTCGTGCAGGCAGATCCTGCATGGACAGTATATTCTCTCTAAAGCAAGTTATCGAGAAAAGATTAGCCCACAACCTTTCAACTCATATAGTCTTTATAGATCTGACAAAGGCATACGATAGTGTACCACTTTCAATGCTTTGGGTAGCAATGGAAAAAACAAGGAATAGCAAAAAAAAATATACAAGCAGTACAACAGCTCTACAAAAATATGACAGCAAACATTAAAACTGGAACTAGATTAACTAGAGAAATTCCTATTAGTAAGGGACTTAAAGCAAGGCTACTGCGTAGCACCTACAGTTTTCAAAATATATCTAAATGAGGCACTCTCACTGTGGAGAAGAAAGTGCTGCAATATGGGCATCCCAATCGGAGATGATATATTGTACACGATACACTTCGCTGACGACCAAGCCATTCTAGCTGAAGACGAGAAGGATATAAGCTACATGCTTAGAAAACTGGAAGATGAGTACACCAAATAGGGCCTTACAATTAATATACACAAAAACTGAGTACTTAGTGTTAGGAGAAAAACCAGAAAGCCTACAAATCGAAATGGGAACTATAAAACCAACAGAAAATAAAAGAAGAATTTATAAAACAATAATAGAAAGTATTGGACTGTACGGCGCTGAACTCTGGGAACTAAACCAAAGAAACAAATCAAAAATTAAGGCCATGGAAATGAACTACTGGAGACGATGTTGCCAGCTCACTAGACTTGATAGGGTGAGAAACGAAGATATTCGGAGACAAATGGAAATCGATCTAGACATAATACACACTATCGAAGCCAAAAGATTTAACTGGTATGGACACCTTTAGAGAATTCCTGAAAATAGATGGCAAAAAAAATAGGAGAATGTAATCCGCCAACTAGAAGAAAACGAGGTAGACCAAGACGATCCTGGAGAGACGATGTCGACGATGCAATGACCGCCAGAGATCTAACAACTGAAGATTGCTTCGACAGAAAACGCTGGAAATTAGGATGCGAGAAGCGGCGCCAGCTGTAGAAGACTCGCTTGTTATACAGTGTAGGTAAAATTTTATGGTCGGTATGGTAAAACTTAACAGGATATCTAACACAGATATAAAATCATATCTCAGCGAATAGACAAAGATAACAATCATATTCCCCCTTGGTCTCCCCTCCATAAATCTTCTTGACGCCCATTTTGCCTGTTAGTGAGACGATTAGTTCCGATCAGAGATATTGTACATATTCTGTGGTTCCGATCCTCATAAAGCTAAGAAACTAGAGGTGGGTCCTTTAGTTTTTTAAATTTTTTATCGGAACCGTTTTTCGTAAACTGTAACTAGTTGATTGTTTACCAGTATTTCAAATTAGCGAGTACACAAACATATTGGCTATTATCGTTTATGTGTTATAAGTATTAAAGTAAAAGAAACTAACGAAGAATATATTTATATATAACTTGAAAAAATAAATTAAACAATACAAATTAGTACTTACATTTAACATGGACTTAAGTCATCTTTATCAAACATGTTCTACCATCCATCTATTAATAGAGTACCGGCATGTAAGTAATTTTATTTTATTTCATTTATTTATTTGCTCATTCATTAATTTATTACAATAGAAGAGATTTTTATGACAATTTGTGGGCCTTACCTTGTCCTTTTAACTTAAAAAAAAATATTTATAGCTTTTTATTCAACCTCAATCATTTAAATAAAACCACAGACAGGTAATTATTGGCATAATTATTTGTAATTTATAACATCTAATTTGTTTATCTTTATTAGACAACACCCTAATATGGGTTTTTATCATTTCAGCATTTGTTTAACTTTGTACCGAGACCTGAAGATGCTTTGCATATTGTAGAAAGCGAAACCGGTCGTCGGATAGTTAAATTAAATTGATTGTGAGTAAGTCTTATTTATTATTTCTTTACCTATTCATCTTTATCAGTTTCTTTTTCTTGTACTAGTCAATTTTCAATAGTATAATCTTCTTTTTCTTTTTTTATAGAAGTAACCAGCTTCAACCATCAACTAGTTGATTTTAACGAATTTAACCGAAAATTTAGAGTTTAACACGGTTTAATTAGACTGCTGCCATTTTTCTGGAAACCATAATTCAGAAAACATCGCTTTTTAAAATTAGTGAAATTATTATTCAGTGGGGGTCTAAAACAAAAAGTAAATTTTGCAGTAACTGATAATGCCTCAAATATGGTCATAGCTATTAAATATGTTTTGGAATGAAAACATTTTAAATTGTTTTGCTCATACGTTAAATTTATTGATGGAGGACGCACTTAAATGCTGTCCGTGTACAAATAGATAAAATAAAAAGTCTTTTTTTCGACAATTCGGCAAAAAAACACATTTTAAAAAAGTACCTTTATCTTCAGAAACGCTTTTAAAGTATCAATTACAACATAACAAAGATCCCAAACGGCCAATCCAAGACGTGGAAACTAGGTAGAACTTCACCTATTACATGTTAGAAAGAATGACGGAGTTAGAAGAGGCAATCCGTTCCACATTGGTATCAGTTAATACAGACTTAGACTTAGACCAAATCTAAATAATGAAGACTGGATTATTTTTTTCGTAATTGTCCTAAATTTTACGGCCTTTTAAAGAAATAACAAGTACAATGAGTGGCCAAAAATACTTGAATGATAGTTCAGTGATTGTTCTGGTACGCTGCCTGCAAAAATCTTGCAATAAAATTTTAGCAAACAGTAACCTTACATCCATAGTTAGTATCCGACGTAGTACGGGTTTTTATTACTAATTACGGGATAATTACTAATCGCGGGTTTAGCAAAAAGATTTAGAGGGATAGAATACAGTGGCATATTGTCATTATGTACGTTTATGGATTCACGATTTAAAGTGCAGGGATTTTCTGATAAAAATGACGCTAAAAAAAACAAAAGAAAGAGTTAAGAAGCTGGTTACTTCTATAATTAAAGAACAAGAAGATTGTACTATCGAAAATCAACCAGTATAAGAAAAAGAAACCGATAAAGATGACTTAAGTCCATGGTGTATTTTTGATCAATTAATTGGACATGACTCATCTAAACGTACACCTGTAGCGAGAGTCCATTACAATGGTGGAAAAAACCATCGCCATGTATCTCCTAACTTAACCACTATATTCATAAAGTATTGTAAATGTGAACACATGTTCAAAATCAGGTTTAATTTTAAATAAAAGAAAAACACAATTAATAAGAAGTAAAGTACAAAAACTTATGTTTTTAAATGTCAATTTAGACGATTCGTGATTTAATAATAACGTGTAATGTAAACGTAGGTACGATTTACTATTTGTATTGTTTAGTTTAGTTTTCAAGTTATAATAAAATCTTTTATTAGTTTCCTTCACTTCAATAAATATACAGATAAACGATAATAGCCATTATGTTTGTTTATGTAGGTAGTTTCTTACTTGAAACTACTATTAAAAAATCATAGTTACTTGTTTACGAAAATCGGTTTTGCGACGTCAATGACCCACCTCTATTCGTAAATACCTGTTTACGGTTTGATTCGGTGATTTGACCACGCGACACGCCACGTTGGCAAATAGTTTTGTACGAAGCTTTTTTATTTATATGCAGTTTAATATTTTTATTGGAAATAAGGCATAATGTCACTTTAAAATAAGCTTATTTTGATGTTTAGATTTTTAATTCGGAAATCGTTTTTAAAATACCAAACATTAATAAATTTTATTTATATAAAACGATTTCCGAAGTATAAATCAAAATGTTATATTACACTTATTGTAAAGTAAAATTGTGGCATATTCCCAATAAAAAACAATAAGCTGCCATTTAAATCCATTTCGCCCAAATTTCATTATCTTGGAGCATTGTTCAAATGCGAAAAAGACAACAGGTCAAATAAAACCAATAAGTTTGGCAACGTTGAATTTCCCCTTTTTATTATATCCACTCCATATCCACTCATTTATGTTCGGTGATATAAAAGGCGGACACCTAATATATCTCTCTCTTTTTAAACAGTTGTTTCTCACTCCATCTCATGTAAGGTCCATACCGACCATAAACTTTTACCTATACTGTATAAGAATATTTTCTACATTTACCGTCAGCCCTGGTAATTGTACACCTAGTAATTGTATTTGTATTTCGTACAAATTGCCATCATTTTCTAGGGTCCTACTTTATGTAAATAAATAAAAATAATATTTTAGTAAAAAATCGTTTAGCGTTTAGTAAAAAATCTAATTTGAAAAAAGATTTTGACTGTAGTGAGAAGATAATAATAATGAGATTATATTCATGCTTGTTGTAATATTTTAAACGTACATTCAATTATGATTGATGACGTGACTTTTATTTTAATATTAAGCCTTTTGTCTTGTTTAATACTTTAACACTTTTTACAATCATTTACTTGCCGCAAAAAATGCTTAAACATGATATATTTTAATTTAAACTTACCGGCTGTGTAGTCTATGGGCTCATTTTTATCTTCTTCCTCGTTGTCTTTATTTTGATCGATCTGTATAATTCTGGTAGGATTCCTCCATATAAGGATAGCAGAAATTGTAGTAAGGGACAATATTAGTAGAAATACTAGCAGTAAAGTTTGCTTAGGTTTTTTACATGGAAACGCCTTGACATATTTAATACCTAGAAAAAAAAGATTCTGAAATAATTCTAAATATTGACAAATATATGATTTAAAATTTTAAGCAAGTGTGACATTTTCATAATATTATGATATAATACTTTAATATTGTTTCTAACAAATTTAAATACACACCGGATCATTTAAATTTTCTTCAATGAAAAAACATCCAGTTATTTTGTCACCTTTTATTCCACCATATAAAATATATTTTTGTAAATACAGAATGCGGTATTCACGTATCCAACCAGAAGTATTACGTAACTAGTAACTACAAGTAGGCTGATTTCCTTTATTCCAATCTGTACATATTTTGGTTCTTTCAGGAATCCTATTGCTCATTTTATGTTATCTGTACATCTATGTAGGGGTTTTGGCAGGTGCGAAGTGGCATTATTGGTTATACCTTCTGGACTGTATTTGTTATAATCTAGTTGTAACTAGTGATCGCTCTTGACCTCTTCTTCAGCCTGGACTTCCTTGGACTGCTAGTATTTCTATATTATTGGTATGTGTTATATGTCCAAATAGTGTTAATATTTTTGGACATATGGAACTGGCGAGAAATTGTGGATTGCCTATCTATGCAAGAATAGATGTATTTGTTCTTGTTGTCTAAGAAATTCAAAGCATTGTAAATATTTTAACCATCTACTTACAAGTCATTAGCAGTAAGATAGATGAGAAATCATTTTTAGCTTTGTGTCAGATGTAGATAATTAGTTTTTTTACTAAAAGTTAAAGTATTATGAAAGACTAATGATCTATGCGTAAGCATAAATTTAAAGCGACGAAAATGCCACATATAAACCATTTACAAAGAAAATTGTACGCATGACCGAATACACAGCGCAAACTTCTACATAAGCTATAACATTTCGGAGTTCGCGGTACTTTACTTCGTTGGATAGATGATTTCCTGACAGATCGACATTACAATATTAGAGTGGGCGAATCTTTCTCACAGGACAGGTTAATGGAAAGTATAGTGCCTCAGGGTTCTGTCCTTATACCTCTGCTTTTTACGATTTATACCATCGATGTTCCTTATTATGTTTCAAAGTAAAATATTGTTCTACGCTGATGACACAAAACTATCTGCCAATCTAATTACAAACCAGTTAACCCTCCAAATGGACTTGGACTCTATTTTAATTTGGTGCTCCCAGTAGCAAGACTACTGAGATCATAAAAATATTAAGCAGAGAAAGCTGGAATATTTCGGTCATGTAATGAGAGGTCCCAAATATAGGTTGCTACAAAATATCATGCAAGGAAAAATAACAGGCAAACGCAGTCCAGAACGAAGAAGAACCTCATGGTTGAAGAACTTACGAGATTGGTATGGTGTTGATACAAGCATGCTATTTAGGTTGGCAGTGAATAAAATTAAGATAGCTATGATGGTCACCAACGTTCTGAAAGGACATGGTCAATGAAGAAGAAGTTCCCAGTGGTTACTACCGTTAAATGCGGGAAAATCTGTAGTGCTTTAAATTGGTAAAAAACAAACCCACTGTTGCCGAACTTTGTTAACGGTCAGCCATTAGATTCTGTGTTTTTCGTTTAACAATCTTGGTGTTATCGTAAACAGCTACCTAACTTGATCCGACCATGTTAACTCTGTTTATAAACGTGCGAAGTCCAGACTGTATCTTATTTGGAGGCATTTTTCGAGAGTTTCAATGCCATAATTCTGTCAACTTTACACTTTTGGTTGGAGTACGTTCAAAGAAATATCTCTCGAATTTCTTTGGGACTGAGTAGACCAATTTATGCAGAAAGACTTAGTATGGCTACACTAACTTCTTTTGAACTTCGCCGACAACGTGTACAACTTAATTACAGCATTTAAAATAATAAAATTAAGTTTTGGAAATTTCGATGAAATATTTACTATAAATCAAGATAAACGCCTCAGAGGTTATCAGTTTATACTAAAAGAAGAAAACTTTTCTACAGATTAAGATAGAACTTTCTACCAAATAGAATTTTTGAGTGCTGGAATAACCTTAATGATAACACTGTTTCTGCTCCCTCTACCAACTCGTTCCAAAACAGACTTGACCATTTTATATTATAGTTAAAATATTGTTTTTCTTCTAAACCAAAAATTAGAATTTTGTTTCTTCAGTTGTAACTTCAGTTAGTGTGTGCCAGTGTGTAAAATAAACATCTCCAAAACAAAATTCATAACAAACCTAGTACCTAGCGGAAATATCAATATTGGAGATAACAAAGTAGAGCTGGTGGAAAAATACATATATGTTGGACATGAAATAAAGATCACAAGAGACAACCAAACATGCGAACTACGAAGAAGAAATAAACCTAGCATAAGCAGCCTATGGAAAACTTAAAAACATCTTTAAAAGCGATATAAAAATTTCTTTAAAATGTAAAACATTTGACCAATGTGTGTTGCCTGTGATGACCTATGGTGCCGAAACTTTGACATTGACAAGTTCTTAAAACGCTGCAAATAGCTCAGAGTAAAGTGGAAAGGTTAATGCTGAGTATATCGCTTCGTGGCTGAGTTAGAAATTAAGACTTAAGACGAGGAATAGAGTTACCGATGTAATTTCCCGAATTGTCACACTGAAATGGAATTGGGCCGGACACGTCCCCCGAATCAGTGATGAAAGGTGGACGAAGAGGACGAAAATATCAAGAAATTGGTGAAAAGTGCTCAGATAGGGCATAATGGAGAAAAATGAGGAAGGTCTATGTCCAGAAGTGGACGAAAATTGCTGGGCGGTGATGAATTTACTAGTAGGTAACTAATTTAAAATATTAAAATTTAATTTTGAAAATCTCGATGAAATGTTTACTATAAATCAAGATCAACGCTTCAGAGGTCATCAGTTTCAATTTAAAAAAAAACTTTTCTACAAGAATAAGACATAACTTTCTACCAAATAGAGTTTCATTGTATCTGCTTCCTCTACCAACTTTTTCAAAAACAGACTTTACCGTTTTATATTATAGTTAAAATATTGTTTTTCTCTTAAACCAAAAATTATAATTTTGTTATTTTTTTTTGTAATTGTATAATTTATTAGTAGGTTACTAATGAAAATTCTTTGTTGTTGGGCATAATAGGACTTGTCCCTCTGCCGTTGCTTATGTATAATAATACGTAATAATAATAAAACACATTTTGTGATAATTCATATGAAAAATGTATATGTGGAAATTAAGAAAAAATCGGTTCGTTACTTATTGTAAGGTAATTAAGAATAATAAATTAAATTTTTTTATTAATACATTGGTTTTTTTTTTTAATTTATTTTATTTAACTCTCTCAGTGTGACCAGCGTAGATCACTGACATATTGTTATTACTTATTGTATAGTTTATTTACTTATTATATTGTAAAGTTGCATATCAACCAGTATGCAATACCAGAATATGAAGTTACAGTACAATCGATAAAAACAAATGACATTAATATTGGTAGAATTAATAGTTTACACATTCGTTATGACATATTTTCTTTTAAATTTCCTGATAAACCCTGGTTTCACAGTGGAAATTATTAAGGTCTTGCCGAGTTGAGATGCCCCTTTTTTTGTGGTTATTAAAATGAGGACTGTCTAGAGTAGAATTTTAACAGATAAAATAATATCACAGTCTCCATATGAAATGAAAGTCCTTAAATATTTACATATTAGTCTTGTATGGCCTATTCTTATTTGGCGGAATAAACTTTTGTTTTTCTTAAGCTTTTTGACGGTGGGATGGATATCACGAAACTTTGAAGACATTTTGCTCTAGTGATATTACCAAGATTTTAGAGTGGTATTTTTAAAAATAAGTCTCATGGAATTTTACGATACGGTTTTAAAAGCGGCAAACCAAGTTTATTTCCAGAATTCCCATATGAGACGGAATCCAGATCATGGTGATGGATACTTCCACTGAGATTAAAACTATTGACAGAGATCTTGATAGACTGAACTAAAGGATGTGCAGTATACCTATATTGTTTGGAGAGAACAGATAGACGCTAAAGAGTCGATATATGCTGCTAGTTTTGTATTTCTAGATAATAATGAGTTTGCGGCTTGAAGAATAGAGAACAATTTAGCAGTATGTATGCAGTTGAAGAGCAGGAGAATACAAGATTTTAATGAATCTGTATTTAAAATAACAGCGCATTTAACCTCTAGAAGCATAAATATGTGTTTACAATTTAGTCAAAAACTTCATTCGAAATTAGATCTTTAAAAGTTTGCTTTATAATTGGTGAGTTCATCTGATGCTTCTCATAATTAGTTAAGAGAGATAAAAATATAGTATAAATTTATTCTAGTATGGTTTAACCGAGATTAATGTTGGAGTTTTTAAGCACGTGCCAACTTCGTAAAAATGAAAAAGATTTTATGCAACAAAGATCTGACATTGGCCCTCAAAATGAAGCTAATTAAATGCTATGTACACAGTATACTTTACTATGGAGCTGAATCATGGACATTAAACCGGAATACAATAAATCGACTTAACGCGTTTGAAATGTGGACATTTAGAAGATTGTTAAGGATTTCATGGGTAGATAGAGTCGCGAAGGTAGAAATGTTAGGAGAATAGGCAGAGAGAGGGAAATGGAAAATACAATAAAAGAAAGAAAATTGCAATATCTTGGACATGTAATGAGAGCGAAAGATTCAACATCTTGAGACTTATAACTCAAGGAAAAATAGAGGGTAGGAGAAGCGTAGGAAGAAGGCGCGTTTCCTGGTTGAAGATCCTGAGAGAGTGGTTTGGTTGCAGCTCAAGGCAATTGTTCAGAGCAGCTGCCTCGAAGGTCATAATAGCCATGATGATTGCCAACCTTCGTCGCGGATATGGCACTTAAAGGAAGACGAATATTGGAGTTTTTGTTAAAAGATCAATACCTTTTAGATGTCTGTCCTGCATGTTACCGTGTCCTTAATAATTTTCGTCTTTTCGACAAAAAAGTTAAAGCCACTTACAGAAGTCCATTGAAGTGGTTGATCGGCATCCCTTTGGATCAGTTTTCACGTGGCAATAGTATCTTTGCCTCAGCAGACAATCATCTATATAAAATGCAAACTTGACTACAAGTTTAATTTCTTTATACGTCATTAAATGGTTTATACTGGTTATTGGGAAATCCTACTTTAAAGGTTCTATTTGTTACAAATTGATTGATAGATGAGTATACATTTTCGAATATAACGTACTTCTTGAGTTAATGCAGCCCGCTATGACCTCTCTTGCTTCTACTAAAAAAAGTTAATGATGTATGTTTGGTGAGAGGGATTCCTAGATCGCCTTTAATGTTCTGATGTGACCTTAAACCTGATGGTACTGAATTTATTATTTTATATTTTCCGAGTAACACAGGAAGCTCTTATTGGTTATTTGTAAGCTCTTTATAACTTTATATATTTTGACTGTGAAAGAAATTGGTCTGTAGCAATTTGTATCAGAAGAAGGTTTTAATTCTTGTTTACCGGGAATTTCAAACAAATTCAAAAATTTTTTTACTTGCATTAAATTGTAGATTTTAATTAGCTTAACAAGATTAATCACCCGAAATAAATAATCTCCCAGCTGAACTATATAAAGATGGCACGATACCATAATGGCAATATAGCGGCTTATAAAAGAAATATAGGCACAAAAATCCCTCCCTAATGATTGGAACATTGGAATACTTTGCACCATACACAAAACAGGAGCTATCTTTAAATGCTCTAACCACAGAGGAATTACGCTTCTAAATGGAGCGTATAAAATATTTTTCACAGTACTATGTCATTATAGGACACCATATACAGAACAGATAGTAGGATGGTTTCAGAGGTGGTAAATCGACAATTAATGAGATTGCAATTCTGAACCAAATTAAAAAAAAACTGGAATATGGCATACATACTCATCATATTTACTTTTACATCATACTTAGCATATTTAGAGACTACGAAGCAGCCTATAAAACTACAAATAATAATACGCCCAGTCCTATCATATGGGTCCAGAGACCTGGACTCTAACAAAAAGTAATGAAAACATTATTATTATTATTATACATGAGTGAGGGCAGAGAAACTAAGTCCCTATTATGCCCAAAAACAAAGAAATTTCATTCATAACCTACTAGTAAATATTGAAATTACAAATAAAAGAAATAAAATTACAATTTTTTGGTTTAAAGAAAAAACAATATTTTATCTATATTATAAAACGGTCAAGTCTGTTTTTGAACGAGTTGGTAGAAGGAGCAGAGACAATGTTATCGTTAAGGTTATTCCAACACTCAAAAACTCTATTTGGAAGAAAGTTTTGTCTTGATCTTGTAGAAAAAATGTTCTTGCTTTAGTTTATACTGATGACCTCTGAGGCGTTTATCTTGATTTATGATAAACATTTCATCGAGGTTTCCAAAATTGAATTTTAGTATTTTAAATATTGTAATTAAGTCTCTACGTTGTCGGTGAAGTTTAAAAGAAGTTAGGTGAGCTATACTAAGTCTTTCTGCATAAGGAGGTCTTCTCCGTTCCAAAGAGATTCGAGGGGCTTCTCTTTGATTCTTTAAACGTTTTCCAATAAAGTTTTGTCTCGAACCATATCAGGATACCATATTGGTTCAGCGTATTCCAAGTATGGGTCTTACGTAAAAAGTATAAAGTTTACATAATCATTGCATTAAAACTCTCGAAAAACACCTCCGAATAAGATACGGTCTAGAGTTGGCACGTTTATAAATAGAGGTAATATGGTCAGACCAAGTTAGGCTGCTGTTTACGATAACACCAAGATCGGTATACGAAAACACAGATTCTAATGGCTGCCCGTTAACAAAGTACGGCACAAGTGGTTTATTTTTACCAATTCGAAACACTACACATTTTTTCGCGTTTTAGGGAAGTAACCACTGGGAATACCAAGTTAAAATAGAGTCCAAGTCATTTAGAGGGTTAGCTGTTTTGTGATTAGATTGGCGCATATTTTTGTTCGTCAGCGTAGAACGATATTTTGCTTGAGACATAATAAGAATATCGCTGGTGTATACCGTAAAAAGCAGAGGTCCAAGGACAGAACCCTGAGGCACTCCACTTTCCACCAACCTGTCCTGTGAGAAAGATTCGCCAACTCTAACTTTGTATTATTGATTTGTCAGGAAATCTTCTATCCAACGTAGCAAAGTACTGCGAACTCCAAAATGTTTTAGCTTATGTAGAAGTCTGCGCTTAGGTACACGGTCAAAGGCTTTTGAGAAATTTAGATAAACAACGTCAATCGACTGCGAACTGTTAAGGGATGACGTCCAGTCGTTAACACAATGTAGAAGATTGGTTAGAGTAGAGCGACCAGAGACAAATCCATGTTGTTGTCTTGGAATAACATGTTCCTGGAGAAGGAATTTGCTCATCTCCTCGGAAATAATGGCTTCCATAACTTTGGCAACTACTGGCACCAAGCTAATCGGACGGTAATTGTTAGGTTGAGTTTGTTGCCTTTTTTAAAAATAGGGGTAACGGAAGCTAATTTCCAACTAGAGGGTAAGGAGTTCTGGATGAGAGAAGTTTGCATAATTAACGTTAAGGGTACTTTCGTTAACACTTTTTTAACATTTCTGGTGTTAAACCATCTAAACTAGGTGAAGCGCTGTGCGAAGTTTAATTAAGTGTTGTTTGACATGATCCACTGTGAACTCAACTTGTGGTAAGGATGCGCCGACACGATTACAGTTAATAGCAGGTAGGTAACCATTATTCGATTGTTTAGTAAAAACCTGTGAAAATGCTAAAGGGAGAGTTTTGGAAGATTTTTGCCAGAAGAGCATAAAGTCTGGTGGAGTTTTGAAGTAGAGGAATGGAAACTTTAGATGTTATAGAGGAACGTATATATTTGTAGACTTTTTTAATGTTACCACTTTCAATAGTATTTGCTTCAAAATTTTGTCTTAGGGTTTTTAGAGATGTTTTTAATTTATTTAAAATCTGCGGAGGCTTTGGAAATCACTAAGAAGCCTGGTGTCTTTAAATTTTCGCCATACATATCGTTTGTTATTAATTTGTTTAATTGTTTGTTCGATTTATCAAGGGTTTAAGGTTGTTTTTAACTCTTACGGAAAGTGGTATTTATAGAAATTATATTGTGGACTTTATCAAGAAATGCAGTCCACATTAATGAGGGGTTGTTTAAGTCTGCAAAAAATAAATGCCAGTCGATTTTAAGAGAGTTCAGTGTCAATTTCAGAAAAAGTCGGAAGTAGCCTTATGTTATAATATTATTTTTGCGGGTAATATTTGATTAAACTGGATGTGAGCCGTTATAAACTGCATGATCTGACTTTCCTATAGGAGAAACTGACTTCGAGAGATGAAATCAGCTGTTCGTCATTAATAAGCACTAGCTCTAAAGTAGAAGGTTGGGTATTATTCCTAAATCTAGTAGGTTCTGTAATGAGTTCTATCAGGTTGAATTTACTACAAAGCTTTTAAATAAAATTATAAGCGTTTTCGGTGTCAGATAATGAAGTTATTGGCTAGATGATCTATGGGAAATTAAAATCCAGTAATGATAAGATAATCAAGACGTGATAGTTCTTCAAGTTTTGATGAATAAAACATTATCGTGTGCAAGTAGTGTATTAGGTGGACGATATATACATACTAAGTTAAGGCAAAAAAATTTTTAGTAACAGATAAGTGAATTGCATCTATTCCAGTAATATCTATTAGCTTAATGTTAATTTTGAAAGTTGTGGTAATAATATTAGATAAATAAATGCATACACCCCCACCCAACGACTTTCTCTGTCTTTATGATATATTGTATATCCATTTATATTAACAGAGGAGTCAGGAATTGTGTGTTTAAGCCAGGATTAGGCAATACAAATAATGTCCGGTTTAAGAAGTTGCACTGTGCATACAAATTCTTTCAAACTATAGCGTAAAGTGAATCTAAATTAGTATATAGAAATAGCCAGTCATTAAATTTGTAGGTAGAAAAATTATAAACGAAATTTCGTGATTCTGGGAGTACCATTGATGTATTTAATAGTTTAAATCATGTTCACCGTTATTTTTGTGAGTTTCTAGCTCACTTCGGAGTTCTATTAAACGTAGTTGTTGGATGAGCGTCTTGTCGTCAATTATTGACAATTTTTCCGTGGCTTTTTTCTCCAGAAATTTGGCTTTATTTCTCAGAATATCCTTAACGTGGTATTCCGAACCCTTACTCACCTTTATCATTCAGGGAAATCGTTGGTTTGCTGTTCCGACTCTATAGAAGGTGATTTGCTTTTCCTGTTGTACATCCCAGAGGAAGATTCTATTACGCCTCTAATTAGAATATTTTTAGCACGTGTTATGCGATCTTCAGCTTCATTAGCAATATTATCCGTAAATTCGGTAGACTTAAATAAATCAATCTGGCTGAGCTTATCGTTAAACTCAGTTATTTTATTATTAAAATCATTATTTATGCAAGAATTTCATTTTAAAATCTAGCAGAAGATTTTTTATCTCTAAAATATTAGAAAGATTGAAGCTGCAGAGTTACAAAGTATACTCAGTCCTCGAATTTTCTATAGGGTGACGCGATCCTCCGAAGAAAGGTCAGTGCATGTGATATGTATTTGTCGCTTACATTAATCGCACTGGAGTTTGCGGTCATCTGTCGCTACGGTTTTAGAGCAGTTCGAACAAAAGAGGTGGACGGCATGGTCCGGTTTTTCGTGTATGTAATTAGTATTTGGTTTTATATTAATATATTGTGGTATGGTACTCACAGTAATTATTCGGCATAACTGCACTTTTACACAACATTTTTACAAAAACTGCTGACTATTGATATATAGAACAATCATGCAAAATTTCTTTGCGAAATAATTATTTACAAAGTAATCGTGAAAATAAATACAAGCACAAAATTTGACGTGTGTCGTCAACCAACTTGCAGGTTGTGCTATGTATGTATGTATGGGACATGTAAGGATGTTTTGAACAAAAAGTACCAAGGTGAATCTATGAAGCAGTGAATGACAATGAAGTGTGGAGAAGACGATACAAATTTAAACTTTACAGAATATACCAGGAAGCAGATATCGAAAAAAAAAAAATTAAGATAGGACGTCTGAGGTAGATAGGGCATGGTAGTTCCGATGGAACAAAATGACTCAGGTAGAAAAACGCTTCTTGGTAGACTCCTTGGTCAGAGAAGAAGAGGAAGACTCGGAACAAGATTCGTTGATAACATTGATAAAGACATAAAAAATATGGGAATACGTGGTTGAAAGGCGATGGATAGGGATGAAGAGTTGTAGAGTCAGAATGATGATGATGATAACTACATTAAGTCTAGAAAGATTTTTAATAAAGATAATGGGTATATTATCTGGATCTGTATCTGAATTTTTGGCAGCATTGCAATGCATTAAATAATTCTTGTAGTGAAAAAGGCATAGTTAGAGAATCTTAATAACATATTTGTTATTTGATTTATATATACGAAACCTACCTATAAATAGAAATTTATTAATTTTATAATATAATATTAACTTTGAGGCTAGTTATTGGCATATAATAACATTGTAAGTGTTTTCTTGCGGTAAATTAACACTTCAAACAATAAAGTATGTTACAAAAACCTTTGTTAATTTTTTCTTGCTTCTTTCGTCTTCAATTTTCTCTATAGCAAAATACTTGTTTATATCAGTGTGTAAATCATGAATTGTCGAAAATTTTCAATTTATAGAACTGCGCTTTGTGAAACTATTGTTACATGGTAACACTAGAATATTATATTTTAGCTTATAGTAGCAAAAATAATACATTAGATATAGTTTATAAAATAGGTTTTCGTGAATCATATTGTTACAAATAATACAATCCTCCCAACAATGATTTCAAGTATTCGGCAGTAAATTATCAATATTCGAAGTTTATTTCTGAGATAATTTTCGACTGTTCTAACAACCATTCAAATTTCGTCATTTTGTGTCATGTGGAACAATTTCACCCAATCATGTCAACATTAGACTGATAATTGCATTCAGTGCAATTTTCAATCCCTATGACAACTTGAGCGGGTTTGACAACTTCATTCAAATAAATTTCAAAATGTCACGTTTCGGCAATGAGAATGTTCAAAGTATAAATGCGCTAATCAAAGAAAAAATTCCCAGAAATACAACCTACAGTCACAAATATATTTATATTTGTACATATGTTTCTATAGTAGAGAACAGCAACGAATCTAATGTTAACTTAAATTTTAATAATTGTACTTTCACTAACTGTACTTTTAATAAATAAATGTTTCGTTATGTTGAGTTATGATTTTTTTTTCGAAAAATTATCCGCCGAATATCCCTCGGACATTGATGAATGCCTCAAAATTTCATGACAAATTTCTCACACCTCTCACTCAGCCTTCGCTTCGTGCTGTTACCAAGGAACGAGCTTTCGATTGTCATGAAATTATCTCGTCTGTTATCAATGTCCTAGGGGTATTACTAACTGAAAAATTTTAATTCTCTTGAGTGTCAAAAAAACAGAGTTTTAACAGCGTTTTTAGTCTATTTTAACGGACAGGGAATTAATCAATGTCAATCAATGTCAATGGAATAATCAACGAAATAAATACACAACAGATGAATCAACAGCTGAATTAGCAGCTAAATCAACGATTTTTATAACTACGCAACGAAGAAAATACTTACATTTTACAACCGCCAATAAAAAACTGAAAATTCTGACAAAGAAGAACAACTGCAATACAAATGTAAACGTTTACCTTGCATGGTATCCGTAAGTTTATTATATATAATTATATATGTCATGTAATAAATTTACCAGAGATTTACCAATCTTAGAACACGTTTTAAAATTACTTGTATTGATGATAAGGAATCTGTGCAAATTGCTACATTGCGGACAGTTGGTTCCAACATAAAAAAGCCTCGACGATACAGTATAGTTCTGCAGTGTATATGTTACGAGCAATGTCCGAAATTGAACAATCCTAGCATTGTACGAAAAATCTTGTCCACTTCTAGCATTGTACCCATTTTCTGTCAATCTCCGAAATAGATATAATCGGCGGACTGTATAAAAAAGAATTGCTGTACAATGTTTGAATTTCAAGAAGTAGCCATGCAGTAAAGTTTGGGAGAATATTGACAGATATCGATTCATATCGATTTGTACTAACATTATCACTCTATTTATTGTAGAACAATTTTTTTATTATTATTTATATTTTAGTTTAACTTAGCATTTTATCACATTGTCGATTTGAAAAAGAATAACTCTATAATATATAAATATAAAAGATCAAATTGTTCGATTTTTGATTTGGTGTGCGTTTCGATAATCATTTTTAATTTTGGTCATTTCGGGCATTGTACAGTTTGGGGGTACAATGCTAGAAGTGGACAATAATTTCCGTACAATGCTAGATTTAAAAATGTCCTCGTTTTTCATATTAATTTTTTTTAAATCGATTATTTAATTTTAACTTTGCTCAAAAAGATATACCTACACAAAGGCACCTGGAGATCACCAGACGGACATACAATAAATAATGTGATCGGTAACGTTACTTTAGACTCAAGATACCAATAGAGAAGCGACACGAGCCTCGAAATCCGTGTATCTTTCTGTATACGCATGACCGAAATTGGTTGCTTTACTGTCAAAAACACGTTCGTTTTCTTCAACTCTGGTTGCTTACGATAGTCCGTAGGCGCCTGTGGTAAATTCTCGACTATACAAGTGCATTTGACCATTTATCTCATTACTTAGTAGTTAAAAGTTTATAGTTATAGTTATAGTTATAGTTAAAATATGTAAGTTATAAGTTATAGTTTACAGTTAAAAGTTTAATTTATAAGTATTTAAAATGTCTTCTGGTTATTGTTGTGCATTTCGCGGATTTTCATCTGTGACAGGAAAAGGAATAAGTTTATTTAGATTTCCTAAGAATAATAACAGGTAATTACTATTGCTTTGTAATTATTATTATTATTACATAATAGTATTAATTTGACTTTCGATTAGTAAGACCGACGCCGACGTGTCCGTCCGAGCTCTCGTTAAGTGGAGCAATAAAAAAATAAATTTTTGGTCTGCCAAGGGATAGTTCAAATAAAAACAAAGAACTACGAACAACACACTTAAATTTATTGACTCCGAAGGCTAAGGTCAAAAAATCAACAGATTTTGGCCTACTGGTGTGAAAGCGCTCGCAGACAACAATACGAATATAGTATTTTTAGGTAATAAAAATATATAGAGGTTTTATACAAGAGAATATTTTATTTAAACGAAACAAAGGAATTCCTAAAATGCTCAAACGAAAAATTGTTGGAAACATAATTAGACCGATAATTGGAAAATCTTAAAATTACAACAGAACAAGACTTCAAATAAAAAACATGATTGCAAATAAACAAACTTACATTAACATAACTTTCAAATATTTGCTGTCTCTTTTCACCAAAACAAAACACATTAAATTATGAAAAAAACTAAATGATCATCTACTTTTTGCTATATACAAAAGTTGTCAACAGTTGTTTAACAGAACCAATTTAAAATTTGTTCTGGTAAAAATTTGTAGTGCCAAAATGTGGATAGAAGCTTGCAGACGAGAAGATTAATTGTTAAAAATGGATATACTTTATAATAGTTATAGGATTTGTGAGACTACATTTTGAAGATAATCTCTATTGTCAAAAAAAAAAATAAAAGAAAAACATAGTGCATGACGCAGTACCTGCCAAATTTCAATATAATAACGATAAACACAATTGGGAAAATCTTAAAATCTACAACAGAACAAGATTCAAAATAAAAAACATGATTGCAAAATAAACAAACTTACATTAACATAAACTTCAAATATTTGCTGTCTTTTTCACCAAACAAACTTACATTAAATTAAGAAAAAACTAAATACCTACTCATCTACTTTTTGCTATTTACAAAAGTTGTCTGTCAATGTTTAATTCGTTAAATATAAATAACAAAGATCAAATATCTGGATCGGAAAGTACACAACATATTTAGGGAATAAATATTTAAATGGGAATTACAAATAAAAAATATTAAAACTTTATTTTGTTTGTATATCGCAATATTTAGTGACAATATTTTCATCTATGGTTTCATCAATACGATTTTCAACGCAATTACTTTGCGTTGTGCGATGTATTTGCAACCTTTTGTAAATCAAAAATGATATTACACCATTTAGAATGTCAACAAAAGCCGGCCCTGCATGTAATTTATTTTTTCAGTGCAATATTTCATATTTATTGAAAGTCAACATAAATGCTCGATTGTATTTAAGAACTTTATATTGTATGATGTGCCCACTGACTATTAGTAAATTGGTCGCTTTCCTGTCATTTTCAACTCGTTGGCGCTTGCCCATGCAAGATCAAAGGAGTGTCGCTTCTTTGCGTTCCTAGTTCTCTGATACCAATCAAATAATAGTCCGCACCAGGAGAGGAGCAAATGCAGATTCTGATCACTACTGGGTCGAAAGTAGGTTAAGGGCTAGAATTTGAAACAAAAAAAAAAGAAATAGATTCTAAACATAAATACATAATACAATGTAAAAGGACTCAAAGAGACGAACAAAAATTGAGAAATTATAAACAAAATATAAGTATGAATCTAAAAATCAGATAAAACATAAATAAAGAGTGGAAAGAGTACACAAACATCATGAAAAA
Source organism: Diabrotica balteata (assembly GCA_918026665.1). Lineage (NCBI taxonomy): Eukaryota > Metazoa > Arthropoda > Insecta > Coleoptera > Chrysomelidae > Diabrotica > Diabrotica balteata. The sequence goes on from OU898283.1 coordinate 86,997,054, forward strand.
AAGAAGCTGAAGAATTACTAGGCATGAAAGGTAAATGAAAACGAAAAACAAGAACGAATTACTGGTTTGATGAAGAATGTATGATTATACTAGAAAAAAAAAACGGACCATTATTTACTAATGCAACAGGGCAACAGAATCCGACAAGCAGAGGAGAAATATAAATAACTGCGTTAAGAAGAAAAGAAAATCCACCGCAGAAATAAAGAAAAAAATATGAGCAAAGAACTTCAAGAACTAAATTAGCTAGTAGCGACTAAAAAAGTTTACCAGAAACTAAATAAAGGCAGAAAATATTTCAAACAAAAGTGAAAGAGATAAGTGGGGTAACATATTGACAGAACAGCTAAGAAAAACTAAGAAGATGAAATTAATAAAGATAATATTTTAAATTATATAACTATATTAGATGTTCGTTTGTAATACTTCCATTAACGTTTTTTTATTGTTTTTAAATATGTGTTGTGAATGTACTATGCGCTAAATATGAAAATAAATTGACATCACTGACACGCTTCTTGTCATAACTCATAGGGACAGCCTAAAATAATACGATAAACTTACGCGTATGAGATATTTCGTTTTTTATTTACTAAAGAATAGATAATTATACTCGTTAACCATTTCAAAACTGGTCCAAGACTCCAGTTGTATTACAATGGATTTGAGTAATCGACTATCATAATTATTGTTTTTTGTGTTTATTGATCTTGAAACCACATGTATTGCTAAGCGTTTCCACTAAGCTGTAGCACGCTTTGTATATTAGTTATTAGAGTTATCTGAATGTGTACCGTTTAAGCATATTTTGTGACTACGATAGAGATAGGGCCATTCCATTTGTCAAATTTTTTTAATTAAATATTTCCTAATAATGAGACCTGGAGATGGAATACATCCTAGAAACAATCCTCTTCTGACTTTAAAAGGGTTATGATTACGGTTTTCAAACTAAATTCTGATTTCAGTAGTATCTTCTTATGGTGCTGTTCACAGATGTTGGACACTAACATGGCTATTTTGACTTGTTGACTGCTGCCCTAAAAAGTCCGGTAATGGTTAAGTTAAACCATTTTCGCAGGTTATGCAGCCAGGATATTCTTCTTCGTTCTGGACCTCTTTTTTCGTATAGGATAATATATATCTTCTTATGGGATCTTATAGGATAATATTAAATGTATTAATAAACTTTCTGATCACCTGTCGCCAGAGATGACAGAAAAATTTCTTCTCGTGTAGAATTTTCTACAAAACTTTCAGAATTACACAGTCTAACCTGTGAACATGACTTGTGGAAATCGAGAAAGTAGATAATCATAGGAATTTTGAATTCTTAAGCTATATTAGTAAATATAGCTTAAGCTATTTTTATTTGAGAATGTACCCTTACCGATGGTAAATCCTGTTTGACTCTTGTAATATTTGCCTACTGTAGGTGACATTTTGATGATTCCCAATAGAGTTTAATTTAGGTATATCACTTACCATAGTAACCTAATTTAATCTTCTATAGAGTTATAAAACAGTAATCAATAATGTTATGTACTCATTAATGTTACTATAACATTAGTGTTTTTGTATTTTGGGAATGGTTTTTCCGAAGTGGAAATCGAAACGTCAAAAATAAATTTTATTTTAAACTTACAGTGTGAGGCTTTACTTCCAATAAAAAATAGTAGTTAGCTTCTGAAGCTAACTACTACTGCAAGTTAGCTTGCAAGTGAAGCTCGGGGTTTGAAAATAAATATCAAGAAGACAAAATCAATGATTATAAGTAGAAATGATTACCCCAACGCAAAGATATATGTCTCTGGAGAAGAAATCGAACAAGTCAGGCAATTCAAATACTTGGGATGTTTGCTGAATGAGGGTTGGGACCCCGAGAATGAAATAAAGAGCAGAGTTGAACAAGCCAGAAATGCTTTTTTGAGGCTTCGTAAGTTTCTGACTGATCGCAAATTGGACTTCAATCTCCGATACAAGATGCTTAAATGTTACGTGTGGCCTGTTCTCCTGTACGGAATGGAAGCATGGACGTTAAAGGCCAGTTCCATTAACAAACTTGAAGTGTTTGAAATGTGGTGCCTGCGTCGAATGCTCAGAATATCATGGACGGACAGGGTCAGAAATGAGGAAGTACTCAGAAGAGCGGGCTTACAGGATAGGGAACTTTTTAATTATGTAAAAAGTAAGAAGACTGCATACTTGGGGCACATTATACGAGGAGAACGATACACTTTTCAGCAACTGATTCTCGAAGGGAAAATAGAGGGTAGGAGAGGTCTCGGACGTAAAAAAATGTCATGGCTGCGCAATATTCGACAATGGACAGGAATCCACAGCTATGAAATGCTTCGCAATGCTGCTAAAAACAGAATTATTTAAACCAGAATATTTAACATCTCACCTGACAAGACGATGTACGGTGGACGCCTACGCAGAAATGGCACGGCACCTTAAGAAGAAGAAGAAGAAGAAGAAGCTTCTGAAGGCAGTTCCAAACTGACTAAGAGTCAATCCAATTTGATTCCAGTATCTTTATGGTCGCCCTGGCTATCAAAAATAATTTGCATAGATTTGTGTTGCTGCAGTTCTTTGTGATTAGTTCCTACAGGCACATCTTTATATCAAAACTTTTCGCATGGAAGATAGTAGAGTGACCTGGGCTTTGACTAATGCTTTACTCTTAATTTTCCTCCAGATACTTCAGCTCCATCTCCTTCATCGATTTTAGAGCCAACTGTATACTAGTATTGTTCTGCCATTATGAGATCCGTCCTATTCCTAGAAAGAGAACGGTAAAGACTTTCAAAATTATATTTAGGTTACATTGCATCTGGTGACATTACCAACCTCTTCCGATTTTGATTTCTTTATTTTCTCCTGTATGGTCTTACCTTTACCTTCTTTTTCATACATATATGTATTAGAGGAGAGTTTGAAGCATGACCTTCATGAAGCACTTTAAGATTAAGCATGCTTCTTGTTAAAGCTTATTCAGCTTCTCCTTGGTGGCCTATTTTTGGCATTTAAACCACCATATTACTGGTCATACGTAATTAATAGGTCTAACTATACTTATATACAGCCAGTATATCTGTTTGGGTTTTTAAACCCCATGTTTTTACATATCCTTCGACTTATTCAAAGATAAAGCTTTGTTTTGTTGGTTATTCTAACCAAAAGAACGTTCTATGTAAGCCGTTTAGAATTGTTCTATAATATCTTTGACCTCGTTTACCTCTTTGAAATTTTTTACATACAGAGCGAGCATTCAGAAGTTATCTAGGCTTCGTCTTATTGTGGAAACTGACTACTACTGTTTTATTAAAAATTGACCAGAGAGAATTTTGCCTATCCCTAGAAAACAACATACTGGCATATCTATGCTTCATGGACTTACAAAGGCATGTGACCTTGTCTAATTCAGTGATGTTATCCACTTACTGTATGCAAGAAAAATACCGCTGGGAATAATCAAAACGATCAGAAATATCTACCAAAAACACAATAAAAGTTAAAGTAGAAGAAGAACTAACCGACCCTGTTGAAGCTGGCAATGGGATAAGACAGGGAGATTCCCTGAGTCCTCTATTGTTTAACCTGATTATGGATGAAATAATAAAAAAGTAAGAACTAAAATAGGATACCAAAATGGGAGAGAAAAAACAACTTAATATAATCTGCTATGCAGACGACGCAATGCTACTCTCTCAAAGTAAAGATGATTTACAACGTATCCGTAAGACAATTTAACATGTTAATTTCCCCAATAAAGACAAAATACATGGTTACAACAGCAAATTTATTAAGATGTAAATTGGTGCTGGAAGGTCATATAGGTCATATAAAAATGGAACAAGTGATGGAGTTTAAATATCTAGGCACCACATTATCTAGCTACGAAAGACTTGAAACCGAAGTGTAAGATCAGTGAATAGAGTCAAAAAAGCCGCAGGCTGCTAAATGAAACAATATGGAGAAATAAAAATATCGGAAAGAAACGAAATGCAGAATTTACAAAACAGTCATTAGACCAATAATGACATACGCGGCAGAACCAAGACCTGACACAAGAGAGGACAAAAAGGGATGTTAGAAACAGTAAAGACAAAACACGTAGAAAAATTGATCGTCAGATTGGGTAAGAAATAGAAGAGTAGAATGGAACGATTATATAAGCCGGAATGACAACAAATAGAGTAGTAAAGACGGCAAGAGACGGTTCCCCAATAGAAAGACGATCAGTAGGAAGAGCACGAAAACGATGGAATGACAACTTACTGGAGGCACATTAAAAAATAAACAGAGTCATGTCTATATAAAAAGAAGAAGAAGAAGTAGAAGAAGATTTTGCGTGTCGCATCACCTACTAAGGATATTTAATGGTCTTTGGAGTGTGCTGGATAGAACATTACCATATTTTTCTATTACCATAATTACTAGATCAATCCACACAAACCTGCGCTTCTATTCACTGTGTGTCAAGAAGCGAAATCAATTTATTCACCAGGACTGACCCTAGGAAGAAAAGAAAGCACTTTCCCTGCGAACATCGCTTACCTTTTTCGCTTAGATCTTCTCTCCTTGCAGGTTGGTTAGAATCAGCCTATTTTTCAGCATTAATTTAACCCAGTTGCATACGGTAGCGGATATCGCTTTTGAGGATGCTGCATTATAGAGAGAATTTGGTAGTACATTACTACCATACCTGCTTAATGCCTCTTATCTAGAAAGGCGGTTAATTCAATGCATTAAAAATAAATATGGTATTTAATCTTCAGATTACATTTTAATTCGCAAATTTGTTAACGAGCCTATGTAAAGAAAAAAAGGAAAGAACTTTTAAATCATATTACAAAAAATTTGTTCTGTTACTTCTGATTTCTTGTTATATTAACAATTACTCAAACAAATCCGCTTATATAGCGTGGCGCTTCGATATATAAATGTGGCAGCAAAAAAACCGAATTGAAGCAAAGTGCTTAGCGACAACGTCGATGGTTCTTAGTGTTTTAAAAATAGCCACATATACAATCAAACTGTATATATTGTATATTTAACATTTAAGAATTTGCATATTTCTCGAAAAATTTGCATAAAATTCACGCAATTTCTATTTTGCTTTATAACTATGGATATTATTGTGGTGAATAAATAAAAGAAAAATCTCAAGGTTTGTTATAACATGTACCAGCTTTTCACATACGGTAAATAATATTATTTTAATTGTCTCACTCATAAGCATTTAATTACCAGTTTTCAGTTTGTACTAAAGCTAATACCTGCTTATCTTTGAAATGTAATGTAATGAAATGTAAAAAAAAATATCGTTCATGTTTTTGTGTTTCATGTGTTAAAGTGGAAATTTAAAATTTTATTTTTGCTATAACTTTCATGCATGTCACAGTTTATGTATAAAAATTTACAACTGGGTACTATTAAATATCAGAAATTATAATTTAATGTACACTTTGATGTAGCTGATAGAGAGCGCACATATGCCACATATGTGGCTACATTTTGCACTTAACTTTTTTTGCTCTTCAACTTTCCGGTATTTTTAATAAAAAATATTTAAGATACATTATTTTAACAAAAAAAATTATACTTGTTAATATCTTCAAAACTCAACAGTTTTTGAAGATATTCAAACTGCACGGTAATTCGCATATCCGTAAAAAAAATAATTACCAATGGTTCCAAACCGTGGGACATGAATTTTAAGTATGAATTTTGACTGATATTTTACGGATATGCGAATTACCTTAAAATTTGAAATGGTGAGATTTATTTACATTTTTTATAAAATGATTTAATATTATGTAAGAAATGTTATCAAACTTAAGCCTTAATATGTGGTTTATACAAGATGGTACACCAATGCGTTACAGAGAAAGAGAAGTGAGAACAGTATTTAAAAACAACTTTCCTGAACGTTCGTGTTAGTCATATTTTATTCCTTGGTCATGTGGTGAGATATTAATATAATTATTTATTTCATAAAAATCCCAAAAGAATACCTATTATTATACGTTAATATACTTATAATAAATACTGCAGCAGTTTCTTTAGAAACAAGTGATGCTACTAATATGAGACTATATTTTATGGAATGTATTGATAAATGAATTGAAGAAAATGGTGGACATATCGAACACTTACTTTGACAAAAAGTTTAATGTGATTTAGTTTTAACTATTTCTTAATTTGGTATGTAAATAAAATGTTTTGATTATAACTTTAATTTAATACAAAACGTAAAATGGTTGATGTAAAATCCAATTATTCTGTTTATTTTATCAAATCCTATTAATATGCCTTTAAGATGATCAATTGGGACCCACAGAGGAGTTAACGATAGACGGCGAAAAGCTTAACCATCTCCGTTTTCGCAGATGACATTGTCCTTATCACAGATAGTTTAGGTGAGAAGCTACAGATATGATAAACGAATTGGATTTTGCATGTTCGAAGGTGGGCCTGAGAATGAACTTGACCAAAACTAAGTTTATGACAAATTTGGTCCCACACTAACCATTTGACTATTCAAGACAAAGTGGTAGAACTGGTGGAGAAAGTATACGTATTTGGGTCATGAAATAAGAATCAGCAGGCATAACCAAACATGTGAGATCCAAAGACGAATTACTTTAACATGGGCAGCCTTTGGAAAACTGCGAGACCACACTTAGGGCCCAACATACCAATCAGCCTCAAAAGAAAAGTGTTTGACCAATGCGTATTACCGGTCATGACCTATGGGGCGGAAACTATGACTTTAACCAAGACCAAACGGCTTCGAAACTGAGAGTGGCACAGAGACGAATGGAACGGTCTATGCTGGGAGTGACGTGAGGGGACCGAAATAAGAAACGAAGATCTGCGAAGAAGGACGAGTATTACTGATGTTGTGGAACGCATAGCGAAACTAAAATCAAAGAATATAGGACGCTTATAGAAGAACAGTTCAAATGGGCGATTTGGTTACGGTTTATACTTAAAACACATCTGGCAGTCGGCTTAAAACTATCATAAAAGATGTAGTTAGGGGAAAGTGGGAAAGGAGTACGAATGGAGCTATTTATTTAACTTTACATCTACGATTTAAAAAATTTCCATGCTTTTTTGGTTTTTCACAATAAAATCTTTATTTTTAATATATTAAATTGTTAAATTTTTAATTTTGAAATTTAAAAAGGTATGATATTTACAATATTCAAAGCATTTTATTTTTTAGTTTATAACTTTGAATTAAAAATAGGTTTGTTCCAACACAACGAAAAACCGTCACATACATTTTTATTATACTGTTTTTTCGGCCCAAAAATTAACGAAATATTTTTTAAAAAATTTTAAAATTTTTCAACTAAAAATTTAATTTTCCACTTTTTATACAATTTTCCATTATTCTGCAGAAAAACAGTGTTATGTTTCACATTTTATGTTATTTTATGTTATTTATATTAAAAACAAAGAAGAAGAAATTATTAAATTTAGAAAATTTGGAAATATTTAATTCCGGTGATTGATGACTTTATTGATTGAATTAATTTTATTTATAGTTAATAAGAAGAGAGTTTTAAGTATATTATTTGTAGATTTGTACATATTTAAATTAAAAATTTGAATCATAATATTTTTTCTAATAGGATTCATTTAGTAAAAGTTAAAATATTATTTTCTTTAAAAAATGTTATAAAACGCAAAAATTTAATCCTATTCTACGGCCACGCGGCATCTACATAAAAATATCTGTTGCATTTGTTGCCCCACTCTTTCATATTTTAAAAGCAATAATACCGCCGACATGACCGCTTCCTACTGGTACTAAATCTCGATCCACCCTCTCATTCTTTTTCATAACGTGCGATCATCTTTTGCCAACTTTCAAAACTAACAGTGAAAGATTCTTCTATAAGCGTCTATATTCTTTGCTAAAATGGAACTGGGCAGGCCATGTAGCGAGAATGCACGATTCACGATGGACGAGCAAAATTACAAATTGGAGGCCAAGAGCAGACAAACGCAGTAGAGGGAGACCACCTACACGTTGGGCCGACGACATCAGACGTATCACTAAAAATTGGCAACAAAGAGCACAAAATCGTGAGGAATGGAGGAGTTTAAGGGAGGCCTATGTCCAGCAGTGGACGTGATAAATAGAGGCTGGATGATGATTAATAATTGTCCTACTGATATATTTATTTTATTTAATATTTCGGTAACTATTAACATTATTAAAGTATTTTATAACAAAATTCAGAAGTATTAATGTTTTTATCTATTTTTTATTTCATTGCCTGGTATAAAAATACTTTAGTTGCTTGGACCAAAAACGTACTCTCATTTCTTAGTTTTTCGTTAGGAAACTCTCCACCGATAATATGGTCTTTTAGATAGATAGGCTGTTGTTAATTTATGGAAAAAAGTTGTAGACTTAAGTTGCAAAGGGAGATTTTGAAAAAGAAAGAGAGGGGAGAGTTGTATAATTTTTTTACCAAATATAATATAGATTTTTTTACTAACTTTACTGATAATATAAATTTCTTTACTAACTCGGTAATTACATATCAAAGCTTGAATTTATGGTCCAGTAGTCATGATTAGGTCTTGCTGGAAAAACATGAAGGTGTTTACGAATTAAGCAAACAGTTTCTAGAATATATAAAGAGGGAAGAGTTAAAATCTCATGATTTTTGAAGTACCTTCTGCAATGTGTTATTCTACTGAGCCAACAAGACACAGTATTGCTCTTTTTTGTAATTTAAAAATATCATCGGATTGAGCACTATACTAGAACTCCAAAAAGAAAAGGCCATATCGCAGACGAGCCTCGAACAAAGAAAAATATAATATTTCTAGTTTCTTACTTAACAAATCGATAGAAAGGTACCATTTTAGATTGCTGTCTACAAAAATAACTCGATCGATCAATAATCAACGATACTCTTCTGGCTGTTATTAAGAAGCAAGGGTTGAAGAGCTCCTTTATAGGATAATGCTACTATCTTATCCACGTTAACAGAAAGTAAATTAAAGTCTGAGGTTTTTATTTAAGTCGATCAAAAGTTATAATTGCATAAAGACTTTCAATATTAGAGTTCTTCCAAGTAATACTCATATCATTAGCAAAAAGGAAAACATTTTATGTTGGTGATGTTATTTATAAAGATATGGAAAGTAGAGGACCCAATATTGAACCCTCTGGTACTCCACATACAATGCTTTTGTGACTAGAGTCAGTATCATTTGCTCTAACTAGTTGTTTCCTATTCCTCAAGTGAGATTGGAACCAATTTAAAGATATACCTCGAATTCCGTAAAAATTTAGTTTTTTATCAAAATGTCGTGATCTATACAATCAAAAGCTTTGGCATAGTCACAAAAATAGTGGCAGTGCTCGCTAAACCTCATGTAGTACAGAAAACATAGTATCGCTGGTACATTTATTAGATAAAAAGCCGAACTGACTGAGATAAAATATTCTTTCAACATAAGAGAAAGGACATAAGTCGGGCTTTTATAAGTCTCTCAATAATTTCGGATACGTCCGGTAGTAAGACAATAGGTCATATAGTCATATAGTTGTAGTCATTAAAATTTTCACCACCCTTATGAAGAAGAAATAGAATGGCTGTCTTTAGGCACTCTGGAAAATACCCTTTTTAAAGGAATCGTTAATTAGTGAGACCAGGACTTAAAACACATTTTTTGAAAGATTTAAGAAAATTTTAATGAATAGTCCATCAGTAGTACAGGAAAATGTTCTTTTGATACTATTGATTGTTTGGATTAGTCCAGATTTACCAACGGATCTTATAAAGAATGAATTCGAAACCTTTTTTGAATTGGGAAGACAGCAAATAGGATCTTGTTGTGCAAAATAGTGGATGTTATAATTTATTTACATTAACGAAGTATTTATTTGGATTTTCAGGGTTTGGAAGACAAAATGTTTGAGCTGTGTTAGTTTTATTTAGACAGGATAAACTGTGCTATTAGACAGGATGAACAAACAAAAGGAGGTCGTATTGAGTGTTAAAATAAGAAAACTACAATACCTGGGACATATTACACGTGGGAATAAAATATCAACTGTTTACAACTAATTATGCAAGGAAAGATTGAAGGTAGGCGCAGACATAGGTAGGAGAAGAATGTCATGGTTGAGAAACCTCATGGGGGTGGTTTGCTTGCACTTCCATACAATTGTTCCGAGCGGCAGCCTCCAGGTCAAAATTGCCATGATGATAGCCAACCATCGTAGCAGAGATGGCACGTGAAGAAGAAGAAGTTTTATTTCGAAGATCGTTTATTATAAACCAAGTTTCTCCTGCAGTTATTCTATCAAATAACTTAAAAAAAAGTAAGTAGTTATCTTTGTGGGAAAATCGTGTCCCTTCTACTACTATGTTCTTTCTGATGATTTTGAGACCGTTATTATTAGAGTCTACGTGTAGGCTCTCTTTTCCGATGGTAGGGGCGAAAATATGTTCTCTCTTCCGATTTGGCAATACAATCTTCTTCTATTATTTTGATGTCATTTTTTGGCACTCAATCGTACTCTCGGTCTAGTGCCTCATAGAAAATGTCTTTTTTATCATTCCCTTTTCTCTGTTGGAGCATGGATGCTAATAATGCTAATATTGGTGAACTTTCTTCTTCTTCTTCTTCTCGTGCCACTCCTAGCGAGATTGGAAATCATCATGGCCACTGCGACTTTGTTAGCAGCGCGCCTAAAAAGTTCAATCGAACTACACCCGAACCATTCATCGTAGATTACGAAGCCACGATATTTTTCTTCTTCCCACATGTTTTTTGCCCTTTAATTTTGCCCTGCATGATGTTTCTAAAAGTTCGTACTTTTCACCTCTCACAATGTGCCCCAAGTATTCCATCTTTCTAGTTTTTATCTCATTTAGAATTTCGCATCTTTTGTCTAAGTTTGGAGTACTTGCGTTGTTAGTGACGCGTCCATCCATGATATTCTGAGAATGCGCCTATAGCACCATCATCTCGAAAGCTTCGAGATGTTGAATTGTTGTGTGCTTCGAATTAACTTCATTTAAGCCTTATTCGACATATCCTATGATCAATTGTTTTGAAATCAATTACACTATGTTTGATCTTGCTGCTGAGAAAAAATCAGGTACCAAATTCATGTCGGGTAGGATGTCCACTGTAGTAAATATTGCAGTTATGTTTTTCCAGGATGCCTGAGCTAGACCTCATTTCCTGTAAATCAATAATATTTGCTTTGGCTTTATTTATTTCTTATATGAGTAGAGCCTTGCCTCCAGGCTAATAAAGGCTTCTTACGCTCAATGTGCAAATTTTTAAATCATTATCCTTATTTCGTTTGCAAGTTCTTTGTAGATTAGACAGTCCGGTTTCTTTCTTTATAGCTTTTATAACAAAAGGTTTTTACAGGGTTGGGTAGTTAACCCAACGCCAAACATCCTTTTGTAAGGCCCATTTCACCCGCTCTCGCGGTTCTCGACCCAACTTTCCACCCGAGTTGGATACCGGATTTCCAGTTGGGTTGCTCAGTTTACAAGCACATCAGCGTGAAGGTGAGAGTTGGATTTGAGTAGAAGCTGCTAATTGGAGTAAAGTGGAATTAACTCCATGCTTTCGAGTTCTAGCCCTTTATGCTCCAGTTGCCAAGGAAGTCAATGTAAATAAAAAAAACTGTGTCGTTTTATAAAAAAAAATCTTAATGACAAATAGTATCACTATATGTCTTAAAAAAATCAACGATTCGTATATATTTGTATATTTCTAACCACTATCACCGTGTAATTAGGACTAAAATATTTAAAAATAAATTGATTTGTATCTGGTTGTTAATTATTTTTCAATCGTTCTGTAATAGCCACATGAATGTTGAAAAAAACCAGAAAAAACCAGACACATATTATAAAAACCAGTACTCGGATTTTAATCTATTAATTATTAATTTATTCCAAGTGGAAAATTATAAACGTTACCAATAATTTATTATTATAGGAAATCTTTAACAAATATTTCTAAACCACATATATAGATAGCTTTCATGATTTCTAGAAATATAGTGTGACCAGAATAATTTAAAATATTCCTAAATATTTAAGTGGGAGACTAAAGTGTATTTACTGTAGGACGACGACCTTTTTATTTTTTTTTATAATAACAGATTACAATTTAACTACTATAATATTTTGATTAAGTATCTAGTTGACTACCATTAATGCAGAGACTTTCCATTAGAAGATTAAGCGTAGTTTAAATAGCTTCATTCTATACTGTGATAAACCATATTCTAAACCTAATTACTGTCCATTCATGTATTCTTATTGATATAATAAAATTTATTGTCAATAAAGTCAATAGAAAATAGTAAACATTTCCAAAAAAACTACTTTAAGTCAAATTCAATTATATATCTCAATAACTATGGTAATAGATATAGTGGCAGTTCTAACTGAAAAATACTTAGGATAACAACTAATATTAGAATCTGTTTTTATTGTGAGATAGGTACATATTTGAAATATTTATTAGGGTAAAACTAAGTATGTACCAAGTACCAACCAGGTAAGCCGTACCAAGTTAAATATTGCAAACGAGGCTTCATAGAAGTTCCCCTGAGTTGATCGACAAGTTGCTCATCTTCACCTGTCTCTCAATTAATTGTATCATTTGCTTTTCTGATTCAATTTGGCCCCGGAGTCATTTTATAGGTCATTATAATACCTTGATTGAGGTCTTCGTTTTTCACTAGATATATTACTAGCAAAAATATAAGGGATCAAAGAAAGATCAAAAGAAAAACAACAAATGGGTATAGAGGCCACTATAGTTGAGATATTGAGAGAAAACAGCTCATATGGTATGGACATGTGAGCCGAATGGGGGACGAAAGATTGCCTAAAAAAACGATGATATGGCAACCCCCAGAGAAGAGGAAACGAGGAAGACCACCACAGAGCTGGAACCTGGAGTTAGGAAAGCGAATTAGCGCTAGAAATCTGGACGAAGACCTAACTCAAGACCGAATACAGTGGCGGTTGGGAGTCGGACAACGTCGTAAGACGTTATAAAACCGAATGTATATATAAAGAAAGATCCCAAGAATTGGTAAACTGGTTCCCTTAAAATCCAATTTAAAAAAATGCGCCCACCGTGTTTAGTACGTGCTAAGCTTAATAAATTTACATACAGATTAAATATCAAAAAGTCTGAAAAAATTTTATAAAACAGTTATTCTTCTTCTTACATTAGACCACTTTCTGGGCTAGCTATCTCGTCACGTTTTTAAAGGGTCTTTCAAGTGGTCTCTTGCCTGTTTGTTTTGAATTTCTTGCTATTCGAGATATTCGGGCTATTCTCTCTGTTCATTCTTGTGACATATTGTTCTATTCTTATCTTTTCTGACTTGTCCAACGTACCATATCTGGTATGTTACAGAAATCCCTTATTCGGTCGTTCGGTATTCTATCCCTCACGGTTTTCTTAGTTATTATACTTAACGTTCCCATTTCTGATGTTCTCAATATCCTCTTGGTTTTCACTGTGTCGGCTATTATTTTTATCGCGTTATTTGTCTAATCTGTTATCATTATTTGTCTCAAATATGATTTAGATATCCATACTTTCCCCTTCAACATCATATCTTTATTTCTTCAGTATACATCTCTTAGGCATCCTGACCAGCAAGCCTGTGTAGGTTGCTTTAGAAGGCTCTCTTCAAGAACTCCAAGCTATTCGAATCTCAAGACTTGTTTAATTATTTCATCGTTAATTATTCCAAGTTCTCTGCTACTAGCTGGGATTTTGTCTTAGCTTTTGATTGCTGTACTTTGCCACTGTATTAAACCCAGTGTGCCATGCACTGTAGGTTATTCTCATTATAGAAGATTATTATTGCATCGTGTGCATAGCACAAGATTTTTACTTGGTTTTTCTCTCATTTTATATCCTTGACCTGTACTTTAAATCTCTTTTTACGATTTTGTCCATTCATCGTCCTGCCCTTTATGTCCAAATTTGAATATAGACCTCCCCCAATTTGTTCCAGTTCTGTCGATCTTAAGCTTCCTGCAGCCAATTCCCAGCAATTTTTGCTGGGAATTGGCTGTATGAGTTGCACTCATACAGTCCTCGAAGACATACCGTCTCAGGACTAGCAACTTCAACGTGGAGTCATATGTCGCCATGTTACCTAATCCATCGGTAACTCTTTAATCTTAAATCATTAAAACATAATTTTAAAACTAAATGTAATTAAACATCTGTTATTGGGTTTTTAGCCATATATTTAATCTTGGTGACTACATTTATGTACTCCTAGACACTGATGATGGAACATGGTTTTCGAAAACGTTTTGTCTTTTTAACCTAGCCCGTTTGGGCCTAAAATATGTACCTATTACAAAGGATTTTTAATTAAATTTCGTAAAATAATCTATATGTACCAGGATATATTTATTTCCATCATTCGTCTCTGGAAGTGGATCTACAATGTCGATTGCTACTCTTTCCATAGGACTACCAACATTGTACTATTTTATGGGAGCCCTCTTTTTACCAACTGGACCATTACTGGTTGCACACAGTTCACATTTCCGGCACCATCTGTTTACATAATCTTTACAGTTAACCCAATAGAAATGTTATCCAACCTTTTGCAGAGTCTTCGTAATACCAAAGTATCCACCTGATGCACCGTCATGCAACTGACGCAATACTTGTGATACTTTACTTTTAGGTACAATCAACTAAAGCTTAGCTTCTGTACCATAATCGTTCTCCAAGGTTCTATATAGAAGATCATCTTTCAACACTAGGCAATTCCATTGGCTTCAGTAACACTTTCCCTTCACAGTAACCTTCGCTTCAGTAACCTTCCGGACTACATGCACTAATGTCTTGCCAACAAGGTCTTTCACTTCGACGCATCCAATTCAATACTCTTTGTATACATGGATTATTTGCTTGAGCGTCTTGTAGCTAATGAGGCTGCCATTGATCATTAATGACGGTGGTTCGTCTTACGGGACAAAGTCGTTCTTCTAATTCAAGATAATGATTACGATTTGCACTGTATGGCCGTCTTGACTGAGCATCAGCATTTAAAATGACTTTTTCCAGCCCTGATGTTCGATTTGTTCTAGCTTTCTGAGTGTTGTATTATTTTCTTGCAGTTTGCTGCGAATGTGTTGTTACCATTCCAACATGTGGGTTCACGTCTCTTCGGCATCATGTTATGAACTACTTTTCGAACGATTTGCTCCAGAAGTTTATCGAATCGTTTGTCACTTTTTTTAGAGGTTCGTACTCGATAGCTCCGTGAAGCTTGTTTAGCCGTTTCGTGCTCCAAGGCAATGCCGAGCACTTCATCTAAAAACTTTTGATTCATCAATAAATATTTTATTCATCAATAAATGTTTTAATCAAATCAACTTCATCATTGTTTTGATTAAATACTTCTTCAAATCTTCTAGAAACCTTTTCGAGTGTTTCATAGAATCTTTTGGAAACGTTCTCTAATTTACCATCATTTTTTTTAGAAGATACTTTAATCATTTATAAGACATTTTCAAATTTCTTATTCATTTTTGTTAAAACTGTTTCTTCTACTGATTGAAACTGGAATGTCTCTGGGTCGTCTAAATTCTTGTGAGAACAGTCTTCAGTCGTTCTTGGAGAATCTTATTGGACCCGCTGCAGTCAAATGGCGTTCTTTTAGTTGCTCACGCAACTGTTTGGTCTCAGGACCATTTTACCTATGTAGGGTCATACGTCGCCATGTTACCAATTTCAATGGTAACTTAAACATCCTAATTTGTAACTATATATAATGTATAAGAACACGTAAATTTATAATATTTAAAGGGTTTTGACCCATATATTTTGGTGGCTTATAGCATGTATGCCCTGTTTACACTGATGATGGATTTAACAATCCGAAAACGTTCTGTAACGTAATTGTGATAGCCCGTTTGGGTATTTTATTATATATCTTTTATAAAGGATTTGAAATAAATTTTTTGTGATATATGGTATACAGCCAGCTACAGGAACTTAGTTTCTTAGTGAATTTTTGTTTTACTGAACGTTGTACTAGCAGCATCTTTGGTCAGGCACACACGTACTTTTTAAAATGTTCTTTCGTACAACGATCACTACCGAACTACGCGGATGTTTCCGACGAACAATACTTTTCAAAAGTTCAAAAGTCTTTTCTATTTTTTTAAAATCACTGCTGAATTTATTTTTTTAATAAATCAATTGTCCCCACACTGTGACACCAACTGTAGCGTTTTTAAATAAAACGAGCGATTCGAATTTATATAAATATATTTATTTATAAGTCTACAGTGCGGTTATATCTTAACAACTACTCATAACATCGTTACATATATATACCAAAAGTATTATTCTCGAATCTTCTGGGGTAGTCCCACCTCTATCGTCTACGTGACGGGTTGTTCTCTCTCGCACTCGACATCGCCGGAAACTTCTCGATGCCTCTTTCAAAATGCAACAGTTACATGAGTCACGCCGAAAGCATGTTCGTAATAAGATTTTTAAGTCAATTCCCAAGTTTCATATCCATAGCTCACTATCGGTCGGATTTTGGTTTTGTAGATTCTTATCTTGGTTATTGGATGTACGTCTTGTGATTTAAGTATAAAAAAAAATTAGGTAAAGGTTAGAGCGTATACATGATCACAATTTAAAAAATATTTTTAAATATACAGGGCCATGCACACTAATAGGATGTGCGTGTTTCTAATGGGATAGCCTGTATATTTTTTTATTTTTAGACTCTTTCGACAAGTTTTTTTGTATTTGAAATCGCACCAATTACAATTATTATTACTCACTTAAATAATAAACGGAATTTGATTTTACACAAATTGTAGTATCGATACCAAACTTTTTACTTAAATCAGCAACTTAGTAGAAATGTTTAGTACTGACAGTGTTTAAAATATGAATATCTGTGATAGTTTTTTTTTCAAAATTTTCTAGGGCACGTTATCAAGGGCAATACAAACAGTTAGATGCACATTATAGATTTAGTGGCATCATAACCCACTGCTACAAAACTTGATAGCAAACAAATTCAACACATTTCGCCACTGTCAAGTTTAGCAGAAAGTGGTGTTGCCGAATAAAAAAGTGGAACAGTGTATTTTTAAAAATTTAAATAATTTACTTAAAAATAAAAAAACTAATTTTATTATTAATTTATTTTTTATATTTGAAACAAATTTAGATTAAATATTAATAATAAACTATAAAAATATCATTTGATAGTAAATTTAATTATTATATAAACTAAATGTGTATTTACTCCCTCAATCATTATTCTTACTCTAACAAAAGTCACACCTGTTTCTCTTTCAATTATGTTTCTCTCTACTATTCATCTGTTGCACTCTAACATCGTATGTGTCGTAGTATACGAGTGTCCGCAGTATCGAGAGGTGGGCTCTAAAACCACGTGTGTCATGTGTGTGAGCAATTTCATTAGGAAATAATCCAGCCGCCTGTGACTACAGTTCACCCAATCTCTGGTGAATGAACGTCTGTTATTAGCATCTTTGTCCACTGTGCCACATTCTCAATATTATTCCATTCTTGCCATCTTTCAATTGACCTTTGCCTTTCCCGTCTTCTCTCTGTCATAGTAAGGTCTACGTATCTTTTATTATACCACTCTTTTGTCTTCACTGCCAACATATGCTGCGAAACACGTCAAGTGATGGTCTACAAGACAGCTTCAGACACGGTCTTGTAGGCGCATGCTACTCGCAACAGACTTGTTCTTGCCACTTGTGTCATAAGACCTCTGTAGGGCATTATCTCTACCGCCCCATTCCAGACTGGTGCCAAGTAGAGGTCGATCAACTGCACACCACCATGTAATGCCCTCCTGTATTTCAGATTTGGGTCCCCCATTGGTGGACATTATCCTTCTCAACATAGTCACTCTATTCGGGAAGCATTTAAACTGTGAATATATAGAAAAATCTTGAAGATATCATGGACCGAGCATGTAACAAACAACGAAGTTATAAGAAGATTTAACAAAAGAATGAAATTTAAAAAAAAAACATTAAAACACGATAGCTGTAATAGCTAAGGAATGCCATACATGGTGACAAATACGACGTACTTTATTTATTTTAAATGGAAAAATTCAGGGCAGCAGCTGTATAAAAAGGAGAATTTTCTCAATGCTGCGGAACTTAAGGGAATGGTAGGGATGTACGTAAAGAAGAAAAAAGCAAAAGACGTATCTCCAAAATGGGTAATAGGCATTCTTTTAAGCCTAGATTGTTTAGATTGATCATATATTTAGATTGTATAAAAAAGCAACCTTTCAGGTTGCAGTGCGAAATAGTCTACGTGACCGACCTATCAATAGGTTTTTCCTATTTCCAACCAAATTTATAATTTGCAACTTAAATATTTCACTAAATAATACATATACATAACTTGACTTGTTTGCTACTAAGAATAAATGGTGAGGAATTAGTAATCGACAACCAATAAAATTGTTTGTCACTTTCTACAAAAATTACTACAATTTATTTAAAGTATCCGGTTTTACGTATCTTAAACAACGTTATCAAAAAACCCAAATTTCAATAAACAATTAAATTGCTTAGAATATTTTGAAATAAATAAATGAATATCATTTTAGAGTAGCCACAAGAATATCCGTCTGGAGCTACTACGTATTTTGCATAATAGTTAAATTAAAATAATAAATAAATATGAGTCAACATTAACGAGCATTTTTTACTTGGTACTAAAATATTTTTATTCATTTATTCCACATTTTACTAGATTTTTTTAAACACATGGTGATGCTTGATGATGCATATAATATTTCGTTTCGGAAAATTGGCAATGGGATTCGTAGAAAATAACGAAGCGTCTGATAAAGAATAGTGCTATAGGAGAGTGTTTAATACCGAATTTAATCTAAGTTTTCATCATCCCTTGTCCGATACTTGTAATAAGTGCAACAAGTTCAAATAAAATCATGCACGAAAGAGTCAGATAAAAATAAAATGATATCCGATGGAGAGCTTCATCTCCGAAAAGCCTAATTGTGAATACAAGCCAAAAAAAAGCCAAAAATAGTAGCCAAAACTTCAAGCAATGAAGAACTAGTATCAGTTTGTTTCGGCCTACAAAATACTTTACATACACCAGCACTTACAATCAACAAAGCGTTTTACATGCGAGTAGTACTTATAGATATATAATTTTGGGATCCTTAATTTGGACAAGAAATGTGTTTCGATGTATATGCGAGATGAATTAATTGCAGAAGGCTCTATGGAAGTTTCTTTGTGTCTTTGGAAATTATTGCTGGTCTCAATCAAAATGTCAGTGGGTCAATGTGGTCGCCAACATCTCTAGAGGATATTCATATTTAGAAGAAGAATCAAAATACATAACATCTTACTACTGTATTTATACTGGAATTCTTGTTCGGCACAAAATAAAAATAAAAACATTGTGAGATTTTTTTGTAAGTGGTTAAAAAAACTCAGCTAGAATGAATAGACCACAAATGTAGTTAACCGAGACCTAACATTTGTAGAATTCGATAATGATTTTGAAGTCATTGAAAGGTACAAAAAAGTACCTTATATTGTTGTACACAGGAAGTGGATAATTACTGTGAGAAATAGTTCTAAGAAGTTTAAATGAGAAGAAATAAAGATGGTGCACTTTATTTCACTTATAAACTTCAAGAGTATGTGCAGGATAATATTAAAAAAAATGATGAAAATAAGCAGATAAAATGGAAAGAAATATAATGGATTCGTTTTGAGAAGAAAGAACCATTTATTACAAAATTCAAGTACACTCTCAATGAAGAGAAGGATTTTATAACTTAATTGTATGAAGAAGGTGCATGGAAGAACACTTCAGAGTATTAGTCTTATACAACTATGTACAATTTACCATAAATTTTAGAATCAGCTCAATTATACTGCGAAGAAAGGAAAACAAGGTCAGAAAAAGAAGCCAATATATCCCAAAGAAAAAAAAAGGACAATGACGATTATATAGAGCTATGTAGTTGACAATGAATAAAAAACCTTTGAGTGACTATGATGAAGAGAAAGATATCTAGCTCAGGTGCAAGCAAGTTATTTTTCATGTATTTTTTGTTTAATTTTTATGTAGGTAATATACATTTGTTTTCGTATTTAATGTAGCTTCTTAAGTAAATGTTTAAAAAATTACGTGTATTTCTTTTATGAAAGATATTATTTATTAATTTACTGGAAGTAATATTTACTTGTACCACTTTTACTCTACATAATTAAAACGATTTTTTTAATTAGGTAAAAAAGAAGAAAATACTGAAACTAAAATAGGGATGCTTGGTTATGACAAAATGAAACAGACAAAAAAAAAACGGGAAACAGGCCACATAGTTATTGTAATCGGATAGATCAAAAAACAGAAAGAAGATGAGTACAAAGAAGTCGAAAGAAAAGAATTTGTAGAACATTACCGACAGAATCGACAAAATTAGTAAAGAAATGCAACGAAAGCTCTTGAAAGCAGCACTGACTGTTGCAAAGAAAAAGAAAAATAAAGAAGATAGAATAAGTGATGAAACAAAACGGTTGATGGAAAAGATATGCACATTTCTAAGCGAAAGAAAGCAAAACACCAATGGTTTCACAGAATTAAATAAATAAATAAATAAGAGAGTAAAGGAAGAATTAAGGATCTATAATGAAAACAAGGTAGAAAAAATAATAGAAAAAACCAAGGCCTGAAATACTTAAGGTCAAACTTAGAAAAGTCGATAACAATCTCATTGAAGGATAAAGATGTAAAATAAAAAAGAGAAAAAAACGAAATCCTAAACGTTACTCAAACATTTTACCATGATTTATATTCCTCAAACAAGAACCCAGATAACACTGCAAAGAAAATTTTAAGAAAAAGATAACAAATGTCAACTCAGAAATACTTCCTAATATAGAATCTTTCGAAATAAAATAAGCTGTGGAATATTTAAAGAAAAATAAGGCTCCATGCCCAGATGAAATACTTGTCGAAATGTTAAAGGAGAGGAGTGAAATTATTCTAGAAGAATTGAAAAATTATTTCAACAAATGTTTTCACAGAGGAGAAGTCCCAGATGATTAAAATGAAAGTTTAACAATACTTCGCTTTAAAAGTGAGACAGGGGAGATCTGGAGAACTATAGGTCAATCTCACTGCTGTCCGAAATGTATAAACTGTTTATGAGAGTAATAACTAATAGGTTATTAGCCGAAAGGGTTAGCATACAGGCAGTCATTTTACAATCAGAACGCTAATAGAAAAAGCCAATGAATATAACTTGAACTTATACATTGGCTTCGTTGATTATGAAAAAGCATTCGACTCCGTAGAACTTTGGGAAATAGAGACAGCTATCAACAACTGCAGGATAGACTCCCGATACAGAACGCTTATACATAATATTTACAAGAAAGCTACAATGAAATACAAATAGATGAGAAAACCAAAGCTACACCATGCAACAGAGGAGTTCGTCAGGATGATGTTATTTCACCAAAGGTACTCACAGTTGGACTGAACGATGTGCTCAAAGACATTAACTGGGTAGATAAAGGAATAAATGTTAATGGAAGAAAACTGAGTTATTTGAGATACGTTGATAACATTGTAATATTATTTTCAAGTTTCGAAGAACTACAGACCATGATGATGCAACCATTTTAAGCTTCGACAAAAGTAGGTCTTAAGATAAACTCTTCTATAAATTTAGAAACAGTAAGCGAATACATCTATCTGAGACAAATAATGAAAAGTTAACAAAGAAAATCAAACTGCCAAAATTACCAGAGGAATAAAGTTAGCATGGGCAGTATTTTGAAAACTGAGTTGGATCTTGAAAAGCACTAAAATAGAACAATATTTGAAAACCAGTATTTACGATCAGTGTATCCTGCCTATACTCACGATATGGTTCACAGACGTGGATACTCACCAAGTCTAATATGGATAAAACAGTAAAAGTACAAAAGTGCGATGGAAATATCAATGCTCGGGGTGAGACTTATAAACAAAAAACAAACAAATGCATTAGAAGCAAAACCAAAGTAAAAGACGCAGAAAAATATGCTGCCAAATTAAAATAGAGTTTTGCAGGATACAATACCTGGCTAAAGGATAAAAGATGGAACCACGAAATACAACAATGGAGATCATGGTTGGGAAAGAGAAGCAGAGGAAGACCACAAATGAGATATGCTGATGGCGTTAAGAAGATCGGAGGACATAACAAGAAGCAAGTGGCGCAAAATAGAAAAGTCTGGATTGATTTGGGAGAGGTCTATGTCCAAAGTTGAAATACTTAAAGCTGGAGAAGAAGAAGAAGAACTAAAATGGTACATGTGCATTTTGTAAAAAAAAAACTTTCAAAATATGAAATGTATACGATTGTGAAAATTACACATGAAAACATTAAGGACTTCATAATAATAATAACTTGATTAGATTAGAAAGCTTTGTTTGGTAATTTTTTTACTATTAGGTACTTACAGTTTAACTCTTATTTTCTCAAAACTATCCAAATGTCACTTACACTACTTTTCCTTTCAGCCCCTCAATTGATCCATCTAACTAAATAAATTAGAAATACAAAGAACTATTAAAAAACAGAATTTGCCTTCGAAAAGGTATCTAAAGAGTTTTTTTTGTTCAGGAAGAGTATGTCTGTTTTTAAATTAAAATGTGAAATTTAAGCTTTATTGCAATATTGCGCTGATAGTTTTGAAGTTCGTTTCTAAAACTTTTTTATCTTTTAAGTAAATTAAATTAATTCTCACGTATTAGAAGAACTTAATAAGTGAACCTCTATTATTATACTGTATAAAGTGTTTTATCGTTTGCATTTATGATTTGTCGCGAACTTGATTTGAAGGTTACAATGGTAATAAAAATTTTTTATTTGCAGTGCATTACTATGTGCCATTAATTCCTAAAAAATAAGTTACCAAGGATAGTTGGATTTACAATATACATAGAGTAATATTGTTTGTAAACAACAATGTATTGATATAATATATATACAGGGTGGTCCTTACCTAATTGTACAAAAAGAAACCGCAGATTTTACACTTTAAAATATTACGATTAAAGTCAACTTGCTTCAATAAAATATTGATATTAAGAAAGATACAGGGTGTTAAAGTGGAAATTTAAAATTTTATTTTTCGCTATAACTTTTATGTTTGTAAACATTTATGTATAAAAATTTACAACTAGGTACTATTTACTGTCAGATATTATAATTTAATGTTTAATTTGATATAGCTAATAGAGGGCGCCACATATGCCACATACGTGGCATACATTTGCACTTAACTTTTATGCTCTTCAAGTTACCGATATTTTTTATAAAAAATATTAAAGATACATTATTTTAACAAAAAATAGGTATACCTGTTAATAACTTTAAAACTCAACAGTTTTCGAGATAATCGCATTTTACAAATCAACTGCATAATTCTGATTTAACGCAATTACTCCAGACAATGAAAGAAAAATAGTAAAAACATCAACACTTCTTAATTTTGTTATAAAATACCTTTAATAAAGTCAGTATTTAATGAAATATTAAATAAAATAAATATATCAGCAGGATAATTATTAATCGAATTTAATAAAATAACAGAATAATTGGATTTTACATCAAACATTTTACGTTTTGTATTAAATTAAAGTCATAATCAAAACATTTTATTTACAAACCAAATTAAGAAATAGTTAAACTAAATAACATTAAACTTTTTGTCAAAGTAGGTGTTCGATATGTCCACCATTTTCATTAATTCAATTGTAAATAAATTCCATAAAATATCGTCTCATATTAAATAGCACATTGGTTCTAAAGAAACTGCTGCAGTACTTATATAAGTATAATAATAGGTATTTTTTGGGATTTTTATGAATTAACTAATTATATTAATATCTTACCACATGACCAAGGAATATGACTATCACGAACAATCCAACGTTCAGGAAAGTTGTTTTTAAATACTGTTCTCACTCCCCTTTCTCTGTAATGTATTGGTGTGCCATGTTGTATAAACCAAATATTTAGCCTTAAGTTTGATGACAATTCTTACAATAAATCAATAAAATCATTTTATAAAAATGTAAATAAATCTCATCATTTAAATTGCAAGGTAATTCTCATATCCGTGAAATATCATTCAAAATTCATATTTAAAATGCATGTCCTATGGTTTGGAACCATTGGTAATTATTTTTTACGGATATGCGAATTACCTTGCAATTTGAATGTCGAGATTTATTTACATTTTTTATAAAATGATTTTATTGATTTATTGGAAGAATTGTCATCAAACTTAAGGCGAAATATGTGGTTTCTACAAGATGGTACACCATTACATTACAGAGAAAGCGGAGTGAGACAGTATTTAAATACAACTTTTCTGAACGTTGGATTGTTCGTGGTAGTTATATTCTGTGGTGAGTACTAATATAATTATTTAATTCATCAAATATCAAAAAATTACTTATTATTATACTTATAACACTTATAAAAATACTGCAGCAGTTTCTTTAGAACCAATGATGCTATTTAATATGAGACGATATTTTATGGAATGTATTGACAAATGAATTAAAGAAAATGGTGGACATATTGAACACTTACTTTGACAAAAAGTTTAATGTTATTTAGTTTAACTATTTCTTAATTTGATTTGTAAATAAAATGTTTTGATTATGACTTTAATTTAATACAAAATGTAAAATGTTTGATGTAAAATCCAATTATTCTGTTATTTATCAAATCCTATTATTTTCTCCAGCTGAAATATTTATTTTATTTAATAATTCGTTAACCATTAACTTCATTAAAGGTATTTTATACCAAAATTCAGAAGTATTGATGATTTTTCTTTAATTTTCTTTCGTTCCTGGGGTAATTGCAATAAATCAGAATTATGTAGTTGATTTCTAAAATGCGATTATCTCGAAAACTGTTGCGTTTTGAAGATATTAACAAGTATACCTTTTTTTTTGTTAAAATAATGATCTTTAATATTTTTTATCAAAAATATTGGTAGCTTCAAGAGCAAAAAAGTTACGTGCAAATGTATGCCACGTATGTGGCATATGTGGCGCCCTCTATCAGCTGCATCAAAGTATACATCAAATTATTATTTCTGATATTTAATAGTACAAAGTTGTAAATTTTTATACATAAATGTTGACAAAGATGAAAGTTATAGCGAAAAATAAAATTTTAAATTTCTACTTTAACGCCCTGTATCTTTCTTAATATCAACATTTTATTAAAGCGAACTTTAATTAAATCGTAATATTTTAAAGTGTAGAATCTACGGTTTCTTTTTGTACAATTACTTAAGGACCACTCTGTATTATATATATATATATATATATATATTATAATATATATATAATATTATATATATATATATATATATATATATATATATATATATTATATATATATTATATATAATATATATATATATATATATATATATTAATTGAAAGTTAACGAGTTGTCGAAAACAATATTGCAAAGGCATAACGTTTTAAAACGAAACAAAAAATAAAATTAATTTGTACAGTTTTTCTTTGTTAATTTTCTGTAAAGTAGTATCTGTTTTTTCCTAAAGCTAACATAATCTTCCTGCATCTAGAGTAAATCCATCGTTTCCTTTTTGCTATCAGGAGAGTGGACTATGCAGGCCCATTAATTCTTAAAATAAGA
This sequence comes from Diabrotica balteata, assembly GCA_918026665.1. Taxonomy (NCBI): domain Eukaryota; kingdom Metazoa; phylum Arthropoda; class Insecta; order Coleoptera; family Chrysomelidae; genus Diabrotica; species Diabrotica balteata. The sequence goes on from OU898283.1 coordinate 87,022,879, forward strand.
CAAGGTAGAAACCTGTGTACTTACAAGACTAACATCAGTCTTTTTATTTGTCTAGCTACAAAAGACGTACATCTAGAACCTAGTTCTTGCTTTCTTTCTGCTTTAAGGCGATTTATAGCTCAAAGAGGCAAGCCTTTTCAAATATTATCTGATAATGGCAATTCCTTTGTAGGCTTTCATGACGAATTTTTTTTTAGCGCAAAATTTCGGGCTAATGCTTTTTAAATACATTCATTTTTTTTTTAATCCTGAGAAAACTAATAAATATTTTTGATAAATTTTAAACGTTAGAATGAAAGATTACATTGTTATCGAGAGCCAAAAGTCCCTAAGAATAGACAAAATTTTTTTTAAATGAGATATTTAAAATTAAAAATTACACTTTTTTCTCTCTTTTGTTTACCCCTGTAACTTACTAAATTAAACATTATAGAAGTTTTCAGAGACTTTTGGCCCCCGATAATAACGTAATCTTTCATTCTGCGTTTAAATTTTTCACTAATACTTATTAGTTTTCTCATAATTCGAAAAAAATGAATGCATTTAAAAAGCATTAGCTCGAAATTTTGCGCCTACGCTCTTAAGCATGTCGGTAAGTTGAGTAAATCTAATAAAACAAAAATTGCGGAATCTTGCTGCAATTAAATCAATTGCCAATTTATTTCTTCGCAGCCTACTAATTTCGACGAAATATGAGACGCAGGAGTAAAATCTATGAAATTTAATTAAAAAAAAATTATTACAGGCTCTCGTTTAGCTTACTCAGGTAGAAGGTATACTAAATTCACGCCGTTTAAATCCTATGTCCTACAATCATTTGGAACCTTTATCTATAACATCCTGCTCACTTTCGAATTGGAAGCTCCATAAACTTCATACCAGTAAGGAAACGTTTCTAGTTTTCATTCAATCCCTGATTAACAAGATTTAAATATCTTTCTCAGGAGCTGGCAACTATATATATTATTATATATATATATATATATATATATTATATATATATATATATATATATAGGTACCGGGTACCTTATCCTTTTTTCATGAGTTTGATCCTCATTTACAGTTCAGTGTTGAACTTGAAGATTGTCACCAATAGTGTTCACTTTTTTAGACATGCGTGTCATTAGAATTCGAGATAACACCCTAACCACAAGTTGGTATAGAAAACCGATGGCCTCCAATAGGTTCCTTAACTACCATTCCTGTCATCCTAATGAAATACAAATTAAGCCTTATTAAAGTTTTAAGCTGCCGATTAAATAAATTGACATCTCCAATTAATCGAAGGGAATCCCTTAAGTTATTAAGAAATATTCTAATAGAGAATGTCATATCCTTCCTCTATCATAAATAAATACCTTTACTCACAAAGCTATGGACATACCCAATGGTGACCAACTTAGAACTATATCAAATAATTCAATTAATAGCATTGTTCTGCCTGATACTGATCTTGAGAATCCTACCACCCATTATTCATCTTTACCTTATTTCCCTCAAGTTACTGAGAAGGCTTATTAAACTGTATAAACCGAATAGCATACCTGTCAAAATTGCGGTCAAGAATGCTACGACTGTTAGAAATTTGTTTTCAAAAAACTAAAACACTCTTGTCCACTTTGGAACAAGTTAAGACGATTTATCACATTCCTTGTGCTGAGTGCGATTTATGTCACATTGGTCAGACTGCGAGATCATTAAAAGGTCGTCTCACTACACCATCGTAGTGACATTAATTTATCAAAACACACTTGTGCTCTGGCGCAATACGCGATCAATGCCAAACATAGAGTGGATTTTAATGGAGTTAAGATTCTTGGCACTCAAACGCAATCTCGTTAAAAGACAGTTTTTGGAAATGTGTTCAATTCTTAAACACCCGAATGCTCTAAAATAAGAGAACATGAGACATAGAGTAACTTGAGGCAAATAGGGGAAAGGCGTGTACCTTGGGACGGTTTTACCTTGGGACAATCATTATAAAAATGTAACCGTTGTAGCGAGAAATCTGAGAAATTTGTAATATGATGGCAACACTGTCTCCACTTACATCAAACATTCGCGTTTCCGTCAGCAGCCATTTGATGTGACGACAAGTGTAAAACGTTTTGGTGTCCGTGAAGTAAATTTTATCCATCTTTATAAAATAATAGGAAAAGCACGGTAAGAACTATTGGTTGAATTTTTTCGGCGTATTTCGTCTTTATATATTTAATGCTCACTGTAAACTATATTTTATGAGAAAAAACTTTACTTTAAATTGATGAGGTTAGATTTAGTAAAACATGTGCTTGGTTGTACCTTGGGACGTTGTTATGGTTGTACGTAGGGACTTGTCCCAAGGTACAACCAGATATTTTTCTTCACCGTGTTAATGTTAATCTTATTGTTGCAGATGGGAAGAAGTGCTACAGGAAAAAAAAGGGTGAAACCAGATGCAGAAGCATTAGAAGCAGCTGCCAATGAGATACTGGCGCATAGTCGACCTTTGAGAGAAATAGCTAATCTGTATGGTGTTTCAAAAAGTACTCTTGGTAGGCATATTCAAAAACATAAAGTGTCTATGAAAGCGACTTTCAAGTATGAAGCGAATAATTCAACACGCAAAGTCTTCAGTACTGAACAAGAAAACGAACTGCTCACTTACATTATCAAAGCTGCACAGTGGAACTATGGTGTCACTGTTGAAGAAATGCGAAAACTAGCATATCAGTACGCCAAACTCAACAATGTGAACTACCCTGAATCATGGGATAATAATAAAACTGCTGGTAGACAATGGTACCGATGTTTTAGAACTTCTTATAATAACAAAATATCTCTTCGGAAGCCTGAAGCCACAAGCTTAGGTCGAATGGCCTGTTTCAACAAGCCAAACGTTTTAATATTTTTTGATAAATTGGAAGAAATTTATTCGAGATTAAAGTTAACACCTCAAAATGTGTGGAATCTCGATGAGACCGGCTGCCCTACTGTTCACAAGCCAGTTCGTGTGCTTGGCGATATAAAAGCTAAGCAAATTGGAGCAGCTACTTCTGGCGAGAGGGGTATTAATGTTACTATGATAGCCTGCGTTAGCGCTGCCGGAACATTTATTCCACCAGGTATAATTTTTCCACGTGTTCACTTCAAAGAGCACATGATTAACAACGCACCACCTGGAACTATTGGTATGGCAACTTCTAGTGGTTGGTCCAATGCTGAATTGTTCGTTGAATATCTTCAACATTTCATTTCAGTTGTGAAGCCATCTCCTGAAAATAAAGTGTTGCTTATCCTCGACAACCACGAAAGCCACCTCTCATTGGCTGCTATACACATAGCTAGGGATAATGGAATAGTAATTTTAACCTTTCCTCCGCATACCAGTCACAAACTTCAGCCGTTGGATAGGTCTGTGTTTGGGCCATTTAAAAATTATTTCAATAATGCTAGCAAAGATTGGATGCTGAACCATCCGGGAAAGCCTATATCTATTTACGACATGTCAGAGCTGATAGGAAAAGCATTCCCATTGGCGTTTACCCCAAATAACATTTCGTCAGGTTTCAAAGTAGCAGGTATATGGCCATTTAATGCAAACGTGTTCGGAGACCATGAGTTCTTACCAGCTGAGGTGACCAACAGGCCATATGAACCAAAACAAACTGATATTGAAGAGACAGAACTTATGGAAGTTGATGAAGCCATACCATCAACAAGCAGTGCGCCATGTTCCACTACTGGAATGACCCCTGAACAAATTCGCCCATTTCCGAAGGTTCCACCGCGTAAGACTGGTGGAAGGGGAAGGAGACCGGGAAGATGTATGATTGTCACAGACTCACCGGAGTTGCAGAAAATCAAGGAGCAGAAAATTAAAATATGTAAGCCAGTCCCGAGGAAAAAAGAGGCAGTCAAAAGAGCACTAGTTGTATCTTCTTCTTCGTCTGAAGATGAAGACGAGCTCGAGCTTAAAGACATCTCTGATGGAAGCAGATTTGACTCAAGTTCCGAAGATGAAGATGTTCCTGATTTCTTTCCATCAGACAAAGTTGCACTCAATTTTACCATTGGCAGCTGGGTTGTGGTAAAATTTGAAGTCACTGGAAAAGCTACATCCACTGATGTTTACTATGCTGGTTTGGTTCAAGAAAGCATAAACCAAGAAGTTACTGTGAAGTTTCTCCGAAAACGGAAAGTTTATTTTGTCTTCCCAAATGTTGAAGATATTGCCGTCGTGAAGCATTCAAGCATAGTGAAAGTGTTGCCTGTGCCCAAAATACGGCGAGGATTTCATTCATTCAACATTGCCTTTCCACAAAATATTTCTTTTAAATAATATATAAATACAATAAAATACTTTTATTGGTTTTTTCATCATTAAAAAAGTTATTTCAATATTTGTTTTATTTATATAAATACAGTCAGTTCATGTCCCAATGTACAAACAACACTGTCCCAAGGGTAAACCACAGGTTGAACCTTGGGACTAATATCACTGTACACTTATATGGTAATTACTGATTTACTCGTTGGTTATTATCGATATTTTTAATATCAGTCCAGTGCCTAAATCTTCATTCTTTTACATGGATCAAATACATTTCAGTTTCAGATGAAAGAAAAAAACATAAAAATTTAAAAGTAAATTTTGTCCCAAGGTACACGCTTTTTCCCCTATATCTTGCGTTAATTTTGCATATATTAGGCTTTACGATTTATTCACTATATAAGTGTCTTGCAAGGTGTACAATTTAACACATTTGTTTATTAAATAATTTAAAATATATATTAAATAGAAATAAATCCATAATTAAATAAAAATAATTCATATTGTCACTTAAATCATATAAAACATATGCAACTTACATTGCATTTACTTACTCTATTTTCATACTTAGATTAGTATGAACTGTCTTTACTTAAATATTTTAAAAACAAATAATGTAATTGATTCATAGAATCTTTTACAAAATTACAGTCCAAGTGGATGAACCTTGGACTGTGGAAATTATTTTTTCGTTGATCACCTTGTGGCGGATCATCCAGCCATAATGTTTGACGTTTACTATTTGTATATGAGGTTGAATGAATTTCGCCTGCTTGTTCGTTCTAGACTGGTCAATGCGAGGAATTGCTGTTATAATATATATATATATATATTTATATATATATATATATATTTATATATATATATATATATATATTTATATATATAATTGCTGTTATATATATATTCCTAACACATAATAAAACACCCGATATATTGAAGTATTGAATCAAAAAATTATTAATAATAATTAATCATATAAGTACAATAAATTTTCAGCCATAAACTAAATATCATAATAATAATTACTTTTCCGTATTCTATCAGTTACAGAATCAGTCTCTTGTTCCCTCTCCTCTGGTTTGTCACGACCAATTTCTGGGTCTCCTTTGACAAAACTTGGATTATCTACTCCTTCACTATGTAACACCTTACTACCACCATTTATTGAGTTGAGTTCGTTTAATCCATTTCACTTCACTTAAATTACTAAAGACCTCACTAGTTATATCACTTTTGGGATACACAAATTGTTTTATAGTCACAGGACCTTTGTACACTGTTTTGTTACCAAAATGAACATCATTTGAGTTGACTACGGAAACACTTCCAAAGTGTGGTAGATGAGGTTGGTCATTGACTACGATTGCATTGTCGTAGTCAACTATTTCTTCTTCCTCTTCTTCTGTTTCATCATCGTCTGGGTTGACTTCCGAAATGTTGATAGTGTCCACCTGCAATAATCGGATTTGTTTAGTACAATAAACTGGAAAGTTTTATATTAAAACGCATATTAGGTATATTAAACTTCATAAAAAAAAATCATTGGTTATTAGGAAGAAAATTCAACCTGCCCAACTATAATAAAATACTTTTTTATAACCAGACAATAGTTCAGTTATGGTGCTCTTTCAGTAAAGTAATTTAAAATTAAATCCAGTAATTTTGGATTGAAGTAATAAGAGACATTGTCAACATTCCATAGGAATTTTGTATGGTCTTTGAGATAGATAGGCTTTTGTCAATTTACGGAACTTAGGGAGAGAAGTTGTAGATTTAAGTTGCAAAGGGAGATGGTTGTATAGTTTTTTTATGATAGGACATCAAGCTTGAATTTCTGGTGGAGTTGTCATGATTAGTTCTTGAAAAATATATAGATGTTTACGAATTAAGCAAACAGTTTCTAGAATATATAAAGAGGAAAAAGCTAAAATTCCATGACTGTTGAAGAACCCTCTTTAATGTGTTATTCTACTGAGGACAAAAAGATACCGTATTGCTCTTTTTTGTAATTTAAAAATAACTCAGATTGGGCAGCTATACTAGAACTCCAAAAAGAAAGGCCATATCAAAGATGAGACTCCAACAAAGAAAAATATGTTATTATGGGAGATACTAAATTGATTTCCCTCGAAACAGATCTTATTGAATAGCAGGCTGAGGCTAGTTTTTTACTTGACAAATCGATATGAAGGGACCATTTAAGGTTGCTGTCTATAAAAATACCAAGAAATCTTACAGAATCAACGATACTGATTTGGCTGTTATTAAGAAGCAAGGAGAAGGTTGAAGAGCTCTTTTCGTTGCGACGGAAAATAATTTTATTTTGTTATTTATTTATTTTCAATATATTTCCATTTAATTTAAACCTGTGTTTTACTGAGTCTGCAGTCTGAAAGAGCTACCCGTGACAACCTGGACCAGTATCAATGATCTCCTCGGTTAATGAGAATTTATATCTATCGTCTTCCTGGATGTATGAATTTCATCTTTCGTTTTTTAAATTAAATTGGTTATATAAAAGGGATATTAGTAAGCATGCCGTTAGTTTTAGGTTAATTAATAGAAATTAGGTTTACCTGATCAGATTTTATTATTTAATATAAAACGTGTTAATTATAAATAAGTAAGCAGAGTATATAAAGTCGTCTTGTTTCAAAACCAGGTGCATCCATTTTTTTTCAGATTTTAGGGAGGTGTGGGACGTTTCAAATTTCCCACCTTTATATGTAAACTATGAGTTCTGTACTTTCTCACTCGATGTATTACTGGTTGTAGTATTTCCTATTTGTTTAGTGTTGTAAAAGCACATGTGTTGTGATCAAGAGAGAATTTTATTAATTTTTATTTTTAAAAGGTAACATTTTAACTTGTTTGTAAATTATTTTTTCTGATTATTATAATATTTCAAGGCAACATAGAAACCAATATAATGATGAGCTTTTATTTAAGTTTCTAAATTATATAATACAAAACCCTGGGGCACCTTAAGGTTATGTTTGTTCACTCATTTATTGTAAAATGCTCCACTGGGAGGACTGGGACATAGCATGCGTGAAAGGTCTGGGACATTGTCATCACATATTTTTCTGTTTACGTTATATGAGCCGTCTAGTTTCAAAACCATATAAGTCACTTTTTACAAATTATTCAGGAAGATGGAAAAACTTATAGCGGAGATGTGAGAGGTGTGGGACACTTTTTGTAAGTATTATTTAAAAAAATAATAATTTTTTTTTAAATTATTTTATAACTCATCGTGAAATAATAATGCTAGGATATGTTTCTATAGCCCTTTGGCCTACTCAATTTTTAAAAAATTACTGATATAAGTATTCTTTAAAATGAAGTATAATGGATAGTTTGAGGAGCTACAAATGTCCCATACCACCCATACCACTGGGAGGAGTGGGACACTAGTAGGGAGGACCGGGACAGGATGTAATAAATATTTTTTTTCAACATAACAGAAACTTTTCTTTATTGTACATTGTATTTTGACAATTTAAACGAAATACAAAAAATGATTTTACTCTCTCTGTACCTCCAGATGATATTGGTGCAGGCAATTCCTGTTTCTCAATAACGCTATTGTCCCCCACATTCGGAAAATAAAATTTCCAGATTCCTTCTTTTTTACGCATGATTTCAACTTTAACTTCATCTAATGAATTACACTTCTGTACAAAATCGTCTGTCTTAAGATTCGCAGAACTATTATTCCAATCTATTTATTCCATTTCATCCTCCTCAGAGCTCAGAGATATTTATAGATCATCATCTGTATCTTGATATGGAATTTGTACTTCCTCGGACGAAGACTCAGAGTCTTCACAAACTTTCTTCTTATTAGATATATTGCGGATGGCTACAGGTAATTTACCAGACTTCTTCCTTTCTCTCTCAGAGCTAATCTTTCGGCCTCTACTTTCTCTGGTGTACTAGTTAAAATACGACTTCTGCCTCTCTTCCCTTCTCTTCGAGCTTCTTTGCGTTGTGCAGCTTTAGGAAATGGCAAATTTGCTTAGGTGTAATCAGGATTTTCATTGGCATTATAAGTTCTTAGAGTGCCGTTAGAGTCTTCAGAAGTTGATGGTTTTTCAAAAGATGTAAAAGGATCTTTTGAGGAATGATGTGAATTGACTGTATGGTCAATTTCAGATATTCTTGTTCTGCTGAGGAAGAAGTACCATTAACTTGTGCAGATGGAGGAGGCCAATCAGTTACTGAAGACATTAAAAATTCTGCTTCGGTGAATGGCTCACTGTTGAAAGGGTAGATGCCAGTCTTTTGAAAACCAGCAATAATGTTCTTTCCGCGTTACTGTCAAAGGGTAATCTTGCCTCACAAGATCACCCATGCAGTAAATGAATATGGTTTTGCCTGGGATATTCAGTACTCAATCATTACAAACTCTGTTATATTGACTTTTAAATGGGGCAAAAAAGGATACATCGAGGGGCTGTAGACTGTGACTACAATGTGATGGAAACGTTAAAAGTATAACTCCCTTTTCTTTTGCTGTCATTATCACTTCTAAACCCACATGGCTCTCGTGTTTGTCTAAAATTAACAATATTGGTTGTTCCTTAGTACATTTTGTGTGATGCATTATTTGTTCTAGACTCTGTTTAAAAAGATCACTTGATATCCAACCTGTCTTGCTAGTTAGTTCAATGCTTCCTGGAGGAGCACTATTTAAGAAAAACTCCTTATATCTGATTCTGGGAAACACGAGTATTGAAGTGTGATTCATTAGATGAAGTTGAAGTTTAATTATATTATTCAAAAAGTGTCCCACATCTCCCACTTCTCCCCTATAACATTTTTCATCTTCCTGAACAATTTGTAAAAAGTGACCTATCTGGTTTTGAAACTAGACGGCTCATATAACGAAAACAGAAAAATCGGAACAAACTTATATAATAAGTACTACCACGTCTATCTACACCGTACAATTTTGGTAAAAAATTATATATTAACAAATAAAAAATATGCTGTAGTTTAAAAGTAAAAACATAGATATGATTAAAAAATGGAACTTAAAACATTATCAGAAACGTTATCGTGGAATAAAGTAGTGGGTCGTTGAGCTTTATACACATATAAGGAGGTTTTAAAATTATAATTTAATATTGTCTGGTTACGTATCTAGCTATTTAAGATTCATTTGTACGCTAATACAATGTTTTATGTTTAAAACTATTTAAATTTAACTATTTAACTATTTAGCACAAAGTAAAATATTTCTAATTACACTCGATCCAGCGAGTTTTTGCACATGAAAGTGTATAATTTAAAAATATGTCGTTCACGAGACAGTTAATTAGAGGCCAAACATTTTATAAGAAAGTAAAACTTCTTATATAATTGGTATATTAAACTTATCAGCATCACCTTTAACTCGGCAATGTTTTGTGAAACTTGGCCTGCCCCAAGATTCATCGCCATTTCTGTGTTCCTGTTCCTGTAGTTAGTTTTCTAACAATCGTGTCGTCTTATTCGTCTTATGCATCCAAATCTCCAAACCGCTGTGTTCTAATAACCGTTACGACGTTTGGTTTGGCTATTTGTAAGGTTTACTTGTCTTTTAATTAACACGTTCAAAGATATGACTTCCAAAGACTTTCCCATTCTTCATTTGCTATAGATCCTTAGTAACCAACTGTACCTGTTTTTGTCTTCATTGATGATTAGACCAACCAGTTTCTCAGTCATTTCCAATACTATTAGGAAATATATTTTTATATTTCTCTTGCTACGCCCTATCATGTCAATGTCATCGGCGTATACTCATATTTATATCTATCTATTGTAAAAAGTACCACGGCCTCTAACTTCTATGTCTCGCTACCCTTTTTCAAGGCAATAATAAATAGAAGGCATCCCCCTGTCTGCGATCATCCTTAATCTTTATAATTCTAGAATTTTCTCGCTTTATCCTAACACTGACTTTTAAGGTAGACATTGTTATTCTGATTTATCAAATAGGTTTTTCTGGTATATTAAACTTACGCATTGATTGGTATAGTACTGTTCTCCTGACACTGGCGTATGCGGCCTTAAAGTTGATAAATAGGTAATGAGTTTCAATGGTAAATTCTAATGTTTTTTCGAGGATCTGTCTTATTGAATGAATCTGGTTAATTGTTGATTTTTGGAGTAAGTCCAGCCTGTTTTTTTCCAATTATGCCTACTGTGTAGACCTGTAGTCTTTCTAAAGGACATTTGCTAGTATTTTATAAGCAGTTAATAGAATTATACCTCTATAGTTGTTACACTGGAGTTGGTCGTCTTTTTTATGCCACGGAGATATCACGCCTTAAGACCATTCATAGGGCATGGTCTCATTTTTCCGGACAAAAAGTAAAAGTTTAGGCCGTGTGTATGGCAGGGCGTCTCTACATTATTTAAATTTGATCAGTTCCTAGTAGGTTTTTTTATTTTTAAGCTTTTTATTGCTTTGGCAACCTCTTCAATGGTAGGTGGTCTTTCTTTTAGGTTGAATAAATTACAATAATTTTGATTTTCTAGGGTCTTATCTTCCTCTTCAATATAATAGCCAAAAATCAAATAAATACATAATACCGGTACATCAATGTGGATGTGGATGAAATTATTTAACTATTGGCCAACCCGTTCGGCTCGCGGAGATAAGAATACGGCTGAGGCCAGAAGACCCTGGCGACTAATGGGCGAGAAATGAGCATCGTTCGAGGTGTCGGGTTTGTGGAAACACACTCGAGATGCATAGTCATCTTGGTCACCTGTCCACACTCCTAGTATCCGAGACAAGCATCTCGTGGGACCACTCTACTCTCAATTCCCACAATTCCTGGGACCGTAAATACCTCCCACTGCCTTACACCACCGAGGGTGGTGTGGTGATTCGGCACGTACCCACCTGAAATAATTTAAGAGTGGTAGAGGAGCGATTACTCGGCGGTGACCTCTCTACGTGCGAGGTGGAATTCCTCCGCCTGCGTCACCTTTCCGCACCGGGAACGAAGGAGTTCCGGCCGAGTAACGTATTCGCAATACAGGTACTACGGGGAAGGTGGAGCCCCATGATGTTTCGGCATCGTGCCACCTTCATTTGGTGTCGGACTCGTAGGGGCAGTGGCTCCGCTAAAAGTCGTATGCCGAAAGGCCAGGACGACCAGGGTCCTGCCAATTTTTTATTGGAGTGCACAAAGCTTTGCAATGCAACTGCCAATAGAATAGAAAAATATATGAAAAAGCAGAAGGAAGCATATGACAGCCAAAGTGGCACATGAAAGTGTACTAAGACTAGTTTTTATCTGTTATATAAAAATCATATTTTCAAATTAAGTCAATCTACTGTTTCTACTTTGCTGATGGTACTACAGTCCTTGCAGTTAAAAGAAAAATGATAAAAAGAAAATGCAGTAAATTGAAAATAAATACAGGAATATATACTGGCTCTTTCAATCTGAGTCGTACTTATTCACTCATATATTTACAAATAAATCCTAAGTTTGTTTAAAGTTAAGCCGGGTACACATATGCCAGTAAATTGCTAAAGTAGCTGACATGCCAGTTGCTGGCATATGCCAGTAGCTGGCAAGCACACTAGCTAGCAAAATACATCTGCTAGTAATTGGCATGCCAGTAGCTCGCTTGCCTATACTGGCAAGGTGAAAAAGCAGGAAAGATTTTTACACATGCCAGTACTAGTAAACAACTAAGTGGTTTTCATCTGAAACTAAAGTACTGGTTATGCAATTAAAAGTTTTTGAGTTTCCAACAAACAAAAAGGGATCCATGGAAGGTACTGAAAATGAAGTAAGCAAGCAAATATTGCTGATTATCACGGATAATGTTAGAAATTTCATAATAAATTCAAAAGAAAACCTAAAAAATAGAAAAGTTTGGGTGTATAAGCATTGTCACGGGCTATATTATTTTTTGATATAAGGTTGAATGCTCGAATAAATGAACTTTCATAAAATGAAAGGCAATGAACAAATTTATTAACTTCAATGCTGTTAATAGATGATAAAAGTTTATTTTTTGTGAATAACGTTTCAAACCTACTTTGTCAATTTTGGGCTATCCAACAAGCGCAGAATGTCATAAACATAAAACTAAACATAAAATTGTACATAACACTAAACTAAATAAGGACAAACAGTTTAAAATTATTAAAAAAACTTTAGTCGAAGCTACATTCTGGTGGGCAACAGGAGAGAGAATGGCTTCCGCTATTAACGGAAAAGTTAAAGTGACATGTAACATATGACAGCTTGGATGGGCAGTCACAATCATGGAAATGTGATCTGCACATATCAAAATTTATGTAATTAAGCATTGACCAAAGGTCCAACTGACACTACTATAGGAAATCAACTCATGAAATATGACATATAGAATATTCTAATTTAACTAGATTGCATAATCCAGATCTCACACTTAAACTTGTCTAGAATAATTAGGGTGTTAGTTTCAGAGCAACTGAGTGGACGTAAAGTACGAATACAAGAAATAGACTAAACAATCTATTAGACAGTGAGTGGTTGACTACAATAAAAGGGTCTACCAGGCACTATCAATACTGTAGAAAAGAAGAAATCTGACTATGAAATTAAAATACCAAAAATTAAAAAACAAAATTGAAAGCAGTGTATAAATGGGGCAGTAAATTTGAGTAGTTCAGTTAAACCGCCAGTCAATGAGAAAACTATAAAAATTAATATGTAAAAGCGTTACTCAAGACCAACTGAGCACAGTGGAGATGTTGAAAATATACAACTGTGGAGATGGTATATCTAAATTGCGCAGAGGTATGGAGAGTGTAATTAACATAACTATAGCTCAATTGAACCTGAGCAAGCCAGTTTTGTAAATTGTTGAAAAATAAAATGTTGTAATAATAATAAAAAAGATAGTAATGTTGATCAAAGTATGAAATTAATGAGTATACTCAGTGTAGGAAGTTTAAACAGCCAAGCTGGGTCCACTACGAAGTAAAGCTGCAATAATGTTTTTAAAAACAGATATAAATTTAGTACAATTAAATTAATTTGAGTATTAGGACAATGAGAGTTTCCATTTGTTTCCTTTGTGATCTCAAAATCTTCCAATAAATTTAACTTCAAATAGTTTTTATTTCTACTAATGTCATGTAAAATAGACGAACCAGTATTGATGTTAAAATTGTGTTAACTGGATAATGTGTTAACCAAAACTTGAAGAATTTGATGTTTTCAAATGTTCTGAAATTCTAGTAGATAGCTTTCTAAAGGTTCTACCTACATAAGAGGCATCACAGTCATCACAAGTTAATTAATAAATACCATTTTTGTCAAGTGTGTTCATCCTATCTTTCTTCTTCTTCAAGTGCCATCTCCGCGGCGGAGGTCAACAATCATCACGCCTCCTATGCTTCTCTTTCCTACCTTCGGTGTTGATTAAAAAGGAACCTAAACTGTTGTGTGACTTTAAGGAAATTTTAATGTTTCAATTGTAGAAGTAAAAAGTTTAGATATTTTCTTGGAAATGTTGCTAATACAAGTAAAAAAAATATCTAATGTTGTTTGAAGCATTTTGTTGAAGAAAACATTGTGACGAATATGCAAGCTTTTCTGCAATTTTGAGTGTTAGGTCTACTTAGAAGCTTATCATACATTAAATTCGAGTTTGTTTATCGAAGTTAACCAATTTCTTCATTTAAAAAAAGTTTCTTGGCTTATTTCAGAAGCCCCTGAAGATGCTCTAGGAAGCGAAAGTACTTGGGCAAGATTTAATTAATAAAACTGTGCTCCCTATCTGCCTTTCATTTTATCAAAATTTATTTTAGTTTTATATAGAGATGATTTAGAATTACAAAGATACTCCAATTCTCTATATATAGCAATAAAATTTAATGGTTTTTTTATTACCCCAATAAAACATTTTTTTAAATTTTAGTACATTTTTTTAAGTTTAAAGATAAAACGAATAATTTTTATCAAAAACACAGCAAATCTGACACGTCTCTGCTAGCTACTAGCATGCCCATAGCGGTAGAGAGCCTTCACACATGCCAGTGACACTCCCCACGCATGCGCCTCGCATCTTACAGCAGGCTACTATAATAGTAAGAAAAATCAAATTCTTTGCGAATAGCTAGCATGCCAGGAACTAGAATGCCAGTTAACGTACACACTTGCCAGTTTGGGGACAGTAGCTAGTGTTCTAGTGTTCTTAGTAGCTAAGTACTGGTATGCCATTGTCCCAGTAACAGGAATGTGCATCTCCGGCTTGTTAGTGCGCAACTCTGGAGTTGTATTGTTGTAAGCAAGATACAGTCAATACAAAATTCTATGACAAAGCAATAAGGAACATTATAGATGTTCCATGGTATATCGGAAACACTGGTATACATAGAGATTTAGAAATTGACACTGCTTGACAAACCGTCATAAAATTGCAAGATACTACCAAGAGAAACTCCACAAAGATGTTGAAGTCTAAGGGTCTAGCTTCTTGATTATATAATTTATTCTAATTAATTCAAGGGAACCAAGTCATATAAGTCATTATAGTAAAATTGATTTACAAAAGCCGCGTATAATGCGGTACTGTACACAATATTAAAAGTGTATAAGTAGGCAATAATCTTAGTTCAAGCATATAGAGAATAAGTCTCTACTGTAGATGTTGACTAAGTCAATTTATGTTAGAACAAAAAATCATTACCCTACACTGAACAAATTATAGTACTAATCCAAAAGATTTTAAAATAGTAATTTTTAAGGAATCAACATAAAAAGCGCCAAGAATATGATTAGTACGCGGTGTAATATTGTTCGTTTCTGGATGTATTTAATTAAAAAAAATCATATTCTTATTTTGAATAATTATTTCCACAACAGCAACTTAATTATCTTATTTTTATTGTTGTTTGTGATTATTATGTTAATAAACCTAGTATTAGCGAGTTTAAAGTCAACAATATTTGTTTAAGGTAATAACATTTTTAAGAATAATCTTCTGGCTGCGCTTCAACAAATTCAAACATGGACGTTGTAAACTCATTTGTACTCAATAATGGTAAGATAATACAGAAAAATAAATTTAGAAAAAAAACTTTATCACATAAATATATTGGTGGTGTATAAAAGTCTTTTAAAAATACCTTGAACATACCAAATACGCAACAGGAAGTTCTTCACAGTATGTGATTATGTATTGTAACATAAAAAAGGGAAAAACTTTATAACTTGGACTCAGAGAGAACAAGAAAAAGTAGAGCAACTTTTGAAAACTAATATCAAAGGGTAACTACAAGGCAAAGATGGGCTGGACGCCTAAAAGCAAAAATATTTTTGCTGTTGTTGCATATTTACTATTTCTACCTATAGAAAATAGACATTACTTTCCTGAGAATGTTGCCAAATGCAATAAAAATACAATTATTTAATACACTTATGTATCATACTTAGAAACATTACAATTTATTTCCTCTTTATATTTAACCCATTCAATGCTAACTACTTCTGAAGACATTCCAGATAGCCTATGACGTTTTTTGTTAATAATAACTATATATCTTTCCCTATGTGAAAAATATACATAGTTAAATACAGTAAAAGGTTTCTCTTTATTTTATTTTTCATAACGCACCGGTGCGTCATGAGCACGCCGAACCAAATTGTTGTGCGGTGTGCTCATGATGCACCGGTGCGTTGTTCATATTTATTGTAAATAAAAGTATTTAAATAAACAATATGCATCTGGAAACACATGTTTTATTTTTAAGTAATACAGAAAAAAATTTTATGATCAAATTACAATTATTAAGAAAAACAAACAAAAAGTAAATAATTGTTATTTGTGATATTCTTCAAAGCATTTTCCCACACATAAACCTGGTAAATCGGGACACTTTTTACAATGATACGACGTGTCTTTTTGATATTTTTTCGCCAGCATATTTTGCAACATTTCCGCAAAACTCTGCCGGATTCGTTTCTTACTTCAATTTGTTTCAGGCAAGTGATTTGGTAAAGTGGCTGAGATGTATTTTGAACATTAGGAAGAATTTTTTCAAGCACTGCTAACCGAAAATCATAATAGGAGAGGCGTCGCCCCGAATGATTTTTATTGTAAAGAATGAAAGAATTATGTAATATTAATTGAATGATGTGTATCCCCAATTTTTTATACCATCGCAGCGTTTTCCTAATGCTGGGATAATAGGACATCATTTGATCTGTATGATCAATTCCGCCCATGTATTTGTTATACTCAACTATAGGTTATGGTTTTTCTTTTGAAATACCACGTTTGTTTACTGTTTCTATTAGAACACTTTCAAACTCGGTAGATATATATATATAAAACGTCTCTTCTATCTTTCCACTTTCCAACCATCACACCCGTCCCTATAAACCGCTTTCATATCTCCTTTCTTGATTTTTGATGTTATAATTTCTTGAGGATTTTCTTTTCTTTTTACATTTAGTGTTCCTATACAATACGTTTTTCCTTCTAATAGTTTTTTTGCTAGATTATAACAATTGTAGAAATTATCCATATATAGGGAATGTACAGCATTTAAATATCTTTGCATCAAAGTCATTATAACTTTTTCCGTGTGTCCTATTCCTCCATATACGTCCCCTTGACCGGAATAAACTAACAATTTAGGGCGAAGCCTTCAGATTCGGTTAGCATGTACAGTTTATACCGTACTTACGCTTTTTGTTTTTTATATACTGGCGAAAGATGAGCCTATCGATCCATGTACGATTCTTACTGTAAAATATTTGCACCTTGATTCCGATATATTACAGAAATGTAAACATCTTAAAACCAACATGAATCTGTCACAGGCTCATGTATCGTGAAAACATGGTAACCCAAAAAGCCAGTGAGTTCTCCATAATCCTAAGGACATTACATTTAATAGTTCCGGTATGTAAAATGAGACCTACGAATGTTAATAGTTCTTCTGTTGTAAGTGGTTTCCAACGATTTAGTCGTGAATTCTCAAAGCAAACTTGGGAAAGAAAAACGTCTTCTGCATATCGGTTTGTTTCTGTGACAATAAGTTCTAACAAACTATCATCTAGCAATAATCTTAAATAATCATACGGACTAGAATTTATATCAAAATTTTCAGCAAATAAACCAGATCTTCTTTCAAACAAAAAGTTATTTAGATTTGGAAATGTGCTCCATATGCTCTGAACATTCGCAGGTGTATTGTTTTCAGTTGTATCTACAAATAATAATACAAATAATCAATATAAGTATATTATATTGTAGAGTGTTTTTGTTTAATAATTAAATAAATATATACAAAAAACTCTTACTATTAGATAAATTACCTGCAATTGTCTCATCAAATAATTCCTCGTCGCTAGAATCATTAGAGTCCTCGAATTCTAGATTATCATCACTTTCTTCAAAATCTGACTCCTCAAGAATACGCCTAAGGTCATCTTCTGTAAGGTATTTAGGTTATGTACCCCTATTTTACGTTTTTTTCCTCCTGAAGTGCTTGGTTCACTAAATTTTATGTCACTCATAATAATTATTCAATAATCCACTAATTAGACAATAAATTCTCGAACGGCGCTAAATATCAATAAACCTAACCTTCTAGCCACGTGCTCAATCCGTGTTTTAAACAATAACTGTAAATGCTGACAAAAATTTGACCATTTTAGTTCGAATGGCATATAACGCACCGGTACGTCATGCGCCCGACTAAAGGTCGATTCAGACACATCAGTCCACGTCATAGTCACGGTACCGAACCGGTCCTGTTTGGTCACAGAACTATCAACTATCTGACAGCTGGCAAAACTGTTCGTCAACTGATGAGTGTGAATGCCGGCGCCATATTTGTATTAAAGAATATTTTGTATGACGGATTGTTCGATTCGGCGCAATGACTGTGACGAGATGGTGACGAGACGTGACTGATGTGTCTGAATCGACCTTAAAACCAAACTGATGACACACCGGTGCGTCATCAGCACTGAAAGGGTTAAATAATTTGAGCTGTTGTTTGGAAATAACTTTTAGATTGAACCTACTTTGACTTCCAGTTAATTGTGTATCTTAAAGATTCCACATGGATACAAAAAAAACAAACAAAAATTGGTTCATAATACTTTTACTGGTTTTATTTTAGCTGAGTACAAAATAAATTTACTTTATTAACAGAACAGCCTGTGACTGTTCATCCTAACATTCGATATAGCAAATGGAGAGGGAGAATATACTTAACAAAATATACTAAGATAGAAACAACAAACAAAGCGAATGCCAAAAGGGTACTACACAGCATCTTCTACAATTATACGTTTTTTTTTCTAATAGGAGTAGTTTCTAACCCTAAGAAATATAAAATAAGCAACGGCATAAGTCCAAATGTGAAATAAAGGGCAAGTAAAACCTACAAGCCCCTTATTATATCAATATTGGCCCACAATGGAATTTGCAGTTTAAGTCGATTACCATAAACAAATTAAACTCTGCATGTTTTTAGTTCCCATATTAATTTAATATGACATTTTTATTAATATTTATTAAAAGCATTACCCTTCTGGTTTTAATTTATTTTAAAATGAAAATTACTAAACCTGGCTATGGCAACATACGTTGATTTATTTCATAATTACGTTAAATCCAGAGGTAGCTATGGAAAAAATGACATCAAAACAATAATATTGTCAGTTAATGTTAAATGTATTTTGTAGTATTGTAAAGCTTTTTGCCGTTTGTGGATTGTACAATGGGTCAAGGTAAAGTTATCGATGACAAAATTGTTCAATCATTATTAGATTTTTTAATTGTGGAAAATCCAATTCGGAAATCGCGAGATATGTTGCAATTGTCACGCTATAGTGTAAGAAATATAGTCAGAAGATACAAAACTACAGGTTCGGTCGTCACAAAACCTAGTAAATGTACGAAAAAGTAAAATAACCGAAGCAGATCGAAGGGCATTCAAAGCAATTATAGTGAAAAATCGACGAGCAAATTTATGAGTTAGCGTTTTAGAGTGACGTTATTGGAAGACACGTTTCTAGATCAACTGTCACAGAGAGGCCCACAAATTGGATTTGGTACTTACAAAGTAGTTTTATAGTTGAAAAAATTAGTACCGAATTGTTTTTAATAAATTTCATTTTATTTTAGGCTAAGGAAAAGCCACTTTTAACATTACAACAAAAGAAAAATGGACTAAGATGGTCAAAAGAGCATAAAGATTGGACTCAGTCGCAATGGAAAGGAATACAATGGAGTGATGAGTCCAGATTTGAAGTGTTGTGTTGAAGACAGTAGGAGTCGCGTCATTCGCAGGAAAAATAAAGTTCTCTATCCCTACTGTCTGAAGAGACAAGTCAAATTTTCTGCATCTGTCATGATCTGGGGCAGCATTAAGTCTGAAGGTGTGAGAAAGTTACATTTTATCTATGTTATTGTAAACACGGACAAATATTTGGATATTTTAGAACAATCTCTTTTACCGATTATGGAACATCGTTTAATATCAGCGGAAGATTTTGTCTTTACAGACGCAAAGGTTGTATCCTCAAAAAGAATTTTGAAGACCATGGCACACCACTTCTGGAATGGGTTTCTAACAGTCCCGACTTGTCTCCCGATAGAGACTTTGTGGCGCGACATGTAAAAAGCTTTGAGAAACATCCTGCAGGTCCGTCAACGAATTGAAGGAAAAATTGCACGAAATATGGGATTTGTTTATATTAGAATATTGTCAGAACTTGGTAAAATCTATGTCTCGGAGAATTGCGGATGTCATTAAAAATAAAGGGGATGTAAATCAGTGGTAAACTTTCACTTTTTTTTTGTTAATATTACATATTCTATGCGTTTTTTAAATTTATTATTATTCTGTTTAATCAATAGTTTTCTAAAACTTCTAAAATATACGATGCGTTTTTATTTTTGTTCTCTAAAATTTAATTTTCTTATCAATCTAACGTTGGCTAACTGATATGGGAAGGGTGTCATAACCAAATTGCCATGCAATTTGGTGGTGACACGTAAAATTACAGCTCTTCGCTGTATTTCACGTTCATTTACTGGCATATTACTGAATCGGTTAAATTGGTTAAGAGATTAAAAAATTAAATAAACATAAGAGAGTAAAAGGAAATTTTGACAAAATGTTACGATGTATTTCAAAAAAAAATACGGATATTTACTAATAATAGAGGTGGTAAAAATTTTAAATGGTGATCTTAGTGTTACTGTTAATTTAGATCCTGATTTAATTAGTATCGTGCAGTATGCACCATCTATATCGGTAAATGAAGAAAGATCATTTTAAAATATAAATACATATATGTATTATCTAACAGTTACAGTTCTTTGGTGGACAATATTGAAAAATTGGTCAACGAGAAAAACCTGGACATAATAGTAGAATTGTTAAACGCTATCTATACTACGGGAGTCATCCATAGAGAAATGTTTCCATGCCAGAGAAATTATCCATGCCAGAATTCACTCTAAACTGGAACTAGATATTAGTGACACACAATATAGGTTACGCAATGGTATGGGTACCAGAAAGACATTATTCTCCTTTAAGGTGTTGACACAGAGATGTTTGGATATTAACCGTCTTCTTTACGTCTGTTTTATATACTACAATGAAGCGTTTGATAAAGTAAAACATGACCGACTTATGGAAATACTTTAAAATAAAAAACCTAGACGAAATAGATTTAAGGCTAATAACAAACCTTTATTACAATCAGCAGGACAATAGTATGAATTGAAAAAGAGACATCTGAAGAAATGAAAATAAAGAAAGGAGTCAGGCAAGGCTGCATACTATCACTCTATTATTAACGCTTATTCTGAAGAAAATGAAAATAAAGAAAGGAGTCAGGCAAGGCTGCATACTATCACCTCTATTATTTAACGCTTATTCTGAAGAGGTAGTTCGAGAAACTCTGGAAGATGAAACAGTCGGCAAAAGAGTAAATGGAGTCTTAGTTAACAAC
This sequence comes from Diabrotica balteata, assembly GCA_918026665.1. Taxonomy (NCBI): domain Eukaryota; kingdom Metazoa; phylum Arthropoda; class Insecta; order Coleoptera; family Chrysomelidae; genus Diabrotica; species Diabrotica balteata. Next base: position 87,044,193 of record OU898283.1, read on the forward strand.
ATCAGATATGCAGATGATACAGTAATAATAGCTGATAGTTTACAAGACCTGGAAAGACTCATAAGTAAAATAGTAATGTGTAGTAGGGAGTACGGACTCTCGCTCAATATCAAAAAGACGAAGTTTATGAAAATTTGTAAATACAACCATAATACTAACGAAATCTTGATACTAAAGGGCTAGCAGATCGAAAGAGTAAAAAATACACTTATCTAGGAACACTTATAACAGAAAATAATGACTACACTGCAGAAATCAAAGTCAGAATCAAAAAAGCACGTTCTAATTTTATGAAAATGAAAAAGGTCCTATATGACAAAGATTTAACATAAGCTCTTAAAGTACGCCTAACAAAATGTTACGTATACAGTGTACTATACTATGGAGTGGAATAATGGACGTTAAATCTAGACACAATGAGACGACTTAACGCCTTTGAAATGTGGACCTATAGAAGAATTATGAGGGTTTCCTGGGTAGATAGAGTTACGAACAATAAAGTACTGAAAAGAATAGGTAAAGAGAAGGAAGTTGAACTTACAATTAAAGAAAGAAAGCTACAGTATCTCGGACATGTGATGCGGGACGAGAAGTATGGCATCCTGCGACTCATAATGCAAGGAAAGATAGATGGCAGAAGAACCATCGGAAGAAGACGAATTTCATGGCTTAAGAACCTGAGATAATAGTTTGGATGCAGTCAAAAAACATTTACAGCTACTACCTCAAAAATTAAAATAGCTATGATGATTGCCAACCTCCGTAGCGGAGATGGTATCTGAAGAAGAAGATTGAAAAATATCTTATTGTAAACTACAACAGTATTTTCAATTCGTAAAAGTTCGTCATGCTTGTTTATTGTCTTTGATTTTGTGAGTATACAGATCACGACATTGTTTTATTGACCATACAATACAATGGCAATCACTGTGACATGTTACACGTTTCCAATTCTATATTCATTTCACAGTAGGTACGAATTGTCGTAATTAATACATTGACAATAAAAATTTCAAACAAAGTTCTGAAAGAATACACTAATAATTAATAAAATGCCTATTACGTTGTATAGCGTCCAAGAAATAGTACAACTTGGTACATGTAACATGGTACTTTTAGGGTCATTCAATACGGGAAGTAATTGATTTATTTATTGTTGCCTTCGAAAATAGACCCCCACCAAGTGTTACAACAGTTAAAAATACCATTAAACATTTTAAAACTTCGGGATGTGTAAACAGTTGTAAAAAGTGTCATAAAGGTAATGAACCACGTGTTAGACCTATCGATGAAAAGAATCAAAACAGAGATATTGATATTTGTGCTTTTGTGGAAGCTAGTGAACCCCGCAATAGTGTACAAACTGCTAGGAAAGTTAAGTGAATGCTCGAACTGTTTAACGAGTTCTCAAAAGGAATGGGTATCACTGTTTTAAGATACAACCAATATAAGAACTGTTTCCGGAAGATAACTTTAGACGGATGAACTTTTGTGAATTTATATTAAATAAACAGAATGAAAATGTACACTTTTTAAAAAATATTTTATTTTCTGACAAATCTTCATTGTCATTACATAAAAACACAATCCATCCATTGCAAGGTATCATTCTTGCAATAATAAGCACCTCAGTGTTGCAGTGCAAACGCAGCATCCGCAAAAGTTAAATGTTTGGACTGGTATGTTAGTCGACCATATTTTCGGTCCATTTTTTATCGATGGAAACCTAAACGGACTCAAACTTTTACAGAATGAGATCATTTCGACAGTTCGACGCCTTTCCGTTAATTTTCAGGAGGTTTATTTCCAACGGGGGGGAAATGTTTGGCTCACAACTCTAGAGCAACTATCGACTTAACTACCTCAATCAAACGTTTCCTGATCGACTGATACGTAAACGTGGTATAATTAAATGACACGCTAGATTCTATGACTTAGCGCCTAAAGATTTTTTTTTGGGTTTTCTCAAAGAAAACATTTATCAGTTTAAAAAGGCCACAAACTTAGTCGAATTAAGGGCAAAAATACTCCATGTTTCTGCAAGCATTACACCAGCCCTACTCTAAAATGTAAGAAGAAACTCGTATGAGAGATTTGATTACTGTTTAGCACTAGGAGACGGAATATTTGAGCCCTTAATTCATTAATCTCTTTTTCTAATTTCTAGTTTTTGTTAGGTACATTTTACGAATTTTGTAGGTTCTTAATTAGGTAGTATTTTTTATGTTTAAGTTTGAAAGAATTTTATTGTTTTTTGTTTATTTAAAAGAACAAACGATTCTTATTCTGATTTTGTTTGTTCTTTGTTGTCTTATTGTTATAAGTTTTTTCCATAAAATTTGTACAATTTTCAGTGACAATGAAGCATATTACTTAATTAGTATGGTCAACAAATCAATGTTATATGTATACAAAATGTTAATTTAAAATTGTTTGCATAAGTATGTATGCGCATATTTTGCAAAATTTTAATACATATAATATCTCCGGTCTCTAATGATAATGATCTTAAGCTACCATTACTCATGTGTGTAAATTGACGGATGGTGATCATTTAGTATTCTTAATTTTAAAATTGATTATTTTCTTAACTTCATAATACTGATATTATGACGCATCTTAGATAAGATAAAACTATTTGACAGTATTGTTTTTAATTCCTGTATGGTAACAACAAAAAATTTCGAGTGAAATATAACAAATTAACTTTGATGAATGACACTGGCATTCTTCCTAGAAAGATCACAAAACTATTATAAAACTAATAGGTGTGTACCGACATTATTAACATTTGAAATACCTTAAACAATATACTACTCGCTTCGTTGATTTATTAAAAAAGATAATAATATACCTCATTTTCGTGGTAACTCTTCAACTGCCTCTTGTTGTCATCTTCAAAGCAAGGATTCTCAAGCGGCCTTGGCAAAATGGCCTGCGGCATACCTTCGCGATCAAATTAATTACAAATACACTCACTTTTGTTTAATCTCTTATCATCACATGGTATTAAACACGGTTCTTTGCGACACTATCGCGACGAATACTCGTCGGTAACTGAATTGAAATTCAAATCAGATTACTGAGTACACCGTGCTAAAGTGAGTTTTAGTGAGGAGGATTGCTATGATAATTCAATTAATTAATTTTACTTTAAAGTTAATTTTTTTTAAGGTCCTATATTTTACTCTAATGTGCAAATTAACAATTTTTTTTACAAAGTAAATGTTTTATTATTTGTGCATAAAAGAAACACGTACCAAATTTATCTTAATCACGCATATATTTATGGAATCTATATATAGAAGCATACATCTTCTTATTTAGGAAATTAATAGCTTAGTTGTTGTTAATAAAATCTCAAGCGCATACTATGTGATTTTGTTTATATTAAAGTTTGATATATTTATAAGAGAGCGGAAAAATATTTGTAATTAATTAATTTTTCATCAGTTGGTGACACCTCTTCGTTTCGTGCTATCTCCGCGACGGAGGTTGGCAATCATCATGGCTATTCTGATCTTAGATGCTGCCGCTCTGAATAGTTCGAATAATGTGCATCCGTACCAATCCCTCAAGTTACTCAACCATGATATTCTTCTCCTTCTTACACTTCGATGGCTTAATCTGCAAACAAGCTAACTCGACTTTTTTCGTAATATCGTTTTATTTGTGTATTGCTTTCTTTATCCAGCTATATATCAGTTCACAAACCGCTAACTCCTAATTTTTATCGTAAACCTTTTAAATAGCCTGCCCAAAAACAAGCTACCTCCATGCATAAGAGCCCCACTACGGTAAAAGCGCTAACTCCATGTTGCACCAACTGTTAGAAAGTAGTTTAAACGTGGAATCGTGCCCATACGGTTTTTATCACAACAGTCGCTTTATGATTATTATGTTTTGGACTGGTGTTCTACAAACAACGTATTGTCTGTATCGGTGGCAAAATTTAACACTTTAGATACGGAAAACATATCATTATTTCATCCTTAAAAAGACGCCTGCGAAAAATCCATGTCATTTAAATTGGGTTTTGTATCTGAAGATGAATACAAGAAACACACAAGAAGAAAAGAGCAGGCTCGCGCTGAAAAATAAAAGCATAAAAACTGAGAAGATTACGTATTTTCAGTTGATGTTCAGGCTCTGCTACAGCACCAAAATCTAATGTATCATCAATGTATTACAAATCTAAACTTAATGTACATGATTTTTGTGCATTGGATTTAAAAACTAAGGAAGCATACTGCTTTTTATGGAATGAGACAGAAGGTGGAGCTTTCGCTGAAGAATTTGCGTTTCTGTCATTCCATACTTTTTTATAGATAAAGTTGTACCACAAATCTTGGACACCACAGACAAAAAATAGTGATTTACAGCATACGGATGCCCAGCTTAAAATCGAAAACGTTACGGTCTCAAATGCTTTGATAAATGTGGCGATGACCAGAAATATAGTTATTGAACAGAAGTAACTTGAAGTAGGTTACACACAGATGGAGGTAGATTCTATGCATGCCTCCATCATTATTAATGTACCTGCTGAATACATTGGTATTTGCCGAAGTGTTCGCAAAAATCCAAAACCATACTACGTTGAATATTTAGCACATTCTTCTTTAAGTCGTTTAATGATGTCAAATTTCTTAAATCCATTCGACCTAGAAAAATGAAGGGGAATCTTGAGGTAAATTTTTTTCTTCACCTTTGACAGGTAAGGTAGTAAACATTTTTAATTTTCTTTTTAAGGTTAAAAAATCAGAGCCCTGGAATATACGTATTTTATAAAGTAAATTTTGAAGAAGAATGGAAGTTACTTCCCCAATGGCGTATAAAAATTACTAATCCAAAGGATTTTGCTCAGCTGCCGAACTTCTATTCTGATATTTTTTTCCTAGGTTAATATCATTTCCATTCTGATAGATTGCCATTAACCATCAAAAAGTTCCAGGATCTTCAAGATCTAAAAACCTCCATCCCAACTGATTATCATTCCTACTACTACTACATTCCTACTTGTTTTTTAAAACAATCTAAGTTTTTTATACTGTAATATTTTATTTTTTCTTGATACTTTTGAATTTTAGTTCTTTATATTAATTTGTTTTAAAAGATGTTAAAAAAACTCCTTTTTTCTATTTCTTACTGAATATGTAAAAAAGCTATTAGAGACAAAGCTGGATTTTTACCAACCTCGGAAACAAGCTGGTTTTCGCCCTAATTACGGCACAAACGATCATCTGCAATGCCCAAAAACCCTGATAGAAAAAACTAGCGAATATAACCGTCCCTTGGCATTGATATTTGTAGACTTTAAAAAGGAGTTTGATACAGTAGAACTACCGTTTATCTTAAGAGCACTACAATATTGCAGGGTCGACCACAGATATTGTAATATAGTCAAAAATATATATGAAAATACCACAACAACCATTAGTCTACATTCTGCAACTAATAAAATAAAGATAAAAAGGGGAGTCAGGCAAGGTGATACCATGTCACCAAAGCTGTTCATTACCTTCTTGAGTATGCATTTAAAAAACTAACATGGCAAGAAAAAGAATATCCATCGATGGAGAAAGATTAAACCATCTACGTTTTGCGGACGATATCGTGCTACTGTCAGATAATCTGGAGAGATTAAAGACATGCTCCAAGAACTGAATGACATACATCAACAGTCTCAAAGCAAACAAGACAGCCTTGTCCTCCCTCCTAGCATAAATCCAAATTGTTCTTTTAACCTTCCATAATTTCATTATGTGCGACAATAACTTTATCCCTCTTAAGTATGCTTTTTCGTAAAAAGCTAGATATGACTTAAGCTTGTCTGGCGAGATTCACTTCCCAATTGAATCTATTAATAAAACTGTTGATGGGACGTTTCAAAATGTTTCTTTAGCCTTTAGTTCACAAATAATTTCAGACTTTCAGGTATGGTTTTCGACCAAAAGCTCTCCTGGAAAAAACATACAGAAGAACTCAAAAAATCATGTCAAGCAGGATTAAATTTTATGAAAACTATTTCCAGCAAAAACTGGGGAGCAAATCAAAATACACTATTACATGTATATAAATCTTTAGTTAGATCCAAACTTGACTATGGTGCGATTGTTTATTCATCAAGCAAAGTATCAGTATTGAAAACCTTAGAAAACTGTTTAAAACACAGCTCTACGAATAGCTACAGGTGAGTTTCGAACGACACCAGTTGAAAGTTTATAATGCTTAACAGGAGAACCACCCCTAAGTTTACAATGCAAATACCTTTCTCTCTCATATGCTTCTAAAATAGCTAGTAATAAAGAACACCCTACTTATACCATAACGTTCACAGATTGATTCCAAGACATTTTCTCTATAACAAGACTAGATCCACCATTTACGAAAGAGTTAGAAGAAACCTTCATGACCTACATCTTGAATTTCCTGAAATTCTCCCAACAAATTTCATAACTTCTCCACCTTGGTTAATATCAATTCTAAAGATTAATACTAACCTTAGTATATATATAAAAAAGTGAGACTATAACAGAACTGATTAAACAATCATTCTTAATAGAAATGGAAACTTATAAAAATCACTATAAGATATACACTGACGCATCCAAATCTTCAGACGGTGTTGTTGCAGCCATCCTCACACCCAATACATCCTTTAAATTTAAATTCAATCCCATTACTTCGTCATACACTGCAGAGTTGTTTGCAATATTACAAGCACTTATCCACATGAAAGAGTCGAAACCGTCCCCGTCTCTCGTAATAACCGATTCACTAAGCTCACTTCACACTATCAAACGTTTATATACCAATAACCCAATTGCCTCACATATCCAATCAGAAATAGAAATTCTAAACAATAATAAGATCACTGTTGACTTTATGTTTGTTCCATCACATTCAGGTATACACGGAAATGAAGAAGCAGATGAACTAGCCCGCTTAACATCCTTCAGCCAGGACTCCATTCTTATTAATGAGGTTTCTTCAGATGACTTCAACTTAGAAATAAAATATAAAGTTTTAAGTGCGTGGCAAAATAAGTGGAGTGCATCACAAAATAAACTCAAGGAAATCAAACAATTACTGAAACCGTTGCTCCAAGCCAGAGCGAATAGACACGACCAAGTGAGAATAACACGTTTGTGACTAGGACACAGCAACTTTACACATAAATACCTCTTTATGCGATCTGTACCGCCAATGCGTGAAAATTGTCAAGTAACACTCTCCGTGAAGCATATACTAACCGAGTGCAAAACATATAAAGCAGCAAGAAAGAAGCACACTATCCCAAATAATATAAAGGAAGCCTAGGAGAAAACATGAACATTAAAACACAATAAGTTACTTAAAGACTTAGGACTGTATCAATTATTGTAATTTTTTCTAACTCTACCTGTATTATATTTTTTAGGTCGCTAATAACCCTTGTGGTTACAGCGTAAATAAATAAAAAAAAAATGTTTCTTTAAATTAGTTCTTTTATAAGGGTGGCAGTTTTATTGCATATTGAGTAAACAGAAACAGCGTCAGGTCTATTCGAAAGTGTAAAAAAATACTGTTCAATCCATCAAGTCAAAAACTTCCTACACTATAAACTTTACGCTTTTCACGATTCGCATTCAGCAAAAATAAAAATAATAAGGACTGAAAATTACAAGATAACCAGACAGCAAAGCTAAAAACACAAAAAACAAACAGAGACAGTCACTTCTCTTCTTCTTCAGGTACCGTCTCCTCTAAGGGGGTTGGTAATCATCACAGCTATTTTCACTTTTGAGATTGCAACTCTGAACAAGTCGATGAAACTGCAATTGTACCTAATAATAATATATAAATTTTGAAACACACATATGAACGTATTATTTCTTATTTTAAGTTGCAAACTAAGGTCTAACTGCATAATACTTTTCTTATCTTATTAAATGTTGCTTTAGCTTGTCCAATCTTCATTTTTATTTCTTCTGTATACTCGTTATTTTCATTAATAATTGTACCAAGATATCTGTATTATTTTACTTTTTCTATTGGAACCCCTCTTATGTTTAAAATGTCTTGTTGTTGTGTTTTGGAAATTGTCATAAATTTTGTTTGCTTTCCTCACTAGCATTTACTACATTATCTAAGAATACTGTAGTCTTGTATATTCTCTGCATTAGTATAGTTCCGGATATCTATATGTTGAAGGTCTGCGTGCTTTTATTCCAATGTTCATTTCGAGTGATTTTTTAATTTTTCTTCGAATATAGATTGACAATAAGGAGGAGGTACGCAACCTTGCTTATGCTCTTTTATCTTTACTTCTCCGAAATTCTTGCCTAGTCGACTTTTACTGTTTGTTAAGTAGAAATGAGTTTATTTAAATCTTTTAGTCAATGTGTTTACTTAACTATAAGACGTTAATCGGACCTTAGCGAACGCCTTATTGTAATCAATAAAACAAACATAGAGTGGTTTGTTTACATTCATACATCTTTGCATGAGGACGTTAAATCCAAATAATGCCTCTCGTGTATCCATGGCATTCCTAAAACCAAATTGGGTTTCAGTGATATCTTGTTCCACTTTTCTAAAATTCTTAAATGGATAATTTTTAAGAATATTTTTAGAGTGTGGCTCATTAGACTTATTATACGGTGGTCATTACATTCCCTTGCATTAGGTTTTTTTTTGGTAATGTAATAAATGTTGATTTGAGCCAATCTCTCAGAATAATACCCGTATTATATATAGATATTATATAAGTCTACTGATACATTGATCTGATCTGATACTAATTTAATTATTTCAGTTGGAATTGTGTCAGGCCCCACAGTTTTATTCAGATTTTTCCAGATTTATTGCATGTATAACCTATAATATTTCAACCTTAGTTATATTTGGACCTATATCATGTTCCTCACAATAGTTTATGCTATCTTGTTGTGTCCTGTCATCTTCAAACAATTCTTGGACGTATTCTCTCCATCTGTTTAGTTTGCCTTTGATATCAGATAATATTTTACCATTTGTATCAACCAGGGTGTTGGTATTGTTGAACCGTCTTATACCTGCTAATTCTTTATTTTTTTGTGCAATTCAAAACTGTCATGATTTCTCTGGAGTTCTTCTATCTCTAAACATTTGTCGTTGTACCACTTCTCTTTAGCTGCCCGTATTTTTATCCTGATCTGCTTGTGTGTGGCTTTGTATTCGTTTACATTTTTGTTTTGTATGATTTTCTTTTGTCCATTAGTTGCCAGATCTCATCTGTCATCCATGGAGTCTTAGCTTCATCGATTTTGTGACTACACAGCGTATCTTTAATTGGCATCATTAATGTGTTCTTAAACGTTTCCCATTTTGTTGGAATCTTCATTATCATTGATTATTGTTTTGCTTAACTCCGTGTTAACTTTCAACGTTAGTTCTCCTTTTATATTCGGGTGTTTTAGCAGAGTGCTTATTTGTTGCGTCTTTGGTTGATTTTTTATTTTCTTTAAGTGGATTTCGAATTTTACGATTACTGGATTGTGGTCTGATGACACATCTGATCCTGGATATGTTTTTACTGATTTGATGGAGTTATGGTATCTTTATTGATAAGGATATAATCTATCTGGTTTTTGATAATTTTTTCTTTGCTATCCACAGGTTATAATCTACGATTATATAGATTATATACAATCTAGATTTCCATGTATATAATCTACGTGGTGGTAACTGAAAGAATGTATTTGTCGCTATCATTTTAAACTCCTGACAGAATTCCATCCGTCTTTCTCCTCTTCCGTTCCTTATTCCTAGTCAGAATTCACCAATAATGTCTTGGAATGTATCTTTTTCTAATTTTGCATTAAAATCCCTCTTTGTTATTGTTATATCTCTCTTATTGGTGCTGTCTAGTGCTTATTTAATGTCATTGTAGAACTCTTTTATTTCATTTATATCTTTATCTGCAATGGGGGCTTACACCTGTATGATATTAAGAGTTCTATGCTCTGTTTGGGCTGTGATTATTAAAACTATCCCATATAAGATCAAACAAGTTATCACTATGGGAACGCTATTATAATGGTGACTATCTTCATTTTCTGAGTAGTAGGAACTGACTATCTTCATTGCGCCAGATCTAGGCCATCTGGTCTCGCTTAGTCCTATTACATTGACTTTGAGTCGTCTTATCTTATGTATCATACTGTGTGTCTTCCCTGCTTCATATATAGACTTCACATTTCAGGTACCTATCTGCAGTTCGTTTTATATTTTTGTACCTGACGTGGGGTTTTCGTATGTTGGTGACCTGGGAGGCCCCGCGGTCTAACTGGGAATTGCCTCCCCTGCCGGAACTTGGTATCCGATGTCCATGATCAGTAGTTGTGAAATTGTCATTTATAATAGCCATGATAATTGACAACTGATATTTATTTAAAGATCTTTAATGTAGTGGTTTCTCGTTGCCTTCTACATCCTTCTGCCGTTGAACACTTCTTTGGTTCATCCGCCTTTGTAGTCAATTTCTCAACTCCAGGACAAAAGTGTGCCCTATCATTTATCAACTTATCCGCCCATAGCCGTTGGTCAGTAAGTAAGAGATTGCTTATACCAGCAATAACTCGGTCCCCATCTGCGTTGGCCATCTGTAGATAGATGTTGCCCATCTTCTACCACGTGGAGGTTGCAGATTTTGATTTTTCGTTCGTTGGGATTAAGACCTTTCGGCATTTCCTAATCTCTCCAGAGCTTTAGAAGACCGTCACAAGAGCATTAATTCTTAACTTTCTAGGACATAGGGTAGCTATTCAGCATAGGAACATTTGTTTCTATGCTGTGCTCAAGCTAAGTGGCAAGGTGGGGGTATTGATAACTCTACGGTAGCAATCAAACGTAGGAAAAGGATTTTAAATTTTTGATTCTTTAAATATTTTATTTTGTTTCTTTATGTGATTGAAATATTAAAATATTTTTGATGATCTAGTTTTTGATATTGCTTTAGTGGTAAACTAGAGATTTTAATACCTAATCAACTAAATTTTTGTTGCTGTTGCATATTATTTTAAAAACTTACACACTATGATTTAACATTTTAATATTGCACTTATAGTGGCCTTCAACACTATTCTTTATCTACTAGCTATAAAGCCATTTTTATTTTTCAGATTTAGTAATTCTATAACCAACAACTGTTATTTATATTATCCATGATCGATAACACTATATTAAGCTGGTATTTTTGTAAAATGTTTAAACATTTTAATATACTAGCGCTCCTACTATTTAGATACTTAACAAACTATATAAATTAGTTACTATTCCGTAATTAACGGAAAAACCGAACCTTAGCTAACACAACAACTTCCTGAGATGTAATAACTATTGTTTGCGTTTAATTCAACAGAATTCATGGCAAATTCCAAATATTTTAAAATTTCGTGCTCAATGAAAAATTTGAAAATAAAGTTTACTTAGTTCACTTCTTTTATAAAAGTCCTTCTCAATTGTAAATGCACATCATTTTATTTCATAATGTTTAAGTTATATAAATTGTATAAATATAATAAATAATTCAAATACCTTTAAAACTAACTTATTAGTGATTAGTGATAATTGTAGATTTCTTTTGTCGTTTTGTGTACAGACGCGACGAGACCTTGGCTACTAGTCGCTTGACGCTATTTAGAAATTATAATTGTAATAAATTATAATATATATTACGAATTTGTGACTATTTTGGATTACGGATGAAAGATTATACTTAAATGGTCCGCTCGTTCGATTCATCCTCTCGACCATTCTATCTGATTGAGGATGTAGGGGTGTCGTTCTGGTTTATTAACGCCAATCGTTTTACAAACATCTTGGAAGAGGTTTAACTTGAAGTTTCGCCCTTGATAGGAGTGGATCTACAAGGGAACACTAAATTAGATGAATAATTCTTTAACCAGCATATCTGCAACTATAGCAGCTTCTAGATTTGGTATCGCGTATGCCTCGGTCCATTTTGTAAAATAATCCATAGCTACGAGGATATACTTATTTTCATCATCGATTTCTAGAAATGGACCCGAAATGTCGATTACAACTGTTTCCATAGGACTGCCAACAACTTTGTTACTGTTGTTACTGTTTCACAAGTGCCTCTTGTTAACAAATGAACCATTACTGGTTGCACCCCGTTCACATTTGCGGCACCATCGTCTTACATCATCTTTATAATTCACCCAATAGCACCGTTTTCAAACCTTTTGTAAAGTCTTCGTAATATCAAAGTGTCCACTTGATTCACCGTCATGTAACTCACGCAATACTTCTGACACTTTACTTTTAGGTATAATCAACTAAAGCTTACATTCTGTATCACCATCGTTCTCAAAGGTTCTATATACAAGATCATCTTTTAGAACTAGACTGTGACGATAATATATTTTATCGTCTAGAGTACGCCTATGTGTTAAACAAAACACGTTTTTGTTCCGTCTCGAATAGTATAAAAGTCGAAACTGAAAGACAGCTAACCATTCTCGACGCGTTGAGTTGAGAATATCCGAACTTGGGGACAGGTGAGTTGAACGTGTCCCAAATCCTTTCCGAACCCAGTCGATCTGGCGCGCTGAGCGAGATTGACAATCCTTCCTCTGACCGCATCAATCTGGTGCGTTGAACGAGATTGACGTATTCTTTCCATCTAGTGTGTTGAACTAGATAGACATCCTTATCCCTGTCCGAGTACTCGTTCTGCGTTGAAGAACTAGTACGACCTCAATTCCTCGATCGTCATATCTTAGTTTATCATATCGAATATCGTCACACCCATCTACCGAAATAAATAAACAGTACGTTCTTGTACTTAAGCATTATATTCAGTAAACACTTAACGTTAATTACTTTTTTTTTCATTTGTATATGTTAGTTCGAAATAAATGTCTATATGAACGAATCCTGTTTCTCTGGCTGAAATACACTACCCGACGTCACAAGACAATTGGCTCAAGTAGGACTTGAAGCTGTCATTGATCATTAATGATGGTGGTTCGTCTCACGAAGCCAATTCTTTACTTCAATTTACGACAGTGATTACAATTTGTACTGCATTGCTGTCTTAATAGAACATAAGCATTTAAATGAACCTTTGAGCCCAGTGTTTGATCTGTTCTAGCCTTCTAACTTTTGTATTATTTTCTTGCACTTTATGACGAATGTAACCTACGTCGCAAACATTACAATATTTGCGTTCGCGTGTCTTCAGCATCGTGTTATGAACTATTTTCTGTACGATTTCTTTTAGACGTTTATCATTTTGTTCAGCCTTCTTCCGAGTTAGTACTCAATAGCTTCTTGAAGCTTGACTAGCTGTTTCGTGTTCCAATGCAATGACGAGCGCTTCATCTAAAACTTTCGGTCTAGTTAGTGGTAAAGTGTTTTATAATTCACTGCCTTTTAACTCATTGACAAAGATATCCACAACAATTTTTTCCAAATGTTGTCTGGTGCTTCCAGATAAACCAACCGCACCATACAATCAACATCTGCCTTAAATTCTTGCAAATTTTCACTGGTCGCTGAATTCTACTTCTTAGTTATGCTTCGTAGACTTGATGTAGATGGATATCTCCGTAACGTTTGTCTAGTCGACTAAACAGGATCTGGTAATTTTTTTATCTATACATTTTTATCTTTTACTTTTTTCTTTTCTTGTTCTGTCCGATAATTGGCTGTCGCAATAGCTTTAGATTGTCTAAGGTATATGGACCAAGAAGACTTCCCATCAAATCTCATATGATGTGTCGTTTCATTTCTCGGTGATTCTTCTTCTAATATAGGTTTTAAAACTACTGCATTAACTGAAGGTAACACTTTCGTATTGGTTGTCATGGTTTTTAACTGTTTAATCTTCTCTTCTACCTTATCAAATATTCTAGAAACTTTTTTGAATTTCTCATTGTTCTGACTGCATACTCCTTAACTCTTAATTATTCTTAGTTCCTAATTACTTAAGAAGTTTGTAGAAGTTTCTTCGATCTTCGTTGACACTGTTTCTTCTGCTAATTAAACTGGAACGTATTTAGGTCATCTCTATTCTTGTTGAGAAGATCCTTCAGTCTTCTTGAAGGATCTTCTTGGATCTGCTGCACTCTTCATCTCGTTCTTCTAGTTGTTCAAGTAACTGTATTACTGATAGTTCTGCAAGCCGCATCTTTGTTCAGGCACACACCTACTTTTTAATTGTTCTTCCTTACAAAGATCACTACTGAACTACTCAGATGTTCCTGATAAATAATACTTTTAAAAAGGTTAAAAATCATTTTTAAAAGTCGCTGCTGAATTTGTTTTTAAATAAATAAATTACCACACCGTAACAGCATCGTAACGTGTTTAACAATAAAACAAACGGTTCTAATTTATGTAAATATATTTATTAATAAGCTATACAGTACGATATTATCTTATCAACTAACTAAACTAATATCAGCGCGGCTTTTATATTACAAAGATATGGTTCCCGAATTTTCTAGAATAGTCCATCTCTATCGTCGCTATTATGAACGTCCCGCTGGCCTTGTCGTGTATCCTGCATATCCTCGTTTGGAAGATTCTGGTCTATGCGTCATCACTTTAAGAGATGCAACAGTTAATGGGATACCTTAAAATTAGCTTTCTCGTTACAATATATTTAACTTAATATACGTTTAATGTTTATTCATAGCTTCATATAATTGGCATCTTTAGTACCCGATCATACCGCTGACTTAAAGTACAAAGAGATGAAACGTATCAATGTTAAATTCATTGGTTTTTTCTAAGATTTTTATGTGGCACAAAAATATGATCAATTGTTGACCTACCTTCCTAAAACTACACGGTTACACATGAAGTTGGAGAATATTTTACATATTGTTTTCAGAACTATACCTTATATAAAATAGACCTTCAGAATGCCTATGATACTGTACCCGCTAAAAAGCTATGGAAAGTTTTGCAGGAAACAAACATTAACCACACAGTAATTAACGCCCTTAAACAGCTTCATGAAGGATCAACGTCGGGAATAAAAATTGGAAATAAACTTTCAAAAAAATTTCCTGTAAACAAGGGACTCCAGCAGGGGTGTTGCATATCCCTCACTTTGTTTAAAATCTACGTGGCGAAAGCACTGTATCAGTGGAAGAGAAAGTGCAGAGGAATGGGCATTGACCTGGTAGAAACTTGCCTATATACCCTACAGTTTGCAGACGATCAAGTTCTTATAGCCAACGATAAAGAAGACCTGACATATATGGCCAGAAAACTACAGGAAGAATACAAAAAGTGGGGTTTAGAACTCAATACACAAAAAACAAAATATCTCCCAATAGGCGTAGAACTATCCAACATTCAGATGGACACAACCGAAATTGCATTCTGCACTGAATATACCTACCTAGGAATTGATTTCGACACCACAGGCACAGACAATAGGGAAATTAGAAAACGAATAACCCAGGCCCGTAGAGCATTTGGATGCCTTAACGGAGTTCTTTGGAGCTCAGAAATTGGTAAAAGACGAAAATACAATAAATGAATCTCCTATAAAAACCAACTTAACCTATGGAGACACGGAGACTAACAGAAAGCAATAAAAGAAATCTCGAAGCAACAGAAATGGATGTATTTAGACGATCACTTCGAATATCTAGGTCAGAGAAGAATTAGAAACGATGAAATAAGAAATCGGATGGGGGTAGATGGATCACTGGCAACAGACATAGAAAGGAAACAACTTATATGGTATGGCCATGTTTAAAGAATGGCCAGAAACAAGACTACCAAAAATCGCCATGAAATGGATACCACCAAATCGTAAGAAACGAGGAAGACCAAAAACAACATGGAAGGAGGGAATAACGAAGGCAATGAGCTCCCGAGACTTGACCGAAGAACACTGGAATGATAGAAATTCGTGGAAATTAGGCATCAGACAACGACGCAAGACTTTTTGAAACCGATATATATATATATATTATATATATATATATATATATATATAATATATATATATATATTTTTTTTTTTTTTTTCAGAAGAATTATACCCCTATAATTTTTACATTCCAACAAATCTCCTTTTTGGGCAGTGGACATATGATTCTTGTGCACCATTCCTTTAGCATTTGTTCTTCTTCCCATACTTCGACCATTATGTTGGGAATCTGGTGCTTAATGCTGTTAGCTTCATGTTTGATAAGGTCAGCTGGGATACAGTACACATATTGAAATATCTCTTACAATACGAAAAAAGTAGAAATTCTTTTTTATTGCTAGCCATGATTATATAAAAAAGTATAAAATATATAAATTGTTTGTATAATATATTGGTTATGTAACTATATCCTATCCTCCTATAATTTTTACCATAATCTCGGATGTACTACTATAAATATACACATGAGTTTGTTGGTATTCTCATAATTTTTATGACGCATTAAAATAATTATAGACATTTAATATAGGTTTACCATAATAGTATTCATCTAAAAGTTAAATAGTTATTTAACTGTAGATGAATTAAGATGGAAAAACTATTATTTCATCATTAAGTCAAACGTTTGATAAAAGAACTAGTTTGGTATTATAATAATAAAAAACAGTATGCGTACGACTATATATATATATATATATATATATATATATATATATATATAATATATATATATATATAATATATAGTCGTACGCATACTGACATTGACTTGTTTTCTTCCAATTCCAATAAGGCGGCATCGGTATCTAATGAATTTTCTATAATTCCATCTAGCATGTTTTCAGGTGAAGTTCCAGTCACAATAGCTAGCGAACCATCTTCCATAACTTCGTAACTACCGTTCGTTGTATTCTAAAATTCAAAATAAAAAGAAACTCTAAGGTGACTAAATATAAAGGGCGGATCTACGGACACCCTGTATACAGAAGTTGGCATAGATACAGCGTTTTGTACTTAATTCAATAGGCCAATCCGTTTTTTGCCGTAAAATACTAAACTTGGTGTTTTTTAAATGGGACACCCTGTATATAGAGATGCAACAACGTGAAAACCTCAGAATACAAATTCTGGGGTAAAAACTGATGCAATTTATGTCCCCTTCCGAATTCTAATTAAATAGTAATCAAGAAATCTACAATAATATATAGTGCGTTATTTTCACTTCTTGCCGTTAGATGGCTATACGGTTTTTGACGCCATGTTTTCTCCAATATACTACTACCGAAATGGTGATCCATGCGTTGTTGAGTTATGCGGCTCCGAACACATTTTACGATTCATTTTTATATTATAGATAAATGTAAGTTCAAAAAGTTCCCCCCAAAATTTTTTCTAGATCCGCCCCTGCTAAATATGTAGTAGAACATACGTCCTATATACTCACTTGTGGATTAACTGTAGGTGTAAAACCTGTGTCTGAGCCAGTATTTTCGTATATCGAAACATGCGACATTTCATTATTGGATTGATTACCATTGCCACGATCTAACTTGCAGACGTTTCTTAAAATGAAAGTACGGGACGGGGTTAGTTATCAGCCGATACAAATATCAATTACAGAGAATAAATCTCTATAGCTATCCAGCTAAAATTAATTAAAATATTTCTTCTTACCTGTGACTTTTGCAATCTTGCTGCAGCTGTATTTTTTATCACATTTCCACATACACAACATTTAGCCGCGTGCTTTCCTTCTATCTTTAATACTTTGAATGATAATATATCATAGTTTTTATTCAGTTTTCTGCCACTCATTTTGATTCTGATCAGATCAGATCACATTCAAAGTTTACAACTGAATAATTTCATAAACATAACCTCACTTTTTTCCATTATGGACACGTTGCTGACATTGTCGACATTGTCGACATTGTTGACACGTTCTCGACATTGTCGACACGTCTGTGTCGACAATTAAAGTCGACTCGTCGATGCCCATCTCTGGTACCTACCTGCTAGAAACAAAGTGTTTATTGTTCTACTGCTGTATTCTGATTGTACATTTCTTCTTTGGACTAAACTCTTTTACGCAGTAACGATCGTGCGTTATTTTGACCCCACCATCCTGACATGTAACATTATTAATAAAGAAGAATGGAACGTTGGCTTAAATGCGTTAAACGTGTTGCAACAACATCTTCTAACGAAGCCGAATGTTCAAAAGTAGTTCGCGCGGAGTATACAGCAATTACCGATCCAGACGATTATGCAACGACGTCAAGTTCCACGGTTTCAAAGGCGAAAAAAAGGAAGTATGATGAATCATATATCAGTTTCGGATTTGTTGATTCCAAAGGCTCACCTCTCTGCATGTTATGTAGTTAACTGCTTCCTAATAGTTCCATGGCACCTGCCAAGTTGCGCCGACATTTAGAAACTGTACACCCTGAGTCTAAAGACAAGAATAAAGAATTTTTTGTACGTAAAAAAGAACAGTTATTGGAAAGTCAAAAAACTATGATGCATGTAACCCAAACTATCAATGAAAAGGCCACAGAGGCATCATATTTAGTTAGCTATCGCATTGCACAAGCAGGTGAAGCGCACACTATCGCTGAGAATTTAATAAAACCATGTGTGTTAGACATAACAAAATGTATGCTCGATGAAAAATCTGCAAAGCATCTTTCTACTGTGCCGCTATCAAACGATACTGTTTCACGGCGAATTCATGATCTGGCAAGCTACGTCAAACAAGAACTAGTTACACGTCTACAAGAAACACGTTTCGTCTTGCAAATAGATGAGTCTACTGATGTCGCTGGTCTGGCTATCTTGCTGGTTATCGTGAGATATCCATATGAAAGTTCTTTGGAAGAAGATATGCTTATGTGTTCACCGCTGCCCACAAAAACTACCGGAGAAGAAATGTTTAATAAAATAAATATATTTTTTGAGGAAAATAATCTCAGTTGGAACAATTGCATTGACATTTGTACAGATGGGGCCAAGGCAATGACGGGTAATACAGCAGGACTAGTGTCACGAATAAAAAATAAAGCGCCTAATTGTAGTTCCAGCCATTGTATCCTGCATAGACAAGCACTTGCGATGAAGCAAATGCCGTCAAATCTAAAATTAGTTATGGATGAAGCGGTAAAAAATAATTAATTTTATCAAAACACGACCACTACAATCCCGATTATTCTCATCATTGTGTGAAGATTATGGCAGCAAACATAAAACACTGCTGCTCCATACAGAAGTGCGATGGCTGTCTTGGGGTAAAACTTTAACAAGGCTATTTGAACTTAGAGCCGAGTTACAAATGTTTCTTTCAGATACTGCTTTTAATTTGAAAGACCGTTTGTATGATAAAACTTGGTTGTTCCGACTGTCTTTTATGGCGGATATCTTTCAAAAACTGAACGAATTAAATGTATCATTGCAAGGTAAACAGACAACAGTGTTCCAGGCCTGTAACAAAATAACAGCCTTCAAAAGAAAATTAGATTTTTGGATTATTTGCGTTGGAAAGAGAGAAATCGAAAGCTTTACCTCACTCAGTGAGTTTGTTAGTGATAACGATTCAGAAATGTTTCAAGATGATGTATTTGAGGAATTGGTCAAATATCTCACTTCGATGCGCGCATCTTTTGAGAAGTATTTTCCCGAAGAACAAAATACAAAAATGAAACTGAATTCATGGATTCATAATCCTTTTTTACCCAACTTACAAAAGCCCGAAAGTATGCCAAACGAGATATATGAATCTCTTTTAGAAATGTCATCAGACACAAGTTTGGAGGCACTGTTCAAAACGACGCCTCTCAACGATTTTTGGTGCAGAATTCGTGATGAATATCCAATGCTTGCCAAAATGGCACTAAATATTCTTCTCCCGTTCCCAACAACATATTTGTGCGAAACAGGATTCTCAACCTATGCAGCTACGAAAACAAAATACCGCAATAGACTGGACGCCGAACCTGATATGAGACTTCAACTGTCCTCTATCAAACCTGATATCAACCAATTGATGAAAAATAAAAAACAGTTTCATACCTCCCATTAGTTAGATTTTTTTCTTTTTTAATAATTTCTATTATTATACTTGTTATGTAAGTAAGTAATAACTAACTGTTACATTGTACTTTTATTATGCTTATTAATAAAGAATACACTTTTAAAAACTATTGTTTTATTATAGGGTTCCGTCAAGTATTTCGCTTTCCAAAAGGGTTCCGTCACCAAAAAAGATTGAGAACCGCTGTGTTAGATGATCTACAACGTAATAGAAAACACCTCTTGTTGTATTCTCTTGCCAATTTCTGTTTAGTCTTTAGTTTGTTTAGTTATTATTCAGTTTGACCCGTAACATGGTACGTAAAAATGATGAGTTGCAGATTACTGACACAAGTGGAGAACTGAATGCCAATTGCTTATACACTTCTTTAAAATACGTTAAAGGCATAACACCCAGACTGGCAAGATTGTTCAAAAATCGATCAGAGTTTTAGCTACAGAGTCCAACTATACTAAAAGACTGTTCTTAGAAATGGTATTTATTTCTCAGAATGCCAATGCAATGAACAAAAAGAGTAACAAATCAAGTAAGCACTATTTACTCCTACCTATTATATTTGGATAATCATGCTCAATGCAATGATACCTCAACAACTAATTCATTGTAAAAATTTTCCAGCTTTCAGTATATCTAAGTATTTAGTATACAATTTTGGTTTTTAAACTTCAAACAACTTTTTGTACTTTATAAGACTGTAGTACTTCATAAGAAAAAGGGAAAAAAGGAAGAAGTGGTGTGATGTGCAATTGAGCAGCAATTTGCACACGTGGCTTATAAACTGTTTTTAATTGTCGTTTTCTTATGTGTCAGCGTACAGAATAATTTGTCAATTTGGTCTTTTACACCATGTCATTGTATTTTTAAATATTTGACTCAATCGATGAGTGGTGTATCACATGTAAGTAGAACATCCACAAAAGACAAATCTTAATAACGTAAGTTCTAAAACCTTTACACATTTTAATATATGTTTCGAGGATGCTGTACTAACAGTCGCAATTTATTTCAGTTTTTTTCCTGATGATGAAAATAAACATTTTCGAAAACTTGAAACTTAGTTAAAATAGTACACTTATTTCACCGCTGCTAATCCCAATAAACCTCAAAGCTCCGTTTTCTAACGATGTCAGCAAAGACTTATTTTTCCTTATATATATATATATATATATATATAATATATATATATATATATATATATATATATATATATATATAAGGAAAAATAAGTCTTTGCTGACATCGTTAGAAAAACGGAGCTTTGAGGTTTATTGGGATTAGCAGCGGTGAAATAAGTGTACTATTTTAACTAAGTTTCAAGTTTTCGAAAATGTTTATTTTCATCATCAGGAAAAAGACTGAAATAAATTGCGACTGTTAGTACAGCATCCTCGAAACATATATTAACCCTCCGTTAGTCGCTAGCAAAAACTGAGCATCAAGAGTCGCTACGGTGTCAGAGACCGACAATTAAAAAAAATAGTTTTTAATATAAAATTCATACAAATGTTTTATATTGTGCACGGAAATAACTGAAAAAATATTTTTGAAAATATTTTATTGAAAAAAAAAACAGATACAAAATGAAAAACACTAGTATAACAATATATTGTGAATATTGTTCTCAAGCTATTTTCTCGTTGCATTTTAAAGTAATTACTATTAAAATGGGAATAAGCCACAATTAAAGGTTAAAGTAAGTTTATTGACGTTTTAATTTCCACTTCGGATATCGTTCTCAAAATATAAACATTAGTTTTTATTACCTACTATGTAATTTTCTTGTTTTGTTCTAACATTTCACGGTTGAATAGCCTTTTTCCATCTAGTAACTCTATATTTTCCAATAAACGCTAAGATATTACTTCCACTTTCTTCTTCCTCATCTGTCACATCTTGTTCCGATTGTTCCACCATCACGTTCCTCAGTTTGATCGATTTCGCTTTCACTTCCCTCATCGTCAGAATAATTTTCATCGTCGGTAGGATCCATTGTCCCTAATTCCAACAAGCGTTGGAATCAAAGTTGTTCGGCTTCAAAGGACATCTATAAAAAAGAATTGACAAAAACTTACCGATAAAATGCAATAATAAGGTGATAAATATTTACGTGTTCTGCAAGTTCTGCAATAAGTAATAGCAACACCGTTAGTCGCTACGGAGTCTGGCACCGAAAATAACTATAAAACTCATACAACTGTATCCAGGAAGGTAAGAATGTACACTAACACGAGTTTGGTTGATAGGGAGAGGTACAGAAAGTGGCGATAGAAAAATAACAGTTATTTGTAAATCCAGAATGAATAATTTGTCGTCGGTGTGTGAGACCGATAGCGACTAACGGAGGGTTAAAATGTGTAAAGGTTTTAGAACTTACGTTATTAAGATTTGTCTTTTGTTGATGTTCTACTTACATGTGATACACCACTCATCGATTGAGTCAAATATTTAAAAATACATGCTGTGTAAAAGACCAAATTGACAAATTATTCTGTACGCTGACACATAAGAAAACTACAATTAAAAACAGTTTATAAGCCACGTGTGCAAATTGCTACTCAATTGCACATCACACCACTTTTTCTTTTTTTTTCCCCTTAAATACTTTATGATATACTGAAAGCTGGAAAATTTCTACAATGAATCAGTTGTTGAGGCATCATTGCATTGAGCATGATTATGCAAATATAATAGGTAGGAGTAAATAGTGCTTAATTGATTTGTTACTCTTTTTGTTCATTGCATTGGCATTCTGAGAAATAAATGCCATTTCTAAGAACAGTTTTTTAGTATAGTTGGACTCTGTAGCTAAAACTCTGACCGATTTTTGAACAATCTTGTCAGTCTGGGTGTTATACCTTTAACGTATTTTAAAGAAGTGTATAAGCAATTGGCATTCAGTTCTCCACTTGTGTCAGTAATTTGCAACTCATCATTTTTACGTACCATGTTACGGGTCAAACTGAATAATAACTAAACAAACTAAAGACTAAACAGAAATTGGCAAGATAATACAACAAGGGTGTTTTCTATTATGTTGTAGATCATCTAACACAGCGGTTCTCAATCTTTTTTGGTGACGGAATCCTTTTGGAAAGCGAAATACTTGACGGAACCCTATAATAAAACAATAGTTTTTAAAAGTGTATTCTTTATTAATAAGCATAATAAAAGTACAATGTAACAGTTAGTTATTACTTACTTACATAACAAGTATAATAATAGAAATTATTAAAAAAGAAAAAAATCTAACTAATGGGAGGTATGAAACTGTTTTTTATTTTTCATCAATTGGTTGATATCAGGTTTGATAGAGCACAGTTGAAGTCTCATATCAGGTTCGGCGTCCAGTCTATTGCGGTATTTTGTTTTCGTAGCTGCATAGGTTGAGAATCCTGTTTCGCACAAATATGTTGTTGGGAACGGGAGAAGAATATTTAGTGCCATTTTGGCAAGCATTGGATATTCATCACGAATTCTGCACCAAAAATCGTTGAGAGGCGTCGTTTTGAACAGTGCCTCCAAACTTGTGTCTGATGACATTTCTAAAAAAATTCATATATCTCGTTTGGCATACTTTCGGGCTTTTGTAAGTTGGGTAAAAAAGGATTATGAATCCATGAATTCAGTTTAATTTTTGTATTTTGTTCTTCGGGAAAATACTTCTCAAAAGATGCGCGCATCGAAGTGAGATATTTGACCAATTCCTCAAATACATCATCTTGAAACATTTCTGAATCGTTATCACTAACAAACTCACTGAGTGAGGTAAAGCTTTCGATTTCTCTCTTTCCAACGCAAATAATCCAAAAATCTAATTTTCTTTTGAAGGCTGTTATTTTGTTACAGGCCTGGAACACTGTTGTTTGTTTACCTTGCAATGATACATTTAATTCGTTCAGTTTTTGAAAGATATCCGCCATAAAAGACAGTCGGAACAACCAAGTTTTATCATACAAACGGTCTTTCAAATTAAAAGCAGTATCTGAAAGAAACATTTGTAACTCGGCTCTAAGTTCAAATAGCCTTGTTAAAGTTTTACCCAAAGACAGCTATCGCACTTCTGTATGGAGCAGCAGTGTTTTATGTTTGCTGCCATAATCTTCACACAATGATGAGAATAATCGGGATTGTAGTGGTCGTGTTTTGATAAAATTAATTATTTTTACCGCTTCATCCATAACTAATTTAGATTTGACGGCATTTGCTTCATCGCAAGTGCTTGTCTATGCAGGATACAATGGCTGGAACTACAATTAGGCGCTTTATTTTTTATTTGTGACACTAGTCCTGCTGTATTACCCGTCATTGCCTTGGCCCCATCTGTACAAATGTCAATGCAATTGTTCCAACTGAGATTATTTTCCTCAAAAAATATATTTATTTTATTAAACATTTCTTCTCCGGTAGTTTTTGTGGGCAGCGGTGAACACATAAGCATATCTTCTTCCGAAGAACTTTCATATGGATATCTCACGATAACCAGCAAGATAGCCAGACCAGCGACATCAGTAGACTCATCTATTTGCAAGACGAAACGTGTTTCTTGTAGACGTGTAACTAGTTCTTGTTTGACGTAGCTTGCCAGATCATGAATTCGCCGTAAAACAGTATCGTTTGATAGCGGCACAGTAGAAAGATGCTTTGCAGATTTTTCATCGAGCATACATTTTGTTATGTCTAACACACATGGTTTTATTAAATTCTCAGCGATAGTGTGCGCTTCACCTGCTTGTGCAATGCGATACATGCATCATAGTTTTTTGTTTTTTGACTTTTCAATAACTGTTCTTTTTTACGTACAAAAAATTCTTTATTCTTGTCTTTAGACTCAGAGTGTACAGTTTCTAAATGTCGGCGCAACTTGGCATATGCCATGGAACTATTAGGAAGCAGTTAACTACATAACATGCAGAGAGGTGAGCCTTTGGAATCAACAAATCCGAAACTGATATATGATTCATCATACTTCCTTTTTTTCGCCTTTAAAACCGTGGAACTTGACGTCGTTGCATAATCGTCTGGATCGGTAATTGCTGTATACTCCGCGCGAACTACTTTTGAACATTCGGCTTCGTTAGAAGATGTTGTTGCAACACGTTTAACGCCTTTAAGCCCAAGTTCCATTCTTCTTTATTAATAATGTTACATGTCAGGATGGTGGGGTCAAAATAACGCACGATCGTTACTGCGTAAAAGAGTTTAGTCCAAAGAAGAACTGTACAATCAGAATACAGCAGTAGAACAATAAACACTTTGTTTCTAGCAGGTAGGTACTTATCACTCCGAACACTAATCATCAACTAACTAAGCATAGAGGCGCGGCGCGATCGCCGCTTTTATAGTCTTAGTCAGATCTCGAACATTCTCAAAAATACTCGAGTCGGCGAGCTTGTTTACAATTATTGTTAATCTCAGGGGCGGCTTTTATCAAAGGGACTCGCACTCACAAGTAGATATCGGCGGTGGCGGCATAGTAAAATTGTACGAGGCGAATTGTATATATGTATGTGTATATATGTATGTGTGTATGTATGTGTATGAATTGTATGTATGTGTATGAATTGTATATATGTATGTGTGTATGTATGTGTTTGGCTGCGCTTCGTGAATCGTGATACGCCGCGTCAGAACGGTCGAACAGAGAGAGTTGTTTGGAATTTTTTCTAAATTCTTGCGGAACCCCTACAGGGATGTCGCGGAACCCTAGGGTTCCGCGGAACACACTTAGAGAATGGCTGATCTAACATTATACCTTCACATATTACACGTTTTACTTCATCCATCACAAAATTGTTACAAAGACAAGACCTCCAGTCAAATACCAGGTTAGAAAACAGAATTTGAAATTTAGAAATTTCTAATTGCAATAAAGTCATTCATAATTTACGGTCTAGCTTAACAAAGCTCAAAAGAGACATCATTGACTTCTGAATTAATTGTTAAGAACTTTTCCAGTAAACAACAAGTTTTATACTCGTATAATAAGACTTTTCATAAAACCAAATTAGTAAATATTAACAAATATAGTTATATAGGTTATTAAATCTTGAGCTGAACTTGAAGCCAAAGGCAAAGCCGGGTTGAATTAAGAACCTTTTCAATGTAGCTTTATACCTATCCCTATCAAGGATATGTTTGCTAACGTTAACACAATTATGCATTATGTCACTGATGCGCAGCAGAGGGACGTATTATTAGCTAAATCTACGTACATCATAACTGACTATTTACATAAAAACATCAACAAAAATAGCTTTAATTTTTTCAGAGGTATGTTACATAAAACTCGTAAGTTTCTTAGTAAAAATACTAACAATATTATCATACCTTCAGACAAATGTAATGTAACTATAGTTCTGGAAAAGCAAAGATGTTTAGAACTATGTTTTGAATTGCTTTAATTCTGATAATGTATATGAGAGATTAAACAGAGATTTAACTAATACTGTTCAAACTAAATGTAACAACCTCATCAAGGAATTATGCAGTTCAGGACAAATAGATGATGTTACAAAGAAAAAATTAACCGGTTATAAGGAAGTTATACCCAAATTTTACGCTTTACCAAAGATTCATAAACCACAGCTGTCAGTGCGTCCCATTGTTGCATGTATTGGCGTTCCTACTAATTTATTAGCATCTTTTTTAACTGCGATTTTGACCAATGCATATGTCTCTAATGAATACTACATTAAAAATTCATTCAAAGTTTTTAAAAACTTTAATAACTATCAGTTACCTGGAGGCTATGTAATTGTCAGTCTGGATGTAGTCTCATTGTTCACTAATGTACATATAGATGCAGTTTTAAAAGCGATTGAAAACAATGGGAATTTCATTAGTTCTCATTGCCATATCAGCTTGGAATATTTCAAAAACTCATCTTTCTTTTCAACAACACTTATTGCACTTTTAATATTACTGTGTTTAGACAAACACTAGGAACTCCTATGGGAGGTACTATCTCTTCCGTTTTGGCCTGTTATATGATGGATCATTTACTGGATATGGTGATCACAGAATTGTTGTTTTATACAAAAGTATGTTGATGACTTAATCCTTGCTATTCCTACTAATGGATCCACCAAAATTCTACAGGTATTTAATAGTTATGACCCTCTACTACAGTTCACAATCAAACATGAGGATGATCTATGCTGTCCCCTTTCTTGATACCCAGTTTACCAGAAGCCATAACAACTCCCTGATAATTGACTGGCATAGAAAACCTCATAGTTCTGGACGTTTCCTTAACTATTGCTCTAACTATAGAGGCAACTCAAAACCAAGTGCTCCAACTATAGAGGCATCTCCCTACTTAATACGGCGTACAAAATCTTATCAAACATCCTATTAAGTAGACTAACACCTTTTGTAGAAAATTTCATAGGGGAATATCAAGCCGGATTCAGAAAAAATAGATCGACCATAGATCAGATTTTTACTATCAGGCAGCTGCTTGAAAAAGGATGGGAATTCAGTAGAACCATTCATAATCTCTTCATAGTTTTTTCTGCAATGGCAGAACTTTCAGTTCCAAAAAATCGTATCCAGCTCGTTAAAGTTTGTGTAAATGGCTGTAGATCTAGAGTGCGGATAGGTAACAAGCTCTCAGAGTCGTTTGAAATAAACAGTGGACTGAAACAAGGGGACGCGCTGTCACCTCTTCTTTTTAATATAATCCTGGAAAAAGTAGTAAGAACCGCACAAATTAGAACAGAACTACTGACAGTAAATGGACCAAAATTACTACTAGCATACGCGGATGACATTGACATTGTAGGAAATACCGTCACCAATGTAAAAGAAACCTTCAATAAATTAGAGAGAGAGGCAAAAAATACCGGTCTAAGGGTCAATGAAAAGAAAACCAAATATATGTGCATTAACAGACAAAAGAGACGAGATAGAATAGGACAAAATGTAACAATAGACCCCTATAACTTTGAAAAAGTGGAGAGTTTTAAATATCTCGGAGCGACTATCACCACAGATAACGATATCACGGAAGAGATAAAAGAGAGAATTCAGGCAGCAAACAGATGTATGTATAGCCTCCACAACACTATTAAATCGAACAGCCTAACACGAACATCAAAAATCAGGATATATAAAACAGTAATTAGACCGGTGCTCGTGTATGGGTGTGAGACGTGGACGCTGACAAAAGCAATGGAAAGTAAACTCAGATGCTTTGAGAGAAAAATCCTCAGAAAGATCTTCGGTCCCTATCACGATCCGAATACTAACCAATACCGAATGAGAACAAATGCCGAGGTCAAACAAATGTATAGTGCTAGCGACGTAGTCCAAGAGATTAAATCTCAACGTCTAAGATGGGCTGGCCATGTTCATAGGCTCCCTAATAACCACCATACCAAGTTAATCTGGGAAGAAGTTCCGACAGGGAGAAGGCCCTTAGGACGTCCACGAATGCGATGGAGAGATAATATATGGTCAGATTTGAGAACAATGGGGCTACCCACTGACCTAAACATCATGGACGACCGTTCGAGATGGAAGCAGGTTGTGCAGTCAGCCAAGACCCACTTCGGGTTGTAGTGCTACTAGAAGAAGAAGATATCATCGTCATTCAATGAAAATCAATTTGCTGAAGCAAATAAAGGCTAGAATTATAGCTATCAGTGATCCTTCTTTTCATCAGAAGAACTTGAGAATCCTTTTGAAACTTTTTTTCGACAATTTGTACCAAAAACACCTAGTCGCCAAGATATTAGTCAATTTGACTCTAAACATAGTACGCCAAAATGATGAGCTGCAAATTACTGACACAAGCGGAGAATCGAATGCCAATTGCTAATATACGTTTTTAAAATACGTTAAAGGCATAACACCCAGACTGGCAAGATTGTTAAAAGATATCACCAACTTAAACATAGCCTTTAAAACCTTATTAACTTCAAGATCTATATTTTTTAAGGTTAAAGATAAGAATGACATTAAGAATTGTTCCAACGTTTTCTTCCAGATTCCATGTAACAACTGTAACTTGGTATATGTGTGACAAACCGCACGCAGTTTAGGTAGTCGTTTAATTAGTCACCGGAGTGATAGCAGATTATATTCTGAAAGATCTCCTCTTGCGGAACATGTTAACAAAGAACATCATAAAATGAATTATAAATCGGTCAGAGTTTTAACTACATAGTCCAACTATACTAAAAGACTGTTTTTAGAAATGACATTAATTTCTCAGAATGCCAATGCAATGAACAAAAGGAGTGACATAAATCAATTAAGCACTATTTACTCCTACCTATTATATTTGGATAACCATTCTCATTCTCAATCCAATGATGTCTCAACAAGTGATTCATTGTAAATTTTTTAACTTTTAGTCTATTTTAAAGTATTTAGTATACAATTTTGGTTTTTGAACTTCAAACAACTTTCTGGTAAATTTTGATGTGTATTCGAACAGTAGTAGTACTTCATAAGAAAAATGGAAAAAAAGTGGTGTCATTTGAAATGTCCAGAAATGATATTTACTCTTAACGTCACATTTTACGAGAGGTAGCATTAGGAAGTGAAGGGCTAGCGGACAGTCAACAATCTGCCGACGTTCCCATACACCTCGTAGAGTTTGTACCTGAACTGTCTAAAGTATTCAGCATTGCCGGTGGGCCCTTATTGACCAAACAGCCTTTGGTAAACTTTTTGCCAAGTGTAGAAACAAGTACATATAAATGTCACGAGTAAGAAGATGGAGGCGAAAAACCTTTGCTCCTCTTTCAGAGCGACGACTGAGATGCATCAAGAATCTCTGAATATCTTGGAGAATGCTTCGGCCGTACATCATTGTCACCAAAGTGACCAATCACGAGACACAGATTATCACTTTGGCTGGCCAATCACAAAGCTCGTCATTAACTGCTTTGTCATTGGCGTTCCGGCGGAAGATTGCTGCGAATTATTAAACACAAAGTACATAAAAGGGAAGCACATTATCGTTCAAGAAGTCGAACAAAAAGACTTCATTCACTTTAAAGAATACATTCGAAGCACAAGAACCAGCGTGTTGACTAAGAACGCTTTCTACCTGTAAGATACGGCCTTTGTAATAGAAAAAGACAGTGGTCTTTAGAACTATTTTAGATTGTGTCGAACTGATCAAAGCGTTATTTAGGATCTGTGACGGTAAAGAGCGAATAAAAGCCCCAAGTGGGCTTGTAATTGCTTTTCTGATCAGATTGCCAGAAACCTTATGCAAATAGTAACCGTCCTTACAGGATCGAAAATACTGTTTACGAAAGCTAGTGACACGAAGCGAAGGACAGTAAGAAAAGTCGACACTGCTTGCATTCTTGCGCCTCTCTCGATGAGAGGAAACGTGATTACGGAACGAGGCGAGAAGGCTGGTATCTCTGTGGAATTAGAGACATACACCGTGCTCAGAATACATTTAAAGTCGTACGAAAGTCATTAAAAGAAAGCTTTAAAGTATTGTGGTTGCCGGTGTCCTCTCGTCGACCACTGAGGCCCGGCAAAACTTCTTGCACGTAGAAGCCTGAATCCCGTTAAACTCCATGAACATGAGGATGAAATCAAAGAATTTAATAAACTCTTCCAGAGCGCCAGTCATAGAGCGTCGATAACTTCAGATAACATGGAGGACGCTACCGGCCGTACGACATCATTCTAGAAAGAACACATTAAAGTCATACGGGAAACTGAAATTTAGAATACTTTTTTAATTCCACAATAAATCTTATAAGTTTATTTATAAATCGTTAAGTGACAATTACATGAAATACCAGTAAGTGAACACATCATATTAGTTTTCATTAATATAACGTGATCAACCAGTTTTTTGTTGATTTGTAATTTAGCAATTATCAATAAGATACGACTCAAGAAATATTATTCCAGTTTTATTACCTGTTTGATTACTAGTCAGGTCCGTATTATTTTTAAACACATGTCCTGTGTTAAAATCAAAAATGGAACCTAATATTCAGAGTCTCTCTAACACACCACAAGTATTGCAATCACAGACAAATACCAATAAAACCTATTCATCAGCAGCTTCTACACAATTTCCCTCAAAACATCAAGCAATTGTCTTCAGCGCTTTAGAAAATACGCGACTGCAAGATTAATTAATTCCTTTGGGTAACCAAATTCGTCCCAAAAATATTATTTTTGGGACGAATAAAATATTTTTATTAAATATTATATTTTCCTCCCGACTATCCAATAATCGAATTTGCATGTATCTTGCAAACAAACAAGTCGTGGACGAATTCATGCAAAATCATGGACAAATAGAAATCCAGAACAATATTTTACAAGCTAGAAGATTAATCTCACCAGCAACACCTATTGTTTTTTCAAACGTATGTCCAACAATACCACACAGTCTGTTAGTTGAATATCTACAAAGTATTGGACTTAATATGGTCTCTCCTGTCACTTTTCTAAAAATCAGTTCCACTCTTTCCGAATATAATCATATTTTAAGTTTCAGAAGACAAATATACGTCAGTCCCCATATCTCCTTACCCGACTCATTCACCTTAGACTTCGATAATACAACATATCGAATATTCTTATCTCAAGAAACTATGGCCTGTTATAACTGCAAAAAGTCTGGTCATATCGCCACCAACTGTCCTGATAAACTAGAATCAACAACAAACCTAATTGATTCTAATAACATTCAATCTACTACTTTTTCCTGCCCTGACATCATGCCTCAACCTGCAGCAACATCCATATCAAACGAACAAATGTCCGTCCAAGGAAAATTAGCAAACAATCTGAGCAATCCTAACAGTGCTAATGGTCAAGAAGAAGTTAACACCATGGAAAGCTGCAAAGTAATTAATATCGATCTCCGGCCGAAACGTAGTATCAATGATGTTCTTACGTCTCCAGAAACAACTTCTGAAACAACAGAAAAATCATTTGCTGTACCTGCATCCAAACCTAGAGTCAAGAAAGTTAAAAGCAATGAGGAGCATACATGCATAAAATCAACAAAATCATATGACCTTGAGCCTGCCAAAGATATTATCCAAAATCATCTACCCACATTTGTCCTCAATTTTGACCAATTAAATCTACTTCTAAGCAATGTTAACGGCGTGCAGGATCCTTCTAAAATATTTCAAGTTTACTTCTGACCTTGGGGGATTAGCTCGTATGCTAACTAAAGTTCATCCACAATTAAAAGATAGATCAACCAAACGTCATATCACCTTCTTAAGAAAGAAAATCCTCCAACACTTTCGTAACGACATCTCTGAATCCGAGGGCAAGTCATCTCAGGATAACCCGTAAATTCATATTTTTTCTTATATAATATAATTCACTAAACTACTGCAATGAAATATAGATGGATGTTTCCATCGACTTCCCAATCTAGATCCAATTCTCCGTCAGCATTACGAACATTGCTATAAAATATTTACAGATGCATCTAAGTGTGATAAATGAGTAGATGCTGCATTCGTTACTCCAAACGATACGTATCAATTTCGTCTCCCAACCTTCTTTTCGATTTTTTCCGCTGAACTCTATGTGGTGTTTAAAGCTATCATACATATAAATTCTAATAAAATTCCTAACTCTGTTATCTTAAGTGACTCACTAAGCGCCCTTCAAACCCTTAAACAGATCTATCCTAAAGGTCCCCTTGAGAAACTGATAAAACTAGAACTTACGCAAGCTCAAGAAAATTCTAGGAGTATCAGATTTATATGGATTCCATCCCACATTGGCATTGCTGGCAACGAAAGTGCGGACCAGTGCGCGAGTGAAATTGCTAAATGTGCCAATATAGAAAAAGCCGAGTATCGAAATACCGCGAGTGATATAAAAGCCTTTATAAAGAATCGAGTTTTGTGCAAGTGGAAAAACGAATGGCAATCTTCTCAAACATCTCTGAAGCAAATTAAAAATGACGTTGCAGCTTGGAAACCCTTAACAAGGAACAGAAGAAAACAATTGGTGATAACGAGATTACGAATTGGACACACGAGACTTACTCACTCATACTTATTTAACAAAAGTGATCCACCTATTTGCGATACATGTAATGTACAATTAACCATTAACCATTTAATAATTGAATGCCATAGATTTGCCAATTTTCGTGTTACATTTAACATACCTAAGAGTTTAAGTAATTTATTAGTCACTAATTTCTCAGCTAGTAATATTGTAAAGTTCTTAAAATCTATAGGACTATTTTATAAACTCTAATTTTGTAGTCGAAAGAAAATGCAAAAAAGTATTTTTGAAGTGTGTATATTTTAGGCAATTCCTAGCTGAGCGCTTTCAGCTTTACAAAGCCATCATCAGAGCTATGCTACAATAAAATGTTCTTATAAGTACTAATTGGTAAAGATTATAATTTTTTTAACTTACGTCAATTTTTTAAATACCACTACAAAGGAGAGATCTCATTTCCTTAAATTTCAAAATTATGATTTTTTTAAGTGTTGAAGTTCTTAAAACATATAAAAAACATATAAAAAGCAGACACTGGACTTCACAAACACGTTAAAAAATTGAAAAAAATTTTTGTCATGGTACGGGTGTAAGAACCCGACCATTGATTGATGTGAGGACGTAGACAGAATAGAACTAATGAAATTAAATGTCGGTCCTTTTAAACGATTTTTCAAAAGTGACAGTTGACAAATGTCATATATAGGAAATAGAGATTGTTTTTTAAATTCTTACAAAATTATTTAGTAGTTTGGAATTACTAATAGTCATTAAAGACTTTCTAAAAATTAAGTTTTAAATTAAATTTTATGTGTTCATCACATCATACAGAATGACATTAGTTTTGTAAATTCACTCAAGTCATTGCTCAAGGTCAATGTATGTTCAATCTGACAGCCATCCTTAAGAAACAAGAGCTCAAATTGTTCAACAACAATATAAAGAAGAAACATGGTATTAATGTTACGTTATCTGATACTTAAGTGTATTGAGAATTGTATCTCTTGATGGAAAATTGTAAAAAATTTGCATAAAAAATTTTTTAAGAATGTATTTTCATGTTTCAATTAAGAATAACTGTCAAATGAATTACAAAATGTTGTAAATTTCTAATGAAGTTTAAAATTTGTTTAAAAATATAAAAGTATGAAAAATATATAATAAGATTGCATGAGGTCACCCTTCTTCCTCTAAAGTCTCCCATAATAATTTAAAAAGAGGTTTATAGTTGCAATTGAGGTTGATTTGTGTGTTTAAGCAACAATCAGGGTTTAGTTTCATTTCTTTGGATATCTCTAGATCTTTCAAGAGATTCATGAGTCTAAAGTTTTTATTGGGAATGTTGTGTAAAATTTTACTGTTTTCAGAAGGAGAAAAGGAATGATTATTAAATTTAATGTGATATCCAAAGTTTGATTTTTCTGGGTTATTGAGGTGTTCTTTGATTCTTTGATTCAGAGTTCTCATTGTTCTACCTACATAAGTCATATGAATCAAAGAATCAAAGAACACCTCAATAACCCAGAAAAATCAAACTTTGGATATCACATTAAATTTAATAATCATTAATTTTCTCCTTCTGAAAACAGTAAAATTTTACCCAACATTCCCAATAAAAACTTTAGACTCATGAATCTCTTGGAAGATCTAGAGATATCCAAAGAAATAAAACTAAACTCTGATTGTTGCTTAAACACACAAATCAAGCTCAATTGCAACTATAAACCTCTTTTTAAATTATTATGGGAGACTTTAGAGGAAGAAGGGTGACCTCATGCAATCTTATTATATATTTTTCATACTTTTATATTTTTAAACAAATTTTAAACTTCATTAGAAATTTACAACATTTTGTAATTCATTTGACAGTTATTCTTAATTGAAACATGAAAATACATTCTTAAAAAATTTTTTATGCAAATTTCTTACAATTTTCCATCAAGAGATACAATTCTCAATACACTTAAGTATCAGATAACGTAACATTAATACCATGTTTCTTCTTTATATTGTTGTTGATCAATTTGAGCCCTTCTTTCTTAAGGATGGCTGTCAGATTGAACATACATTGACCTTGAGCAATGACTTGAGTGAATTTACAAAACTAATGTCATTCTGTATGATGTGATGAACACATAAAATTTAATTTAAAACTTAATTTTCAGAAAGTCTTTAATGACTATTAGTAATTCCAAACTACTCAATAATTTTGTAAGAATTTAAAAAACAATCTCTATTTCCTATATATGACATTTGTTAACTGTCACTTTTGAAAAATCGTTTAAAAGGACCGACATTTGATTTCATTAGTTCTATTCTGTCTACGTCCTCACATCAATCAATGGTCGGGTTCTTACACCCATACCATGACAAAAAATTTTTTCAATTTTTTAACGTGTTTGTGAAGTCCAGTGTCGGCTTTTTATATGTTTTTTATATGTTTTAAGAACTTCAACACCTAAAAAAATCATAATTTTGAAATTTAAGGAAATGAGATCTCTCCTTTGTAGTGGTATTTGAAAAATTGACGTAAGTTAAAAATTATAATCTTTACCAATTAGTACTTATAAGAACATTTTATTGTAGCATAGCTCTGATGATGGCTTTGTAAAGCCGAAAGCGCTCAGCTAGGAATTGCCTAAAATATACACACTTCAAAAATACTTTTTTGCATTTTCTTTCGACTTGTCATAAGTGTGTACAAAAAATATCAGTCTTTTGAGTTCTAATTTTGTAATTCTGTAGCCGCCGCTAATAACCATTATGGTGGATGCGGCTGTAATTTCTAAATAAAAAAAAATAATAAATCTTATAATTGGGTTAAAATAATACCTAAATATATATTAAAGTTTGTGATACACACACATAGTTAAAATTAGTTTTTTGGCAGCATACTTAATTTTCAAAATCCTAATTAAGTAGTAAATCCTAAAGGTACACAGTTCATGTAAGAAATTAACCTGTAATATAGATCTACAAATTTTAAGTGTTTATAAGCCATATTTTTAAGTATTTGTAAATTTATATTTTTATATTTAACGTGTAACATACACATACATAGAAAAAATACTTATAATATTTCTTGACGTTCTTACAAACGATAACTAACGTTAAACATAGCATTATATAACCTATATAAAATAATAAATCTATTTCCCAATTTGAGACATTAGTATGAAAAAACAAACTACACTTAAATACATAGTTATATAAATTTTCAACTAGTAAATTGTTAAATTATTTTCTCTGACCAATGATTCCAGGTCTTAATAAGTTCATAAAACGATTTTCCAGGACTCTCAGTAGAAGAAAGCTGACGTGCACCTACAATTATATAATCCGTGGCTATGTATCCAAGCTGAACACCTTTCTCTATTAAAACCTCCAAAGCATCAATCTGGTATTTGCCAGGAACATAATTGGTAAATGTTCCAATAAAGCCTATACCAAAACTCATTTTATTATAATATAATGTGTGCGCCCCTTGAGAAGTCCAGCCTCTTCCTTCGTAAATTTTACCATCACCTCCAATTAAAAAGTTGTAGCCGATATCACTCCAATGGCGGTTTTCTATGTGAAATGCTTGAATAATACGAGTCTGAAGTTTGCACTCTGCTGAAGTTAGACACGATTGTGTGGCGGTGTGGTGAATTATTATTAGGGAGACAGGGGTATGTAGCGTATCCAGTCGTGATGTAGGAGATTGAGCCAACCAATATATTCTTGACACATAAAGATTGTCAAAGGATGATGAGTTGTTATCTAAAAAAAAGTAATACATAAATTACTATTAAAGAAACTTAACACATATAAAGTAGCGACTGTATAGTTTTCAACGCTACGAATTTAATATTTAAGAGATATAGAATAAGATTTAATGTAACAAGTGACCAGTTGGATGCCAACTTTGTCCTTTTTAATATAACTCGTGATAGTCCACTCTTTCTTCTGTTGTGCTTTTTATTTATTATCTTAATATTATACAGTTTCTCCTCCTAAACAACTGTCTATTACACTACCGGTTTTAAAACTAACACTAGTTTATTACTTTAATAACAATATGCTGTTATTAAATCTAATATTACAAACTAATAGTACAACCTGCCCAAAGTAGAACAAAAATTAACTTATTTTTAACCTAGGTTGACTAAGATCATTCATTTTTTCTCATTAGTATCGCTTAGCTTGCAGCAGTTAATTCTATATAACAGTGGTTCCCAAAGTTTTTTAGTTCGCGGCGCACTTAATAAACTAGAATTTTTCCGCGGCGCCCTAAGTCAAAATATTGATTTAACGTCTAACTTTAACTGTAGTTAATACGGTTTCTGTTGCAGTTGATATGGTTGGGTTAATTTAATAATAATGAAACATACTTTAAATTCACAAACAATTTATTGAAAAAATAATTTCAGTAATTAATGGGATAAATAAGCTTGTTCTTGTTCATTACACAACTTTTCAAATCTCGGAATCAAACTGGACACAGCTACCCTCATTTCTTGTTCCACGTTAATTTTCGCACGGTATTTACTTTTTATTACAGCGACCGCCAAAAACCTAGCTTCGCACAAATAGGATGTTGCAAATGGAATTAAGATGCGCAGAGCTCTACCACTCAGCAGCGGATATTCATCTCTTACTTATATCCAAAAATCAGTTAGTTCCGTGCAGCCAAACTTTGTCTTAAACGTATTGTCGCAAGCCAAATCAATGAGATTTTCTTGTTCTAAAGAAGTAAATTCAAAAGAAGCTTCCGCTGTAAATGGATCTTGAATCCATGCAAACTGGTCGATATTATCAGCTTGAAAGTATTTTTCGAACCATTTGATAAGCTCTGATAAGTGATCCGCAAAAATAGATTTAATATTGCAAGAGATATTAACTTTATTGGAGATAATAAACTCCTGCAACAAGGGACAACAATCAATGATATTATTATCATTAATTTTTCTCTTCCATACTTCTAATTGTTTTCTGAAAGCTGAAATCTTCTCCGCCAATTTTAAAATGGGCGTGTTGCGGCCTCGCAGGGAGAGATTCGACGCATTTAACTTTTCAAAGATATCACATAAGTATGCTAGTTGAATCAAAAAATCCGTTTCTACAAAGTACTTGGCACACTGGTGTTTTTCTTCTTTAAGAAAAATGTAGATTTCTTACCGTAATTGGAACGGACGAGACAAAACATTACCACGAGAGAGCCATCGTGAGTGGCAGTAGTATAACAGAGACGTGTGTTCTGCACCCATATCCTCACACATTTTTTTTGAAAAACCTTGCTTTCACCGACCTAGTTTTTATATAATTTACCAGTTACCACACGTTCTAAGACCAAATTTAGTGAAGGACCACACGTTCTAAGACCAAATTCTTTAATGCAAGCGCTTACCTATGAATGATGCAATAGGTCCATACTGAATCCTTAGCTTTGTTTCGAATAAGCGCCTGTAATCCTCCATAACGGCCAGACATTGAACGACCACCATCAGTGCAAACATTAACGTACTTTGTCCACTCCAAATTGTTTTCAACCACAAATGTATTCATGATCTCGAACAAGTCTTGCGCCTTTGTACTTGCAGTGATTTTTTTACAAGACAGAAGATCCTCCACAATGGTATTATCATCCAAGAACCTTATGTAACAAATCAAGTGTGTATCTTTACTAGAATTTGTTGTCTCATCCAACTGTAACGCAAATTCACTTTCTTTTATTTTTTCAATTATTTGGTCATTATGATCCTTCGCCATACGCTGAATTCTGCGACTGATGGTGTTGTTAGATAAAGGCACCGATGAAAGAAGTTTTCCCGCAGATTCTCCGATCATAATGTTTACTAAATCTACAGCATCCGGTAGAATTAATTGTTCTGCGATTGTGTGGGGCTTTTTACACTTTGAAACTTTATACGCAACCTTGTATGACGCCAGCAAAGCATTTTTAGGTATCGACAAATGCTTGGAAAAGTTACCTTATTGTTGCTTCAAATCATTTAACTTCCTGGTAAAAAAGCTACGAGGTTTGTCAGCAAAGTTTGGATGATTGGCTTCCAAGTAGCGTTTTAACTTACTTGGAAGCATGTATTTTGGAGCCAAAAGTTTCAGGCACAATATACATTGTGGGCTCTCTTCATCATTGACGTTTGTTGATGTAAAGCCAAAATCCAAATAGCTGTCATCACATTTACGGTATTTTCGTTTCTTCACGACTCTACCACTAGTTTGTGGTGCATCCACTTTATTTTTAGAACCACCTTGTTTATTTAAATTCAAAAACTTTTCCATTTTTACAGCAACTTTTGTACACAAGTAGGTGAAACAACCCTGTTTATGTTCACACTGATAAACGAAACGATGCGAACAGTATGAAACTACAAATTCAACTAACTAAAATTTAGATAAGTAAAAATTTATAGTTTTAAAATGTGCACGTGCAAAGAGACGATTGAATTTGCCGACCGGCAGTGATTTATGGCCTGTCGGTCCGAAGTCAATTTACAGTAGTGACAGAATTGTTTCGTGGAATTTAAAATATCGAGGATATATTGTCGGCATCAAATAAAATTACTAATAACTGAACTCGTTTATCATGGGAAACATCTTTATATAGGTAAATTTTAAAAGTTAAAAAGTTGTCATAACAACTTTAGTTTAATGTTTATTTAATACTTGAAGGTAATTATGTGATTTGATTATGTCTAATATTGGAAGAAAACTTTCGCGGCGCCCCTGTAGTCGAACCACGGCGCCCCAGGGCGCCGCGGCGCACAGTTTGGGAAGCACTGCTATATAACAATAAAACGCTGAAAACTTTGTTTTCAAAACTTCCACAAAATGTATTATATCTTATAACTACAGATATTTTACTGTATAGTATTTAACTGAATAGATTGAGGAAGGGAGAACTGCTTTTCTGAGTTGGTCAGTCATAAATTTGAGATCTCCACTGCTGCTATACTTAAACAAAATAAATACAAACCTACTGAAGAGTCATTCTTAGGTTCATTGCTATAACTATAAGAATAGCCTTTGTAATATTCATCTGATATTTTAAGAACACCCCATGTCGTAAGTGAAACAAATATTGTTAATAAACTAGATACTACTAGCACTTTTAAACATTTGAAGTCACATGTGTTGGTACAATGGATATCTAAAACAAAAATTGTAATTAAACTAATAAATTTTTAACTTACGGTACTTACGCCAGCAAGGTAGAGACAAGCTAGCGAAAACTTAAAAGAAATATATTTAACAATACATATTTAAAAATATATTTAACAAGAAATATATTCAATATATAAACATGGAGGTGACAATTTCTCTAAGAATATGTAGGGAACGTCATCAGATCCAGCAGCTGTGTTTTTATAGGATTTAAGTGCAGATTTTGTTTTGTAATAAAAGAGTTCTGGTAGTTGGTATCTTGCGAAACTGATGAAGGAAGGGAAGAGTATATAGGGTTAGGTCCAAATTTATTGCGAAAATTTTTTAAAAGTTTTCTGCCAGAATCTTGGATATCTCTCTAAGAAAGAGATTAAAGATTTTAATGTTATTTTTTTGCCTTGTATCTGTCCAATTTTGTTCCAAACTAAGCTTGGACTAGTGTTTTCACTTATTGAGCAGATCTATTGTTTCCATGAAGTTTTCTTACTTAATTTAATAGTGTGTCTAGATTTGGCGCTTGCTCTTTTTAGTTTAATATTTCACATTTGTTTTTGCTGTAAATTTTTAAAGCCAATTTTTGTTGCTGCACGGCGTCTTAGCAATAAGAGTATTTCGCCATTGGACATTCTTTCATTTAGCTGAAATTTACCGATTTCCCGATGTGCGCTTCAGCAAAGCGAATAGAGTTTGTGAATTTGGTAACGTCCATATCAATGTTATCAGTTAGAGTAAGTTTAGGTAGAAAATGGTCAGTTTCAATAATATAATTAGTCCAATTAAATTTTTTTTGGACCAAAATATTTTTCAATATTTGAGAATTTGACGTATCTGAGTTAGTTATACAGAATGTAAGTAGGTCATGTTAATGTAGAAGCCAATTTTGGGTCACTTAAGCTTAGATCAATATTGGAGAAAAAACCAGTAGAAATAATAAAATAAGTATGAGAAACAGTGTTTAACAAACATGTTTAATAACATTTTCAATAATCTTACCATATGTGTAATTGAAACCCCACAATACATTATGAGCATTTAAATCCCCTGGAAGTATGTAGGGGCTAGGTAGTTTAAAAACTAGATTTAGAAATTCTTTTTTAGAGAGAATAAACAAAGTATAAATGCAAGAGAAAGAGAATGACTTCTATTCATTATGAATGTTGTGATTAGATTCGACATCAGAAGGGTTATCAGACAAGACACTTAAGATTTTTTTAAGATTCTAGAGATACGGTTTTTTAGTGATCTTTCCATTATACTTGTGTAGAGCAGCGACTCAAATTAATTTAAATTGTACTAAAGTTCTGCGCCTTAAAGGGGAAGAACATAAGCATCGGATTATTGAGTTTCATGATCTCGAGCATCGTTAGAAATGAGCCTATTTACAAAATATCATATAAATTACAAATTAAACAAATTAAATTGGGCAAAATCTTTTGTACACAATTCAAACACAATAAGACCCTCAAGGTTAGGCACATTTTAACAAAATTTAATAAACAATAAAAAAGTTATTTACAATATTCAAAAATAGCGATATTGTTTATTTTGCAATAACTTTTTGTTTATCATCCGATTTCAATTTAGCATATCTCATTTTATGTATCTTTTTTGAGTTGTCTTTTGATGTCAAATCTCTAAATAGACAAGTTTTTAAGTTATGAACCAAATAATAAGTCGAAGAAGTCTTAAAGTTATTAAATAGAATGAAAAACAATAAAGCAGCTGGTGATGATCAAATCGTTATTGAGGCAGTTAAAGCAGGAGGAAAGACAGTATTGAAAGCATTGACGCAATTATATAACTTATGCCTTTCAAACGAGGTTACACCATCTCAGTGGAATAAAGCTGTTATAGTAGTCATGCACAAAAAGGGAGATATAATAGAGCTAAAGAACTATAGACCTATTAGCCTGTTATCTCACGTTTATAAGTTGTTTATGAAGATAATAACTAATAGGTTGACATCAAAACTAGACTTCTATCAACCTTGCGAGCAAGCAGGATTTAGAGCTGGATACGGAACAAATGATCATTTGCAAACCATTAAGTCGTTGATTGAAAAAACCATTGAATATAATAGATCCCTGATACTTGTCTTTGTCGACTTTGAAAAAGCATTTGATACGGTCCATCAAAGTGAAATGCTCCAAGCTCTAACACAATGTAGAATAGATCACCGATACATATCTCTCATCAGATACATCTATCAACATGCTACAGCCTGTGTAAGACTTAATGAAGATACTGGGACTTTTCGTATTGAAAGAGACGTTCGGCAAGGAGACAACATGTCTCCTAAATTATTTACAACTTTGCTAGAATACGCTTGTAAAACAATAGATTGGAACGAAAAGGGCATCAATGTAGATGGAAAATTTTTAAATAACCTTAAATTTGCAGATGATATCGTTCTTATTGTCGACAGCTTTGATCAGGCACAGATAATGCTCCAAGAACTCCATACTGCCACAAAAAGAGTTGGTCTTAAAATAAATTTTTTAAAAACACAATTTATGACAAATTTAGTCCACAACAAAAACATCTCAGTAGAAGATAAAGATATTGAGCCAGTTGACTCCTATAAATACTTAGACCATGAGATTAGAATAAGTCGAGACAACCAAACAATCGAGCTGAAAAGAAGAATAAACCTCGCTCGGGCTGCATTTGGAAGGATGAAGGATATTTTTAGGTCTAAGATTCCAATGTGTCTAAAAATAAAAGTATTTAATCAATGTATTTTGCCAGTGATGACCTACGGCGCAGAAACCCTAACGGTCACAAGAACAACAGTGAGTAAACTACAAGTTGCGGAAAGAGCAATGGAGAGAATTATGTTAGGGATTTCTCTACGTGATAGAATACCCAATGCTACTATACGCAAAAGATCAGGAGTAGCAGACGTTATTGAAAGGATAACAACACTAAAGTGGAACTGGGCAGGTCATGTAGCAAGATCAGTTGATGACCGGTGGACAAAAAGAATTTTGGAATGGAGACCCCGAATACAAGCTTACAGAAATAGAGGTCAACCCCCAACGAGATGGACAGATGACATAAAAAGAGTGACTACAAATTGGATTCAGATGGCGCAAAATCGGACTAAGTGGAAAAGCATGCGAGAGGCCTATGTTCAGCAGTGGACGTTAGAGGCTAGTTGTTGATGATGATGAATAAGTTTGACGTTTTAATTGATGTGCCAGGTGAGCATCCTACCCATTGTAAAAGGAAACAAGGCTCAAAGAACATATATAAAGCCTCGGAACCTGACGTAACCTAAGATGATGAACCACGCAAAGAAAAGGAAAGAAAGGAGGAAAAATAAGCCCACAATCAGATTAGTAACATGGAACATTACTTCTTTCAACAACAGAGACCAAGAGATAATAGAAGAACTGACTAAACAAAAACATAGACATTTGTGCAATCCAAGAAACCAAGAAAAAAGGTAAAGGCCAAAAAGAATATAACCAATATTTCTTAGCACACAGTGAAGTAAAGAAAAAAGAAGGAGCACGAGCAGGCGTATGTATATTTGTATGTAAAGACATTAAGGAGGAACTAGAAACATTCTACGAACAAT
The DNA here is from genome assembly GCA_918026665.1 of Diabrotica balteata. Lineage (NCBI taxonomy): Eukaryota > Metazoa > Arthropoda > Insecta > Coleoptera > Chrysomelidae > Diabrotica > Diabrotica balteata. The sequence goes on from OU898283.1 coordinate 87,087,949, forward strand.
TGCAAACCATACTGGATGAAATACTTCATGAAGAGCCCTTTATTCTTATGGGTGACTTTAATACACGAATCGGAAATGAAATAGTTCCAGGAGTAACACAAAGATTTAATGAAAACCATGTCAATACAAATGGAGAACTCATGGCTAATCTCTGTGCTTTTAACGAACTCCAAATCAATAATACATTTTTCGACCATCAGATCCAGTACAAATATATATTTGAAAACTCCAGAGGGCATAAATCTATTATTAATTTTATAGTCACTAATAGAAAAATCCAGCCAAAGCAATTTTTAGATATCCGAACTTTATACTCAGCAGACGCAGAGAGTGAAGACAAATTAGTACTAGCAAAGATAAGAATAAAAATAACACCAAAACAAAATTTTCTATAGGAAATCACCGGGAAAAAATTCAATGTAGGGAACGACTCTACAAGAAAATGTACCAAAGAAGGCTAGCATAAAAGATACAGCTGAAACAAATAGACGACATCAAGATATAAACGCGAGCTGGGATAAAATTAAAAACAACATTGAAGAAGCAGCAACAGCAGAAGCTCTAGGAAAACGCAAAATCTTACTGAACAAAAGAAACAACAACAATACAACCATGGTTCAGAAAAGAAATAAAAGAGAAATGTAAAGAGAAACAAGAGGCCTACACGAAATACAAAACGTCAAATACACCAGAATCCCAAAACAACTATAGAAGAATACGGAATGAAACAAAGCAGTTGGTAAGAAGAACAAAAAATGAACACTGGAAACAGTTTACAAAAAGGATGGAAAGCGACTTCTACGGTACACAAAAACAAATATGGAGATTTATAAGAAAGAAACGAAAGAAATGGCAGAATTAAAGGAATACAATAACATACCAGCAAACGAATGGAAAATATACCTAACGGAACTGTTTAAAGCAAAGGAAAATAATAATAAACACAATAACGTACCTAAATTAAGACACGAAATAAGAATCAATTTTCAGGAAGTAGAAATAGCCATAAATTCGCTCAAAAATAGAAAGTCACCAGAACCAGATTAGAGAACCAACGAGCTTCTAAAATACGGAGGAGAAAGTATAACCCTAGAGATGACAAAACTTATACAAAAACTAATATTGCACTGCAAGATACCAGACGCATGGAAACAGGTTAATGATACCAATGTTCAAGAAAGAAGATAAAGAAGACCCCAGCAACAATTATAGAGGTATAAATCTACTGAACACCGCACTTAGGCTTACCACAGAAGTCCTATCCAATAAAATCAATAAACTAACAACTTTATCAGATGAACAATAAGGATTTAGATCCAAAAGATCCTGCGTAGACGCCGTATTTGTACTAAGACAAATTACAGAAAAGGCCATCGAGTACAATAAACTAGCATATCGATGTTTTATAGACCTGACAAAGGCTTTCGATCGCATACAAGTCGAAGACGTCTTACACCTACTGTATCAAAGAAACATACCAATCAATATTATACAAACCATCGAAAATATCTCCGTCCAAAATCGAATACAGGCAAAGATGAATTAAAAACTAACACAGTGTATACAAGTACAAAGCGGAGTCCGACAGGGTGACTCGTTGAGCCCACTTCTCTTTAATATAATAATGGACGAAATAATGCAAGCAGTACGTTAAGGTCATGTCTACAGAATAGTGAACAAAGAAATCCAAATATTGTGTTATGCTGACAACGCCGCATTAATCGCCGAGACAGAAGACGAGCTCCAAAGATTAATACATATCTTCAATACAACAGCTAAGAAATACAATATGACAATATCAGCAGTAAAAAACCAAATATATAAGAACATCAAAATACCCACTATGGTGTAAAATCGAAATTGATGGAAAAATAATAAAGCAATTACTATTTAACTGGGAATAAGCCACAATTAAAGATAAAAATACGTTTATTGACGTTTTAATTTCCACTTAGGAAATCGTTCTCAAAATACAAACAGTTGTTTGTATTTTGAGATTTTATATTTTGCTTATTCCCAGTTAAATAGTAATTAATTTAAAATGCCACAAGAAAATAGCTTTAGAACAATAATAATAAAGCAGGAAGCAAGGTTTAGATATCTGGGAATAGATATAACTAGTTACGGAGATATTGAAGAAGAAGTACGGCAACAAAGCTTAAAAGCAAGTAAAACGGCAAGTTCTCTTAATGACACAATCTGGAAGGACAAACACCTAAGACAAGACACAAAAACAAGAATTTATAAAGCAGCAATTGGACCTATATTAACATACATGGTGGAGACAAGACCTCACATATCTAAAACGAGACGACTGCTAGAAACAACAGAGATGAAAATATTCGACTAATATCAGGGAGAAGTCTGTTGGATAGGGAGAGAAGCAAAAACATAAGAAGAGCATGCAATATAGAAGACATAAATAGATGGGTGAAAAAAACGAAAACAGGAGTTAAACGAACATATCAGTAGAATGGCAGAGGATAGAATAGTACGAATAGCAGGAGATAAGTCACCAAATGGACGAAGAAATATTGGCAGACCAATAAAAAGATGGTGCGACAATTTAAACAATTTAGGAGGCTAATATTGAATAAGAAACATGCTTCAAAAGCCTACATAGTAGAAGGAAGACGAAGAAGAAGAACGTTTTGTTTGTTTATTTAATCATAATTCCTCTAAAAATTGACGAATCCCTAGATGAGAGTCTTTTTGTACTGTACAAACTCGTCTTTACAGTTGTAACGAAAAAAGGTTTATTTTGATTGGTCTATATACTCATCTCTTTTAAAACAGTTGTGACTTTAGTTTGTAACAAAATATGCTAAAAATATACATACCTTTATTTTTACTTGAATACGACAATTTAATAGTAAAAACAGGTTTCTGTGTTTGATCACCAAATTTTAAATCATTCTGCATTTTAAAAATAAGTGGTAATTATTCACAACCAGTTCTTAACACGACGATCACAACACTAAAGTAATTTTTAACTTTGAACGACAAAAGTTTAACATTGTGAAACCCAGAAATGTAAATAAATAATACATTATGTTTATACATTATACGTTGAAACAATATCTCTTGCCAGATTGCTTATATTTCTTGGTAATTGCTAATAATATCACCAATATAATTTTATTTACTCGTGCTCAGATAGATATTGTTTTATATTGTGGATATGTACTTACTGTTTGTTATCTTTGATATGGAGATAATCCGGTTTTAAAAAGAGCCGGTTACTTTCACAATAGAGATTAGTTTTCTATGTAGGTCTACTTCCTACTTTCCTTCATAAAAGTATGATATCTCTGATAACTGAAAATTAAATATAATTTTATTCTATTGTAGCTATTTTAGTATTGCCTTAAAAAAATATTTTTTAAACCTTTTTTTAGCTGGAAAAATATTCCAGATTATCTTTGTTGCTAACTGGCAGTCGTTGGCGGTTATCTGGACTCTTCAAACCATCAGAGTTTTGTACAATTTTTGTACCTTTAACAAAAACCAATCGACGGCCTAATTAACAAACCACGTAACTCCAAAAAAATCGAATTTTGGATTTTAATTTTATTATAATGATCTACGGTAGCTCTACATTTCTGCCTAAGCAGTAAACTCAAAAAAAATTAACTAATTAGAGAAATGGAAGAAACACAACACGTATCTTTTTTGGTGGGAAATTTGTTAACGCAAACCTCGTAACTCCTGGCTGTGACAGCCTGTTTCCATAGTGTAGCACGTGAGTTGTGTGGTGCTTGGCTGATTTATTCTGCCTGTGTAAATATATGTTTCCAGTTCATCCAATGATTCTTAAATTTGATGGTAAGTTTCTTTAATGTTCTAACCTTAGCTTATTCTCGCCTGTTTAATCTCAAATACATTAGCAAATCGATAAATTTCAAAGACAATATAGTTACTTGGATTTCTTACAAATCAAAATGTTTGGTTAGTTTCCTATTCAGTGGAGTTACGGCTTTTGTTACTTACTCTTCGTTTAATAAATAATTTACTGTTGAAATATGTAGATATATTAAAATTTTAATACGTTTCATGTTAAATAATTATGAACTATATTATACCATAAGGATTTTACGACAAAGTATAAATATTTTTAGTATTAGGAGTTACGTGTTATGTAACAAACTTTTTTTGGAGTTACGAGTTTTACCGATGAATGATAACGGAGTTACTTGTTTTTACAAGGGTAATTTACATAAGAATGGTTTAAACTCTTAAGTGGTATGTCAGTTAAGTGTCAGATTTTCAAATAAAGCTGACAACTAACAGGGATTTGTTTTGTTTGCAGGAGAAAAATGTTTTCGAGAACAAGAAAAATATTAGACTTAGCAAAATGTGCAGCTTAATCGGTTCAGACCAATTGTTCAATTATACCAACAAAGAAACAAATCAACTTAACTCCCGAGGCTAACACAGCAGTTGACAATAGTGATTCCAAATCAGATTTTTTAATAGAGACTGATAATGGTACCTTACTTCCGGTTCAGACCTACAATAAAGTCACTTTAGATGATTCCGGTTTATACACCGACATAGTAGCAAAATGCACAACAAAATCAATTAAAAAAGAATCTTTTCCAGCAAAGGGAATATCGAACTCAACTTCAGACAACACACATGTTGGAAGCGATGATTTTCAATCTGGATTTTTCATTGTAAAAGATGACGTTACCTTATTTTCAATACAGACAGCTATAGGAGACTCTAGTTTACGTTTTGAAAATTCATCTTTAAAATATACAGACGCTACTGGATTTTTGTTTCAATACAGAGCGGCGGCAAGCCGCTTATACGTATTTCGACCTCTTTAGATCTCGTCAGAGCGGTGTAGCCACCTCCTTACCTCTTTTTTTATTTATTTTTAAGTTTAGATGTTTCAGAGAGTGAAGCCCTGACAGCCCTTAAAGAAATAAACTGTGATAAAACCCTGAGTAGCCTTAAATATGTTGATATTAATTATTCTAGTTATAGTTTTAATGCGGAAAAAATACTAGCAGTCATGACAAGGAGACAGTAGTTAAGACAAACTATGCTTCAGAGTTGGATCCAGAGGATGATGTTTTAAACAGATTCGTGGTATATGCTAAAGTACACAATGAACAAATTCCAAAATTCAAACAAAACTTTGCTTTGGCTCAAAAGCCTTTGAAACTCCATAATAGAAAACTGATTAAACAAAAGATTGGAATCATTAAGAGAATTTTTATCGACTTTACTGAACGTGCAATCACACTATTGACGAGCGAGCTCAAAAAAACTTTACTTGAAGCCGCATTGGTTATTGGTTATTACAAGCTTAGCTGTATCAGTTCTATGCAGAAGACTAGTACAAGGCAAAATATTATAAGCCACTTTCTTCTTGCACATTTCACAAGACCTTCGAGGTCCTGAGTTTATCTTTATACAGGACAAAAAAGGATCAATGTGATTTATGCAGGGCATATAAGCTAGATCACATTACTATAGAAAATTTTGAAACCCACAGAACACAGAAGATGAAGCTAGAGAAGAAAAGTCAAAAAATAAAATTAATGAAGAGCACGTATACACAGTTGATCTTCAATCACTGTTACTATGCCCGAAATCAAACGCATCAGGCCTTTACTACAGGCGTAAACTTTCGGTACACAACCTTAGTATGTTTAACCTGAAGACAAAGGAAGGGTTTTGCTACCCTCGAAACGAGACAGAAGGGGAACTTTTAGAAAATGAATCTCACAGCATTTTAAAAAAATTTGTTGAATCGCAACTTCCCCTGTGGAACAATGTAACGAAGATTGTAATATTTAGTGATGGATGTAATTATCCATACCGAAGTGAAGTTATGAGTAACGCCCTCTTACATGTGGCCGTTAAACATAAAATAACTATACAGAGTAAATATCTCGAAAAGGTTTTTCGAGATATTTCCACTCCACTCAGATGGAGTGTGACTCAATGCATGCTACCATAAAACGATATTTAAAACACAGAGAAATTAAAATGGCGGCAGACTACATTGACGCATACAAAAAATGCCAGTCAAAGAAGTTCATATAAAGTGATGTATTCGGATCACTCTTTTTTTAAAGACTTTATGAAACCATTGGTTTTCAAATCAATTCGTGCTGGTATTAGAAAAGTGGACCCTAAAGTCAGACATCCGATGCTTGAAATATGATGCTAATGGAAAAATATACTACAAACTGTTCTTCAACGATAACTTGAAAGAAAAGGTTGATAAAGGATCCAGAAAATCCAAATAATAAGCCCAAATTCCGAATAAATCTGTGACCAGTTACCAGACGAAGTTCGAGAACTCCTTTAAGCTAACTTTTAACCACTCTACAATGACAGACTGAAAATTACTGCGGGTAAATATCAATATTTAAAAGAACTGAAACCAAGTATTGCAAAAGACTATCACTTATTTTATGATAATTTCCCCATGTAACAAAACTTTGTAATTTTTTTAAAACAAAATGTAATACACGTTTTCAATCCAAGTTTTACTGTCCATATTTTATTTCTCGTATGTAGATAATATTCTGTAACATTGGGTCAAATGAAATTAGTTCAAATTAATCAAATATTAGGTTTAAACCACTTAACTCCCCAATTGAAAGTTTGCAAACCGCGTATCTGTTAAAGTAATACCACATAACTCCGTAACTAAATCTATAAAAACTCGTAACTCCAATTAAAAATTATATTAGGTATATTTATACATGGAAAAGATCCTACTGATATTAGACTTATATTAATATTGGTGTTTTTAAAAATATAAAGTCGGTAAGGCCCACTTTTTTGAAGTTATTTAGTTTTTTGTTGCTCCTGTAAAAACAGGATAATGTGAGTTACGTGGTTTGTTAATTCGGCCGTAGCAATGTTTTAATTGTATACAGATTAGGTAAGAGAAACTTTAACCCGATCTTGGTAAATTTTAAAAATGTAGTACCGTCTTTGGTTAGTAAAACAAAATCTAATAATATCTCTTTCTCTAAAAGTCATCATCATCATTAACCTGTATGTGTCCATTACTGGATATAGCTCTCCCTCAGCTGTTTTCATCTGTCTCTGTCTTGTGCGGCGTGCATCCAGTTTTTGCTAATTTAAGCGGCGACTTATTTCTTCGTTTGGGATTGTCTCTCAGAGAGACACCTAACATCTGGTGCTTCATAGCTCTCTCTCCTAGTTTCACATGAATCTTATTTACTACCGTTTTTGTGAGTGTTGGTGTTTCCTCTCCATAAGTGAATACATTGTAACACCGATTGGTCAATGATTTTACTTTTGAGGGATATGGGTAGGTGTGATTTTAATGCATTGCTTAATTTACGATACGCTGCCCAGGCTAATCCTGTGCGACGTAGAAGCTTACATGTCTGATTATCTCTGCCCAACCGAATTTCATGTTCTAAGTACTTACACGATGCAGTCTGCACAATATCCCTTCCATAAACACCAGTATTTCGATTTAGCACCAGAGTTAGTCATTATTTGAGTCTTGTACATGTTAATTTTTAGTCTGACCTCTAAGGAAGCGTGATATAATTTTTAAAACAATATTACTTCATCATTTATCCGCTATAAGAACGATGTTATCTGCAAAAGTAAGCACTCTAAAGGTACCTAACTATTAACTATTATACTAGAATTACATAGTAAACATCACATACTTACATTATTACTGCATCTTTCATACGATCGGCTATAAGAACGATGTTATCTGCAAACGTACTCTAAACGTACCTAACTAAAAACTATTATACTAAAATCACATAAGTTAGTGACGCCAAATAAGGTCAGTCTCTTAATAGGGCCAATTGTAAATATTTCCTTCTTCTCTTTTTGTGTAGATTGTTTTAGAATAGAATTGTTTTAGTTTTCTGTGTAGAGATCACCATATTAAAGTCCTTTGCCCTTGTGTTGAATCTATGGATTAGTCTTTGTAGATCGTCTTCATTGGATGCAATTAGGGTCGCATTATCTGCATAGCAGAGTATTCTGATTTCTTTGTTCCCCATTTTGTATCCTCTTCCTTTATTATTAGTATTGATGATTTCATCCATGATTAGATTGAATAGCGTTGGACTAAGCGAGTCTCCTTGTCTTATTCCATTGCCCATATCTATTGGATCTGTAAGCTGGTCATCTATTCTGACTTCCATATTGTTGTTCTGGTAAATGTTCTCTATTGTTTTTATAACATCTAGTGGAATTATAATAAAAATATTTCCTTAAATATAAAAATTATATATTACAATAGATGTCACTGTAAATCGCTTTCCCAGTCAAAATCGTCTACGCCATTCAGTCGGTAGTATCAAACAGCAGCGCGAAGTATACTAGACACCTGTCTACTACAATGCCGTAGTACGGTATCATTATCAACATTGATAGAGAGGGCAAATGAATACCAACTACCCGTATTTCTTGCCTTCGTCGACTATGAAAAGGCGTTTGATAGTATCGAGATAGGGCCATAGAACAAGCTATTAATAATTGTAGAATAGACTCGAGGTATAGGCAACTAATTCTTCTTCAAGTGCCCTCTCCGCTACGGAATTTAGCAATCATCATTGCTATTCGTATCTTTGAAGCTGTTGCTTTAAATAATTGGTTAGATGTGCGCTGAAACCAATCTGTTAAATTGCGCAGCCAAGATATACGTCGTCCTCCCACGCTTCGTTTACCCTGAATCTTTCCTTGGATAATTAAATGAAGCAATCGGTACTTTTTCCCTCCCATCACATGACCTAGATATTTCAGCTTTCTTTTCTTGATGGTGATCAACAGCTCCCGTTCTTTATTCATTCTTCGAAGAACTACACTATTTGTTATTTGTTATAGACAACTAATACATAATATATGTGAAAATATAACTATGATAGTACAACTAGACGAAAATACAAATCCCATCCCCATTAAGAGAGGAGTGAGACAAGGAGACGTAATATCGCCAAAGCTTTGCAACCTTGCCCTAGAAGACGTCTTCAAAACTACAAATTAGAATTAAAAAACATTGTATAAAACTAATATAAAAACTTACAACATAAGGTTAAACTATTAAATTATTAAATTCACAAAACATTATTAACTTATCTAAATTATATTTTTATGTAAGTACAATATTTTAATTTTGAATATATTATGACATTGATTATTATAATGATGTTTGATTTATGTCAGAAAGACACTCGTGTCTGTTTTTGTTATTGATAACTAGCTCTAGATTGTTATTATGCATAAAAGCAATATCTATAATTACATTCTATCTTACGAAAATTAATACTTTAATTTTCTAATATATGATTTTCTGAATATAAATACTATATTTTCAAAAATTTAAATATTCAATTCGCTCCGTGCGTGACCATGGTAGGGGTACATTGAAACGATGCCAGCGTGCGTAGCGGCGAAATATGACAAAATTGGAATATTGGACAAAATATTTTTACGCATAAGTTTTATCAAAAATGTGTGCAAATACATGTTGCGTATTTAATTCTGCTAATAATAGCAAAAACAGTGAGTGTAGTTTTTATAGGTTCCCCAAAATTACATGTAAATTAGAGAAAAGAAAAAGATGAATTCGTGCTATTAATATGAAAAAGTAAATATCACATAATTTTATTTTTATGCAATTGAAATAGGAACAATTTAAATAATTTACCTTGAATGATATTTCATAAGGCTTCAAGCTAACTGCAGATGACTTTAGCTTTTATATCATAACTTTTACTATTATTGTTTTTAATTATATGCTCTTTTGCGTGAGAAACTTGATGTGCCAGTACTAGATTTTTCGCTTTCTTTTCCGTTTGGAGTTGAAAAGATATATTATGATGAATTTAGTGAAACTCAGTTTTTAATACTACATTTTTTTTTTTACATAAACTGAAAAAATATAGTTAAAAAACTAATTTATTAATAATTGTCAATTTCGCATGTATTTAACAATGTCAAACATATGTCATATATTTAACCTGAAAATTGGGGCTCCAAAATTGTCAGATGAAGGCGGTAGGTGTCACATCAGTCACGCATGGAGCGAATTTGGCGCCACTTTTTACGTAAGCATAATAACAATTATCAATAACAAAAACAGACACGAGTGTCTTTCTGACATAAATCAAACATCATTATAATAATCAATGTCATAATATATTCAAAATTAAAATATTGTACTTACATAAAAATATAATTTAGATAAGTTAAGAATGTTTTGTGAATTTAATTATTTAATGGTTTAACCTCATGTTGTAAGTTTTTATATTAGTTTTATACAATGTTTTTTAATTCTAATTTCATTGTATTTACCATAACATATTTTAGCATATTATGATGAAGCAAATAAATTTTGCGAAAGCTTGATTTAAGAACAAAGAGTTTAACTTATCCTGCCCTACTTAAATGACTGCATCCTCAAAATAAAACTTTATTTTATATATATATATATATATATATATATATATATATATATATATATATATATATATATATATATATATATATATATATATATATATATGTATATATATATATATATGTATATATATATATATATATATATATATATATATATATATATATGTATATGTATATATATATCGGAAAAAGGAGTACGACCGTCAATCCAATATATTATAAGGATCACTCAGAAGAGTGGTGGGTTCTTATATCGGTCTCAAGGTGAAGAAATAAAAGACAAAGTTGATAGGCTGCTTTATCTATTTCAAAGTCGTTTCGCTTTCGTGTTCTGAAAGCATCATCAGTTCATCTAAAAAGTACAATATGAGAACCACACTATCATGGAAAAGATGTTATAAGTGTTACCTTAAAAAGACATGTAGCAGTCAAAGATATTAACAAGTTTGTGAATAAAACTCAAGTAAATGGACATTATACGGTAGTATTGTATAAACAATCAATTGACTAACAACATTTAGCAACTTTTTAAAAAATTAGCACAGCAACTCACCATGTGGTCTAAAGTATAAGTAATATTTTATTTTATCTTAAGTAGTAGAAAAGAACCAAGAAAATCATAGATTTACTTCCAACTATTTGATAATTATTTAGCTTTGATTTTAACTTTAGGTAGCATTATTAAAGTGATGTTAATAAAAAATTATTTTAAAAAGTAGTGTAAATGAGATTACCGATCAAAGCCTTACAGCTGCTGCCGGGAAAATGGCGTTAATTGTAACAGACCGAACTAAACCGTTAAAAGATAGCCAACCTTGAGGTAAAAATTTGACAGAGCAACAAGGTAGAAGTACCAGGTGGAGAAGGAGTTTGGATGACAACCCGCTTGTAAGAGACAAACCAATGAAAGAAATTGGTATTATAATAGCAATTCCTCGCATTAACCAGTCTAGAACGAACAAACAGGAGAAATTCATTCAACCTCATATATAATTAATAAACGTTAAACATTATGGCTGGATAATCCGCCACAGATGATTAACGAAAAGATAATTTCCACAGTCTAAGGTTCAAACGCTTGGAACTGTAATTTATAAAGGATTCTATAAATCCATTACAATATTTCTATTATAATATTTAAGCAACAGGTAGTTCACACTAATCTAAGTATGGGAATTAGTGTACGTATATGCAATGTAAGTTGCATATGTTGCAGTGAGTTAAGTAAAAGTATTTGATTATTTTATTATTGATTTATTTCTATTTTATATATATTTTAATTATTTACTAGAAAAAAAATTGTGTTCAAATTGTGCACCTTACATGACACTTATATGGTGAAAAGATCATAAAGCCTAATTCTGCAAAATTAAAGCATGATATATTTGGCTCAAGTTATTTATATCAGTTCTCTTATTTGGAGCATTAGGGTGTTTAAGAATTAAACACGTTTTCAAAAACTGTCTTTTAACCATATATATATATATATATATATATATATATATATATATATATATATATATATATATATATATATATATATATATATATATGGTTAAAAGTCTCCAAAAAAATACGTTAGTTGTTTTTATTAAGTGTTTTTAAATAAGAAAAATGTAATTAAAAAAAAGAAAAATTTATTTTTAAGTAACAAAAAATACATACATACATATTTTGTAAAAACATAAGAAAGAGTGAAGTGCTTACAGAAGCGCTTAATTTTCGTCAGTGGTCTTTGCCTTTTTCGTCACACTTTGCTTATTTTGATCTGCAGATAGTTTAAAAAAAACTGTCCAAGTAGGTTTGTTTCTTCCCCCTTTCAGAATATTACAGAAATGTGTTACGCAAGTCTCGTTGAACAACACCGATGCACGACCAGTTGTAACTTTTTCGGGGTGATTTTTATCTACGAACTCTGCAACTTTCTCCCACATTCCCAGGATGTCCTAATATCTCTTGTTCTTCCAATTCTGGCTCCTCTTCAAAACTAATTTTTCGTTGATCCACCGTATTCTGCTGCGAATGTAGTTCGTCTAACTTCTCGGTTGTCAGCTCCTGAGACAGTTCCTCGACAAGTTCGTTTACATCTCTTTCATCCACCTCTAGACCCATGGATTTTCCAGAGAAACAATCTCATCTACCACTGATATGTCGGATTTCAGTCCTTCACAGGCCCTTTCATCTATAGCTTCAGGCCACAGCTTCTTCCATACAGAGGTTAAGGTCCTTGTTGTAACACCTAGCCAGGCCTGCTTAATAATTTTTAGGCATATTACTATGTTAAAGTGGTCCTTCCAGAATTCACAAAGGGTAAGGTTTGTATTCCTCAAAGCAGCGCCGAGAAATGTTCTTGGTATACAACTTTTTAAAAATAGAAATCACTTGCTGATGCATGGGCTGCAAGGTAAGAGTGAGAGTGGTGTTGGCTGGTAGGTAGAGAATCTTTATAAACTTGAACTCTTGGAGTAAATCATCTTCGAGATTTGGGATCGTGGGTATGCTCCATAATAGGGATGGGAAAAACCTACCGGTTTTAACCGAAAACCGGTTTTTTTACTTCGAAATAACTGGTTTTATCGGTTGTTTTTTTTTGTCCCGGTTATAACCGATTTTTTATTTTTAAAGTAAAAACCGGTAATTAGGTTTTTACAGTGATTAGGATTAGGTTAGGTATTATTTTGGATCCCACCCAATCATAATTATTATTCTCAAGTAATTATTCCAAACAAAACTAAAATTCAATTTTTATTTTATTTTATAAATACAGAAGCAAACTGAAAGTGCAAGCTTACACCAGCCAGAAACAATTAAATTTTATTATAGTATTTCGTTGAAAAAGTATTTGTAATCATAATATTTTTACATAAGAACTGATCTGGTATTTATACATTATCTATTTTTCACACTTGACTCTTGACATTGAAAGTGTGTGAATGGCTTTTTCTGATTACCAAAAATAATGACTATGAATATCGAATTACCGATTACGAATACGAATCTCCAAGGATTTCCCTACGTTTTCAAAACGATTTATACCCATACCGGAAGTCGTAAATGAGTTAAAAGTAATACATGATAATTTTTTTTGACGGTAGTAAAAATAAAAGATTAATTGCATTATCCAATTTATTTTTAAGTAAAATATTTATGTTGATATTATTTTCTTTAAATCCCATTTGAAAAGTCTGGGAAATTTTTTTCTCACAAAACACAAAAAATTGTGTTGTATTTACATTGATATTGATGTTCTTTCGATAGTACTAATTTTGATCATATTGATATCTAGTCGAATGTAGTATCGCAAACTAAAGTGCATTGTAAATGTAACTTTCTAATCTATTGGATTAAAAAAAAACGAAATCCGGTTTTTGGAAAAACCGGTTTTTTCGGCCGGTTATAACTGCCAGGTTAAACCGTAAGCAAAAAAAAACGGTATAATCGAAAACCGGTGTTTTGTCAAAAACCGCCATCCCTACTCCATAATTATTATCAATAAATATAAAATATAAGATCAGTGCTTAAAAGTAGTATTAGAAATGGATTTTTATAGAATGTTTGCAGAATATCAAAACTAAATTGCGGTAAGAAGTTAACGGAACATAAGCTTGTGGGCATCATAGATGACATTCAAACTCAACAACTTAAATAAAAAAATCCTAAACTGAAAACCTAAAGGACATAGAAAAACGGAACAACCAAGATAACGCTGGATTAACGATTAAGTCGGAAATGAGGAAGAAACAGATATACTTATATAGATTAAGTATATTAGTATCAATAGTGGATGGACCGAGGATAATGACGATGTCTAAGTAAGGTGTGTAGATGGTTTTAAAACTGATATGGATAATTAGTAGATTTTATTCAAAAAAATACTAATCTATTTCCGATCAACCTATTTAACACTAGAAAGTCGGAGGGGCCAATTTGGCCCTGTTGCGATTTGAAGGTATTGTAGTTCTTTTATTTGACACAATAATAATTTCATATTTTATGACTTTTAATATTTTGATACAAAGTCTTATTTAACGCAAAAAAATATTGTTTACTAAATTTATTAAATGGATTTTCTAACAAGCCTACCATAGAAGTCTGAAGGGGCCAAACTGGCCCTGTATTAGTTATTATCGTTTTCTCGGAAATTTGACGATTTCTTTTAACTTTCTGTTGGATAGATAAAATTATGTTTATGTACGTTTATTCCTAGAAGATATTTTGTTACATACTGTTTGTTCCTTGAAAGTATTTTGTTTATTGAGCGGTTTATTAGGTTCTGCTGACTCTCGTTTCTAGAATATTGAAACATTCGTTCAATTGTGAAAATTCAAGACGTCTGTAAAGATGTCTCGTCGTGGACTATCAGAGGTTGAACTTCTTGAAGAAATACGAAAAATACAAAAAGATGTTTTGAGAGGTGAATCTGAATTTGCAGAAAATAATGAGTCAGACGATGAACAATACGTACCACCACAAAATAATGATTCAAGGGACTCTGATGCTTCAGAGCAGTTAGAAAGTTTTATTGTACAAGACTCGCCAATTTATGTAAACATTGCTTCTACAACTCAACAGCACGAGTCAGCTAATTTTATCGTGAATCCAAGTGCATCTAAGCCAAGTCACAAGAGAAAAAGAGGTCAACAAGGAAAAACTATTTCAATCGGAGACACCGAAAAATCGAAAGACGGAACAACGTGGAAAGTTATTGATTCTAGATCAGTACCTGGTAAGATTATGATTTTTAGTATCTTCATATTCATTTAATGTTTGCTCACTACAGGACGCCGCGCTCAGCACAACATTTATCGAGAGGAATCAGGTCCTACGTCGTATGCAAAAAGGAACGTGAGGAACAATTTTGTGGTAAGTGCTTGGCATCTAATAATCAACGACGGCATATTACGTTATATAAAAGAATGCACTATTGCAGAAGCACATCGATGTTGGAAAAATGACACATGGAATATAACTTTGGAAGAATTGGAGGCTGCCCTTGCTATTATGTACGCAAGAGGAGTCTACGGCGCCAAAAATTTCCCAACCAATAGCTTGTGGTCAACAGTATGGGGTCCTTAGTTTTTTAGGCAAACTACGCCACGAGACAGATTCAAGGATATTATAAAATATCTCAGATTTGACATAAAGCAAACGAGATCTGAACAATTGAAAACCAAAAAATTTGCTCTAGCCTCTGCGGTTTAAAATGAATTTATAGAAAATAGTGGTGCATGTTACAAACCGGGAATAAACTTTACTGTGGACGAACAACTACTGCCTTCTAAAGCCAGGTGCCCGTTCACACAGTACTATCAAATAAGCCGGATAAGTTTGGCATAAAATTTTGGCTTTTGACATGCATGGAATCAAAATATATTGTAAATGGTTACCCTTATACCCTTATACTAACAAGTCTTGTGGGTACTTTGAATCGCAACAGAAAGGAAGTTATTCTAAGCGTAAAGAGTAAAAATGGAGAATTATATGTTACCCATATATTCCAGAGCGACGAAAAGATAACACTTACTGCATACCAAGGAAAGAGTCACAAAAATGTGCTTTTGTTGAGCTGATTCCATCAATCAGTGTATGTTGCTGTCGATGGAAAAAAACTTCCTCAAATAGTAAGTTTTTATATTAAAACAAAATACGGGGTTATTGTAGTGGACCAAATGGCGCGTCTTTATACTACAAAAGTTGCTTCAAAACGATGGCCAATGCACGTGTTTTATAACATTCTTGACTTAGGAGCAATAAATGCATGGATTATTTATAAAGAAGTTATCGGAAGTAAAATCAGTCGTCGTAAATTTATTCTTCAGCTGTGTGAAGAATTACGGGCTCCATGCCTTGCTTTCGAAATTTGGTACTATACCCAGCACCACCGGATTTACCAACCACCAGCACTATTACTAGCCAAAAAACAAAAAAATGTCAGTTAAAAATGTTTTGTAAAGGAAATCATACTTCCAATGAGTGCCACGGCTGTAACAAGGCAATGTGTGGCAAATGCCAAAAATTGCAAACTGTTTGGTGTTCCAAATGTTTAAAATGAAACTAAAAAATTAAATCAAATTCTATCAAGAGTTTATATAATTTCTGAAAACTGTTTATTTTTATTTTTTTGTTTATTCCCAAATAAATAGTTAATCCTAAACTTGGTTTTTATTGATTTAGGAACTTGGGGCCAAAATGATCCCTTCTGGCTTTCTAGGTAGGTATGCTAAGACCGACTTTCTAGTGTTAAAGTAATATTTATAGCACTAGTATTAGCACCTAATTATCCTATTAAAAATATTGTATTAATGTGCAAATCTACTCTAAAATTTTTAAATTTATTTAGAAAAGTAAGTGATTTAGTAAATATTGTGTTAATTATTGTGTTGAAACAGTGGGACCAGGTTCTTTGATCTTTTGTGTCTTCCTTTAAAATCTATGTAGATTTCAATTATTAAAATAATTAAACTTATAATCATTGCTATTAAAAGCATAATAAATATCGGATAGAAGTTTTCCATGCCAAGCGTAGCTAATGTTAATGACGATTGAGTGCACTCTGGTTTCTGAGCTTCCCAAAAACGTTCTTGCTTATAAAATACTCCATATTCGGTTAATCTAAGTAAGCTAAAAACAAGAAAAATTTTAATAATTGTATAATGTAATGTAAAATATATATATGTGAAGTGAGTATATTAAATTTCTAAGATTTTTGTGAATTATTGTTTCTTTGCGGTATAAAATAACACAGACATAACCTTATGGTGTTTACCATTACCTATGGTGATCTTCCAAATAAAACAAACTCTAAATTATCGAGTATCGTTAGATTTTTTGGCAATGAAAACATTTAAAATTTGCACTAAGGGAAATAGGTATACTTAAAACTAAATATACTTATTTTGATGAAATGACAAAACGAAAATTTCAAAATTTATATTAATAAAGTTAACTCATTATTACCAAGCTGGCCATAATAAGTAAATTTTAGGAAATAGGTCCAGGTGCGGTGGTTAAATAAGCGGTCAAGGTAATTTTCGTTGCAAAAGCGGTAAATCCAAAATATTTTGGCAGGTAACGTTGCACTTGAGATCAGACATTTTACTTAAATGCTAGAAATCTAAGAAGGTCATAAATTAGTAACCAACCGAGTTAGCAGGCCCGATCGACCTTATTGAAATATTTAATCCGCTTATCTATATTTCGAACAATAAGTAATGAAAACAATAATGAATAAACCACAAACTATTTGTATATTATTAGTTTGAGAGAGAACAGAATAATCCGAAATCAAATTGACTTTGTCCTCATTAGACAAAGATTTCGTAATTCTATACTGTCTGCCAAAACTTACCCTGGAGCAGACATCGGTTCAGACCATAACCCCATAGTAGTCACAAAACGAACCAAATTGAAACTGGTTAAAAAAACCCACACAAAGCAGAATTGATATTAAGAGATTAAGGGAACCACAAACAAAGGAACAAAGGAACAAACTGTAAAATCTCTTACTGAAAATCTACGTAATGCCCAAGAACTGAATAAAAGTAGCTATAACATTGATCAGAAATGGGAAAATATAAAAGTAGCAATAATTAAAATAGCAAATGAAAACTTAAAACCAAAGAATAGAAAACATAAAGACTGGATGACTAAAGAAATACTACTATTAATGAATAAAAGAAAATCATTTAAAACAAAAATTCCAATTACATATAATGAAACTGATCGATTAATTAAAGAGATAATAAAAGAAGCTAAGGAGAGAATGTTACATGAGCAGTGCCAAGAATGGGAATAAAAAAAACACTTCAAACTAGACAGGTAAGAGATGAAAGTGGTGCACTTATAACAGATATAAACCAAAAAATGCAGAGATGGACACAATATATAGCACAACTTTTTAAAGGCAAAGAGAGAACAGAAGCACCAAAACAATTAAAGGATGATACTGGGCCTTACATTATACGAGAAGAAATTAAATATGTAATAAAACAAGCTAAAGGTGGTAAATATTCTGGGCCTGATGAAGTTCCTATCGAATTACTCAAAATTGTAAATACAGAATCTATTGATCTTCTTTTGGATCTATTAAATACCAGAAATAGAACAGGTATAATACCTAAAGAATGATGGCTTCAATCAACATTCATACTGCTTCCCAAAAAAGCCAATGCAAAGGAGTGCAATGAGCATCGCACCATAGCCTTAATGAGTCATGTCTTGAAATTGTTTTTAAAAGTAATTCACAATAAAATACATAAGAAATTAGATAAAGGCATAAGTAATACACAAATGGGATTTAGGAAAGGACTGGGAATACAAGATGCACTGTTTGCAGTAAGCGATCTTTCGCAGAGATGCTTAGATATTAATGAGGAAGCATATGCCTGTTTCATTGATTTTGAGAAGGCATTTGACAGAGTGCAGCATAATCGGCTTAAAGAATTTTTTTAAATACAAACATCGACAGTAGAGACATTAGAATCATATGTAACCCCAGCGAGGGTCTTATAATAAACGGTGAGCCACTTAATAGCATAATATATGCTGATGACACCGTCCTTCTGGCAGAAACACTAAAAGATTTGCAACACCTTGCTGAACAACTAAATATATATTGCAACGATTATGGACTAAACATAAATTTGAAGAAAATCAAGTTCATGGTATTTACAAAAGCACAAAACATCAAAGTTAAGCTAGTACTAGATAATACAGAAATTGAACAGTTATCTTCGTACAAATACCTTGGAGCATGGATCACAGAAAATAATGATCAAACAAAAGAAATTAGATGCCGCATTGAAAATGCACGGTCAACTTTATTAAGTCAACGGTTATTCTCCGACGAAAGCAGGATCTGCCTACATGGCAACGACAAGAAGCGTCGAGTCTATAAAAGGCCAAGAGAACGATTTGCTCTATATTGTATACGAGAAATTGTGTCATATGGAGGCGGTTCTTGTATGTTATGGGCAGGCATTTCCATGGATGGAAAAACCGAGCTGGTTTTCGTGCCTGGTGGAGAACGTGGAGGAGGTTTAACGGCGGATCGTTACATCAGAGATATTTTGGAGGAACATGTGGTTCCATACGCGGGATTTATTGGTAATGTAAATTTTATTGCATGATATTGCACGATGTCATACCGCACGAGTCACCACCACCTATCTAACGGAGATAGGTATACCTACAATAAATTGGCCTACGTTGAGTCCGAACATAAATCCAATAGAGCATGTTTGGGATGAGCTTAAACGAAGGGTCCGGAGCAGAAATCATGCACCAAGGAGCATAATAAAACTGAGAGCTGCGCTTAATGATGAATGGGAAGCAATGCCTCAAGAATTTATTAAAAAAGTTATCCGATCCGTGCGAAATCGATTGGAAAGTGTAATTAGGAATAGACGTGGTAATATTAGATACTGAAAAACAAAAAAATTAATTTTGTAATTGACGGTTTCTCTGTTCATTACGTCTTTCTGATGAATAGTTCCAATGATGAATATTTAAGAAACTCTGTTCGTATTGAATATTGTTTTTATAATGCAATACTATAATCTAATTTGTCTTCCAAATAATGGAATAGCAGTTTTTGTAAGTTTAATAATAAAGTTACTGTTTGCACATTATATATTGTTATTTTCATACTTCTTACATAAAAAACAGAAGGTGTAATCTCAAATATCGCTTTTGAGTCGATTGTTTTGCACTCAAGTATATTAAAAAGTACACAATTAAATTATAAAACAATATCTAACTCATCCCTATTTTTTTCAATTTTTTAAAACGATATTTTCGTTGTTTCAACATTCTTTTATTTGTTTTATTATTATTTATTATTTAAACATTATAATTTATAATTAAACAATGATTGCTGTAATAAATAAGTGTTTAAAAAATAGTACATTGTTTACCGGGTAGGAAAAGCTTAACATTCCTGGACGACTGTGAAGATTGCTAAGTCGAGGCGCAAGCCGAGACTTAGCAACACAGAGTCCAGGAATGTGGCTTTTCCTACGAGGTAAACATACTATTTTTCCGCAAATCGTTTAAAATTTGACAGATATTGATTGATTAAAAAAAAAAACGCGATAATTTTATTCCCAAATAAATGGTGCTTTGAAATTCCTAATAAAATTACTTGGGTTACTATGGAAACGTATTGAGGTTGAATTGTCAAACTTGACGCTTATAAATTTAATTGCTGGTGTTCTCGAA
Organism: Diabrotica balteata; assembly: GCA_918026665.1. Classification (NCBI taxonomy): domain Eukaryota; kingdom Metazoa; phylum Arthropoda; class Insecta; order Coleoptera; family Chrysomelidae; genus Diabrotica; species Diabrotica balteata. Next base: position 87,108,598 of record OU898283.1, read on the forward strand.
AGTAAAATGATAAGTGATGATGAAATTTCCATTCCTGGGACTCCTCCAGAGCTGGTTGAGGCAGTGAATACTGCTTCATTAGAATTATTGCCAAAGAAATCAAGAGAAAAGTACGAAAATGCATACAGACGTTTTATGGATTATCGCATGAGTAAAAATACGAGTTCTTTCTCAGAAAATGTTGTAATGGCATACTTCCTAGACCTTTGTTTAAAGATGAAATCTTCAACATTATGGGCCAATTATTCAATGCTGAAGTCAACCCTTGCACTTAAACACAATGTAGATATATATAGGGCAAAGAAATCTAAGATTTTAACGAAGGAAGAAATTGAAAAATTTATCCAGGAAGCTCCAGATAAAGAAAATTTAATGATTAAGGTAATTTACAAGGTTTTAATTTCTAATTAGATTATAGCTCTATTTATTTTTTAGGTGGCTGTAATATTTGGTATTTCTGGGGCCTGTAGAATGGATGAGTTAGTCCGAATGACTGTACACGATATAGAAGACTTAGAATCTAAGCTTTTAATCAGCATACCTGATTCGAAAACCAACAAACCAAGATCATTTGTAATTAATCAGATCTACTTGAATGTTTATCGAAAGTATGTTTCGTTAAGACCAGAAAATATGAACAGTGACCGATTTTTCTTTAAATATCAAAGCGGATCAAAATATCAAAGGGTTGTAGACAAGTGGTAGGAATTCATCAATTTAGAAAAATGCCCAAAATAATTGCTACTTATTTGAACTTGGTAAATCCGACAGAATATACTGGTCACTGCTTTCGTCGGTCTTCTGCAAAAATATTAGTTGACTCTGGTGCCGACATAACTAGTTTAAAGAGGCATGGCGGATGGAAGTCATCAAACTTTGCTGAAGGATATATCGAAGAATCGCTTAACAATAAGGTTGAGGTGGCAAATAAAATTTTCACAGTACAAAATATTCAACAAAATGACACTTCCACCCTGCATGTTGTCCAAAATGTTTCTCATAGTTCGAGTGTTCCTCCAATGTTCAATAATTGTACTAACTGTCAAATTACTGTAAATATAACAAATTGATCTTAAAAATGTATTCAGCAATGACTTGATGTTTTCAAAATATAAATTAATTCCTTATAAGCAATGTGTTTTCTATCATTTATGTAGAAAACTAACAACTGTACGGAAATATGATTTCCTTACAGTAAGGAAATGACATTTCCTTACAGTAAGGAAGTCCTGACTTTTTCTTCAAGAAATTTTGACAGGAATGTCACAATTTCCTGGCAATTTGCGGAAAAACTATTTATTAAAGAATTAATCTGAAAAATAGAGGCATACACTATAAATGGCCCGATTATAGGCCCAAGTGCTGCTGAATAATTATATTTTAAAAAATGTTTTTTTGAAATTTAACACTATATGCCCCATTTTTGAGTGTCAGACAAGTTATAAAATGTATTCAACATTTAATTTAGAAGGGAAATATGTTTGAAAAAAAATGTTATTAATCATTTTAGAGATGGCGTGAGAAGGGCAAGTTTGACGCGTCAGACTGGAAAAAGGGCTTGCTCTTGGTGTCAGACAATAACAGAACCATTAGTTTTTTCGTTAAAGCAAAACATACAGAAAAAATTAGCTGGTTATTTATCGTTTTTGCACTGACCGTTTTTCGGTCAAGTTTGGGGGGATGGACACCGTTAAGGTCCCATCTATGGCGTCAGAGAATATTATTTCCTTTTATTATTTACTGAAATTAAGCCATTCAATAAATATGGCAAGAGTATGTATCATTTTTGCACAAGACGTTAAACGGTCATGTTTCGAAAAATAGAGGGGGGAAACGCCCCCGAACCAAAAAAAGTCACAGAGGAAAACTGTGGCAGACTTGATTTAAGGAAGCCGTACAAGAAGTTTCAAGAGAGTAAAAATCTCTAAAATAATTTGCCGGCGGGCACTCTAACTATAACAGATTTCTCATAATAATTTTGCAATATAATTTTGCAATATAATTTTTTCTTTAATTGAATGTTTTCAAATCTTGCACAACGAAAACTAGACCCTATTTTAGAAGCTTGCCAATTTGTTTACTTATAAAAAGTACTTAACCTATCTAGTACTTTATGGAGTTGAAATTGGATTATTTTGACGGTCTCAGAAATGTTTTAAAACTGAATCGGTCATTTCAAAAAGTGCATAAGTCCCCAATTTTCAGAAACTAACTTTTAGTGCGGAATAGACACCTCTAAGATAAACTCACTTTGTGTGCAAAAACGACACCAGTCCGTACATAATCTGTCGAAAGACTCTAAAACTAAAATTGAAGGTCTGTGCAAAAACAACGCGAGTCCAGGACATATGCAGTTTTTGCGTGAATTTGTCAACATAATTTCTAAGAATTTGGTTGGTAGCCGAAATCGTAAGCTTGTTGATTCGTTTAGGTTTAGAACCATGTTTTTATTTCAGTTTTCATTAATGTGTTGTGTTGTGAGATTAAGTGCTTGACAACGATTAAATTAAATTTATTGGTTTGTTGTTATTTAAACAAAGAAATAATATGCCTACTTAATTTGACAAAAGTGTCTTCTTCTTTAAGTGCCGTCTACCAATCGGATGTTGGATATCATTATCACTATCTTTACTTTATCTACTGCTGCTCTAAAGAGCTCTATAAAACTGTATTTAAACCAGTCGCTTAAACTATTCAACCATGACACTCTCTTTTTTCCTATACTCCTTTCTCCCCTTATTTTTCCCTGTATTATCAGCTTTATTAGGAGAGGGGACAGCAACAGTTCATATCGCTGTGCCGTCATTACGTGTCCCAGATATTGTAACTTTCTTATTTTTATTGTGTTTATTGTTTCGCATTCTTTGCCTATTTCTCGCAATACTTCCGTGTTAGTTTTCTTCTGTGTCCATGCTATTCTAAGCATCCCCCTGTAACACCACATTTTAAAGGACTGTAACTTATTTATCAGTTCTTGCTTCAATGTCCAGCTTTCAAGTCCATATTGCAGTATCGAAAACACGTAGCATCTCAATGCTCTTACTCTCAGTTCTAATATAAGATCTTTGTTGCAGAGAATTGTTTTTATTTTTACAAACGCATTTCTTGCTATTTCTATCCTTGCTCTTATTTTTATTTTCTACAGTATTCTTTTCCTGTACCAGCCGGATTAAAAACACCTTTCCTTTTGTTGAATTCATTACATATTTAGTACAATTTCCGCTCATCTAAAAATCCACATAATGGAAATTTATTCCATCGAATGCATATTTTTTATAATATATTACATACCTTAAAATAATTCATTGAAAATTAATCGTTTTTAATATGCAACATGCCTTTTTTTAAACAAAGCTAAATTTGGCGCTAAAAATATTTAAATAAAGCTTAGTGACAATGATAATAATTGACAGAATCTTCTTTATATTTTATGTCATCAATCATATTTACTTAAAATCCCCAATTGTCGTGCTTGAGATCAATCTTGTACGAGAAAACCCAAGTATCGTTTTTATAACACAACAAAGACTTAAGCATGGCTTTGACGTAAGTTCGACTTGTCAGAGCACGTGCTGAAGGACGAACTTGAGTACCGACTATAAATATGGGCATAGCACCGTGACCCCCATTACAAACTGGATATAGTTTATACACTATTAATATTTTTTATTATTAATTTAAATTTATCAATAAAATGCTAGCGCAAGTTCTACTCTATTAATCCTACCTTAGAATAGTAAATATGGTAATTATATATCATTTATCTTATCTAAAAATGTCTACATACCAGCTATCAAACATATCCTTGAATGGGGAATTCTTTTGTAGGCTTAAATGTGTAGGTCTGTTTTTGTACATCTGTACTTCCTTCAACTCACATATTAGGTCCTCAGAAAAGGTTTTGACAGCTACATCATATGCAAGAGAAGTCTGAGTATGAAAAGCGAAACCTCCTTTTTTAACTAGCAAAAGACCATCATTTGCAGGTAAAAAATTAGATGAGTTTCCTTTTGCAAGAATTTTTGTTAGATACAGCTTTCTTGTCACTTTATCATTGGTAAACTAAAAAGAATTTTTAAGTCTTTTAATAAATATTTCATATAAAAATTGTAATATGTACAATTATATAATACAGTTTACCAAAGATGGTAGGGACGAGTAGATAAATGGTGTACGTTTAATTCAAAATAATAATTGTAATTTTAACAAAAATAATAAACTTTAACCAAACAAAAGAATTTTTTTTGTTTTTGTGTTTAAATGACTGCGGACACTAAATCCATTCGCCAATCTTACAATTTGAGGTGTAGTGTGTGTGTGTGTGTGTGTAGAGTAATTGTCTTGATACTTAGCAAAGTCGACGTCATTGTCTTTGCTAAGAGACGCTAATTGTATCCGAACGTCTGCGGTCCCTCCGGTGTGTACCGATCACACAAGGATAGCAAAAGAATTTAGTAAAATAGAATAGGAGAGAAGAGGGAGACTTGATCACTCTTTAAAATTTTAGTAAATAAGCAGCCTAGAATTATAAAACCGGCAACATGGCGTAGCTGTTAGTATGGCAGTACATACCATGATACTAAGACTTCCAAGATAAACCCACTTCGCAATCGAATTTTGTACATCGACGCGCATGACGTCAATTGGTGATAAAAGGCACTTTTATCACCAACCTTTTATAATCACAGTCGGTATAACATATATGGAAAGAGAGGGTTTTTATTTAAATATTTAGAATATTAAGGGATGTTAGGTAAAATATCTGCAATTAAATCTTAAAAATATGTTATATATACATCTCTGTTAGCCTAGCAATGTAAACTAAAATTATATAAAAAAGTAAGAACTAAACATCCTTTTGCAAATGGAAATTTATATACAATGGATTGATTTATTAAAATAAAAATTTAATAAAACTGATAAAATAAAATACACTGTAATAATTTACAAGTTTAATGAAATCGTAGGCTTCCACGGCCAGAGTCAGAATTATAGTTTATTCGTCTTCCGGGTTTGGACCGTGTCATTTGTGAGTGACCCAAAAGTGGGTTCATCTCGACGTTTCGCTACAATTATATGCAGCTTCTTCAGGAGAACAAAGAAAAAGAAGAAAGAAAACAAAAGAACAGGAAGATGGGTAGTTAGCAACGGTAACTCAGTTACTCAACGCAACCAGAGGCGAATACTAACTACCAAGATGGGCATTTGGTCACAGTAACTCAACTACTCAACGCAGCCAGAGGTGAAAACCAAATGCCAGGACAGGGATTCACGTCCAACAGCTCAGAACACTAACGCGTCGAGAGGCGGGGAGTGAATCCGACGATTACTCCGCTACCGCTCTATTTATAGTCGCGGTGCCTGTCGTGTCGGGACGTATCGGCACACTTCGTGGCGCGAACGTCAAGAAGCGCGCGCTGGCCAATCATGTGGCTGCATCGTGGTGGCGGGACCGGACGGTGACTCTAGACTGAGATTCCAGATGGGAGACAAGTAGTATCCTTCCTCTCGATTGATATTATGGGGATTTTTTCGGATCTCTAGAGATTCGCGGATTTTCCTGGAATAAAAGAAGGGGCTCTTAGAAATAATATGGGTTTTTTCGAACAATATGGAATGACCGGTTTCTTGGCAGTGTTCGGCAACTGCAGAATGGGAGAAAAGACCTGATCGAATGCATCTTTGATGCTCTTGAATCCGAGTTTTGACGGAACGACCAGTTTCGCCAATATACACATGTCCACATGAACAAGGAATAGAATAGACACCACAGGAAGATAGGGGCGGTAATGGGTCCTTAGGAGAGGGTAGATATTGTGAGATTTTCTTGGGTGGTCGAAAAGTAGTCCTGATACCTTCTTTGCGAAGAATTTTGCCAATCCTATCAGTGACATTTCGAATATACGGAAGAAAAGCCACAGGAGTATTACCTGAAGATTCTGAATTTGTTGTCCTAGGGTGTAAAGGGGGATGTAGATGTCGGTGTGTAATATTTTGAATTGTGGACTTGGAGTAACCATTGGCGACAAGGGTTTTTTGCAGATGGCCAAGTTCTTCTCTAAGGTTGTCGGGTTCAGAAATCGAAATGGCCCGATGGATGAGAGAGTTGATCACAGAATTCTTTTGGGCCGGATGGTTGTGTGATGAAGCATGTAGGTAACGATTCGTGTGAGTCTTTTTTCTATAAACAGAGTGACCCAATCGGCCATTGGGCTTGGAGGTGACTAACACATCGAGAAAGGGAAGGGACCGATTATTTTCTACTTCCATTGTGAATTTTATACTCGGATGTTGTGAGTTAAGATGATCTAGGAAGGAAGAAAGGGTATGTTGACCATGGGGCCAGATGATAAATGTATCATCAACGTAGCGGAACCAGACTTTTGGTTTTAAGGGGTAAGATTCTAGGGCTAAAGACTCAAAGGCTTCCATGAAAATGTCAGCAATGACAGGGGAAAGGGGAGAACCCATTGGTGTTCCAGATATTTGTTTGTAGAAATTGCCTCTAAAAGAAAAATATGTTGAAAGGAGGCATTTTTCGGCAAGATCTGCCAAAACCAAAGACTTGTTATCATTGGTCAAGTGATCTCGCAGAACAACTAGAGAGTCATGTATGGGGATATTGGTAAATAGGGATGATACATCGAAACTGACGAGAATATCTTGGGGATCGACTGTGAGAGAGGAGATTAAGGTGATGAAGTGTGTGGAATTTCGGACATAAGAAGAGGTACGACCAGTATAGGTCTTAAACTGATTGGACAAGTACTTTGCGAGTTTGTAGGTAGGAGAGTTAATCGTAGTCACAATGGGACGAAGAGGTACGTTATCTTTATGGATTTTCGGAAGACCATAAATTCTGGGGCAGATGGAGTTTTTTGGAACTATGGACTTCTTAACATCATCGGAAAGATCGGATTGTTTGATGGCATGGGAAATTTCGCGTTCGACTCTAGGAGTGGGGTCTCGAGAAATTGTATTATAACAGGATGTATCCCTAAGTAAGTCGTTTACTTTCTCTATGTAGGAAGGAGTATCCAGGATGACTGTGGCATTACCTTTGTCTGCAGGAAGGATTATTATCTCAGAAAGAGAACGGAGATTTTTGAGAGCTATGAATTCCTCACGAGATATATTGGAAGTAGGGACTTTGGCTGTATCAAGACATTTAGCGACGTCAAAGCGGATACGGTCGGCTGGAATTTTGGGAATTGTGCGGAGTGCCGCTTCCACATTTGAAACTATTTCTACGGTAGGAATTCTGGAAGAAGTGATAGCAAAATTAAGACCTTTAGATAGAAGACTGCTTTCTGCACTTGTTAATTGGTGAGAAGAAAGATTAACGACGGTGTTAATGAGAGGTGAATGAGAAGTAGAAGTGGTGGAATGTGATTTTTTCTTAGATACAAGGGATTGGAATTTCTTTTTGTGAGTTTCGTTGCTTAGAAGAAGGATTTTATCGGCTTGATGATAGGAAATGCGGTCTAAAAGTGACCAATCATCGACACTAAGAATACTGGAGAGTTCAAGATGCAGCTTAAAAAGTTTTTGGGATTGAAAATTAAGGGTTTTTCGAATATGTTGAATCCGTTCACGAAGTAGAGATAGGCTGGCTCGATGTAGAATTCGGGAAGAAGATGAAGAGGAAATGTGATGTTTTAGAACAAGAAAATTGGGAACCAAGTTATTATCACGACATCTAGAGAGGAAGGTGAGCGAAGAAAGTAGAGATGAAACTTTAGAGCGAAGATTGGAGAACTCTGAGGTTTTGCGGAATATAACCTCCCCGTAGAGGTTGGTCAAATGAAATCGTAGGCTTCCACGGCCAGAGTCAGAATTATAGTTTATTCGTCTTCCGGGTTTGGACCGTGTCATTTGTGAGTGACCCAAAAGTGGGTTCATCTCGACGTTTCGCTACAATTATATGCAGCTTCTTCAGGAGAACAAAGAAAAAGAAGAAAAGAAAACAAAAGAACAGGAAGATGGGTAGTTAGCAACGGTAACTCAGTTACTCAACGCAACCAGAGGCGAATACTAACTACCAAGATGGGCATTTGGTCACAGTAACTCAACTACTCAACGCAGCCAGAGGTGAAAACCAAATGCCAGGACAGGGATTCACGTCCAACAGCTCAGAACACTAACGCGTCGAGAGGCGGGGAGTGAATCCGACGATTACTCCGCTACCGCTCTATTTATAGTCGCGGTGCCTGTCGTGTCGGGACGTATCGGCACACTTCGTGGCGCGAACGTCAAGAAGCGCGCGCTGGCCAATCATGTGGCTGCATCGTGGTGGCGGGACCGGACGGTGACTCTAGACTGAGATTCCAGATGGGAGACAAGTAGTATCCTTCCTCTCGATTGATATTATGGGGATTTTTTCGGATCTCTAGAGATTCGCGGATTTTCCTGGAATAAAAGAAGGGGCTCTTAGAAATAATATGGGTTTTTTCGAACAATATGGAATGACCGGTTTCTTGGCAGTGTTCGGCAACTGCAGAATGGGAGAAAAGACCTGATCGAATGCATCTGTGATGCTCTTGAATCCGAGTTTTGACGGAACGACCAGTTTCGAAAAATGCCTCCTTTCAACATATTTTTCTTTTAGAGGCAATTTCTACAAACAAATATCTGGAACACCAATGGGTTCTCCCCTTTCCCCTGTCATTGCTGACATTTTCATGGAAGCCTTTGAGTCTTTAGCCCTAGAATCTTACCCCTTAAAACCAAAAGTCTGGTTCCGCTACGTTGATGATACATTTATCATCTGGCCCCATGGTCAACATACCCTTTCTTCCTTCCTAGATCATCTTAACTCACAACATCCGAGTATAAAATTCACAATGGAAGTAGAAAATAATCGGTCCCTTCCCTTTCTCGATGTGTTAGTCACCTCCAAGCCCAATGGCCGATTGGGTCACTCTGTTTATAGAAAAAAGACTCACACGAATCGTTACCTACATGCTTCATCACACCACCATCCGGCCCAAAAGAATTCTGTGATCAACTCTCTCATCCATCGGGCCATTTCGATTTCTGAACCCGACAACCTTAGAGAAGAACTTGGCCATCTGCAAAAAACCCTTGTCGCCAATGGTTACTCCAAGTCCACAATTCAAAATATTACACACCGACATCTACATCCCCCTTTACACCCTAGGACAACAAATTCAGAATCTTCAGGTAATACTCCTGTGGCTTTTCTTCCGTATATTCGAAATGTCACTGATAGGATTGGCAAAATTCTTCGCAAAGAAGGTATCAGGACTACTTTTCGACCACCCAAGAAAATCTCACAATATCTACCCTCTCCTAAGGACCCATTACCGCCCCTATCTTCCTGTGGTGTCTATTCTATTCCTTGTTCATGTGGACATGTGTATATTGGCGAAACTGGTCGTTCCGTCAAAACTCGGATTCAAGAGCATCAAAGATGCATTCGATCAGGTCTTTTCTCCCATTCTGCAGTTGCCGAACACTGCCAAGAAACCGGTCATTCCATATTGTTCGAAAAAACCCATATTATTTCTAAGAGCCCCTTCTTTTATTCCAGGAAAATCCGCGAATCTCTAGAGATCCGAAAAAATCCCTATAATATCAATCGAGAGGAAGGATACTACTTGTCTCCCATCTGGAATCTCAGTCTAGAGCCACCGTCCGGTCCCGCCACCACGATGCAGCCACATGATTGGCCAGCGCGCGCTTCTTGACGTTCGCGCCACGAAGTGTGCCGATACGTCCCGACACGACAGGCACCGCGACTATAAATAGAGCGGTAGCGGAGTAATCGTCGGATTCACTCCCCGCCTCTCGACGCGTTAGTGTTCTGAGCTGTTGGACGTGAATCCCTGTCCTGGCATTTGGTTTTCACCTCTGGCTGCGTTGAGTAGTTGAGTTACTGTGACCAAATGCCCATCTTGGTAGTTAGTATTCGCCTCTGGTTGCGTTGAGTAACTGAGTTACCGTTGCTAACTACCCATCTTCCTGTTCTTTTGTTTTCTTTCTTCTTTTTCTTTGTTCTCCTGAAGAAGCTACATATAATTGTAGCGAAACGTCGAGATGAACCCACTTTTGGGTCACTCACAAATGACACGGTCCAAACCCGGAAGACGAATAAACTATAATTCTGACTCTGGCCGTGGAAGCCTACGATTTCATTTGACCAACCTCTACGGGGAGGTTATATTCCGCAAAACCTCAGAGTTCTCCAATCTTCGCTCTAAAGTTTCATCTCTACTTTCTTCGCTCACCTTCCTCTCTAGATGTCGTGATAATAACTTGGTTCCCAATTTTCTTGTTCTAAAACATCACATTTCCTCTTCATCTTCTTCCCGAATTCTACATCGAGCCAGCCTATCTCTACTTCGTGAACGGATTCAACATATTCGAAAAACCCTTAATTTTCAATCCCAAAAACTTTTTAAGCTGCATCTTGAACTCTCCAGTATTCTTAGTGTCGATGATTGGTCACTTTTAGACCGCATTTCCTATCATCAAGCCGATAAAATCCTTCTTCTAAGCAACGAAACTCACAAAAAGAAATTCCAATCCCTTGTATCTAAGAAAAAATCACATTCCACCACTTCTACTTCTCATTCACCTCTCATTAACACCGTCGTTAATCTTTCTTCTCACCAATTAACAAGTGCAGAAAGCAGTCTTCTATCTAAAGGTCTTAATTTTGCTATCACTCCTTCCAGAATTCCTACCGAAGAAATAGTTTCAAATGTGGAAGCGGCACTCCGCACAATTCCCAAAATTCCAGCCGACCGTATCCGCTTTGACGTCGCTAAATGTCTTGATACAGCCAAAGTCCCTACTTCCAATATATCTCGTGAGGAATTCATAGCTCTCAAAAATCTCCGTTCTCTTTCTGAGATAATAATCCTTCCTGCAGACAAAGGTAATGCCACAGTCATCCTGGATACTCCTTCCTACATAGAGAAAGTAAACGACTTACTTAGGGATACATCCTGTTATAATACAATTTCTCGAGACCCCACTCCTAGAGTCGAACGCGAAATTTCCCATGCCATCAAACAATCCGATCTTTCCGATGATGTTAAGAAGTCCATAGTTCCAAAAAACTCCATCTGCCCCAGAATTTATGGTCTTCCGAAAATCCATAAAGATAACGTACCTCTTCGTCCCATTGTGACTACGATTAACTCTCCTACCTACAAACTCGCAAAGTACTTGTCCAATCAGTTTAAGACCTATACTGGTCGTACCTCTTCTTATGTCCGAAATTCCACACACTTCATCACCTTAATCTCCTCTCTCACAGTCGATCCCCAAGATATTCTCGTCAGTTTCGATGTATCATCCCTATTTACCAATATCCCCATACATGACTCTCTAGTTGTTCTGCGAGATCACTTGACCAATGATAACAAGTCTTTGGTTTTGGCAGATCTTGCCGAAAAATGCCTCCTTTCAACATATTTTTCTTTAGAGGCAATTTCTACAAACAAATATCTGGAACACCAATGGGTTCTCCCCTTTCCCCTGTCATTGCTGACATTTTCATGGAAGCCTTTGAGTCTTTAGCCCTAGAATCTTACCCCTTAAAACCAAAAGTCTGGTTCCGCTACGTTGATGATACATTTATCATCTGGCCCCATGGTCAACATACCCTTTCTTCCTTCCTAGATCATCTTAACTCACAACATCCGAGTATAAAATTCACAATGGAAGTAGAAAATAATCGGTCCCTTCCCTTTCTCGATGTGTTAGTCACCTCCAAGCCCAATGGCCGATTGGGTCACTCTGTTTATAGAAAAAAGACTCACACGAATCGTTACCTACATGCTTCATCACACCACCATCCTGCCCAAAAGAATTCTGTGATCAACTCTCTCATCCATCGGGCCATTTCGATTTCTGAACCCGACAACCTTAGAGAAGAACTTGGCCATCTGCAAAAAACCCTTGTCGCCAATGGTTACTCCAAGTCCACAATTCAAAATATTACACACCGACATCTACATCCCCCTTTACACCCTAGGACAACAAATTCAGAATCTTCAGGTAATACTCCTGTGGCTTTTCTTCCGTATATTCGAAATGTCACTGATAGGATTGGCAAAATTCTTCGCAAAGAAGGTATCAGGACTACTTTTCGACCACCCAAGAAAATCTCACAATATCTACCCTCTCCTAAGGACCCATTACCGCCCCTATCTTCCTGTGGTGTCTATTCTATTCCTTGTTCATGTGGACATGTGTATATTGGCGAAACTGGTCGTTCCGTCAAAACTCGGATTCAAGAGCATCAAAGATGCATTCGATCAGGTCTTTTCTCCCATTCTGCAGTTGCCGAACACTGCCAAGAAACCGGTCATTCCATATTGTTCGAAAAAACCCATATTATTTCTAAGAGCCCCTTCTTTTATTCCAGGAAAATCCGCGAATCTCTAGAGATCCGAAAAAATCCCCATAATATCAATCGAGAGGAAGGATACTACTTGTCTCCCATCTGGAATCTCAGTCTAGAGCCACCGTCCGGTCCCGCCACCACGATGCAGCCACATGATTGGCCAGCGCGCGCTTCTTGACGTTCGCGCCACGAAGTGTGCCGATACGTCCCGACACGACAGGCACCGCGACTATAAATAGAGCGGTAGCGGAGTAATCGTCGGATTCACTCCCCGCCTCTCGACGCGTTAGTGTTCTGAGCTGTTGGACGTGAATCCCTGTCCTGGCATTTGGTTTTCACCTCTGGCTGCGTTGAGTAGTTGAGTTACTGTGACCAAATGCCCATCTTGGTAGTTAGTATTCGCCTCTGGTTGCGTTGAGTAACTGAGTTACCGTTGCTAACTACCCATCTTCCTGTTCTTTTGTTTTCTTTCTTCTTCTTTTTCTTTGTTCTCCTGAAGAAGCTGCATATAATTGTAGCGAAACGTCGAGATGAACCCACTTTTGGGTCACTCACAAATGACACGGTCCAAACCCGGAAGACGAATAAACTATTTACAAGTTTATTTAACAATTTATTTTACAATTTTTAATATTTTCTTCTTAACTTTGGATGTTTCTTTAATATATCTATTCAATTTTCTAATTTTAAAATATAATTTATACCTTTACTAACATTACATCTGAACACAGCTAAATCCATTAGCGATTTTAAATAATTCTTGGTTAATTTTAATGACCCTTTGTTAAAATTGTTAAAAATATGGTCCAGTTCATTACATTTAATTAGAAAATCTGGATATGGTTTAAGTAAACCTCCTTCGGAAAGATGGTTTACCCAGTAAACCGATGTCAACGTACAAGATAAACGATAAAACAAAACTAAAGCTCAAGGTTAGTAGATATTTAAGTAGATACTTAAATATCTACTAACCTTGACTAAATCTGACAAAACTCCATACAACACAGAACATTTCTGGTGACATTTGTCGCCAAGTGACGTCACACGACTGATCGCGTGCGCGTGGGTTTATCTGTAGTTTATAGTATCATGAGTACATACCATCTAATTTAGTTTTCATTAGAATACACAACGAAGAGTAAGTGTTCATTACAATTATTTTGTCCCTACCGAGAAGTGTTTTCAGAATTATTTCAAGTTGATTTTCTTTACTATTTGTTTGGGTGAGTGTTTCGTATAACTTTTATTCAACACCATAATAATTTAGTTTACGTTTTGCATAGTTTGCAGTGAGTTCTAGTTTGTTGCCATATTTTTATAGACTAAAATATTAAAATGGCCTCTTGGGGCAGACTTGATTCCTTCTTATTTAGGAGATATGATCCCGCGATCATGTTTCGCAGAAACTCTTTATAGATTAATATTTTTTTTTATTTTATAGATATGCCACGTCATTACAAAAGGGGGGACAAGGAGCCAAGCAAAGAATACCAGTCGACAGCCAGAGATTAAAAGAAGCTGTTTTAGACATTATTAATAACGGTAGATCTCTCAAGTAAACAGCAAGTCGTTTTCAAATAAATATTATGACATTAAAAAGATACGTTCGCAGACAACGATCCGAAAATGTTGAAATATTCTTCTTTCCTGATTACAATAAGGCTCAAATATTTACAAATGCAGAGGAAAATATGTTTAAAAATTATTTCTATGTTGCCAGCAAATTACACAGTGTCCTTACAAGAAAACAAGCAAAAGAACTGGCGTACAAGTTGGCCGTAAAAAATGGTAAAAAATACCTGCTTCGTGGAATAAATATAAGCAAGCCAGTTACGACTGGTTATACGGATTTCTAAAGGGGATGAAGACCTTATATTTACGCTCTTCGGAAGCAACTAGTCTTTCTAGAGTAACTACTATCAACAGAAATAATCCATCAAAATTTTTCGGAAATTTAAAGATAGTTCTTCAAAACCATGAAATTTGACCAGAAGCAATTTGGAGCGTGAACGAAACTGGACTTTCCACTGTCCATTGGTCAAAGAAGATCATTGCATGCAAAGGAGAAAAGCACATTGGTAAAATTACGTCAGGGGAACGTGGAGCAACAGTAACTGTTTGTTGTGCAATCGATGCAATTGGCAACCATATACCGCCTTTTATGGTGTTCACTCTTAAACTTTGGTAAGATCGCATGATTGATAATAGCCCACCAGGAACCACCGGCGTAGTTTATGAAGGTGGATGGATGACCGTTTCTAATTTTATCAAACTTTTGGAACATTTTCAAAAAATATGTAAAGGCGACTACCGACAATAAATGTTTAGTCATAATGGACAATCATTATAGCCACGTTACTTTCGAAGCAATAACGTATGCCAAAGAACACGAAATAATTCTTCTTACCATACCACCACACACATCGCATAATCTCCAGGCGTTAGACAAGAGCGTATTTGGCCCTCTCAGGAGTTTCTATAATACTGCCTATGATGATTGGATGGTGAGCCACCTAGAGAGGACAATTACAATATACGAAGTCGAAGTATGCTTAGCTTACGCTTTCCGATTAGCATTTATTTGACATTATATTGAAAGCGGATTCAGAGTTACGGGGATATGACCTTTCAATTCCAACATTTTTAACGATGAAGATTTTATGTCGGTATATGGTACTGATCGCGAAGATCCAGAAAATAATTCCACTTTGTCTCAGTTTGATGTTGCAACACCAGCAATAGATAACAATAACGAACCCTCCACTTCTACTGGCACTTTCACCAACTCTGAAATAATAAGACCATCTTCCTCAACTGGATCGATTTCACATTATCAACAACTACGACGAAAACTAATAGAGATCATAAACCAGACCAGCCTTTTACTTCTACTGGTACTTTTACCACACCTCAAATAATTAGATCACATCCTGTACATAAAGGTACTTCAAAAAATGATCAGCTACAACAAACATCAATGGAGCACAATAACCCTCTTTTTCGAATGGTGCCTGAGTCTTTAACAAACAGTAGAAATGTAGAAATATTTGTATATGTATTTTATATGTATTGGTAAATGAAAGCAAATATTTAAAATTGAGTATTTAAATATGAATTATAAATAATGTTTTGATATTGAAAAAAATTTTAAAAGTATATTAACAGTAACAATTATTACGTTTATTATTGCATTTATTTTTATTTGATTTGACAGATTTTACGGAATTTTACAGATCGGTTTTTGTAATTTTTTGTTTGTTCGGTAATTTTGAATAAATGTGTATATTGTTTTGAGTGACCTTTTGTTTGAGCTGTGTAGTTGTGTAGTATTGTTATACATTTTGTTTCCTAATTAATCATCTTTGACGGCGTATTAAATGCTACAGGTTAGTTGAAGTTTGTAAACGAAAAGTAGTCATTGTGAGTCTTTGAGAAGATTCGACCAAGTTAGTCTCAGTAGTAGACTGTTGTTTGTTGTGCATCCTTTCTTGTATTTGAATGACCACAAGTGTATTTGTGATCAGGAGATGCTGTTTTAGATTTTACTAGGAGCAGTCTCATTTAGTTTCCAGAACAAGAACAAGGTGTTTTATTTTGTGTTATTTAGTATAACTCACCCAAAGATCAAGTTTTCAATATTATTAGTGTCTTGTCTTACCTTATATGTACAGTTTCTGTTGACTAATCCCACGCTAGGTATTATCTAAGATATATTATTAAGAAATCTCGACTCGTTTGAGAGGTCATCTTTGGATTTTATTTTTTTGGTTTTATCAATTACTGGATAAAATTATCCGAGATTTTAATTTTAAGAAGGGGCATTGTAGCAATTTTTTTTAAACTATGAAATATTTATGTATAAAATTCTCTAGTACGCCCTTGATCCGAGTGCTTCTGTTAAAACGTAACATATATTGCGTCTTGGGTTTGAGATATATAAGAGGACATACGGAGGAAGAGGAAAATGCGGCTACGTGAGAATTCGATAGAAGGTCGAAATTCAGGTTGAAATATATGGTGAGACGCGCCAGTCGTTATGTAGCTTTACAAAAATACCGGCAATTTTGTCGAAGAATAAGTGATGTACCTCAAAGTAATGTGTCAACTCTGATAGGGATAATCACTGTGATTTTTTTTATTGTAAGCCGTCTCTCATCGTAAGATTTTTGAAAAACTAGGTTTCCAATAAACCTCTACATATTCCATTGTCCAGTTATTTAAGGAGCCGTTCTCAAGGTATGCAGTGTTCCAGTTTTAACCTCAAATAATTAGAGTATTTTTCCAGTGAGATGTAGTTTTTTTTGATCGTGTGGCAGAGAAGGTAACCTCAGAAGTTTTAGTGCAAAATTTTAGTGAAAATCCAGATAACATGTTGTGTTTAATTTCAAAGTAAAGTAGATATATTTTTTTTAATAACAATAATTGCTTTCATAACAATTTAAATTTTTAATAATTTTATATTATAAATTTTAGGGTGTGGTTATGCTGTCAATTAAATTGTTCTCTGCCGTCAAATTAATTTTTTTTTGTTTAATAAAACTCCAACAGGAATCTTATGACTATTGCTATCTGATCATTCACTATGATCAATAAGCAAGTTAGTTCTATATATAAATATTACACAAGAAACTTCTACTCTAAGGTTATATTCAGCAATATTCCTTAGGCTCTAATACATTATAGTACTACTAGCTAACGTGTACACTTTACCCGCACTTTACTCTGCTTTTTCACTTTCACTCACTTATAGCACTAAATCAAACGGCTTCGTTCTCTTTAGTCTTCTTATCTGGTTGGCGTTGTCTAGGAGTTTGATGGCCTCGACGTTCACGTGGTTGGAGAGCCTTTGTTCATCACTCTCGGCAAACTTACTTATTATCTGGATAACTGTATCCATCTGGAGGTCTCGATGAAGATCACAGTTTCTAAAGTACCATGGAGCGTTAATCTATGTTCCTTAATACTTTATTCTGATATCGTTGTATATGTTGGATGTTGCTTTCTTTTGTACAGCCCCATAGCTGTATTCCGTATGTCCATATCGGTTTAAGGACTTGCTTATATAATAGCAATTTGTTGTAAATAGACAGAGTGGATTTTTTTCCCATCAACCAGTACATCTTTCTGAACTTAATTTCTAATTCCTCCTTTTTTTTTCTTAACATGTGCTTTCCAACGTAGCTTGGAATCTAACGTCATACCCAAATATTTTGCCGTATTTGCATAAGGTACTTGGTTTCTATTTATATGTACTGGTATATGTTGTTCTCTTTTGTTAGTAAAATCGACATAAACAGATTTTGTTTCATTCAATTTGATACGCCATCGGCTGGTCCAGATGTTAATTTGTTCAACAGAGTTCTGTAGCATGGTAGCTGCATCCTCGTGGCCGTCAAATTAAATGTTGACTTATGATAGCTAGCCTTAATTTTCTGTGACGTTGTTTATTTTGTTTTTTGAAAAGGTTAACTTTATGATATTTTCATTTATAATGATAATTAGTTAATTTGAATAATTTATTTCTGCCACAGTCCTAAAATATACTAGCAGTTTTGAAAGTTTTTGTAGCGATTCCCAATTGTAAACAGATAGTACATATGTAATTTTTTTTCATATTTTATTTTGGTATAATCCCATGTAATTTGATTATCTGTTTGTGTAACTGTTTGTTTGAGACAAAAATAAGTGTGTAATTTATTTCTCTGGACCATTGTTTTTTATTTTAGAAAAATCTCCTAACCCTTGTGTGGTTTCTTTATTTTAGGGAAGAAGAGTCTTTTTTCCTTTTTTTAGCAAGACTAGGATACTTCGAAGCGGCGTCCTTCTTTCAAATGGCTAGAGGTCTTTTCTTGTTGTTTTTATTTGTTCATTTGTCCAGGAGATTTATGTAAGTACACTCTTTCATTTTTGTAGTTGCCCCAATCCGACCCCTTGTCATTTAACTTATCCACGACCCAGCTCTCCAATTAACCCCTGAATGCCGTCCGCATAAGTATCGATTATTTTGCTTGCCCTATCTCCGCCCCAATAATTTCTGTCCCCAATTTTCTACCCCTTACAGTAATATCCCATGTAGTAGGCAAAATATATTCGTTACAATGTTACCTACATCCTTTCGAGAAACCTTTTTTCGTTTTCTAGAACATTTCGGAGTTCATTTGGAAAGTGAAGAAGACAATTTCATACCAAGGACAAAAGTAGTTATCACAAAAGTAGTCTAAATGGTTTTTTGCACACTTTGGGAATGGAATGTGTGTGTTATCTTCCTTTGACTGGGTCTCTATTGATTTTAAAAATGATTCAATATAAAGTTACCATTGTGTACCTTGAAATATTATTTTAATTATTTTTTATTTATAAATGTTTACCAGAAAATGGGGAGGGAGGAACGTTAATAAAATCTTTATCAACTGTATGTAACAGAATAATCCATAATTTTTTCTATTGTACTCTTGTCTATATCCGATGGCAGAGTTGATTCTGGAAAAATAAAATGAAATTAGTTAAATGTTAAGATTTTTTTAATATGTATAATGTTGTTACTTAAATAACTAAACGAAATAATCTACGGCAAGTAGTAAGTACGATAAAAAAAACCATATGTAACTCCAACGTAAAACATTGTATCATATACATACGACATAATTTTAATTTAGTTTTCGGTGTAATATATCTTATTTAACACACACGATATTTTTTTTAATAGCGTAAACAACGTAACTTATAAATAAAATCTTTATCAACTGTATGTACCTAACAGAAACTGTATATAACTTACAATATTTTTTGTCGGTAAAAATAAAAATTATTACGTTTATATTAAAATACTCATTTTACTACAAAATATTAATACACAATAATACATACCATTATTTCTTTCACTTTCTTCAATTAAATCTTTGTTCCCGTATAATATCGGTAGTAGAACATACTACGATTGTGTACTTGGACAAAAGTAAAGATACGAAATTTTGCATTCTAATTTGGGATACCTTCTATTAGAAATATTGAAATTTTAATTGTTGCAGACCTTAGCACAGTATAAAGAGGTTCCACAGTAGAACCACTCTCCGAAAAATTGGAAGTAAAATCTGTCAACGCGCAGAGCGACTGCTCTTATTTCTTAGTCGCTCGAGAACCATTCTTCCCTTGCTAGTCGCGTAGAAACGTACGGGTTAACAGTGCCTGCCGTATTTTGCTTAAACTGAGTTAGTTTTGTGAATAATTGTTAGTATTGTAAAGTTGAACATGTGTAAAATTCGAAGTGGTATTAATAATCTTAAACTTCCAAATTTGTTAAATATATCTGCCGATAGACCATATTTTTATCAAGAAAATAATAAAATTGTCTTTTCTTTTGATACACCTCATTTATTAAAAGCACTTCGTAATAACTTCCTAAGAAACAAATTTATTATTGATGATATTATCGTTTCTTGGGAATTTATTAAAAAAATTTTACGAACATGATAAACAATATCCTATACGTACAGCGCCAAAATTAACCGAATCACATATATCTCCTAACAATTTTGAAAATATGAAAGTGAAATATGCTTCTCAGATATTTAGTAACACTGTTGCTGCCGGTTTGCATCTGTATATTAGATTTAATGTATTCGTCGAGGAAGCAACAACAACCGAAAGATTTATTAGGAACATTAATAATTTATTTGATATGCTCAATTCTTCTTCATTAAGAGGAGCAACTGAGTACCAAAGTTCGTATAGAGGAACCGATGCTTAGCAATAATTTCTTAATACGTGTTTCCGATTGTTTAATAATTTACAGGTAATTAATTTTAAAGCTAAAAATGTAACACCAAGGATAAAATATGTTAATGGTTGGAAAATAACCATTAATGGAGTGATTCATTTGTGGAATCTACTACAGTCACATGGAATGGATTATTTTTTAACAAGGCAGATGAATCAAGATTGGCTAGAAACCTTTTTTGGTTCAATCAGGCAGCAAGGTGGCAATGGTGTTAACCCTACTCCGGTACAATTTACCGCAGCATTCAAAAGATATTTTTCTTTAGACATGATGCATTCCGGTACAGAAAATTGCGAAAGAGATGCAGGCCATATTTTGTTAAATTTAACCGATATATGTACCGACGATTATCTGCCTGAAACCACTGCTTTGGTTCCTGAAAACACTTTGGATAACCAAAAATATCAAACTTCAAATAAATTACAGAAAAACTTCACAAGATATATATGCAGTTATTTAATAAAAAAGTGTCTTAGGAAACATGTTTGTCTAATCTGTGAAGCATATGGGAGAGAGTACGATGAACTACACGATTCGTCTCTGTTTTGTTACGTTAAAGCCTACAGTGGTAATGAAACAAACGTTTTTGGCAAGCTCTATATGCTGAGCCAAAATTTTGTGCAGTATGTTACAGATTTGGAAATTATTTTTTAAGAAAATTTTCAAAATTTTAGTCATCAATCGACAATCTTACAAAACTACGTTAGCTTATTCGAAAAAATACCATATATGCATCCTTACAACAATTAATATAAATTTTAAAGTATCTAAGACAAAAGGACATAGGAAATAAATAATTTGGAAACATAATTAGCCTTAAAACTTGTTGTTTGTTTGGGTTTATATAACTGCGAATACTAAATCCACAAATTTTAATTTTTGTTTTTACTTACAAGTCATGTTTTGTATACAATTTTATCCGTAAACTAATACTAACATTAATTTCTAATAAATAATCCTTTTTGATAATTTAGTTAGTTAAGTAATTCATAATTTATGTTTATAATTCTTTATATATTGTCCAAGTTCCTCATTTTTTTAGGAGGAGAATAGTACTCTTTCCAACTATCTGAAATATCTTCTGATTTTATTTGTTCTTGATTTAAAAAAATTTAATAGTGTTCTTTTTTTATTTTGATATACATTTTTCAACATAATATAACGTACATATATTCCTATTCCTGGCGAAGTATTTTCCTTATTCTTAAGACTGATTTCTAATTCATACAACCTAAATGTTACTGAAAGTGGAAAATATTGTATAATGGATAACACTGGACATAATTTTCTTAAAAACGCATCAACTCATTCTCCTTTGATCAGTGTATTTACTTATGATTTAAAAATGGATTTGACTAGACTATCTCCGGCAGACATCCTGACAATGCAGATGCTTTGTTGATCTGACTACTCACGTCCTTACTAGGACACAATTTAACTTGAAAAAAAAAAATTATTACCGTTTCGACTTCCAATTCGTACGTCGTTGTCAAAATACAAGATATTAATTTATTTTTGTATTTTGACAACGACGTCTGACTTGGAAGACGAAACGTTAATAAAATTATTTTTTCAAGTTAAATTGTAGCTTATTTCCGAATTAGAATAGTTGATATTCGTTTAATTTATTAAAAAATTGTTGACATTGTCAAAAATAAGAAAGACGAAGAGAATTTTTTTTATTTAAATTTGTGGCTAAAAATCACCATAAAACATAAAAAGCTTCTCGAGACTATGAAAAAACTGTTTCCATTCATTTACGGTGATTTTACGATTTGGTTTTACTGTAAAACCATGTAAAACTTTGCATAATATATAGAATAAATGGTTATCTTTTGCAGTTTGAATTTTAATTGATGTATTCTTGCATATTACGCGATTGATTTGACGAAAAGACTATTGCAAAATTTAATTAATTTTTTGCAGACTACAAATAAAACTAAACGAATAATGCAGAAAACACAAAAAATTGCCGATATAACCAAATTCACCTACGAAATGTAAATAAGGACAATATTTCATAAATGTCAAAATTTCATAACAGTGGAGTAAACTTGCCTGCCGTTGGACGAATTATAAACAAGCGTTATGACGCGGTAAACTTGAATTACTCTTCCTGGTTTAAAAACAGGGTATAGTAATGCCGTGAGAGCTTCGAAATTAACCTCCTTTTTATTTAACGTTTATATGACATGTACAATATATTAAAAACCATTGACATTTTAAAACTTGCGCAATACCGTTGATATTTAAAATACCGTTGAAAAATATAAACAATGAATTATAATATTGTTTTTAATTTATTAAACCCTTTGTTTTTGTAATATTAACATTTAGTGAGAACATCTGGACAGTTAAATATGGGAAGCCGCGTTTTTTATTTAAATAAATTATTAGCAGTAGGCTCAGAAAATTGTAATACGGCTCTGTAAGGTTAACGGTGGTGGATTACCAATTTCGTACTTTGCCGGTAGTACTTCCTGAGATCAAAGCGCCGACAGACGAGTGGTTTTACTGTGGAACCTCTTTATACTGTGACGTCAGTTTACATGTTTAGAAGTATGAAAATGAAAAAAAGTGAAAAACCGAAATTTGTTGGTTACGATACTTTACGTATGAGGTGTCGAAACTTAATATAAATAGAATGAATTAAATAATAATTTGTATGTAAGTAGGTATATCTACTGATTAATAGTTAATGTGTTTACTTTTAAATAATCCATGTCAAATAAAGTACTTTCACATCCAACCTCCAATCTAGAATTTAGTAGATCTTCCATGGACTTTATCAATGTTCTTGGTTTTATGAGTAAGCTGGAGACGATACTTGCAGAATAAAATTGATATGTCATTAAAGAACATATCAAAATAAAGAGAAATGTTATTCTGCTTGAATTGAGAAACGGCATATTCAATATACCTAAAATATAATATAAATTTATTTGATCTACGACAATTTAAATAAAGGAAATTCCTCTCTTTCTAAAAAATAATAATTTATTCCTATAAGGAATAAATTATTATTTTTTATTTGAATTAATGTGTCTCGGCTGCAATGGCCATTGACACAAACACTATTGTGTACATTAATTACAATAGGGACATATTACTAATTGAAGAACTGAAAAGCTTATAGATCTAAGTGCCAAAAAGGAAAATTGTTAAGAAAAGTAAAAAAACTGTAGTCTTCAATAGAATACAATTTTATTTACAAAAAGTGGTTTTAATCAAACAAGTTAATGTAAATAGATGGTTTTGTAATTTTTTAACAGTTTTACAAAAACGAAACAGAGACAACGCATGTTAACCATATACTTTATCAAACAGATTTAAGTCCATTGATAGGTTTCACATCTAAGAGATCTATGTCCATTGGTATGTTTTACTTTCTAAATATCTAACTGCCATCACAGAGTATTTCATAGTAGAAATCCCTGTTTGCTTTGTGAATGACACCTAACATGCTTCCTAAAACATTTATTTTTGTTTTCTTCTAGTGGAACCTTTGTTGGTAAGTACGTAGCCAGGTTCGTTTTTATCAATCTTAAAATACGACACTTTGGATATCATTAAATCTTTAGTGTTGATACACATTGCAGATGATTAAAATACTTAAAGTTATAAAATCTATCCATGTTTAGCACTCGGAATGGTCTTGATGGTCTGGCAGATCTTATTACGCTTTCCACATCTTCAACAGTTTGCATTTTTGCTACCTTAGATCTCTTTTCTATAAATGCGAAGTCCCGGTCTGCTACAGAAAAGCTGTGACTAGGTACCAAGAACTTATGCTCTACAAACTTATATAGCCCCAAAGGTACTATGTTAACACGTTCACTGCCGCCTTTAGTTTGTGATCATCTGTTAGGAGCCGATTGGCTTATATGCGTCCAAATCAGGTTATTCTGGTATACAAATATTAGATTATCGATTCTTAACATGAATTGGAAAACGTGGCGGCCAAAATAGCTGACACGCATATGGTGCGTGATCGGCTTGGTAAGTTGTATGAAATCTTAGCGGCCGATCACGCACATGTTGTGTGATAATAAATAATTTTTTTTTGCCATTACAAATATTGCAGCAATATTTAGTCATCTTTCTAATTTTGCTTATGTTTCTGCAAATCCTACAATCTTTACGTTGAACCTTTCCATCAGATTTAGGAGGTTCTCATGGAAGGTGAACAGGGGCACTTGCGGGTTGTGAAATTATTGCACTCGGTTTTGGCAATAAAACATCAATAATATTTATTCGAAATTCATAAAAACTGATCCTGTTGCCCGAATACTTATTATATAAAAACCACGAATTTAACAAAAGTATTTGTAACACGTGTATGCCGGCTTTTTTATACCAACGCAAAGTTTTTCGATCACACGAATTATATGAGAGAATTTGGTCTTTACGATCTACTCCCGACATATACTTATTATATTCCACAATTGCTTGTGGTTTTGATACCACCTCACCTCGTTTCCTCGTCACTTCCACAAAAGTACTGCTAAATTATGTGCTTATAAATGTCACGTCCCGCTTATCGCGCCGTTTGCCCATAACGATGCCATTTACTTCATCGCATTTTTCTACTACTTCACCCATACGCACTTTTTTTATATAACATCAACACAATTTCCTTTCCCTCCAGAGATTCCCTCCAAGCAGAGTTGATGCCAGAGAATGACTTTTATAAAAATTGTCTATGAACAACGAATGCCCCTTATTCAAATGGTCATGCATTAATTGTAAAACGACAGTAGCAGCATGACCAACACCACTCGTCACATCATTAGCACCTGCATAAATCATAAGCTTCATAGTAAGCCCATTTGGTTCTGCCAAGACATAAAATTTAATTCTATATTTATGTCTTTTGCCAGGCAAGTATTGGCGAAAACTCAAACAACCTCTCCATGATAACATAGACTCATCAATGATAGCTCCTTACATGGAGAGTAGACCTGAAAGATACAATATATATAATATTTGTCTACTGGTAAAAAAGAGGAAACTTACCTCCATCATTTTTTCATTAAAATAGTCAATAATGGGTCTGATTTTATATAATCTATCTATTGGATGAACGTTTCCCACCGCAGGATTCCTTGCAAAGTGCATGCATCTCAGAATCAGCATGAAACGATTTCGGCCCATATATTCCGAAAAACATTTCAAATTAAATAGTCGATGTTTTCTCCAATAATGCTGTATACGATTAGTTCTTATGGTACCCATATGCAGAATTAATCCAAGAAAAACACGCAATTCTTCTGCGGTAAGCGTCTTCCACTCCGATATTCTTGGTCGAACTGTACCACTAGCAAGAAATATCTCTTCGGCATACAAATTTGATTCTTCCACAATCAAATCATAAAATTTATGGTCTACCAGCATGTTGAAATAGTCTATTGGATTATTTCCTGTCGGCTGTTTCTTCAAACTTGGATTTCCTAGAAAGGGAAGCTGCCGCCGATTCACTAAGGGAGGATCAGTCCATATTATATCATTTACCACAGGAACGGTACGCTCAGGTAATATTGGAAAATTCTCTATTTCAAACGCATCTTCATTATTACTATCTCCACTTTCACTTACTTGATAGAGCTCATCATCACTAGAATTATTGTCTAAGTCTAAACTATCTTCCGAATCTGTAAGCGCCGCATAAGCTAACATTTCTTCCTTAGTTAGTTTGTTTGGATTTTTAAATGTAATTTTTCGTCTTTTCTGTTCACCAGAAGGGCCTGGCAAATCACGAGTATCCATATTTTCAAACTTTTATCCGCGACCGCACAACAATTTGTATACACCTTGCCTACAAGCCGACACAAGATAGACTGATTATTAAATGAGCCGACGCTTACAGACAACAATGAAGAGAGAAATGCGCATCACGCAGCTTATGCGCGATCGGCCTCTCGGCAATGAGCCGCATCACGCAAACGCTGCGTGATCGGCAGTAAACGAGTTAATGTACAATAAAACCAACATACGGTTTTTGACTTGACCACCGTAGTTGTCACTCCATCAACAAGTTTTTTCTTGTAAGCCGACAACATACCTGTATTTAAGGAATAGGAATATACAGGAAGCCATCTGACTCCCTCATCTCCCTGATTGGCCCTTATGCCATATACTCATAATACCATCATTGGTATTGGTAATATGAATATTAAAATTAGTAGCAATATAATTTCCTTAAATAATACTGTTTGAAGGTTAGTCACCACACAACACACTCCACTATTAGGCATTGTGCTGTCAGATGCATCTTTTTTAATGCACTTAAGGCTTTTTAATATTTTCTGTGATGTAGTTTTAGGCTTGGCTTTATTTGCTGCAGGAACATCTACTATTTTTGTTCTGAATATGAAGATACGTTTTACAAGTCTCTAACCTTGGTCTTCTGAACCATAAATTTGGGAAGTCTTTTAAAAATACTTTTCGATAGAATTTGACACTTAAAACACTATCTGAAGATTTTTGTTTAAAAGCAGCGAAAAGCCTTGTCATGTTCAATTTGGAGCTAAAGTTCTCCTTTTGGAAATTTGAACGACCGTAGTGACCCTCTTCTCGGGGCAAAGAATTAATGTGGTTTGTAATTTGGTTTCTGTCATGCTCCGTAAATTTAAATGTAGTTGGGCCACCACCATTATCTTGAAAAACTGTCATCACTTTTCTTCTTCTTTCAGAATAAGTGAGATTATTTGAGGTGAAATTTTAAAAATATTTAAAATAGTTTTTTTACATACTTTCAGGAACTAGCCTACCCCATTCGGTACCCTGTAACTTAGAGTACTTTGCCTTTGGCTGCTTTCTGGCTCATCGTAAGAACCGTGTCGCCGTCTGGTAATGGGAAGAATGTCTATCAAACCCATCAAATAAGAACCTTGGTCATTCAATCTAAGTTGGTGTTGGTGGTAGGACTTAAACAGTTTCTTCTTCATTTCAAATGGAGCTTGATTGCATCTGTTTTTACACTTGCAAATTACCTGAAAAAACAATAAGTTAGGGTATATGTTTTGTATGGTAATTTGTAAAGTGTGGATCGAATAGTGATACCGGTAACCAAAACCTAATTATAAGATTCTAATAGGAAACTGTTAATATAAATAAACTAGTCATCAATAATCACACATGTACATAAACAGCAGAATGATCTAAATTACAAAATTTTGGAAATAAATATTATACTAACCTCTTTACACGGCAGTGGCTTTGCTGAGATTTCTTTCTTTTGGTTTAGGGTAATATAGGATTTACTACTTAATCTGACGGTTTTCTGTTTTTTTCTAAAGTTCTTACACATTTTAGATTTATTACAAAAGGCTCTACTAGTAATAATATCTGTAGAAATAGGCATCTTTTAAACATGTAAACAATTACTAACCGTGCAGAAACGGACTGATGTACATCAACAAAATGGTTGGTTGACATCTGACATGTAGATCAACTAGCACTCGCATAGCTCTGGAATTTATTTTAACCGTTTGGAGAGGGTTAGGCACTTAGTTCTGTTAGCAGTGCATTGGCGTCAGGTCATGGGTCGTTTTGCAGGAATAAAATGAAATTGATAAATATGGCACTTAGATCGATTAGAATCTCAGGTCTTCAATTGTCACAGTTACTGTATATTGCATAAGCTTTAAATAAGAACATATAGCCAACTACAAATTTTTATCACTAGGTTATAAATTAAAAGTAAAATAAATGGAAAACAAGGGGTCAAATTCTGGTAAAGAACGGAATGTTTTTCAAGAAACCAATTATGTTAAAAACTTGATCAGGTCTCCTCCCGAAAATAAACAACTTATCTGCTATGCAGACGATGTAATAATACTCTCTCAAAGTAAAGATAATTTACAACGTATACTGCACCAACTTAATATAACCGCCAGAAAATTTTACATGTTAATTTCCCCAACAAAGACAAAATGCATGGTTATAACAGCAAAGTTACTAAGATATAAATAGGAGATGAAAGGTCAGATAATAGAACAATGGTTCGGACATCTAACCCGGATGGACAATAATAGATACGTAAAAAGAGTATGGGACGCCAAACCAATGGGAAAAACAGAAGAGGAAGACCCATTAAAGAATGAAACACTGACATCTCGCAGATACTGCAGGGTAAGGGTAAGACTTTGCAGGAAAGAATGGAGAAAGTTCGTTAAGAGCAAGGACACCACAGAAGATTTTAAAATATTGTAATTCAAAGAATTGTATTATAAACGGCGCAACACCGAAAAGTACAAATGGGTCTACTGATTAAGTAAAGTAAAGTAAAACACGGTTTGAATCTGCTACCAAATTTTTAAGTTCGAGGTACGAATGTTTGTGGCAGTAGAAACTCTCTTCCTACTTTTTACTATATAAAATACCATGCTAGAGAGGTATATGCTGTGATACTAGTTACAGGCACGATTAGTACAAGCTGTATGCTGGCAATGTTCCGATTTTATTTGTCGACTTTTAGTTTGTTAAATTTTAGATTATAAACAGTTTTACTTCTCTTATTTTTGCTTTGTTATTAAATTATAATAAATCTTAAGAATCTAAATTATTTTCAAATACCTATTTACCTTGTTGAGCGAAAACAGATATAGTATTTACTATAGCGTCGCTCCAGTTTATGGTATTCCGATTATAAATACTACTTTCTTCGTGGTATAAAGCAACCATTAAAATGAATATAGCAAAGGCTGAAAGTGAAATCAAACAAATCCATACAGTTGTTGTAAACGGTTTAGTGAACATATCTATAGAGTTCAATCTTTTTGGATCCCTAAAGAAAAATGCAGACCTGAAATAATGAAATCAAATATCACTAATAATATTTTGCAGAATACAGAGTAATACATTGTCTTATAAATATAATATCAACTGTTAAAAAGCTAGATTTTTTCTGTATTTATATAATCATCATCAGCCATTTTGAGTCAATTGCTGGACATAGGCCTCCCGTAAATAATTACAATGCATTCTATCTTGAGCACCTTGAATCGAGTTTTGGTGAATGCGCTTTATGTCATCTCACCATCTTGTTGGAGGACTTCCTCGATTACGATAAGCATTGTGACTAGGTCCCCATTCCAGAATTTTCTTCGTTCACCTTCCATCTTTTAATCTGGCAACAAGCCCCGACCAGTTCCATTTTAATGTTTTGAACTACGTCAGTAACACCTGTTTTTCTCTTAACTATTGTATTTGATTCTCTGTCTCTGAGGGATATACTCAGCATTGACCTCTTTATCGCTCTCTTGTATTTTATTGATTATTTTTCTGGTAAGGGTCAATGTTTCTGCTCCATACGTTAGAACTGGAAGTACACATTGATCTAAGACCTTCCTTTTCAAGCACATGGGAATATCTGATCTAAAGACTTCTCTCAGTTTTCCGTAAACCGCCCATGCGAGTCCTATTCTCCTATTTAGCTCCGTTGTTTGATTCTTCTTCTTCTTCTTTGGGTGCCGTGTCCGTATTCAGACGTTGGCCGTCATCATGTTTACAATTTCCTGAAACCTTTCTCTGTCGGCTGCTGCGCGAAATAATTCTTCTACTGTGGAACCACACCATTGTCTAATATTACGCAGCCATGAAAGTTTCTTTCGACCAATCCATCACTTTCCTTCCACTTTTCCTTGTATTAAAAGGCGAAGTAAATGGTATTTAGGTCCTCTAATTATATGGCCGAAGTATTCTGTTTTTCTCCTCTTTATAGTGTTTATGAGCAGACGTTCTGAATTGATCATTTGACGAACATCTTCATTGGAAGTGTGCGAAACCCATGATATCTTTAGGATTCGTCTATAGCACCACAATTCGAATGCTTCTAACTTGTTTAGCATTGTGGTTTTTAACGTCCATGTCTCACAACCATACAATAGGATCGACCACACATAACATTTCAGGACCTTCTTACGAATATTCATTGACAGGTTTTTGTTGCATAAAACTGGTTTCCAGGTCATAAAAGCCTTACGCGATATTTCGATCCTGGATATTATCTCTTCATCAGAGTCACAATTTATATTTAACCAGCTGCCAAGGTATTTGAAATGATTTACCCTTTATATCTCTTCTCCATTAAGAGAAAGCAGACCTTGATCTATATGGATCTTTCCAACTGCCATCCACTTTGTCTTTGAAATGTTGATTTTTAGGCCTCTCCGATAACTTGCTTCACTGACTAGATTTAGTAATGTTTGGAGATCTTGTAAACTTTCTGCAAGAATGGATGTATCGTCAGCGTACCTAATATTGTTGATTACTTCTCCACCTAGTCTTACTCCCTTTTGTCTGTCATCCAAAGCCTCCCTAAAGATTTCTTCAGAGTACAGATTAAAAAGAGTGGGTGATAAAACACAACCCTGCCGTACTCCACGTTTGATGGGTATTTTTTCAGTGGAACTGTCTCCAATTTTAGATAGAGGCTACTTGATTGTAATATAAGTACTTCAGCAGTCTTATATCATAGTGGTCAAGTCCTGCTGCCCGTAGGCAGTCGAAAAGTGTATTGTGTTGGACTCTGTCGAATGCCTTCTCGAAGTCGATGAAACAAACATAAACATTCTTTCGGAATTCACAACTTTTTTGTAATAGAACGCGCATACAGAATAGTGCCTCTCTAGTTCCTAGACCGTTTCTAAATCCAAATTGCTTATCACCCATCTTACTTTCGCATAGAAGGAATACTCGGTTTTGTATAATTCGTAAGAGTATCTTCAGTGTGTGACTCATCAAACTGATTAGTCTAAAATCGCTGCATTTGGTGGGCCTGCTTTTTATTGGTAATGTTATAAACAGTGACTCTAACCAATCGTCTGGTATTTTTCCTTCGTTGTAAATTTTGTTAAAGAAAGTGGTTAAGCAGGCAATGCTTTCCTCATCTAAAAGTTTAAGTAGTTCGGCAGGGATTTGATCTGGTCCAGGTGCTTTATTGTTTTTGGCTTGCTGTATTGCCTTTTCGACTTCCGAATTCAGTATATTGGGACCTCTGTCCAACTGGTTGTCACAGGCAATATTTGGAGGATTTTCTCTAGAAGCATCGTCAAAAAGGTCAGTGATGTATCTCTCCCATTCTTTGCACTGTTGTTCGTGATCACAAATTTTTCCGTCCGCGCTTTTAAGTATGTGAGCATTTTTCTGTTTTCTAATTCCGGTAGTATATTTAAGTTTCTTATGCAGGTTGAAGCTGTCATGCTTTTTTGGAGGTCTTCTATTTCTTTACATAAATTCTCAAGCCAGGATTCTTTGGCTTGCTTAATTTTTCTTTTTATGCGTTTATTAATTTCACAATATTCGATAATATTTCTATTTTTGTGTTGCCGTCGAACTTCCATCAGATCTAGAATTTCTTGTGTCATCCACTCATTTTTTGCCAACATGGTAGGTGTTTTCAAAGACTCTTGTACGTTCTCTAAAATCGAGAGTTTGATTATCTTTTAGTAATTTAATTTCGTGGCCAAGATATTTATAGCTATACACCTGTTCAATTTGCGTGCCGTTAGTTGAAATATTTTTCGTCAGTACAGGGTTGGTCATATATTGTGTTTTGGAAAAATTAATTTTAAGTCCAACTCATGTACACGAGCTCTAAAGGTCTTGAAAAAGCTGACAGGCATGATCTACCTGGTCTGCTAAGGACTATGTCATCTGCAAATCTCAAGTTGTTCAGAAAATCCTCATTTACGTTGACTTCAATATTCTCCTAATTATTGTTTTTTATAGCACTCTGCAACAAAGCGGTGAATAGCTTTGGAGAGATGGTATCTTCTTGCCTAATACCCCTCTTGAAGGGAAATGTATTTGTGTTGCCATAAAACATTCTAACTGCAGCTGTTACGCTATTATATATATTCCAAAGAAGAGTTGTGTACCTGTGATCAATACTGCACTTTGTAAGAGCTTTTAACATGATGCTATGCTGTACTGAGTCAAACGCTTTCTCAAAGTCTACAAATATTAATATCAATGGCTTATTTTATTCTGTAACTTTCTCTATTAAGGATTTTAGTACTTGTAGGTGGTCATTTGTTCCAAAGCTACTCCTTAATCCGGCCTGCTCTAATGGTTGGTGAAAATCCAGCTTAGGTTCCAATCTGTTAGTAATTATTCTCATTAAGAGCTTATCCCCTTTGCTGTGCAATATTATCATAATTGCACTATTCCATTTTTCTGGTGTAACTTCTTTAAAGAAGTAGGCATTATAAAGTGTTTTTAAATCTTTTATGATGCATTTGCCTCCTAATTTTAGCATTTTACTTACAATGCCATCTTCTCCAGGTGATTTACTGTTCTTCATACCTTTCAACGCTGATTAGATTTCCCCTTCGGTTATATCTGAAAGTTCCTCTGATCCTTGATTTTCCAGCTCTTTTGCTCTTGTGTGCTTATCTTTTATTTCATTCTTTTTTCATTGGGTTCCTTATGTCTTCTGTTAGTTTTTCATTTTTCCTTGTTTGCTTAACTTGACAGTTCTTCTATGCCTTCCTTAGAGCGTCCACCAACCTTTCGTTAAGTTGTTCAATGTCGGTTTTATCTTGCACGTCATTCTGAAGGTTTCTATCTATTTCTTCGGGGTATGCCCTTGTGTTAGTAATCAGTAAACGTAACATTTTTAGTCCTTGTTACCACAGTTCTTCGTTCCTTCTTTACGTTCAAGACTACCTTCGCTCTAACCATTCTATGGTCACTTTTGGTTGAAAATTGATTTAATACAGTTAGGTCTTGAACATCGTCTTTTTTGTTAGTAAAGGTAAAGTTAATTTCGTTCTTGTTCAAGCCATTTAGTCATTGGCAAGTCCACTTTCTTTGGGGGCTTTTTTTCAAATGGGTGTTCATGACATATAGTCTGTGTTGCAAAACAAATTCTATGTTCTAAGAGTTTGGCCCTTTCGTTTCTGTCGCCATATCCGTGAAGTCCAAGTACAAACTCCGAATCATCCTGCTTGTGGCCTATTTTTGCGTTTAGGTCTCGCACAAGTATGGTATAGTTGGTGGTTACCTCTTCTAGTGCAGTGTTAACGTCATCGTAGAACCATTCAACTTCTTCGTCTGTATAAGCATTGATAGGTGCGTATACCTGGATGATCTTTAATCGAATTTATTTATTTACTTTGTAGATAAGAGAAATAACTCTATCACTTCTGCTTTTAATTGTAAGTATATTTTTCGTGTGTTTTTTATTTATCATAAATCCGACGCACCATTAAAAGATTCTCCTCTATAGTGAAATAGATTTCCCGATTAAAGTACCATTTGTTCTACTCCTTTGTGCCGTACTTCAGATAATCCAAGTATATCCCATTTTATATGCTTAAGCTCGTTTTCAAGTTCTTCGAGTTTTTCGTCCTCCATCAATGTTCTGGTGTTATATGTTGCCATAAACCATATTCTTTGCCGTTATCGTTTGTATAGGTAGCCTGATCCACTTTGGAGATTCTTAGCACCCTCTGTCCCTCTACCCCGTCACTGCTACCATAGCCTAGTTTCAAGGGACTGCCGGAGACTGAGGGCCTTGCGTCTTTATAGTTTCTCATTTTACGGGAGTTCATGGCCGTTTCTCTATCACGCTGGCCTGTGCGGGTTGGTAAACGGATGTTAGGATGGGTTAGTAAATTTTGGGGTCTTTGACAAGGATGATAGAGTGGGACGTGATACCCTCTCGGTTAAAGGGATAGAGAGTAAACCACGGCTCACGTAGGAAGGGCAGGGTCGCGAACCTGTAGTAGACCTAACTTTACCGGGATCGTAAAGTGTATTTACCTGTTACCCGAAAATATGGTAGTATTTATTTTTCAATCACATATAATTGGGCTTGAAAAGAAGCATTAAAATAAGATTAAATATATTCTACAAAAATAGAATTGACGACCACCTCATCTGCAAAAGATACCGAAATTTCATAAAATTAGTTAAAATGTACCCTGGAGTTAATTTGAAATCAGGCCTTAACCCACCTTAACTAAATAAGCTCGGGGATAAAAGTAGACAGAATACAAGTATCTCGTTTGGTTGTCACAATGAATAACAAAAGAAAATATTACACAGAAAATGAGAGAAGAGATTGCTAAAATAGAAATGGTTTCGAAATAGTGAAATAAACACTTAACGAACATAAACCAACTAACAGTAAAAATGAATGTAGGACCAAGGAGATGCTTATAAAATTAGCAACAGAAACATTTATAACACTCCTTGTCAGGGCGTGAGACACTCTAAATATTGTTAGCTTGCTGTCTCCATTGGGTATGATCCTGTGCCAGATATACGACTTCATGTAGGGACTGTCCCACCAGAGTCTTTATTTGGTCTGCCCATTATATTGGAGATCTTTCTCTTGGTCTTAAACCTTCTTCCTTTCCTTCTACTACCGAATAGTTCCATGGTACCCGTTCTTCTGGAGATGTAGCCGAAGTAATTTAGGTATGCTCGTTTTACTTTTTTAATAGCCTGTCTTTTATAGAAAGCTCTTTTATAATTGACAGGTTGGCTCTTTGTTCTGTCCAGGACACGCATAGAATTCTATTAAACCCACACTTTGAAGGCTTCGATCTTAGTTGTATCAAAGAAAATTAAGGGCAGTAACCAACCTGGACTTAGTATTCCTTGATTTTGTTAGGTATTCTGATATTTAAATTAATTTAGCTGTTGGTGTTCAGGGCATTGCTAGTTAACGCTTGATTTCTAAGGAACTATCGCCATTGTTGGTTATTCTTCTGGCAGTCAAAAAAGACCAGTGTAAAGAATATACATCTTTTAATAATGCTGATGATAAGCCAAGTTTACAAGCAAAACATGAAAACCACCTGAAAGAACAAATCCTTTCAAGATCAGAAGAAGAAAAGGACAAACAAAAAGTTACTGAGAATTTTATAGTTGCAGTATATGATTTTCAAGCTATAATGCCTTGTCCACAGGCGAAGTCTCTAGTTTTTTTTATATTTTTAAAGTAAATGTACTTAATTTTATAATTACCGATCTGGGTTCTAAAGCTACAACTTGTTTTGTATGACATGAAGGACAAGGAGCAGGAGCGAGGAGTAAATGAAATTGGCTCCTGTGTATTTATGTATTTGAAAAATTCACAAAGCAAAGCAACTGATGAAAAAAATAAATGTATGGTGACAATATATCAATATGCCGTAAATATATTCCCAAAACCGAAGAGCATTACTCACAGATTTCTAATTAAAGGACACACTCAAAATAAGAGCGATGCGGTTCATTCTAAAATTCAAAGAAATGTGTCCAAAGCTTTGAAGTCTCTCCAATTTATGTGCCTGACCAATATATAACAATAATAAAAACTGCAAAGAAAAAAGGGCCACCTTATTCAGTGAAAGAACTAACCCACGAAAGTTTCTTTGATCTCAAACAACTTGCTTGTGGAAACTACACAACTAACGAAGGTGGAGATAGGTTGAAATGATGTAAAATAAAGATAATTCACATAAAACAACAAAAAATCTACACATTTTTATACAAGACTTCTTATCAAGATTAAGCGTTGATATCTGTGATGACATTAAAAAAAAAGGAAACAAAATTCTAGTAATTCTGATATTACACCAAAGAGACTACAATATTCTCAGAAGCTGAAAATTGCACAACCAAAGAAACAGGGTATTCTTCAACTGATAAATAAAAAATATCATACTAAAATATCCTTTTCCAATATTAGAGACTGATGTTCAAGTATAAAGTTATTCAGATTTTTATATATGGTTGATTCATTTTTATCGCTATTTCTTAATTTTTCTAGTTGTTTATTTAACTAATAATGTTTAATAAGTACAAATTATGACCAAATTGTGACAGTTTTTATTAAACTCCTGTTACCCTATGACGGCCGATATGTAATTAAGATCAGTGGGTCTCAAACAGTGGGGCGTTAATATTTAATTCCGATCGCTTGAAAA
This sequence comes from Diabrotica balteata, assembly GCA_918026665.1. Lineage (NCBI taxonomy): Eukaryota > Metazoa > Arthropoda > Insecta > Coleoptera > Chrysomelidae > Diabrotica > Diabrotica balteata. The sequence goes on from OU898283.1 coordinate 87,144,680, forward strand.
GTAAAAATATTTAATTTCCTATATTTTATGTTCAGTAATAATATTGGGTTTTATTGTATCAAAGGCAAATAAAATCAATATTATATGTATATACAGGGCATGTTAAAGAAGTGGAACGGAATATTTCGAATACTCGAAATTATTTGCCGACATCAAAGTTCATCACAGTCTCTAAAAGTCTCTATTTTGGGTAGAGTTAATATTATATAAATGGTTTTACATGCAGTTAAATTTGATACTACTTTCCAAGTTGCTAGTATGTGCAAATTTGAATAAAATACATCCAAGATTTTACTTTCTGCAGACATTGTATTAAATATATCCTTGAAACAAATTAGCACTAAATCACTTCCGAGTTTTCAACAAAACAGAATGTTTAAACACGTGTACTCCAGTAATTAATACCGAAGCTATTGAGAGTATGCAGTCCAGTAATTAGACCGAAGGTACTTTATCGTTTAACTAAAACACACCACAAAGTCCGAATTGAATTCCTGAAACACTTTTTTGTTACTATTTACTAGTTTTAGCAAACGATTTGTCCCATTCACTGACTGATATTTTACTATCCGAGTCGTCACCATCTGAATTGTCTATCTGAATAATTAGAGGTCGGACCTCATCTATAACTCGCTTGGTTTAAAAAAACTGAACAATTATGTCTTCCGTGTGTCTAATACAATTTTGCCACTCTTCAGCCTTTATTTGTTCTAGCGATTCTTTCCATAAACTAAGAACGCTAAGCGTCATCTGTTATTTTGAATTCATGTTTATCATAAAAAACTTAATTGCCTTATAGTGGCAATGGTAGGGCGGAAGTCGAAGAACTTTATGGCCATATTTAAGAGCCATGTGGTCAGTAACAAATTTCTTTTGAATTTTGTGCTCTCCACACCTTCGTGTTGAAGTAAATCGACTTTTAAAAATAAGTCATTATGACAAATTTTCTTTTCTGTCAACCACAACGTTATTTCTTCTTTTGTCCAGCTGCTTGAAGGAAATCTCTCTTCTACTCTTGAGTAGTTGGATGCATTATCCAACACTATTATGGATGGTCGCTACAATTTTTTTAACAAATTTTCTTCAAACCATTATTTAAAAATATTTGCATCTATATTTCCATGGTAATCACCTGTATTTTTTGTGGACGAAAAAATTAAACTAGCGTCAGGAATAAAACCCTTATCAATTTCCAGCATAAAGTATAATGTAGCGTTTACCATTACCGACACGACTAGAAGAATAACATTTTGTGGTGCCATCTTGCCAGGATGATTTTGACATATTTCCTTTAGCGGAAATCCAAGTTTTATCTAAAAGTACAGCTTGCCTCGGACTATTAGACGTTTTATTGTTCATGTATTTTCTTAAAAAACGCCACCGTTTTGAAACAATATTAGAGAACAACACAATACTTTTATATTATTTGTCTTTTTATATCAAAATCCTAAATGTTTCAGCACTCCCCACAAACTTGTTAAACTAATATCACACAGTTCCTTGTCTTTTATTTTTTGTAAGACAGATATATATCTGATAGAGACAGATATAGATCTTACTGTTATATGTTCTTTGGCTTTATACATAGTATATATAATATTTGTAATTGCAAGTTTAATTGATTGGTAAAAATCTAAAGTTTTTGGATGTCGATAATTTTTCTGCTTACTTTATTTATTTCATCCTTACTCATGTTATTAATTTTTCGGAATGTCCTCTCTAAGATACTGCAAGCATCGCATGTGCGTTTCTGAACTTCCATAACAGATGTCACTGGACCCATATTATTTTTTTCCAAATTGAAATAACTTTCGTCTTTTAGAACTAAACGCCGTTCTTCTGGAGATTAAAGACCGTATCTACTTTATGAACACAAAGACTGTGGGTCTACGATGAAGAGTATACCCACGGCCGAAGCTCGTAGTATTGAAGTCTGCTCGTCGGGTTAATCTAATTTAATTTTTTACAGGATATTATTTCAGAGGTCCAACTTTGCTGCTCAATTTTTAAAGAATTTTTTAAACGAAAGTGTGTGGTCCAAAATGTTACATAAATATTTTCGAGTAAGATTAAAATTAAATGGAACCATAGAGCAAATGGCTGGAAAAGGAACAAGTGAGCAAATTTTAAATGTTTGACCAGTAATAGAAAAGGCATATAAATTTAATGTTAAAACCTATTTATGATTTTTCGATTTCACATATTTATTCATAATTTGTTAAAATCTTCCATTCGTTTTCGTAAACGATCTATATTCTATTTGCTAAGTCTTGCTCTATCCATTTCTGGACATTGACTACTACTTTTTTTTACAAATCCTTAACTACTATTATTAACATCAACAGTTTCTGCAAAAATTTACGTTATCTCAACTGAGATTATATATGTTTCAGAAGCATTTATAAAAGAATAGAAAAACTAAACCAGATTTTTTATGATGACTAAAAACTACGGGCACACAATATCAATAAAAAAGATTATAATATGTAAAAATAGTAGGTGTAGCCGACATGATGGTACCTTAAAGTATAAGTTAGTCCTCCATACTGTACAAATTTAGCACGATCAGCACGTAGTATCAGAGGAGAACTTCCATAATCGATTTCTCTACTTGATAACGCACCTACCATTCCATCAAAAGTACCATCTGGTCTTAGATATCCCCAAGTTTTTACCAAAATATCTTTTCTCCTAAAAAAGGAATAACAGAAAATTATGTGTATAAACCAATAAAATAGAAAGTTTTATAGGAAAAATGTGTCAAGTTTTAACTGGCGACATTAGAACTTCTGTATAGTTGACACGAAGCCATAAATAATTAGAGACTTCTTGTGGACATTTATTATATATATATATATATATATATATATATATATTATATATATATATATATATAATATACGTACCTGGGAGAAATCTTCGATAGAACGGGAAAAGACGATGAGGAAATAAAGAAAAGGGTTGCACAAGCTAGAAGAACAATTGGCTGCCTAAATGGAATACTTTGGAGCTCTGAAATAGGAATAAAGCGAAAATATAACATCTATGAGTCACTAATTAAAAGCAGTCTACTTTATGGAGCAGAAACTTGGAGAATAACCGAGAACAACAGAAAAAAATTAAAAGCTGTAGAAATGGATGTGTTTAGAAGATCGTTAGGTATATCCCGCAGGGAAAAGAGTTCGAAATGAGGAAGTAAGACGAAGAATTGGAATAGATGGTTACTTAGCAACAGACATTGAGAGGAAACAGTTAATTTGGTATGGACATGTTCAAAGAATGGAAGACACAAGACTACCCAAGAAGATTATGCAGTGGGTACCACCAAACCGCAAAAAACGAGGAAGACCCAAGAAGACATGGAAAGAAGGGGTAACTAAAGCAATGAGTACAAGAGATCTTAGAGACGGCCAATGGGATGATAGAAGGACGTGGAAGTTAGGCATCGGACAACGTCGAATGACGTTCTAAAACCGATATATATAATATATTTATATATATATATATATATTTAGTATATATATATATATATATATATATTATATATATATATTATATATATATATAAGGATCACTCAGACGAGTGGTGGGTTCTTATATCGGTCTCTAGGTGGAGAAATAAAAGACAAAGTTGATAGGCTACTTTATCTATTTTGAAGACGTTTCGCTTTCGAGTTTTGAAAGCATCATCAGTTCATCTAAAAAATTATTACAATATGAGAACCACACAATCATGGAAACGATGTTAATTGTTACCTTAAAAAGATATGTAGCAGTCAATGTTATTAACAAATATGTGAATGAAACTAAGTAAATGGACATAGTACGCTGATCTTGTATAAACAGTTAAGCAACTAACAACATATATGAACTTGTACAAAAATTAGCACAGCAATTGACCATGTGGTCCAAAATAAATTCAATGTTATTTATATTAATAAGTGAGAAAGAACCAAGAAAATCATAAATAACCTCCAACTATTTAATGGATATTAAACTTTGATTTTAACTTTAGGTAGCATTATAAGTAATATTAATAAAATTCTACAAAATAGTGAATATGAAGTTACCGATCAAAGCCTTGTGGATGTCGCCGTGAAAATGGCGTTAGATGAAACAGGAACGAACTAACCGCAAAAAGACAGCCAACCTTGAGGTCAAAATTACTTTTGACAGATCAACAAGGTGTAAATACCAACCCAAAATTTTGGGCGGTTAATTTAATTTTTATATTTTTTTATAACTGAGTCTGGATGACTTCCAGGTTGTAAAGGACAACAACAGTGAAAAAAGTTGGTAGTGTACACACAACTCCCCTCACTAACCGGCCCAAATTTACAAACCGGAGATTTGCATTCAAACTCATAATAATGTAATGACGTTAATCATGTGGCAAGTTAAATAGTCAGGTGATTAACGATATTATAATTTCCATACAGCCCAAGGTTCAATATACTTGGAGCTGTGATTTGTAAAGGATTCTATGAATCAATTACAATGTTTGTATTATTTTACATATAATTTAAAACTCTAATCAAAGAATTTAGTATAATGAAATGCAATATGGGTTGCATATGTAATAGTAAAATTAAGTAAAGAAATTAAGTTATTTAATTGATATATTTATTTATTTTATTTCTATTTATGTATGTAAATTATTTTATGAAAAGTGGAAAAAAAGTTCAACTAGTACACCTAATATGACATTAATGTAGTGAAAAGATTAAGTAGCCTAATTCTGCAATATTAAAGCATGATATATCTGGCTCAAGTTACTTATGTCAGTTCTCTTATTCAATGCATTAGGATGTTTTAATATTGAACACATTTCCAAAAACTGTCTTTTCGCTAGATTGCGTTCAGTGGCAAGAATCTTAACTTCATTAAAATCCACTTCATGTTTTGTATTTATCGCATGTTGTGCTAGAGCACAAGTGTGTTTCGATAAGTTAATGTCGCTACGATGTGAAGTGAGACGACCTTTCAATGATCTACCAGATTGCCCAATGTAACAAAGATCGCAATTAGCGCATGGAATTTTTATAAATTGTGTTCACTTGTTCCAAAGTGGACAAGGGTGTTTTAGTTTTAGAGAACAAATTTCTAACAGTTTTTGCATTCTTAACAGCAATTTTAACAGGTATATTATTTTGTTTATACAATTTAATAAGCTTCTCAGTAACTTGAGGGAAATATGGTAAGGAAGAGTAATGCGTGATAGTATTCTCAAGATCGGTATTATGCAGAACAGTGCTATTTATAGAATTATTAGAGATGTTTATAAGTTGGTCACCATCGGGTATGTCATAAATTGAGGATCCATAACTATGTGAATAAAGGTATTTATTGATGATAGAGGAAGGATATGAATTCTCTATTAGAATATTTCTCAATAACTTAAAGGATTCCCTTCGATTAATTGGATGTGTCAATTTATTTAATCTAAAGCTTAAAGCTTTTATCAGGTTTAGTTTATATTTCATAGGATGACAGGAATGGTAGTTAAGGAACTATTAGAGGCCATTGATTTTCTATACCAACTTGTGGTTTAGGGTGTTATCTGCCATTCTGATGACACGTATGTCAAGGAAGGGTATACTATTGGTGGTAGTGTCCTCAAGTTCAACAGTGAACTGTAAATGAGGATCAAACTCATTAAAGTGGGATAGGGTACCCTGAACCTTGTCAGGTGGTAGGGCTAATAATAAATCATCCACATACCTTTTAATAAAAGGGATTTGAAAATCCAAAAGACCCAAACGGTCAGAAACCAAATCATCCAATACAAAGTTAACTAGGATGGGTGAGATTGAGGAACCCATAGGTGTACCAAATGTTTGAAGGTAAAATTTGTCATCAAAGACTAAAAAAATTAGTGTCAAACACAAGTTGTAAACAGTTCTGCAAATATATCCAAGACACCGGGCAGTTAGGTTTGATACAATTCCAATGGTTTTTTTAAGGAAGTAATTACACTGGACAAAGGTAAGTTAGTGAAAAGAGATACCACATCAAAACTTACTAAAATGTACCCTTGAGGTAGTTGAAAATTGTTAATAAATTCACTAAAATTGAAAGAATCAACAATGTTGAAATCATTGTTGAAATTATATGATTTAGACAAGATGTCTGTTAGAAAATTTAGCTATTTTAATATTAGGTGAGTTAATTGATGACACAATAGGTCTCATGCTCAACGTTAGGTTTATGTATTTTAGGTAAACAGTAGAATCTTGGAGCATATCCATCATAATTATGTAAAGATTTAGCTTAAAGGTTGATCTATGATCTTAATGTTTTTTAAATGTGTTATAAATTTATTTATTTTATTTGTGAATTTAGAACAAGGATTAGAAGGTAGTGGTTGATAGTATCTATCATCATCTAACAGTGATTTACTCAAACTGAAATATTGATCTTTGTCCATAAGGACAGTAGCATTACCTTTGTCACTCGTAAGAACGAGAAGATTAGGGTGGGTTTTTAAAAAACGATTACCGTCTCCCTGTAAATTTATCTAACTCTGATAAGGGTTGCCTAGGGCGTTTAGTGAAATTCAACAAGTTGTTGTTCGAAGATGACCTAAGAGATAGAAGGTCGGAATTGTCCGCATGAGGACAAAATATTCTCAACATCTGCTAAGATTCTACTAATTGAGTAGTCCTTGAACGAAGGTTGAAGGCCAAATTTAGGACCCAAAGATAACAGCTTCAGTATGTCAGGAGGAACCTCAATATTAGATAAATTCTTAATCCACTTAGGATTAAATGGGATTTTCTTGAAATCAGGTGTATCTAAGTTATTATAGTTTATTTTTAAGTTTAGTTATGGATTTATTATAAAAGTAATTAAATTTTCTATGTAGAGAAGCCTCAAAAGTGTCCAACAAATTGTCAGGTAGGTGACTATCCAGAAACGAAGTAACATTATTTATTTGAATAAGTTAAAGATTTAATATCTGTGTGAACCTTTATAATATCGTTAATCACCTGACTATTTAATTGCCACATGATTAACGTCATTACATTATTATGAGTTGGAATGCAAATCTCCGGTTTGTAAATTTTGGGCCGGTTAGTGAGGGGAGTTGTGGTGTACACTACCAACTTTTTTCACTGTTGTTGTCCTTTACAACCTGGAAGTCATCCAGACTCAGTTATAAAAAAATATAAAATTAAATTAACCGCCCAAATTTTGGGTTGGTTTTTACACCTTGTTGATCTGTCAAAAGTAATTTTGACCTCAGGTTGGCTGTCTTTTTGCGGTTAGTTCGTTCCTGTTTCATCTAACGCCATTTTCACGGCGACATCCACAAGGCTTTGATCGGTAACTTCATATTCACTATTTTGTAGAATTTTATTAATATTACTTATAATGCTACCTAAAGTTAAAATCAAAGTTTAATATCCATTAAATAGTTGGAGGTTATTTATGATTTTCTTGGTTCTTTCTCACTTATTAATATAAATAACATTGAATTTATTTTGGACCACATGGTCAATTGCTGTGCTAATTTTTGTACAAGTTCATATATGTTGTTAGTTGCTTAACTGTTTATACAAGATCAGCGTACTATGTCCATTTACTTAGTTTCATTCACATATTTGTTAATAACATTGACTGCTACATATCTTTTTAAGGTAACAATTAACATCGTTTCCATGATTGTGTGGTTCTCATATTGTAATAATTTTTTAGATGAACTGATGATGCTTTCAAAACTCGAAAGCGAAACGTCTTCAAAATAGATATAAGTAGCCTATCAACTTTGTCTTTTATTTCTCACCTTAGAGACCGATATAAGAACCCACCACTCGTCTGAGTGATCCTTATATATATATTGGATTGACGGTCGTACTCCTTTTTCCGATATATATATATATATATATATATATATTTATATATATATATATATAGATATATATATAGTAGTTTTGAGTAGTTTTGAGTTTCTTGAACCGTATTATATTTTAATATAAAAATTAATGTTTCTTGGGTTTAGGTTCAATAAAGATATGTTACATGTGGAACTAGATTTTATTTTCCATTGCAATCAATCAACGTTTCGGCAGAAAACCCTTGCCTTTGTCAAGATTCAAAACGTAAAACGTGACACAGACATTGGAAAATAAAATCTAGTTCCACATGTAAACATATCTTTATTGAACCTAAACCCAAGAAACATTAATTTTATATTATATATATATATAGTATAATATTAAAATAAAAGTAAAAGGTGTCGGCATAAGATCGCGCCAAAGCAAAGAAATATATATAATATATGTGTATACAGTGAAAGTGTTTGGTACCAATGCAGATCGATTGATTTGTTTAGAGCAGCAAGTTCTAAAATAAAAAATAGCCATTATGATTGCCAACCTCCGTAGGGAGACGGCACTCTAAGAAGAATTACAGTGAAAGGCAACCATATATAGGTATTTCTGACTATTGGTCGTCTTGCAGTCAAGTTGAAGAAGGAGAATATTAACTTGGAAAAGGATCACTGCACGAGCAATGCGGCCAATTTATGGTTATAATATTAGAAGACTCTGGGGTTTCCAGAGCAACAACCAACACATCCACAAAGAAAGCTAAGCTTCCTGAGAAAATGAATACCAAACGTTTCGAACATTTTAAATAACAAGAAAAAGGTTAATGCTAGTTGATAGTAAAATAAAGGTAAAAGGTGTCGGCATAGCTCGAAATAAAGGGAAAAAATATAATAAAATATGTGTATAAAGTGAAAGGCAACCCATATATAGGTATTTCTGACTATTGGTCGTCTTCAGTACGCTACAGACAAGTTAGAGAACGAGAAATTTATCTTGGGAAAGGGTCACTAGAAGAGCAATGCGACCAATTTGTGGCAATAATGTTAAAAGACTCTGAGGTTTCCAGAGCAACAACTAACACATCCACGGAGGAAGCTAAGCTACCTGAGAAAAGGAATGCCAAACAACAAGATAAAGGTTAATGAGAGTTAATAGTAAATTAAAGGTAAAATGTATCAGCATAGCTCGAAACAACGAAAAAAAGAAAGATAGTAAAATATGTGTATAAGGTGGAAGGCAACCGTATATACGTATTTCTGACTATTGGTCGTCTTCAGTACGGTACAGACAAGTTAGAAAAGTTAACTTGAAGCATGTTCATAATTTCTTTAAATTATTCCCTTTAGTAAATTATTTTCACGCCGCCCATGCCTGCATATCTTCTAAATAAACCGACACTATCGAGCGATTCGTTACGCCTTAACAAAGAAATAACTCCGCCAAATGTTCTTCTCTGCTTTTTATCTTGTTTTGGTACATAAAAATCTCTCCTAATACAAAGGAAAAAGGTCTGTATTGTGAAATCTTCGAGCTGCCTTCTTAGAAAAACAGAAGAGTTGTTTTTCGTAGTAGAAAGTTACTTTCCATTGGTAAAAGCTACGAAAATGAACCCCAGTAGCCCAGCAATTTAATGTCATTTTGCATGGCATCCTTCAGCCAATATCCCCTCCCAATTTTCAACCTTCGCTTGTCTAAGCCCTTCTAAGTTCACAATCCGATGTTCATTTCCAAGTTGGTTCCTGTGGGCAAGCGGTCTTATCTTCGACAATCCGGCGGTAAGTGGATTTTCAATTCACCCTTATTTATCTTTACCACAGTTGTTGTCTTATATTAATTATTTTTCTCTTTTGTCAAACAGACATCTTCCAATTGAAGTCACTTCTGTTTGCCGTTCGGATCTTATGCCATTCGGATCTTACACCATTCAGATTTTACCGTTCATATTCTACTCTACACCGTTTAGATTTTACCGTTCATATTCTTCTACTACCTCTCACCGTATCGTACTACCTTTTTCGTCGGCCTAAGACCATCTAAGGGATTACGTTAGGAAGACCGCAATTCTTTGTGGGTGTCAATCCCAACTACCTGGTTATACGGACCGAAGTCAAGTGCCTTATTGAAGGCGTTAATACCATTATTTTGGATACACCTGTTGTGTGAGTACCTATAATTCTTATTGACTAAACTGTGATAACGAAATCTTTAGAAGTTGATTTTATGACTCCAGTTCAGTGTGTCCCTTCTTATATATGGAGGTTTAGTTTAACTGAGTATTTTATAAAAACTTTTTAAAATACAAGATAATATATACCGTATAAATAACGGACAATTTATTTTATATGTAGATTATATTTCTGATAAATTTTATTCTTAGATTTGAAGTGATCACGATCAAAAACCTAGTAACTTATTCAGGTATCCTCAAAGGCGTAAAATTCACTTGCTTGTCAAACGTTAACGTAGATATAATTATAATGTTCCTTGCCTTTTTCTAATTCTTGAGGATACTAAATTATTTATAAACTATTTTTCAAAGAGATATTTTTTTGTTTGTAATTAATAATAAGTTGCGCAATAATCATGCCATTTAACTATCCATTAAAATTTGGTTATAGTACATTTACTTTAACAAAATATACCTAAATTATAATTTTGTTAAAGATCTATTTGCTTTTTATTTCTTTTATATTTTTGTATATAATTTGATTTTATTATTTTTGTGTTTCTGTTTCCAGGCATTTTTTTATTGAATTATATTATTTGTTTGATCGTATATTTTGTGTATATGTGTCGATATATTAGGAGTGTACCGCATTAATCCCGATACCTTTTCTCTCACGGTTTACTTTATTCTCGCGTGAGTTCCTGTTCCTCTAAAAATAGGGTGGTGCCCAAATAACTTTTCTTCTCTTATTCTTATCTTCTCTTCTAACTTCTTGTCTTTGTGTTGTAAGTACTTTTTTAATTGATCCGTGATATTTGAGCTGTAACAAGAACCCCGACCAAGATACCTCTACCAGACTGATGCCCGAGCCTAGTACGTTCTTTGTGTAACCCCAATAAATCATCAAGAGGGTACAAACTTGGAAACGGGTCACTACAGGAGCAATAACGTTTTAAACAACAAGATAAATTGTTAATGCGTATTGATAGTAATTTTTTTCCTTTGTTACGGTTGCCTTCCAACTTGATACTTATGTTTTGTTATATATATATATATATTATATATATATATATATAATATTTATATATAATATATATATATATAACATATAACATATAACGTTTTTCTTTATATATATATATATTTATATATAATATATATATATATATTATAAAGGTTAAAACGTTTTACGTTTTGGTTCCCCAGGTAGCTGTAGCTTCCTCGTGGTTAGTGTTGGTTGTTGCCCTGAAACCATCAGGGTCTTCTAAACTCTATAAATTGGTTTGCATGGCTCTGTAGTGATCCTTTCCCAAGTTAATATGCTCCTTTTCTAACTTGGCTGCAACTGGTTTTCTAACTTGTGTCACAATGTTTATCCAAGCTAATATTAAAAAAAAGATATTTTTTTATCTCGATAAATGACCCATATTTTTTTTAGTGTAAACTTAAGATATTATTATATATATATATATATATATATATATATATTATTTATATATATTATATATATATATATATATATATTTTGTAATGAGAAAACAGATATACAATGTTAATTAATAAATTTATTTAAATAGTAATTAAAGACATAATTTATAAGTTATGTACTAGATAATATTATTAAAAAAATTATTATATGAGGGTATTTTTAAGAATTTAGCATAAGAATTCAGTTTAAGAAGATTTTTTTTAATAGTAGATATGGTTTTAAGTCAGCCATGGCATATGCAACCAAAACATACAACTGTGTTCTTTGACGTTTAGATGGAAAGTGGGGTTATTTATTATTTGGAATTTTAATTTAAATATAATTTCGGATGTTAAATAGTGAGAATATTATTAATGTATGATGGTTATGTTACATATAATAGTGTAATTCTGATCTGGAGAGCCTAAAGTCAGTTAAATTCTACATGTAGACAGAGAAAATTTAGAAATGTCATATGGACTATTTGCATAATCCACCACATAGACAAAAACCATTTCATTTATTCCAGAATGTTCAAATAGAAAAATAGAAACGAATTCGAACCTTATTTATTTACTAGATTATTCTGGAACTAGGAAAAAATATATAAATATCCATTGTAATTTGGGGCAGATCAATCAATCAATCAGTTAGTTCAGTTAGATCAGTCAGTAAAGTTTAGAATTCAAGAATTTAGTTACAAGAAGATTATTATTGAGTTAAAGTGAGTTAATTAGAAGAAATTAATTAGTTAGTTAAAGAGTTAGAAGAAAATTAAATCAGTTTCATAGCACATACCACCTAGCATTGAAACCTTCGTGTTGACGAGTAAACAATGATTGGGCATCACCTAGTGACCGGGCGCCTAACTATATATGCATGGCGCGAAATTCAAAAGTTTAGTATATTACCTGGATTGTGATACTCATTTTAAAGTAAGGAAATCGATATAATCCTAAAATAAACAAGAAAAATCCTTATCCTTACGATAATAAATATTTGTCGTATACTTTTTGGGTTTTCTTGTTATGTTGAGACTTATATTTATTTTACATTACATTAAAATGCCAAAGTGGTTAAAAAAATTAAAGAATAAAAATTAGAAATAAAATCTTTATTTATAAAAATGTTACAAGAAATGTTATATGTTTTACAAGAAATATTAATAATAAAAAGCCAAGTGTACTATAATTTAGTTTTCTTAATTTGGCAAGAACTGGTCAGTATTTAAATAATTGTTTTGTCTTAGTATGTCAAGTTTTATGTGAATAAAAGCCTAATTGTGCAAAAGGCATTTATACTACAATTTTATTTCTCATAATTCGCAAAGAACTCAAACATTGGTATATAACTTTCAAGATTTTTTTTAGAAAGCAATGAATTCTAAAGATAAAATTCCCTAGAAGACAAAGATAAGTACATGCTTTTAATAAATTTAGTCTATAATTACATAAGCGAAGCAATCAATGGGGATAACCAATTGCTTTTTTCACACATACTCTCACAGATTCTGAATGAAAACATGCAATTGAAAAAAATGCAAATGCATTGAAGTATTAAAAAAATGCAGCCATTATCTGGTAGGAAAGCAATTCAAACCAATCACAGATTAAATCCTATTTTTTGTATATAGAATGCTGGCTTATATAAAATCTGACAAGGAGAACTAGCTTTACTTCACAAGAATTTATTTAATATCTACACTCTAAGGAATGTTTCAAGTAGAACAACACCATATAACTTGAAGGAAATGGTTAAGTTGAAGATACAATGATGGTTATTATGGAAATTGGTGAATCTAGCATTGAAAAACCAAATATTTAGACATCCACTAAATGAAAAACTGCTTTTACCAGTAGCTCTGTACTATATACGAAGTTTACTATTGAATTGTTATATTAATGAATCATGATAATGATGAAGATGATAAGTCCAAATAAACACATTAGAGAATTCCACTACTAAATTAATACCAGATGTGACAAGAAAATTTACCTGTTCAAAAACCTGATGATTGGATTGATGAATGAACCAAGATTGGAAAATTCTAGATTTTCAGTCTAGCTGTAAATCAGATGGAACTAAAATAAACAGGTAGTTGAATATTTTGTTCACAAATTGGGACGACAAATTGTAGTATAATTTATGGGTTCTAAATGTTGTGACAAAACTTGTCAGTATTAATATATTTTTTTTTTGAATTCTAAATGTCAAAATTAAAGCCTAATAAGCAACAGACAGCCGTCAGACATTCTGAGTTCTTTGTGTACTTACATCTAATCTAATAACACACACTACCAGCAGTCAGTGAGAACTCTTACTGTCTGGCGTTCTACTCACAGAAAGACCAGAAACTCTGCTAAGTTGGAAACAGAATAAATTAAATGATTTAGTTCTAGAAAGAACTTTATATACATTTATTATGATAATATTTTTAGTCTATTTAATCTATAAAACCAACAGTTAGCTCTATGATTCTAAGATCCAGCACTATAAAGATGGAAAAAAATACCATTAAAATAAAAAAATATGTAAAGTATTACCTAGTTACATAATAAAACATGAAGTATTTTACAAAGTTAAGTTTACAAAATACCTATGTTACTAGTAACTCTTTTCTACTAATATTTATATATTTATTGAGAGACATATTAAATACATTTAGATTAAGGTTGTTCTACAAAATGGAACATTAAAAGTACATAGATGAGACAAACCATGGTAATATGGTACTCTAAGACCAATCTCACTCACAAGAAAGCACAGATCCCTCATCGCACTTAACAGGCAAGATCAAAGACCTCTCCATATTGATAGTGTAGTCATGGTCTGCTAATCTAATCCAACTTGTGAAAGGCGCACACCTGTAGAAATTTTATGTCGAACCCTCTCTAAGGTGATGATTTTTAAGATAGTTGTTGAACCACCCACCTACACAAATTTAAAAATTCAAATTGTAAGCAAGTAAGACTAATTTTGTAATAAATTAATTGTAGGGTTTAAATTTATAATTAAACTAATTTTATAAGTAAACAGGTCACATGTCACATTACATACATGTATTGGCATAATAGTTCTTAACCTCGGGTGCTGGGTAAAAACAAACTCAGAAGGGCTGTTCTCGTAATACCGGTATTGTCCAACATTTATTATATCGTCCCCTTTATTAAATGACCTAGGCATACACGAAAATTGTTTTATAAATAGTTTTCTGTTGCAGACATTCTATAATTAGGGCTCTTAAACAACATTCACCCATTTATCAAAACATATCCAAATAAGAAAATAAACTACATTTGTTTGCCTAGTAGTACCATATCCATGCAATCTGAAACACATCTTTTTGTTCAGTTCTTGGTCTCTACATTGTGTTCCATTGTAATGATGGTTCGAGTCCATAATAAAAAATCGTCTAAAATTGTACCTTTTTACCACCACTAGATTATAAAAAATTTTAAATTATAAAAGATTAAAACAAATACAAATATGGCGCCAGTTATTTTTTGTCTAAACTCAACTTTGGAATTTTCCACAGCCACACTCCCTACCGCGCAGGAAAGAGACTAGCAGCGCACACCATACGAGTGGCGCGCCAAATCCGAACATGTGATTTGGGCCTCTTGGCTATCGCTGTTACCAATCTTAGGTAAAATTTATCTATGATCAGTTTTCAAGATTATTAAGGGAAGTTACAGATTATTATTAAGTTTTAGAGTTGATTCGTTGAAGTGGTTTTAGTTAAGTTACAAGAAGTTACAGTTCAATTATTAAGGGGAATTAGTTTGAATGCTAGAAGATGGCATTCGGGGCGGGATTAAGTTTAATGAATTAATAAGTCAAATATAGTTGAGAGGATAAATTATTACTACAGTAATATCGTGACAGTATGAAGTTAATATAATTAAAGTAAGCATTCATATAGTTAGTACAAAACCAACAAGATCCTCAGTATATTTGAAAATAAAAAAGTACATTATATGGAAATTACAAGGATTAAATTTATATATTTACTATGGTGAGTGGAGAAAAATTAAGAAGAAACATATTAAAATTGTTGGATAACCAAGGCTGAGTAAGAATATACCGAGTGGTGATAATAACTTTAATTTTGGAAAAAATTTAGCGAGTTCAGTGACAGAAAGGTACCAAATTTTGTTTAAATTTAATAATTGTAAGAATTTCAATTTTAGATGATTATTTTAAATTGTATTTTTTATATTAGATAGATATGTTTGTTTCATAATAGTTATAATAAAGATTAATTTTAAAAAAGTACTTACAAAAACTAATTCTTTGAGAACCGCGATAAAAACCTTATACTTAACATATATCAATTCATAATTACTCATAGCTCATACAGAGAACAACCCAATTCATATACAATATATATATATTAATTATATATATTTATATATATATTTATTTTATATAGTTTATAGTTAAAACCTATTGGAGTATTGTAAACAAGTTTCGGGTGTTGAATAACGGTATTTTCAAGAAGTGTAACCATATATATTTTACTTACACTCATAGTATACTTACGTATAATTGTAATAATCATTACAATATCCTAAAATTTGATAGTGAAACTTGTTGATAATTTTGTATTTTTAAGATCCTAAGACATGTTACAACTTTCGTTTTGGAAAAAATTCTTCCCAAACGGCCACTTCTAAAGTTAAATGGCGCCTTGTAACAAATTTATTACTGTATACTATTTTGGTAATCGAGTTAATATTTGCTCAGATATAGCCCAAAACACCAGAATATCATCACAAAAATCTCAAAATTAAAATAAATTCCTTCGGTGACCTGAATAATTAACTTATTATTGCTTGCTATAAACACGTTTTAGTCGCCGACCAGTTATGTTAATTGTTTGCCATGGGGCCGGGAACATAAATCAACTTATATATTGAACATATGGTTTTTTTTTATTTATATTTTCGTTGGAACACCCAGCCTTATCATTTAATACACTGAAAAGGTATTTGGAGAGCAGTGGACACACTGTGTGTCGTTAGGCGAGGTTTTCGCATTAAAATTATACATGCATGGGACCGATGACACACAGGCTTGTGTCGGCTGTCGCTAGTTCATATAAAACTTAAATACTAATCGAATATAAACAGAAATATAATTTCGACAGAAAATGTAAATAAAAAAGAGCGATATTCTCTTGTTTGACAAAAAAATACCAAAATAAAACAAGTTACACAAATATAGGAAAATGCCTTATGGAGGGGATTTATTATATGTTATGGTATTCCATTGTAAGCAATTCTGCAAACACAGACCTGGGTTTCTCGTCGCATGGACGAAGCAGTATAGTATTGGGTACTCTTCCTAAACGTGTTTGCTGCTTGCTATTATACCCTACAATCTCTTTCCTATGAAGTCCTGTCCAACGTACTTTGACAAATACGTTGTATCAACTTTTGGGTGGGTTTTAGGAAGCTATAACTTTTTCTGAGATGCAGTGTTTCCTTTTTACCCGTAAACGATAGTCTCATAATATGACATTTGTTCTGCAGTAGCTTTTTTGAGAAGAGGCAGCTGTTAAAAAGCATAATAGAAAGAATATGAATTCCAAGTTTTTAGTACCAACTTAACGTTGATATAATGATAGCACTTGGTCTTGACTGTCTATCAACAGCCTTTTGGTTTGCTGAACCATATGTCCTCTTCTTTTTTTTAATCTCTATCATGTCTTCCTCAAACTCTGTTGACAGAAATAACATTTCTCTCTTATCTCTCCACTTACTAACTGCAACTCCCCCAAGATATTTTGTAACAATTTCTTCTTTCTTAATTTTTGGGTCAACAATGATTTTCGGATTTTGTTTTCGTCCTTTCCGAAGATGTGGCCGGTTATATATGTATTTTGCTCAAAGTTAGTTTTCAGACCTAACGGAACACTTTTATAATAAACATTGTCCATTACGGTTATTGAATGTCCTTGTGTATTTGGAAACCCCCATTCATCGCGACATTACAAACTTTTTCAGTGTGAACTGGTACCACGCCGTTTCTCCTTGAGCCACCACAATAAACATTACAACATGCCATCTGATTCAGCTAAATTAAATACAATTTCATGTTGTACTTGTGTTTTTTTCATCTTAAAAAAATGGACGAAAAAGACCAGTTTTCTTCCTCGCCATAAACACCAAGGTATTGAATCTAAGGATAGCGATTTTCCAGGGTAATAAATTTCTTCCACTGATTATTTTAGTATTCTTGAATATATTTAATTTTATGTATTCTTTCGTTGTAGGCAACATCACCGCTATAACTTACATTTTTAGAAAAATGAAGGCATCTTAAAATGATCATAAACCTATTTCTACACATATATTTTTGTAAGCCAGATATTGCAAGAAGCTTTCTTCCAATGATCATGTAGGCGACTAAGTTGTATATTACCCATTTAGAACCATATGCCAAAAAAAAATCTTCAACTCTGCTAACGAAAGTGTTTTTCAATTTGCTATTCTAGATTTTTCTTTGGTAGATTGATTTAAGAACAATTTCTTCGCATATATATTCGTTTTATCTACAATGTGCATAAGCAAGTCATCAGTAACAAGCAAATTTAAAAAATCGTATGGGTTATTGCCAACACGAGGCACTACGTGAAAACCTGGATTTCCTGTGAAAGGTATTGTCTTTAAATCTAATGTGCTACAAAAATCTGGTTATATATTGTTTGAGAGATCCTTTTTGCTAAGAACTTCATCAGCATCATTGATAATATCAGCATCAACTCGTTCACTGTCAGAGTCATTATCCGCTCCCGACCAAGAATCTTCGGATGGAATAAATGGATCGTCATCTCAACTTTCCCATATTAATTCTGCTAATTCTTTAAGCTCTTTATTCGATAGCGGTTTGTTTATATCCCGTTCTTTACATTTACTTTTCGCATTAGAGGGCCCTGCGCCATTAGCGTCCATAATTGTATAAAAAATCTCAGAACTCAAAACTACTGGTACACAGATTTACTTTACGATCTAT
The DNA here is from genome assembly GCA_918026665.1 of Diabrotica balteata. Lineage (NCBI taxonomy): Eukaryota > Metazoa > Arthropoda > Insecta > Coleoptera > Chrysomelidae > Diabrotica > Diabrotica balteata. The sequence continues at coordinate 87,163,164 of OU898283.1, forward strand.
TTGAGGAGCCGACGGAAACACAACTCTCCCTATCAAAAGCCAAGCACGTACTACTTTTACTTAGTAAAAATCAAGTAAGCGCTTAAAGCACAGTGTGTCTTCGGTCTGTGGCGAGATCGGCCGATGACAAGCAGCGTGCGTCACTGGCACTAAAAGTGTTAATAAAAGCAAAACACACATACAAAAATTAATAGAATTGAACAAAAACTTACCACTAACATAGATTTTAATGTAATTCCAGTTAAATTTCTTCTTAACCAATATTTGTATTCTTGATCTTTTTTGAATCCACCCACTGTGTTAGTATAGAATCCTATATTTCTTCGTTTTAGTTGTCCTCCCTTCATAGATGCTGGATTATACATGTCTTCTAGTTTGTAAATATTTAGACCATTTTCAAATACTTTATATAATATAATAATATCAGAATTAACGTAGAATTCAACATTTTCGAAATAATGAGTAAAAAGCAAATTCGTTGTCATAATTAACCAATGGTATTTTACATGAAAGTAATAGTTTTTTCCACACTAAAATTACCAAATAGAATTTAACATAAATTCTTAATGTTTAGAAAAACGCGTAGGTTAATATTTAATTGATATCCCAAAATTCACTTAAATTTAACAACTAAAAAACAGTTTGACATCTGGCAGTTTAGAGTGAATAAAAATAGAGCGTTCACAAGAGAACGAGTTTTCATTATTGAACAAGATTTTAAAAATATTAAGTTAAATTTAGTTTGGCGGCCACAGTTAAACAATTTCGTACATATGATCGTAAATATGGACTGGAGGCATCATTGGATTATACTTCTCTCAAAATGAGGCTGGTTTAGCATTGACTGTTACTGGTGCTCGATATCGCAATATTACAGAGCCCTTTCCGCCCAAATTGGATAATATTTTTGTGGACAATATGTGGTTTCAACAAGCCGCTGCCATATGCCATAGAGCCCGTGAAAAAATTCCACAGTTAAACAATTTCGTACATATGATCGCAAATATGGTCGGAATATTAATTTAACCTTACCAACTATAAAGAGACTAAATAGAAATTCAAGAAGAATGGATCAGATGGTAATGCTAAACACACAGGTCGTTAAAATATAAGATGCTATCAGAATAAAAGCAGTGCGTGAGAGTGTTGGTGAAAGTATATGAACATGAATTGGGCGTCGAGAACAGGAATTGCAAATTTCAAAAAGCTCTGTACAGCGTTTACTCACTGAAGGTCTGCATAGCCATGTAAAAACGTTAAATATTATAAGAACTGAAGCTTAATGATCATAAACAATGAAGATAGTTCATTAAATGAATTATTAAACATCTACAATTAGATGATGATTTTTCGAGTTAAATCGTCCTAAGCAATGAAGCACATTTTTTTACCTTAATGGCTTTATTAATGATTAAAATTGCCACATTTCGAATTTTAATAACCCACATATGACTGTCGGAAAAATGTATTCACAAATGTGCGGCGGATTCTCTGCGGCGGACTTTTGACTGGAGGCATAATTGGATAATTTTTCTCTGAACATGATGCTGGTTAAGCATTGACTTTTACTGGTGCTCGATATACTAACATGATAACAGAGTCCTTTCTGCCTAAATTGGATGATTATTTTGTGGATGATATGTGGTTTCAACAAACCGCTGCCACATGTATAACAATTCCATTACTGCATGACACATTTCCTGGCGATGTACTTATTTATTTATAATGATACTGACATATGATAAGAAAAGATATACTAATCATGTTTCTCGGACACCAATATCCAGCAGGAGATGATAAGCTCACATGGCTTTTGAGACCGTTATCCAGAAAAATCCTTGTGGAAAGGTATGCGAATAGACACATAAAATGTGAGAAGTCTCTATGAGTTTAGTAAGACACAAAATATTGTAAATATTGGCGTCGGTAAATATTGCCGAGGTACCAAAAAATTTAGAAAATCAAAATGAAATAAATGTATTAACAGCAGTTGTAGAAAACCCTAGAGAGTGCTAATGCAGACAAAAATTTTTTTTAAATATTTTGTTTAGTGATGAATATACATTTACATTAAATAATAAACCAAATGTACAAAATTATAGGATTTGTCGACAAAATAGGATGTTATTGAAAGCTATACCCAATATCGTCGAAAAATAAATGTCTGGTTAGAAATATTTAGACACAATTATTATTTGACCATTTTTCTATGAGGAAAATTTAAATTTAAAAAAGTTTTTAGGCTAGCTACAAGAAGAAATTTTACCCATACTTGCAGAAATAGCTCCAGATGAAGAAGAAATTTGGTTTCAAATGGATGGGTGTAAATGGGTATTCTGACCAAAAATTTACAGATATTGAAGCATTAAAAATGCGAATTATTGAAGAGTGTTCAAAAACAATGCTACGCATTCTGGCTAATGTTAAACGAGAATTTTAATTTTACAATCGAGTGGGTTACTGCTTAGTACAAAATCGCTTATTGTTTAAACATTTGTTATAGTTTTATGTTTAGAAACTGTCATAAATTATTATTAGGAAGGATCACAGTAAAACTATATTAAAATTCTTTGAATTGTTGTATAACCTGGAATTGAATTGAAGTGTATTAAGATATCTTGTGTTAAATGAAGATCAGGCAGTGCTCGCACTATTGCCTGAATTCAATATTATTGCGAGTTTTCGTAAACTGAATACATTGCATCAATTTTATTGCTTTGTAAACAATATAATTTATTGTTTACAAAGTATTATTTATTGTTCACTAGTAGTAGTAGTATTTGTGAAAATTTGTGTATTTTTGTATTTGTGTATAATTTAACCACAAAATAAAAATATTGACAATTCAAATATTTTCAAATATCATAATCATCAATATGACCAAACGCAACATGTCATACACACTCTTGTACCTCGTGAGGTCTGACTTTAAGGGGTAGCCTGAAAAATGTATTGTATTTTTAAAAACTTTTGGAATCCATTTAACTCGTAGAACAATACTAACATTTGCTTTTAATACATATATTTCAATCCTCTACAAATAGTTTCTTATGTAAAATCGTTAGGGAAGCAGGAACTCAACAATTTAGAATTTCCTATGGCCTGTTTGGCGATTCACCACCCGGTATTATAATATATATATATATATAATATATATATAATATATATATATATATATATATATATATATATTTATATTTATATTTATATTTATATTTATATTTATATATTTATATATATATATATATATATATTATATATATATATAATATATATATATATAATATATATATTATATATAATATGTATATATATATTATATATACTTAATTAAATCGTACAAATAAATAATAAAATGATAAAAATTTCTAGCTTCAAAATATTTAAATTGACATGACAAAATATTTACATTTAATAAATCCATAGAGCAGATTTTGAAGTGTATTAGGAATATAACCTTTTTGTTAATTTGGTAACATATATAATAGGAGTTATTAGTCAGCACAATCGACAAAAACGAGGGAGGCCTATGTCCAGCAGTGGACGCTGCAGTCAGTAATATAATAAAATTTATAAACAAGGTCATTCAAAATGAAATCGCATTTGGTAATTTGATTACTACTTTTTTATAGTTTTTTTTTTTAATAGATGGTATAATTTTTACTTCGCTCGAAAAGATTTATGTACGATATGAACGATACAATGTGGAATTACAAATATAAACAAAAAAAAAATAGAAGAAAATCCACCGCAGAAACAAGAGAGAAACTATGAAGAAAGAACTTCAAGAACTACAAGATCTGAGTAAGCCAAACAAAAAAAGGAAAGATATAAGGAGGATAATATATTGACAAAACAGCCAGAAAAACTAAGAAGATGGAATTTCTGAATGAGATCGAAAATGTTATAGGTTATACTTATATATTAGATGTTCGTTTTTAATACTTCATTTAACGTTTTTTTATATAAAAATATTTCTCTTCACTGTGTCGTTATTATGCCATACGCTAAATAAAAAAATAGATTATCCGCTACTGATACGCTTCTTGGCAAAACTCATAATGACAGCTAAATTTTACGACAACTTAATAGATCACGCGTATGACTTATTTCTTTGCTGGAGTATTTCTTAACATTTATTTTGTCATTTGTACCCCTTAGCTTCTAATCCCCTCAATTCTGAAAGATATAATCATAAATATTTCACATAAAACAGAAATATATTTCTTTAAAAATAAAATGATAGAAATGATAAAAAAATAGTGCACTTACTTTTTATATTATAAGAGTTTTTCGTTCAGCTATATTTTTGTTAATCGTAGATTAAATAGGATTTTTTCAACTAATATTTTATGTGGCTATCTTGTTTTATTATCTTATTATTCGTTTCATGCTAAACGATTAACATGAAACCATTAAAATATAATATAACAAAAAAATACTTTAACTCAATTAAATAGAAATACAGGATGTCTTAAAATTTTTGTCTGGCGAATTTTCTTTTAAAATTTGATCAAGAGAATCATTAAAAATACACATTTTAAACTGAAATAAAGACGAAACACAAAGAAAGTTATTTTTTATTTTAGAGTTAATGGTTTGTCAACTAATATTACTAAGTGGGTTTCTTTAGGAATATTACAAAATTATGTATTATTCTGATACAAAGATATAAATCATTATTATGAAGTATAATTTATATCACTTGTGTGCGTTTAAAATTACTAACAAATTTGCGTATATCTTATTCTTAACAATAGCTCTATTTCATTACTATATAATTTATGTTTGCACTCTTCAGAGAATATTCCAATACTAACCAAATTCCCAACTACATCTTTATTATTATTAAATATTTTTAGATCAACGAAAACATATTTTTAAGACACTTTAAAATTGGACAGTTGACGCCCATATAAAAAACGTGGAAATGGAAAGTTTACCTTGGAAAGTCTAGTCCTGTGGTGGACATTTAAGTCAACTTTAGACGAAAATCCAATACAAATTAAATAAGGCAATTTTCTGTTAGACGTGATACAGTCTAGATTGCACCTAAATATTCTTAATAAAATTCCAAGTATTATCAAAGTCAAAAAATATTTTAACACTGGCTGGGGTAATTTCGGGGTGGATTGACTAGCTATGCGGTTACCACAGCCGGTCACAAACCAAGATAAAATGTGGAGGGTGATTGGCAAGGCTAGTAACCTACCAATTGAAACAACAAATACTGCTCAAAGGAAATATTGTACAGCCTTAAAACCGGATTTATACCATGAAGATGACCACGGAAAGAAATAAGGACAAGAAAAAAATATGCAAAATCCTGATAGGAATAACTGCATGGTAGATCAGATCGCTGAACTCAAAAGACCCAGAAATAAGATAAGTGTTGAAAGAGAAATAATTCGACATTTGCAGTCTATAGTAGGAAATAAATAAGGAAAGAAAATGACCAATAAAATTAGACGAAACAATACTAATCTACAGTGGAATAGCAAAAGAAAACAGAGCCAAAGAAGCCTTCAATAATACACCAAAGGTACCAAAATCACATCAAAGAGTTTATATATATATATATATATATATATATATATATATATATATATATATATAGAGTTTGTGTAACGACGCTAAGAATACAATTCTTTGGAGGATAACTTTCGGGAAAGCCTTGTTTTGACGCTTTCCCGAAAGTTATCCTCCAAAGAATTATATATATATATATATATATATATATATATATATATATATATATATATATATATATATATCAGAAAGAAATGTTACAGTAAAGATAAGAATGAAAAAGGAATACCTAAACATAATCGGAGTATACAACCAAGAAAATAACAAGCCTCAAACTATAAAGGAAACGTTTTATGACGAATTAGAAGATCAAGCCTGAGGGAAGTTAATTATATGGAGGGATTCTAACGCTTAAATTAAATTTAAAAAATTTAAAAATTTAAAAATTAAATAATATCCGAAATTAACCCAAAACATAATGAGAATGTTAAAACGAAAAGGGAGAACTGACGATAAACTGCACGAATAACGATTATAATAAACAACACATGTTTTGACCACAAAGATCAACACAAAAATACATTAAATAACACCCGTGGACAAAAATCTATGATAGATTATGTTATAAGCAACAGAATTAAACATCCATCAAAAATAATGAACGTACGAAGCCTCAATTCAGCAGATGTAGGTAGCTACTTTAGCGTAGTAATATGTAAATTATCTAAAATACTTCACAAACAAGAGAGCGGCGTCAACACAAACAAACATCAGAGTCGAAGGACTAAATACGCTATTTATGGAATACTTACACAAAAAAAGAATATAAAAAATTTGCAAACAATAACATCAAAAAATGCTGGATAAAACTAAAAAATAACATAATTAAGGCAGCAGTAGAATCACTTAGAGAACGAAAAGCAATAAATATATAAAAAATGAAAACTTCATTATTTAGACAGGAAGTAAAGACAAAAATGTAAAGAAAAGAATAAAGTCTTTTTACAATACAAAACACAACAAAAAAAAAACAGGCATACAACTAATATAAATGAATCAACAACGAAACGAATCCTTTGGTTAAAAAATAAAAAGGAAACACTAGCAGAGCTTCTCAAAATAGATGAAACAAGACTTCTACAAAACACAAAAAGGAATATGAAGAAGAATCGGAGGACAAAGAAAAGAGATAAGCTAAGCTGAGATCAGCTGAAAACTAATAAAAACAAAATACATTCAGAAGTAAACATGGACAACTTTCGATCCCCATATGCTAAAGGTAACGACAATGTACCACTAACACCAGAGGTGACGACAAAGGAAGAAATAAATATTGAGGAGGAAGAGCTAAAGCAAGTAATAAAAAATTTAAAAAATATAAAATTACCAGAAGAAAAAAGAATACCGAACGAACTCCCAAAGTACGTAGAATTAGATCACGCCAGAACTGTTACAACTAACTCAAAAAATATTAGAACAAAACAGAATTCCTTAAGAACGGAGATTAGGCATCCTAACATCTCTCTTCAAATATAGAAAAAAAGAACCCGCAAAATTACAGTGGAATTAATTTAATAAACACAACACTAAAATTACCAACCAAAGTAATAATAAAAAATTTGAATAAAATTATAAAACTAGCAGAAGAGCAACAAGGTTTTCGGTTGGGAAGATCATGCACCAACGCTGTATTTATAATGAGAGAAGTAAAAGAGAAATCATTAGAATCAAACTAACCGGTATATCCACGTTTCGTAGATCTTAGGAATGCGTTTAATTGGGTCAAATTTAAGGACGTTATCAACTTCTTGTACGCAAAAACATACCTCTAGGAATAATCAAAACGATCAAAAATATCTACCAAAAAAACACAATAAAAGTAAAAGAAGAAAAAAAATAAATGGCTCGATTGGCAATGGGATAAGACAGGAATATTCTCCTAGACCTCTATAGGGAACTTGCATAAAATTTTAAATTCGAAAAAATGCCTTAAATCATAACAAAACATAATTTAAAATATACATCAAACAAAAAAAATTGTTTTTGTCTTTAGTTTGGCCCCTAAAAACGATTAAAATCGAGAGAAAATTCAAATTATAGCAGCCAGTCCAAAACGCGTCCTCATTGGTCGTGACGTCATATAGTCAGAATGTTCAAAGATTGGCTATTAATTCATTACGTTTGACATTCGTTTACTTGTTATAGTAATTTTATGGTGTACTTCAGTTTTATAAATCTTTAGATAGTTGCTGCGAACTATATATTTAATAATATTTGAGTGATTTTGTTCAGATATTTTTTTTAAAATGACTGAAGAGGGTTTTTTCCAAAGGCTAGTCTGATAACTTGCCCATTGTAAATATATTTATGGTAGCCACATATTTTCAAAACGGTGAAAATTTTTCCCTGTGAGAAGTTCGGGGAGTTAAAGCAGATAAGTAAGTAAATATACTCCTATTACATTAATTTTATTGTGATTATTATTCTCATAATAAGTATTTAATGATAAAACTTAGTACTTTATATTAAGTAGTGTCAATATTATATGTTTATGCTATTGTACTGAAATTTAATCAAATTAACTTATTCATCGTTTGCATTTGGATCTGGCAGAGAGTCATATGGAGATGCAGCTGTAGGATGGGTTCAAGTAAAAAGAAATAACATGATCTGTACTGTAAGGGCAAAAATTACACCTGAACATAATGTTAAGAAAAAACAGTATGCTGTAAGTTGTGAAATTAATGAAGAAACCGAGGAAGTACTTGATCTAAAAATGTTATGATTGTGCTGCTTCATTAGGTAACTAGGTATTTTTATAAACAGATATGTATTTTAATATTTTGAATTAAGAGCATTGGTTTTTAAAATAGATATCACAATATTCTTGAAATAACATTTTAGTTAATATATATATATATATATATATATTATATATATATATATATATATATATATATATATATATATATATATATATATATTACTTACATTCGATAGTAGTTTTGCTTCTCTAAAAATATATGGACAATTTCTAAATTTCAAAATGTATGTTAAAGGTGGGTGCAAGCATCAAATAGCTTTTCTGATGTGGTTGCACAGAAGAAGTGAAGAACCGTCAAAAACAGAAGTGACTTGCTATTGGGCCAAAGTAAACTATCAAAAGTTGGTACAAGTATAAAATATTTAACACTTAAAGACTTTGGGGCCCCAGAGGAGTTAAGCTCAGATGAAGATAGTAACCAGTTCCTTTAAGAAGCAATAAACATGGGCATTAAAAACCTGTCTGAGAGCCAGTTATTGCAACATTTTAAAGATGATAATATAAAAAAAATAGGGATATTGCAGCTGCTGTTAAAATTTATTTCTACAGAACAGACCACATATAGTGAGTTTGTTGAATTTTGTTGAAATAATATGAGTGAGCACATAAAGAAGCTGCCATCAAAACTAGCACACAGTCCGATAGCAGTTTATGGTTCGAGTTACGATATGGCAGAATAACGGCATCAAAACTTTATGATGCAGCTCACTGTAAAAAATGCGATGGGGCATTTGTTGAACAAATACTTGGGGTCTCAAAATTTAAAGCAACTTCTGTAATGAATAGGGGTAAACAGTTGGAAGAAAGTATGATAAAATTTGTGCAAAAAGTATTTCAAATAAAATTAAACCGTATTGGCTTACAGTTAAACCCCAAATTTCCAATTTTTGGCGCTTCACCTGATGCCATATGTGAGGAATATATTGTGAAAATAAAATGTCCTCAGACTAATAAAACTGTAGCTAATTATTTAACAAAGGACAATAAAATAACTGCTAAATATAATGCACAAGTTCAACTTCAAATGTTTACCTATGTTTGCTAAAAAAAGTGTTTATTTTGTGTTGCTGATCCAGAATTTGAAAATATTTCTAATTTCAATTATACATGAGTGGACTATGATGAAAATCATTTGGAGAGTTTGATGACAGCTGCTGAAAGTTTTTGGACGCATAATATTTTTCCCCGTTTATTAAAATCTGTAGATAAAAAATAAGAAGCAGAGGCTGACCGCAAATTAGGTGGTTATATGGAGTTGAGACCGATTTATTGATATTAGAGATCAGAAGATGGCAACACGTCACCAGAAACCGAACAGAACAGCAATGACTCTTAGAGCAAGCAATCCACAGAGGATCGTCGAACCAAAGATGATGGGGAGATAGAAAATAAAATTATTATTTCTATCCTTGGGTAACAGTTTGTCCTTCAGGCAGTTATAGCTGTAATATTTGAATTTAATTAACAACCATATCAGCAATTCAGAGAAAAATCACAAATTAACAGTTGGTCGTTGTGTCACTTCTTTACTTTTTCCATCAGTATTTCTTAGTACACTTTTTTCTGAATAATCTTATTCGCTACATTTACCAACATCTGTAAGGTAACTTTGCCGTACTAACTAGGAGACAGAAACACATGTCTACAGCTGCATTTGTTTTATAGGCTGAATCCAATATTTGTTCAATGTATTTATTGTTATATACTATTTTTTGTTGATTATACTGTACACTTTATATAATAAAAATAATTATAAAGCTTTAATGGTTGTACTTTTACACAATGGTATTAAACAACACTTGTAGTATTTACTTTTACTTTCCATAGTAAAAACACACACAATTCAACACTCTCTCTTCCAAAACTGTATCAAACACCAATATAAACAAAATAGTTTATACTTTTATACAAGACAGGAGACCTGACATACAGACAATACCACCAAGTGACGTCACAAGGGTTCGCACGCTTTTTCGATCGTTTGAAATGATTTTTATACACGGAAGATTTTAAATTTGTATTGCTAAGTCATTATGAGTTTTTGAGGCGTGAAATTTTGGAAATCTTATTTTTAAATGAAACTGAACGTTATTATATAATAAAAAAAATGTGCAGGTTCCCTATTGTTCAACCTAATTATAGATGAAATAATAAAAAAAGCACTAAAAGAATAGAAAGAAAAAACAACTTAAAATAATCTGCTATGCAGATGACGCAATAGGACCCACTCAGAGTGAAGATGATTTACAACGTATGCTCCTCCAATTTATTATAACTGCCAGAACATTTATCTATTTGTTATTATTTATATTATTTATATCAGACATTTATCTTCTAGCATGTGCTCCTAATGTAAAATGAATGATTTCTGAAGACGCAATTAAGACGTTGAGCATGTTGATTCCATTGCTAAAGCTGCAATAACCTCGACATCTGAAATTTTAACAAATGAAAAAATTTGTGTTCCTGATGCTTTTCTCATCTCTAAAAGAAATCAAACAGATCGTTGGAATACTTCCTATCAAACTTGTTGCGACCAATCAACAACACAATACGTGTATGTACAACCACACATCCCTAATTCCAGATGGTTTAAGAATTTCAATACTGCTCGTAAATATACAACTTTAATTAAGATTGAGATGTGGCCATGCTTATTGTCCTGTTTCTCTTAGTAAAATCAAAATATACAATTTAAACTTATGCGAAACTTGTCAAGAACAAGGAGATCTTAACCACATATTTTTTAAGTGTTCCAAATATCTTCAGCATTCAAGAACTCTTTTAAGCAACTTGCAAACTCTGTAAACATTTCCTCCATACCAAATAAATAACCTGTTGGCTACTAATAATAAAAAAGTTTATGATTGTTTGATTAAATTTATACATAGTGCAAATGTGTGTCTGTAGTCAACCTAAGATAAGCTCGTTAACCTTTGTTTTAACCTAATTGTTATTTACCTTTCTTTCCGTGACCTATTGCTAGTAGAATTAGCTTATAATGTCTTAAACAAATGTCCTGATGGGTCCCTGGACGAGAAGTGAGTATTTCTGTTTTTCCTTAAATTTGTTTTTTGTTGCTATAATTTTCTCTTTTTGTTTGATTCAGTTATAGGGACTTTGTGAGGTTCTTTGACTAGAATAGATACACTTTTTGCACTAGCAATTATTAGTACAGGTTATAAATTTATGTATGTGTACACTTGTATATGTACACTTGTGTACACTTGTATGTGTATGCACTTATGTATATATGTATACACTTTTTTTTCTTTAGTATTAATTATATTAGACTATTGAATGAATATGAATTATATTACTAATTTTTCTTTTATTATTTCCTAACACGTAATTGGCTAAATAGCTAAGTGCTTAAGCGACAAAAAAAAATAAGACGTTAACATAAACATATTTTTAACTAAAATTGTATTTAATTCATAGTAAACATAGTAAATAACCGATTAATTAATGATAAGGTCTTTATTATTTTATTACTAGTTTTCTGGATTGTAAAAAGCATAAAATAGTATAATAAATACCTCCTCTAAAAAATCCTTTGTCATATTTTCGTCACAGTCGCCATCCAAAATTACTCCTATATGTTTGTGAGTTGTATAAAAAAATAGAAAACTCTTTTGGATAGAAGCATTAGTATTAATGTTTCCAAAAGCCATTGTTTGATTTCCAAAAACCAGTGATTTTGCTAAGTTAAATCTTTCTGGAAATAAAATCAAAATTTATCGATAATTTAAAATGTTGTGCAATGCTTTACTTAGTGAAATGGAGAAAAAAGAACTGCCTGATATAAAAACTGATACAATAATAGGATCACCAAGTCAACATCCCTGGATGGAGAAGTGACTGAAAGTCTTAAAGTACCTAACGAAGTAAAGACATAGTTGCTTATTAGTACTTAGTCCTATTTTGTTTAAAACAGTATCCATCAATTTTTGAATTATGCGTAGGTTATTATATGTAACTAGTAAATGAATCAATGCTGACGAAAGTATCCCCCATATCTTCTAAATCTGTAGCATGATGGAGCAGTTATACTGTATTTTACGAATTATTGACTTCCACAAGGGATCTAAGTTCCTGTAAATGGCTGTATAACATATATCAAAAAAAATTATTAAAAATCCTTTATAAAAGGTATATAATGTAAAAATCCAGTCAGGCTATATCACAAAACGTTTTCGTTTTGTGATAAAGCAACTAAGTTGCTTTCACAAAACCCTCGTAGACACACCTGTCACAGGACTAACAACTTCATGTGGAGTCATATGTGGCCATGTTACCAAATCTACCGGTAACTTTAACATCATAATAATTAATAACACATATTGTAAACTAAATTTAAACACACAATTTTTAGCGGGTTTTTACCCACATGTTTAGTGGCTACATTCATGTATACCTAGACACTGATGATGGATATGGATTCCGAAAACGTTTTGTGATATAGCCCGATTGGGTTTTCAAATTATGTATCTTTTATAAAGGATTTTTATTAATTTTTTTTTAATATTGGCTATTTTGGATTATCGCTAGATACTTGAATTCCAATGTTCCACTCTACTTAACTGAATAAGAATTACGAAAGTAAATTGCTCCAGTAATAAAAAACGTGAAACAAGTAATTTCTAATGTAAATTTAAAAAATTACTTTTATAATCTTTTTTTACAGTATTAATAAGACGTTATTTAGAGTAAATCCTTTTAATATAATTTATGTGCACTGGATATTTTAAGCGGAAATGTTGGTTTGTCTAGCAGTTTTACGTCTTTTTCTCCGAAGACTACTAATGTAACGGAAAAAGAAAATGATATTGGCTACATGTAATGTACAAAGAAATGAGGAGATAATAGTATATATACATATCTATAGTGAAGTAAATGAAGATAACAGAACTAAGAGAGGAGTCTCTATTATCATTCGAAAAAATCTGAAAAACAATATTAAATCAAAGTAAATAAACAACTACTAATACTGAAAATGAAAAAGAATAGGCAAAACATCGTATTTGTCGGAGTGAATGCCCCAAATGAAGATGCAGTTCCAGAAAATAAAGACGATTTTTACAACAAGATGAATAAAATACTCTCTGAAGTTAAAGAAAACTGTGAAATTTTTATACTAGGAGATTTAAACGGCATAGTAGGAAGAGAAAAAAATAACAGAGTCGTAGGAGGAAGATATGGGGAACAAATAACCAATGACAACGGAATGAGTCTTAGAGATTTTTGTGAAACAATGTCTCTCAAAATTATGAATGACTTTTTTTAACAAAGAGACATTCGCAAATTGACATACTTACTATACCTAGTAGGAGACAACCTACTAGGAATCTGCGCTCGATAATCGACCATGTGATCCAACGTCACACTTCCTAGCTGAAAACAAATGACGTAAGGGTATACTGTGGATCAGAATGTGGATCCGACAATCGTTTACTTATGGCCAACGTAATAGTTAACTATCACAAAAACAATAACACTCAGGTACAGAATATACAAAAGAGAGAAGAAGTAACATCCCCTAAATATAACCTAGAAAGCTTAAAAAAAGATTCAATGAAATTTCTTTAGAAATTACGACTGGCCACAAAATTTCAAAATGTGGACCGAGAAAATATTTCAGCCCAAAAATTATACCAACAACTTAAAAATCCATAATTGAGGCTTCAAGTCAAGCTTTGGGGTATAAAAACAAACATGAAATAAAAAATGAAGAATGGTGGTCGGATGCAAACGTTAGTAAACAAGAATAAAACTGCTTATCAGAAACATATGTCAACGAGAAAGAAGAAAGATTACAAGATACGTAAAAACTTAAGTCAAAATATGTAAATCAAAAAACCTAAATCAAAAGAAGTGAAAAGTAAAAAAATGAAATGTGGGATCGAATATGTGCAGAGGTGGATAGGTATATGGGTGGAACAAGAGTTGGACAAGCGTGGAAGGTGATAAACTCTCTCCGGAGGGAAGGAAACGAAACATCTAACTTACAGTTAATATATTTAAAACAGTGAAAACACCAATATGAGGTCTTACTGACAGAAGATAGGTATAATTTCCAAGAGATCAAAATGGAATAAATATCCGAACATACATAAATAATTGAGATAACAACAGGAGAGTTCAGCGATGACCTTAAAATATCGAAAAACGGTAAAGCAGCAAGACCTAGAGGCATCCCAATTGAGTTGGTAAAGTATGGATTAAAAATATTACATGAGATGTTGGTTCAACTATTTAACAAACGCTTAAAAAACAAAATATTTCTGATGATTGATGATATCAAGAAAGGGGATAAACCCAAATGCTCTAATTAAAGAGAAATAACTGTTATCAGCTCAGTGGGAAGGTTGTACGGTCGAATAGTAAAAGAATAAATAGAATCAGAATACAAAGACATAGAAGAACAAAATGGATTTCCTGCAGAAAGATCGTGCAATGATGGTATATTCGTTCTGAGACAAGTCATCGAAAAACATAAGGCGAGGAATCTATTTACCTACCCATTGTTTGTAGATTTAGAAAAGGCACACAATACGGTACCTTTGAAACAACTGTTTCAAACATTGACGAAAGTAGGTCTCAGTAGAGACTATGTGGATGCTATCGAAAATATATAAGGAAATGCAAGAAGTGTCATTAAGGAAGAAAAATTTATATCTTAATCATTTCCAATAACAAAGGGGCTTAAACAAGAATGTTATCTATCTCCGACCTATTTAAAATATATATTCAATCATCGCTAGAGCAGTGGAGGAAACAAGTATTTGGAATGGGAATATACATAGGTGGTAGTAAATCTCTAACATTAAATGGTAAATGCCTTCCAGATTCTGCGGTTTATCTTTGTAGTAGTATTATTGTCCGTATTAAGGAGCACCCCGGTATACAAATTTTGTCACTGCTTTCATGACGCTGTTTTCTATAACAAGTGGTCGTAGGATTTGTTTTGCTTGCTTATTTTCATATACTTCGTTTTGTTGGAGTTTATTATTAAATACATTCAGCGTTTTCCGTTCTCCCTACAATATTGATATCATCAGCATATGAAGATGAATGATTTGCACATATATTAAACTAATGGTTTTATTTTGTGACATACGTATTAGGGCTTTCATATTAAACAGTATACAGCAGAGGGTAAAAAGTATGCCATCTAATAAATTGTCGATTTACCACCTTTAAAACCATGGTATTTTACTACTATCCGTTCTGCATATGGTGCCATACGGTGACATAGTATTGTGGAAAAAAATTTATACGCCGCATTTGGAAGCGTAATTTCTCTGTGGTTAGAGCATTCAAAGATATCTCCTTTTTTGTCTATGGTGCAAAGTATTCCAATATTCCAATCATTGGATAGATTATAGTATTTACATACATTATAGTATCGTGACCACCTTCTTTAAATAGTTCAGCTAGGAGATTACCTATTCCGGGTGATTTGTTTCTGACTAGTTTTTTAACTGCATCTTTAACTTCAAGAATCTCTAGTGATTCCTCTTCCTTTTCGTCTTTTACATTTATCGTATTTTTTTTACATTTTGTACACTTCTGTTACAGACAAAATACTAGGTAGTAACGTTAGGAAATTGTCCGTTTTGTTTTTATAATGAATTTTACAACATCAAATTAGTCAGATTTTAACAAATAATTTTCAAAAATAAAAAAAAACTGTTTATAAGATAAACCAACAAATATACACAATATCTCGACATTGAAATCTAGGAAACCTCATTAGCTAACGAAATCTTTTTGGTTTTTTGTTAGCAGATGATCCAGTTATAAGTTACGATGAACACCGCAAAGTAACTCTTTTTTATTTTATCTTGGAAAATTACCTGCGACTTTTTTAATTTTTAATATTCTTGTACCAAAATTTTAGATAATACTCTTCAAATGTTGTATTATAATAAACTTATATTATAAATAGTTTTACATTAAACAATTATTTAAAAAAAATCTTAAAAATATGTTTAAAATATTGAAAATAAAACATCACCCCTAATATGTAATAATTCCAGACCACCTCCTGTAAATCCGAAAAACAATGTATCATTACAATATTTTTATAGATAAAAGACAGTTTAAAAAATATATCAAATGGTTAAATGACTCATTTTATTCTAGCGCCTACCTTCGTGATCGTAACATCCAATAACAGTAGCATGATTTATATATTTCTCCCTGAAATAGGTTCGAATTATATTGATATCCAAAAACCCATTTATAAAAATTAGTTTAAGTACAAGACAATTTAGAACATAAAAAGCGTTCATATTGTGTAACGTCGGTTTCATTAAATGATAAAAAAATACATTTTCATTTCTAAAGAATATGACAAGAAAATTGCATCAACCTTGAGTGATTTCTTTAATTAATGAAGCAATTCAACTTGTCTCTGGAATAGTATGAAAGATTTTAAACTGTTTATAATTTACTGGTCATTCAATAAAGCATTAAGACTTTTTTCTTATACAAGGTATGAAACTATTATTTACAATAACCAAAAAATATCTAAAAAATGATTAAAATAAAAGTTTTATTTAACAATCCTTTATAAAAAGGATATAATTAACCCTCCGTTCATCGGTTGACCATTCTGAAACACTTACGGTCGGGTGTGGTCTGTGAGGACAAAATGAAATACCTTATCCCGAGGAACAGCATACATTTTATTGCTAATTTCGCATCAACGTGTTTTAAACAAATCATTTACTATATAATGTTTATTAAAGAAACAAATCCAAAAGTTTTTTAAATTGTATTAGGTAAATTTTAAAAATGTTCACAATTTCAACGCATAATACAACTTATTTTTAACCCCCTCTGTGGCTCAGTGGTAAGAGCGCCTGCCTTTAAATCTAAAGGTCGTGAGTTCGAATCCCACCTGGGTGGAAATTTTCGTTTATTAAAAAAAAATTAATAAATGAAAATAATTTCTATCCTTGTGTGATCGGTACACACCGGAGGGACCGCAGACGTTCGGATACAATTAGCGTCTCTTAGCAAAGACAAAGACGTCGACTTTGCTAAGTATCAAGACAATTACTCTACACACACACACACACACACTACACCTCAAATTGTAAGATTGGCGAATGGATTTAGTGTCCGCAGTCATTTAAACACAAACAAACAACAACAACGCATATTTTTTCAAATTTGTGAACAGCGACTAAATAATAAAAAAACAAATAAAAAAACATTTAAAACTTTAATTAGAAACAAAGTACTACAAAAACATATATAAACTAAAAAATTAAATTGTGGACACAAACTACAGTGGTCAAACTTTGATGATCAACTTTTCTAAGCAATCTTTGCAGCATGCCATTATGTGGTCCATACATAGCCAGGATTTGCAAATTTGGCAAAAAAGCAAGTTTTGCGTCTTTTACTATATTTACAATTTCCTCTCCTACCTGGCTGGGGCTTACAACGACGACCTCAATGTCTGAGAGTCTCAAGTCCGAAGCACGCACAGCTTTTGTGAAATGCGTGTCAATTGCTCTCCTTCGTATACTCTCCTGTACCAATTCCATACCTAGGTTTTTTTGGAATAATCTTCGCGTTTTGGAAAATTATCTATCTGGGTTGTTGCCTTTGTAAATTCCAAATGCATTAATTACTGCGAGATTAAGGAGATTATAAACTACTACCATTGGCCAACGTTTCGTATTTCTGGAAACATTATATGATGTGATCATTCTGTCTACAACGCCTACTTCACTCATTGTGGAATTATAAACAGTCATTATTTCTGTTTTTTTTCTGATCACCAGTATCTTTATCAATCCGATCATCTCTATGCACAGTGGAAACAGCAATCACATTTCTTCCTTTCTTCGGTATATATGATACGGCAGTCAGTGAACTGACGTATTATCCCGAAACAACCGAATAATCCAGTTCATAAAAATGCACAGGGTTGCCAAGTGAAACAAGATTGCAAGAAAAATACAACTAAGAAGCAGTGCAAATATTGTTACACATTTGATCGGGTGGGGTCTGTCAGGAAAAACTGCCATGCAGCAGCTATTTAGAAATTTTAAAAACAGTTTTGTATAAAAAAAAACGAATGGTATTTAGTTTCTAGGAAGGTACTGAAAAGGTAGAATTTTAAAAAAATAAAAAGAGAGAATTATCCAAAAGTTTTATTTTGTCGTAGACTTACAGACCACACCCGATGAACGAAGGGTTAAAAAGACTATTTTTCGTAATACAACACAGAACGTTTTCGGAATAAAAAGTCCATTATCAGTGTATTATGACCTGGAAGAAATATTACCACGTTAGTGAAAGCAAACCTAAATTAGGCGGCGGCCTTGTGGACTATCACGGGTAATGTTCCTCTGCATGTATTAGCAGTAGAAAAAAGATATCTCTATGAAAGAAGAGAGCATTTGACAACAGCTATAAAAAAGAAGAAAGGGAAAAATCAATGGAAAGATGATAAGAAGTGTAAAGTGAAGCAGGATGCTGATCCCGAGCCTAAGGGACTGGGTAGATTGTCTGTTTTAGGATGAATCTTTCTAGGTTCAGAAAGACAGATACAGATAATTGCCTATACTGCGAATATTCCAACATTGTTACTCACACAATGCTGGAGTGTAATAGATGTACAGTGGAGAGAAACAGAATGTATAAAGAAATAGGTATAACTGTAAGATAGATGATCGTAAAGATGATGTGAAGTACGGATGAATGGAATAGTGTTCACAATTACATCCGAGCAGTCATTAAAAAGAAAGAAGAAGAAGAGAAACACCAACCGGGCCATCGACTAAAATTGTGACAAGCTTTACAACTCGACATTAGTCCATACCTTTTAGTAATAATCACAGAAGTATACAGGGATAACACTACTTACATAAAAATCGTAAATAGACTATCAGAGCCAATAAAAGTAACTAAAGGAATAAAACAAGGATGCAGTATGTCATCCTTATTATTTAATTTATATATTGAGGCAGCCCTCCAAAATTGGAAAAATCACTGCCAGAGAATGGAAATCCCCATAGAAAATGATATACTGTTCTCCCTGAACTTTGCGGATGACCAAGTCATCCTAGGTCAAGATTCTTATGATCTAGAATTTATTATAAAGCGTCTATACAGAGAATATATAAAATGGGGGTTACAAGTCAGCATGAAAAAAATAGAGTATTTAGTTACCAATTCAGATGCAAGGTTTGAAGTTTTGATAGACGAGGACGTAGAAATCAAACACCTGGAAAAATTTTAATATTTAGGTGCACTCATTGCTCCCTCTCTGGGACTGTAATTTTCCCCTCGACGCTGGTGAGAGGGCCGAGTAATTGGTCTTGGTCCCTTAATTTGTGAGGGGAGCACGAACGGTGAAACCAAACACAGTCCCAGCGTTCAGCGTCTGTGCACCGGGTGAGCGCCGGACACCGCCGCTGGACGCTAAAGAGCATCGCAACTCAGACGAGCAGATGCGACGCTCTTTCGCCTTCAGCAACACAAGTACCTACCAACTGTCCCATGGCTACTCAATCCCAATTTTGAATCTCGTCCACCCCAAATAAAAAAAAAAAAATTCTCCCAGCACATTTCATATGAGTAGCAGACACATTTACCCCACCGGTCACCTTTTCCATTACACATCCCGTTCCAATTCCCACGTAACAGGGGAGGCAGCAGTTATGTGGAAATTCCAAGCAGACTGCTCAAACAGACTGCCACTGCGTCCGAAGGCAACCGTGAAAAAAGCCTAGAGGAGTAAACTTCGATAAAAAATCCCCACTATTACGGTGGAAGGCATCGTGCCAAATATATGAGAGTTGCGAGGGTTAGAGCATCAAAAACGATCCCTTCGGGATACCTGGCGACCTCTCGAAGTATCGAAGACTTAGCGCGGTAAGGGCGCACTGCCGCGCCAGACGTATAGCACGTCCCGACTCGTGGGACCATTTATGAGTAAAATAAAAAGATTAAAACAGACGGGGATGAAGAATGACGACCATCGGCAAGACAATATGGAAAATGCAAAGGAAATTGAAAAAAAGAGTAGGGAGGAACAGTCGCATGACGACTTGAAAACAGAATTAGAAGGAGAGATGATGAATAGTTTTGAGAGGGAATTGGTAAGAAGACATAAGCAACAACAAGAACTGAATAGGTCGACTGTTGCAAAGCAGTCGACATTAGTAGAAGACGAAATTACAGAAGATAGTGAGAACGATGAGAAAGAGATAGGGGAAGAACAACCACAGGAAAAAGTTGAAAAAATTAAAGATATATGGCAGAATATCGAGGGGAGTGCGCTGACTAATATCCTGTTAGACGAAGAAGAGGAGGTGGAGACGATAAACATAAAGAAAAGAAAAGCCGAAAGCATGGAGAGGATAAATGACCTCAAGAGGGAAAGGCTGGAGGAGAGCATAAGGTTTCCAAATGTAACAAAACAAGAAAAAATAAACAGGAAATTAGAGGAATTATAAATACAAAACTCGAAGAAATATTTAAAAAATTTAGCGAACAGGGAAAAAAGCTGGAGGTGGACACCGATTTAAAAAAATTGATCGGGATTATAAAATCTACAAACAACAAAAGGGATGATAATAGGATAACCGAAAAAACCAAAAACGAATTAAAATGTGACCATTGTAAACTAAAAGAGGAGCAGGAGAAACAGAAACAAGAACAAGAAAAAATCAAAAAGGTATTAAACATGGGAAAAGGAAAAAAAAACATTTATGAGTATATGCGACAGTAAATGGGAAGAGAAAGTATATGTAAAGACAAAGTGGGAACAAGCGGGGCTACTAGAAACAGTAGAAAAAAAAGAACTGTATAATATTTACAAAAAAGGAAGCGAAAGATAAAGGTGTGGAAAACATCATTAAAGATGTAGGAGAGGACCTAGCGGAGATGCTAGAAGAAATAGAAGAGGGAGAAATAAATTACCTAGAGAACACTAGAAGAAAAGCAAACAAAAAAACAATATGGTATACTTTCGTTGCCAGATTAGACAAAGAGCGGGGGGAAGATGCATACGACATGGCAGAAAAGGCTATAAAGGACATAAGGAAAGAAACGAACGAAATCCCAGAGGTCATGCGGGTTGTAGTCGCAAACGACCTAAATAAGGAAACGATAAGGAAAGCTCTCGAATATGTGGGGCATAGAGATAGTATATCCTGGGAGATTTTGGTAAGAGGGAAGGAATTCGGTGCAGAGAGGAGAGTGGAACAAGAGGAAGCCTTACTCATAAAGATAGAAGGAAAGAAATACAACGAAGTTCTTAGCGAAATGAGAGAGAAAATCGACATTGGAAAGATCGGGGTACAAGTGGACAAGCTAAAAAGAACAAATGGGGGAGATCTACTTGTAAAATTAAATGGGAGAGGGGCTGCGGCGAAGTTGAGGGCCGAACTGGACAGCAAAATGAACGGGATGGACACGGCAATCCGAAGAAAGGAGACTTTCTTCACGATTACGAGTTTGGACCCTGGGGTGAGTGAAGAAAAATTAAAAAAAGCAATAAAGAGCTATACAGGCGTCGCGGAGGGAGAGATAGAAGTTAAGGCCCTAAGAGTTAACAGATATGGGGAACAGGTGGCTACGATAGCCGTACGCCCCTCCAGAGCAGAAGAGCTGAGGAGGTACAGCACAATAAAAATAGGATGGGTTGGGTGTCCAATAATGGAGAGACACAACCCAATTAGATGCTATAAGTGCCTAAAGTTCGGGCACAATACATACGAATGTAAAGAAGATAGCAGGGCGGCGTGCTGCTATAATTGTTTAAAAACGGGGCATACGGTCGCAAACTGCACCAACAAACCGTACTGCTCGGTGTGCAAAGAAGAAGGGCATAGGATGGACAGGATGGCTTGTCCATCCTACCGAGCCCTTGTATACGGCAGGAGAAGAGAGGGGAACTCATAAAATACGCCAAAAAAATATAAAATAGACTTTTTGGAAAATGAAGGTGGGCCCATATACAGCCCACCTTGGTGTTATTTTATATCTATGAAGTTTATTTTATTTATTTTTATTATTCCAATTTTACTAAACTATTTTTATTTATTGAATGTTTTTATTTATACATATTTTATCCATATACCGTATTTATCTATTTTATTTATAATAATTAATTTATTTATCTTAGTTTTTATGGTTTTTAACGTTCTCAAAATACGTGAATCCGATGCAGAAATGACCTCTGGGAACTGAACCAAAGTGGCCCTCAAAGATCAACCTGGTATACGGATATTGCAGGTTAAAGTGGGCAGAGCCCGCCGAGCGCACGATCTTGTCCACGTAAAAAGCCTGCAAGCTAGAAACAGATTTGCTCATCGTCCCGGAACCAAACAAAAAGATAACTTCATCCGGTGGTTGGTCCAAATACTTCATCCGGTTCAGGATAACGGGAAAAACGTGGCGGTGCTCTTTAGAAATAGAGGTTTGGGGGTGCGAAGTATTGTTAGGGGAGAAAATCATATCCTCATCAAATTGAGGGATTTCAGCCTCCTGGTATGCTACGTGTCCCCAAATATCTCTATGATAAGATACAAAGAAATTGTAGACGAAATAATGAGCGCCGCCACGAATGAAAAAGAAGTGCTGATCGCCGGAGACATCAACGCGAAATCAAGGTTGTGGGGTTCCCCCATAAACGACGCAAAGGGGGAATTATGGAACGAATGGAGAGCCCAGGCTGGCCTCCAAGTATTAATCAATAACAAACCAACTTTCGTAAGAGGGGCCAGCCAAACACACATCGATATTACATTCGCGAGTGAAGGGCTATCCAGGAGAGTGCACGAATGGGATGTCCTTGACGATCAGTTATTCACCTACCACCGGTATATAAAATATGAAATAAAGATGAAAGGGGAAATAAGGCGGCCGATAGAACACACGGAAATTTATTTCAACAAAAGCACGTACCTGTCGGAGGTCAGAAAGATCAATGAAAAGGAGATTTCTGACCTTGGCCAACTGAGAAGAGCACTAGAAAGCGCAGTAAAGTTGACCACCGTGAAGAAAAAGAATAATAAAAAAGCCCCCTGTTGGTGGACGGATGAGATAGAAGGTCTACGTGAGAGATGCCTCAGATCTCGAAGGAATTATACGAAAAGCCAGGGCAGCTTCGAGCTCAAAGAAATTTATAAAGATCTAATGAAAACGTTAAACAAAAAAATAAAACAAGAGAAAAAAGAAAAGTGGCAGACCCTGATAAAAGCTTTGGACGAAGATATATGGGGCGATGCGTACAAGATAACCATGAAGACGCTTAAGATAATCGCCCCATATAGACTTGACGTAGACCAGCGGATGAAATCAGCCGAACTCCTCTTCCCTACCAAGGATCCCCAAAATTTTATAAAAATATTTCCAACAATGGTAGAGGAGTTCACAGAAGAGGAAATAAAAATCGCTGGTCAAGAGACAAAAAGACAGGGAAAGCTCCCGGCCCTGACGGGCTGCCACCAGAGGCAATAAAAGTACTAGCAACGGAGAAACCAGGCTTGATCAGAAAAATATACAACGACCTACTGCAGAAGCAAGAGTTTCCCAGAGACTTAAAGGAAGCGAACTTGGTCCTACTGCTAAAGCCTGGGAAACCCCCCGATTCAGCGGCCTCTTATCGGCCAATATGCCTTCTGGACTGCCTTGGTAAGTTCTATGAAAGACTTATCAAGAGGCGGCTGGAGCGCGTGTTGGACGATGAGAGAATGCTATCAAACCAACAATACGGATTCCGAAAAGGCAGATCGACAGTCGATGCCGCAAACTGGATAAGGGACGCGGCCAAGACAAGCAAGAAAAGATGGGTGGTCCTTGTTCTGCTGGACATAAGAAATGCTTTTAATTCAGCAAACTGAGACCTCATAGTAGACCGAATCGTCGAATCTGGGGCTCCAGAGTATATGTCCAACATAATAAAGGACTACTTATCGGAAAGATCCGTATGTATATCCAAGAAGAAAAATAAAGAAATGACCGCGGGAGTACCCCAGGGGTCAGTCCTGGGACCCTTACTTTGGAACATACTATACAACGGGGTACTAGAAATACACAAAAAGAGAGGAGTGAGAGCGATAGCATACGCGGACGATCTAGCTTTACTGGTCGAAGACGATACGAATTGGGGAATAAAAGATAAGGTAAATAATGCGATAAGAACGACCGCGGCGTGGATAGAGAAGAACGACCTAAAACTAGCAGTAGAAAAGTCAGACGCAATAATCTTGAGGGGACCACGAAAAAGAAACAATATAATCTTCGTATACCAAGACTCCGAAATAAGACCCCAAAGGACAGTCAGGTACTTAGGTATAACCTTTGATGACAAACTCTCTTTCGGACAGCATGTACAAGAAGCATGTCGGAAGGCGGAAGAAAGGACCTAACAAGTTAATGCCCAACATCGGGGGACCCGGATCCCAAAATAGGACAGTATTGCTTCAATCAATACTGTCCATAATACTATACGGGGCTCCAGTGTGGCACGAGGTCCTTCGGATGAAAAAGTACAAAGACATGCTTATTAGGGCTCAGAGGAAACCCCTGATCAGGGTGTGCAGTGCGTACAGGACTGTATCAACCATTGCTTTACAGGTGGTGGCCGGTTCTGTACCGGTGCATATCTTGGCCAGGGAGAGAGCCAGAATATACCAAAGGGGCAACGGAGCGATAGGTTCAGGGCCACAGGAAAGAGCTACAAGTCTAGAGACGTGGCAGAGGGAATGGGCAGCCGAAGTCGGGAAGGCTGACTGGACGAGATCCCTGATCCCGAACGCAGTGAGGTGGTACGGGTGTCGACATCGGCGCGTCAACTATTACTTCACACAGTTTTTGACAGGACATGGATCGTTCAGGAAATACACCTATCGTATAGGAAAAACCGAGAACGATCTATGTCCTGAGTGCGGAGTGGTGGATGACGCGCAGCATGTCGTGTTCCTATGCCCCGCATATCACGTTGGACGCACCGAACTGCAGCTGGGCCTGGGATCCCCCCTAGGCGAGCCTCGCGAGCTAATTGATAAAGCTATCGACAGCAAGCATGACTTCGACCTGATCATTGCTTTTGTCACACAGACAATAAAGCATAAAGAAGAAAAAGAGAGGCGACTGCAGACAGGATAACCGTATATTTATCTTTTAACGTGTCTTGTATCGTAAAAGGCAGTCAGTGGGGGGAGGACCATATACACCCAAACCACACTGACTGTCTAATTTTTACTTATCCTATTTTGTTTTTACACGGTTTTACTTATTTATTTATTTTATCATAGTTTTATATATTTATTTACTTTATCGTTGTTTTATTCTTGATCTGATTTTATTTATACGTTATTGTTTGCTGAACAATTTCACTTTCAATTTCCTTTTCCTGTCATTGTTCTCTATCTTTTCCTTCTTCTTTCTTTGGCTTCTTTTCTATCTTTCATTTCATCCTTCCTCCTCTTTCTCTCTTTCTATTTCTTTTTTAATTTCTTTCTATTACTTTAAACTATGTCATGTTTCGTCTGAAGACAGTCAGCAGGGAAGGACCTTTTACATCCGACCTACACAGACTGCCCCATCTAAATGTTAGAATGAATAGATGGATGAGTAGGTGTGTCTAGATGAAAGTAAGGAATGACTGGAGTTGAATGAGACTAAGTATAGAATAAGGGGTGGATGAGAAAGAGTGAATAGATGAAGGTATGAACGACTGGAGTTATTCGTAACTGCCGACTGACATCTTAGGGTTGGTTCCATCGTGGGTTGGGAAGCGTCCCGACCGCCCTCTTTCCCGTCTTCGGTCACTTCGCTGTGCGGGGAAGGCGTTCGTGAAGCTGACCAACCCATGGAATTCACGCGGGGGGTGTTAGGGGGAGCTATGAGTAAGGTCGACGGGTCAGACATGCTCGCTAAGAGCGGTTCCAGACCCGCCGGCTGGAGGAAGAGGTGAGTTTAGTCGGTAGGCGGTCTCGACACGCGGTACAGCGAGACGGACTGAATCCGACACACCAGGGACACCTTCCCTGACGGTCTTTTGAATATTCTCACCTCCCAAAAAAAAAAGAAAAAAAAAGAAAAAAAAAGGTGCACTCATTGCTAAGAACGGCTTGGGACAAACCGAAATTAAACACCGAATTATTCAGAGAAGTAAAATTATAAAATGTCTGAACTCCTTATGGTGAGATCGCAACATTTCCATAAGAAACAAAAAAAGAATAGGGCTAACCACGGTTGAAATCAGTTGAAAGCAGATTGTTGGTTGAAATGGATTATTTAAGAAGATTTGTTAGAACATCAATTTATAAAAGGAAGACTAACGAATATATAAGAAATAACATGAATGCTACAAGTACGGTCATTGACAGAATAGAAAGAATAGGTTCAAAATGGTTTGGACACCTACTGAGACAAACGTTGGTCCCAAAAACTTCACAAATGGACGCCCCTTGGAAAAAATAGAGGTAGACCTCGACTCCTATGGAATGAAGGGATGAGAAGCATGTCTTGGACCGGAAGGATTGCCGGAGGAGAACGGGAATACGGCGATAGCTGTCTCCAAAATATATTTTATTTACAAGTTGGATTAATGTCAAACGTGAATAAACTTATTTTAACCTTCAATTGTAGCTTATTCCCAATAAACTAGTAATTACTTTAAAATGCCACAAGAAAATAGCTTCAGAACAATAGATCTAGATAAGAGAAGGAAGTGTTCCAAAAATGTCGTCAGTCTTACAGCGGCCACCCCACTTTCGGAGTAAGGCACGTGTCATGTGTAAGATACATTTAAAAAAAAAATTCAAAACCCCTTCCTTAGACAAATTCCAGAACACAAGATGGATGGTCGACAAGCCGAATTATGGAATGGAGGCCCAGGAACTATAAAAGAAGCCGAGCACGACCACCGACTAGATGGACCGACGATATAAAACGTGTAGCGGGAAACTGGCTACTACCCAGTGTAGAGAACACTGGAAAGAACTGAGGGAGACCTATGTCCAGCAGTTGACGCAATTGGCTGATTGATAAGACAAATTCTGGGTGCGCAACTGAATTATATACAGAGTAGCCCAAAAGTCTGGAAACGGCTAATTATCTCGTAAAATGCTAATCATAATTGTACAAAATTTGAGGTACACCTATTTTGGAATACGGAAATTCCATATTTGATATTTACAATGTTGCCAGATTTGCCGTTTTTCTTATATTATTAGTAACTTTGGTTTTTCAAATACATCACCCTGTATATTCAGTCATTATTGGAATCTACTATTCAATACGAGTTCAACCATATGTAACACTTATGATTTTATGTAATTTGGAAGCTCATAAATACATAAAACCGAAGTCTGGCAACGCCTAAATTGTTTCAATAAATTTTTTAATACTATTTTCAAATACATTAGAACGTAACAATTGATAGTTTAGAACATTCTTAACATAGTAGTTTACGTTATTTTAAGTGTTCAAAATGTGCTCAATTTGTAAGTTGACCGCACCCTAATCGATGGTAGAAAGCGTCTACCACATTTCTCCATGATTGTCTAGAAATTATTCGAGATTCATTGATAATTCGTTGATTTAGCTCTGCAAGACTTGCTGGTTAAGTTTTGTAAACTGAATTTTTCAAGTATTCCTAATAAAAATAATCTTTAGGATTGAAATCGGATGAACGTGGAGGCCATTCAATTCTACCTTGTCTACCAATTTATCGTACAGGAAATATCTCATCTAAATATCGCCGAACATTTACACCAACTATCTGACGTTAAATTTCTTTCGACAAAAAATGACCCAATTAAATAAGTAACTACTATATCTGACCGTACATTTAATTTTTGTGGTCTTTGAGTATGGATTTCACGCATTCAGTCTTCAGTGTGAATTTACGTCACACCTGCTTCTTCTTTCAGTGCCCGGTCCGATTATCGAACGTTGGCGATCATATTGGCAATAATAACCTTATTCACGGCGGCTCTAAATAAATTAAAGGTGGTTTCTTGATACCATTCTCGGAGATTTCGTAGCCAGGATGTTCTTCGTCGGCCTGCGCCTCTCCTTCCGTCGATCTTACCCTGTATTATGAGGTGTAGAAGGTTATACCTCTCTGGATGTCTCATTACATGACCGAAATATTGTCCGTAAATAAAACTTCCGAATTTTTATCGTTTTTGTTATTTCTGTGCTCTTTTTCATTCGATGTACACCAGTACCTTACCGATTCACACCAGTACCTTAAATTGTGTCGATTTACACTTCCACACACTGTAAAAGTTGCTTCATCGGAAAAACATATCCTGTTAACGAAATTTTAATAATTTTCAATTTTATCCATCATTACCTCAGTAAACTCTAATCTACGACGAAAGTCATCTTCACTTAATTCTTGCAATAAGTTAATTTTGTATGATTTAAATTTATTTTTAAGTAATAAACGTAAGACTTATATATATATCATATACTTGTGCAATCCTGCCAGGGGATGTATGTGGATCTTCAACAAAACTTTGCTTATATCTGAAGTTTTGTTGTCATTGATAACTCGTTTCAGTCAACCTGATCGGTACCTGTCTTTTACTTCTCCAGATTCCTTAAATCGCCTTACAGTTTTTTGTACCGTCGTCTTATGAATAGGAGAACGGTTTAGAGAACGGCATTTTAGAGAAGCAATTTAAATTGCAGAACTTTTTAAACCACAACTACTGTCAATTTTAGTTCATAATTTAAATGGTGAACAAATTTTAAAATCACAGCATTCTCCATTTACATATTTAAATTTATTAAAATCTACATGCTTTGCACTGTTTTATGTATTTAAGATCTTTCAGACTACATAAAATCAAGTGAACATATGGTTGAACTCGTATTGAATAGCTGAACTCGTGTGAAATTCACACTGAATGCGTGAAAACCATACTCAAAGACCACAAAAATTAAATGTGTGGTCAGTTATAGTGGGTACTTATTTAATTGGGCCATTTTTTATCGAAAGAAATTTAACGTGAGATAGTTGGTGTAAATGTTTAATATTCGGCGTTCGGCATTAAAACTATATTGATAGTTTACGTTTATAATAAAAAGAATAAAGAAAGTATTTTCTAAAAATTGAATGTAGCTGTTAATATTTTTCGCTTAGGGGTTTGAGCTTAGTTTTTATCAAAGCACGTTCAGCTTTTTTATCAGTTATTTTATGTTCTCTAGGAGGTTTTTGGGAATACCACTAATAGTAGAGATAATAATAGGTACTGTCTGGGTAATTTCCATTCTCCACTGTCTCCTGATTTGTATTTCTAGACCTCTGTACTTGGCGATCTTTTCGTTGTATTTAACAAGTGAATTATTGGTATTGGGTATCGCCACATCAATAAGTGTTCCTTGTCTAGTAAGTTTATTAACTAGTATAAGATCCGGTTATGCGCCACTGGTTCATCTGTAAGCACAGTGCGGTCCCAGTATAGCTTGTAGTTGTAATTTTAAAGCATTATGTCAGGGACGTATTGATAATAAAGAAGATGGTCGGTTTGGAGAAGTCCTAGTTTGTCAGCTAGTTTTTAGCGGATAATTTTTCCTACTGAGTCATAGTGTTCTTTATAATCAGTACCGACAAATGCCACCGGTGAGATGTTGGATGGTTTCTTGGGCTTGGCATCCATATCTTCAATAGTCATTTTGGACTTGAGGATCTTTAACAATATATTTGAGGTAATTTTTAGTTAGAATAACCTGATCCTGAATGGCAAGTAGGGAGCCCTCAGTCTCGGGAAACATCTTTCCTGATGTCAACCAATAGTTCGACGCTGTATTATCGACATATTCTTGGCTGATCTCATTGAGATGTCGTCCATGCTGAGGTTAACTCATCCAAGTGTGTATTTTTGCTTGCTGAGTCAGGTGGTTTATGCGCATTTCTTGTTCCCTTAGTTTAAGCGGCGTTGTATCATCTACTGCGCAAATTGCTTGATGTAAAGTAGATGTCTCAGCCTTTACCTGAAAATAAGTTCCTAAATTAGCAATTTGTTTATCCAGTTGCTCACCTATATCCATAAGTCCTCTCCTCCCTTGATATCGCGGCAATGTTGTTCTCTCTACTGCACTGCGTAGGTAATGTTTTTGGGCCTTTGTGAGAAGTGTTCTTACTTTCCGTTGAAGACTCTCTATATCGGTTTTTGATCATTTGATAACACCAAATGAGTAGCTAAGCGCGGAATAGGCGTACGTATTTAATGCCTTAAACAAATTTTTGTATTAAGATATGACCGATTTAGCTGTCTTACTCTTCGCACAAAGTCAGAAGTTAGTTTGGTTTTCATTAGTTTATGGTCATATAGTACATACCATTTTCACCCATTACCTCGATGTTCTGGCCATCTTACATATCGAAACCTCCGGGCTGAGCCTTTCCTCTGACTATATTTAGTATACGGCACTTTTCTAGTCCAAAGTGCATACTAATATCATTTGAGAAAGTTTCTATAGTTTTAAGCATCTGATCTGGGTGGTTTCGAGTAGAAGCCACTAATTTAAAATTATCCATATACAACAGATGATTATGCCTCGCCACAACAGTATTATTATTTTTGATGCTAAAACCTGAGTCAGTGAAGTTCAGCAGCTGAAATAGTGGGTTGATTGGGATATTTTCAGTTTCGATATTATTTTCACCAGGTAGTTGAAGGTGAATTTTAGTTTTTCACTTCGTTATTATATGTTTTAAAAAGGTCAAAATATTATTACCGACTTTATATTTTATCAATATATCTAAAAGCCATTCATACGGTACTGAATCAAAAACCTTCTTGTAGTCAATAAAGGCAGTAAAAAGGTTCCTTTTTTGTGTTTGCCTGGTAAGAAATGACTAAATCGATAATAAGTTGTTCTTTGCAACCTATGGAATCCTTAGCGCATCCTTAGTGCATCTTATACAAAGTTGGAAGACAAGTAATTGGGTGACATTTAGCTGGATCTTGGGTGTTGTTTTGATCCTTTGGTATTAGACAAGTGGTTCCTTGTGTAAGAAATGATGGTATTTCCTGTGGATTAGATATATATATATATATATATATATATATATATATATATATATATATATATATATATATATATATATATATATATATATATATCGTCGGCATACTGCCAAAAGTAACCAAGTCAAAAAAATCTCATTTTGATGTTTATTGACCAAATGACTTACAACTATAAGATCTTTTCCAGAAAAAATGCCCAACTCGTGATATAAATATGGTTGCCTAGTTTCAGGCATGCCTTATATTGCTTAACTCATAATACTGGTATTCGCTACCGCCAAAACTGACCAATTCGACTTGGTAACTTTTTTCGGTAGGTTGTTGTTATTAAACTTGTCTGGTCAATTTAACTTAAGTAGACGTTACGTACAAGGATACTTAATTTTGTGTCAAAATCATTGTCCTAACGCAAAGAAAATTCAAAAAATGTGTTCCAGGGGAAGTACATAGCCTCCATGTGTGCAGAAAATTTAACAAATAAAATTGCAGAAAGCATTACAGGTATGTAATTATTTATATTATGTTCCAAAAATTACGTTATAGGTTAGATATTACTTTTATTGTATTTGATTGATTATAATTTATTTTTAATAAAATATTTCAAGTTATGCCAAAGGGGTATTAGATAAATAATATACGACTGAAATGATTAGAGATTATTGATAACTTCTTTTATTTCAGATCCAACTACTAGCCTCAATAACAGTTCATCGGGTGGTAATCAAAATCAAATACCTATCAAACTGCATGTAGATGCTGAATTTACAACGAGTGAAACTGAATCAGAACCATTTGGAACAGAGAGTGATGATAATTACATTGCCACTGAAGATGAAAGTAGTGAGGATGAAGTATTAGTAAAAAAACCAAGATGGAAAAAAGCCAGTCCAGAAAAATGGAAGATGAATATTGCCAAACAGAACAGATCGTTAAGTATTCCCTACGTAAGTAAAACTGGTATAAAGAGTCCAAAAAAAAACAAAAAAGGTCAAGTTCCAAAAAATTAAAATAATTCTGATGACTAGGATAATAAACAACAAACATTTCGAAGAAGGAAAGTCTTTAAATTTTTGGATTACCTGTATTGAACAAAACGTAAGATATGCATAAATTATTTTCTTTGTTAAAATATAGTTGAGTGACCCACATAAGCTTAAGTGAATTCCTAGACAATTGAAGCGGTTTTTTCCAAATAAATGTTGTGCAGTAATTAGGACAATAGAATAGATTTTAGAAAGATATGTTTTTGTTAGTTTTTAAGAATTGGTAGAAAAAGATTAGTTTTTAAATAATGTTCGGAAATTTTATAATTGTAGGTCAAAATTTGTTTGTGATCGAAATGAAGAAATGGGAGATGTATGACGCGTTTTGATTGGATGAGATTGAAAAAGGTGGGAGGTTTGGTTTGAGAATGAGACGTTAGTTAGTTTTGGAAGAAAGAAAAGATAGTCAGTTGGTTTCCAAGGGTGCAAGGCGAACGGCCGTTGTTCTCAGGTAGTTTACCAGTGTAATGTGAGCATAGCAAGTGAGTGAGAAGTTGAATTAAATGGTTAAGTAGCATAGAAAAGATAATAATTATTCGAGATAATTATTATATATTCCAAATCAAATAAGGGATAATTATTACAGTAAAATTTTCATTTTTAAATCCCACAAATAAATTGACCTAGTTATTGCATTGTTTGTTAATTGTTTAAACATAGAAAAGCACGTCAAACAAAAAACTGTTATTGTAATGCAATATAGGACCCACAATTCAACGAAAACACAACCTTGGACTATAACCGGTCAATGAGGACACCATTCGATAAAAACTAGAAAACGGGGACAGCCAAGTCAGTCAGTAGTTAGTAATGAGTAGTCAGTAGTCAGTCAGTGGTAGTGAGACGGCGGGCGTCCAGGCATCAATTGCCGCCCCGGCTACTCTCGACGCGGTAGCGTCGGGTACGAGTAGTTGGTAATGAGCAGTCAGTAATAGCGGGCCACCGTGACTGGGACGCGACAGCGTCCAGCACGCGAACAGTACGCGGGACAATCGGTGATTCTCCGGGGGCCGGGTATCATCTGGCAGAGTTCGCGTGTAGTCCGGTTATTGTGGCAGCTCGAAAGTTCGCAACCCTCAACTGACCGAGTTCCAGAAGACTGAACGTGTCGTGGTTGAAGCCCTAATATACACATAAGGTAACAGATTTCTTATACTAACTTGGGTAATTATATTAGTACCACTGTCAACTCTTCACTATCTTGCTACATCGTCTCCCGATGCGCAGAATAACGTGTTAACGATTGTATTAGTAACTTCAGGGTAGATTCAATATATTGTTGACTCTAATTTGGTTTTTTTAATGTTCCTTTCGTCCGACTCACTAGAGACTAGGAGAACACGAGATTCGGCGTATGCATATCTCCGGCTTCAAAAGTAAGCCCATAACCTCTACTCTTTACAGGACCTGAGACCTAGGAGTCCTTACCCCTATCCCGGAATCCCTTATCTTCTCGTAAATCCACGAAGACGAGCCAGCCCTCCAGACCAGTGTGACCAGTATTCCTTGCAGCCGCTCGCAGGGTTAGCATCCCTTGTGGATCTATTGTGTATTTCATTTGGTGACAGCGTTTTCCTTACCTTCACATAACGCTCTCATTCCCCATTATTTTACATTGGTGACAGCGGAGTCGCCTCTGATCATTACACCAGAGGTAGGAAGCAGTAGCAGTGAAAGTTTGTGAGTTTTCGTGTAGTTAGTGTATCTGACAGAAGCTGATTCAGTAAAAGATTGTAAGTTATATTTTCTACCTATATTCCAAGAGTCACTGTTCAGGTCAACGAGAGATTCAGTTTATCGTAAAGAACAGATATTCCAAGAGTCATTTTTTCACTCAGGTCAACGAGAGATTCAGTTTATTGAGAGAAGAAGAAGCTAGCATAATTTAAACGATTCGTGCATTTGAAGGAGATCATTAAGGACAATAAACTTGCAATAATTTGTTGTAAGGTTGCTAATTACCTAGGGAGCGGCTAAGAGTAGGTAGTATAGTCTACAAGGAACATGGATTTGGACCACTCATCATCAGAGAGAGATAGTTTTGTTTTCTGCAGTTTTTCTTTTATTGATAACACAATTTTTACACTGAATTTAGAAAGGATATAAATATTTTGATTAGGAGATTTAGAATAATATTTGGGATTTTGAGATTTCAACTAATATTGTTTGTACCATTAATTTTGAAGGTTCACGTACGTAGAACAAAATTTTGAGAATCATTATATGAGATTTTGTTTGTTGAAAACATTTGAGTGTGAATTTTATTTCATTATTTTTATTTCAATATATAACGTTAGATCCTATATGTTTTTTATTATTCCGGTATTCTTTGGACCTTACCTTTCACATGTAATAGCATAGATATTGAAGAATGAATAGAAACCTGAGATAATAGAATTATAAAGTGTGATAGAATCATATCATTTAAATAATTTTTATTAATTAATTAATTAATTAGCTAATTAATTGATTGGCGCACTAAGACTTTAAATATCACATTAATATATATATATATATATATATATATATATATATATATATATATATATTCGGTTTTATAACGTCTTACGACGATGTCCGTCTCCCAAATGCCACTGTATTCTATCTTGAGTTGGGTCTTCGTCCAGATTTCAAGCGCTAATCGCTTTCCTAACTCTTCGGTTCAGCTCTGTGGTGGTCTTCCTCGTTTCCTCTTCTCTGGGGGTTGCCACATCATCATTTTTTTAGGCAATCTTTCGTCCCCCATGCGGCTCACATGCCCATACCATATGAGCTGTTTTCTCTCAATATGTCTCTCTGTCGGCTCTTGATATTCTCATCGATCTTCTGATGGCATCTATTTCCGTGGCTTTATCCACTTCCACTTCCGTGGATTAGAGATAATATGATTAATCAACATTGACAAATACCATGAACACTCCAAAACTTTTTTAGCCAGTTTTGAACTCTGTCTGGTCCAGGACATTTTCAGTTATGAAGCTCTTTGATAGTATATGAGACTTCTTCAGTAGTAAAGGGTTCGTAAGGAATATTATTATAATTCTGACAGTTGTTCGTTGTGTCTTTATTCCATCCAGCATTATGAGTAGCTTGTGTTGAAAGTTGATTTCCCCAAAACTCGTAAATTTCTTCTTGACTTAGATATGATTTATTTTTATTTTCCACCAAATTAAGTTTCCTATAAATTGCCTTCTCCGCAAGCTCACAAAATATATTGTCGAATTTTCGATTATTGCTAACTTTGTATCTCCTTAGGCGGCCGGAATGAACAG
Source organism: Diabrotica balteata (assembly GCA_918026665.1). NCBI lineage: Eukaryota > Metazoa > Arthropoda > Insecta > Coleoptera > Chrysomelidae > Diabrotica > Diabrotica balteata. The sequence continues at coordinate 87,198,865 of OU898283.1, forward strand.
ATAGTTTTTGTTTTAATGTGTGCGGGCATTGTTGAGGTATGTTGTTTTTTGGATCATGTCTTGAGTGTCTTATAGTGATGAACAATATTTCTTCAGCTCTCTTGATAATTTTTCTATTTCTTACTCCTCTTATGTATTCTGGTATTTATCCAATATCCCTACTTAAAAATTTAATCTTCCTTACCAGTCGTTTTTCCCAGGGTGCTATTCTGTTACCATTCCTTCCGAGGTTGGTACCCTGTCATGTTCTGATCTTAATACCCATAACGTTAGCAATTGCTGTTGCTGGACAGTAAATCAGCATATTCACATTCTTCAGTATTCATAATTTGTAACAGCGCTCCCAGTTTCTTAGAAGAGTTTATTTTTGGTAGCGGTCGTCTGCTAAGTCGGTTTGTTTTACCAAACTCTTGTACGGAGCGTGCCATCTCGTTAACCAGACTATCGTGTAACTCGTTATTGTCCTGCTGTGTATTATTAGGTTGAGTTTCTTGTATGGGAAGCTCAGCAATCTTATTAGGGATTTCATTAAGGACTTGGTCTGCAACTTGCTCTTGGTTATGGATCTCTCGTTTGATTTTGCTTTTGATGATGTCACGTCTAGTCTTTAGGATAAGAGTGTTTCGTAAAATTACCCGGTATTGGTCTTCTACTCTTTGTTCAGATACTTAGATTGTTGGGTACTCTTTATATCTTTGGGATAAAATACTTTCGTTCATGGATACAGAACGAAAGAACGGCTCAGTTGTGATTCTTCTTGTTGTTGGACTGTAGCTGATTGTATGATAGGGGCCCGCCTCCTCAACACCCTACCACCGACGTCCCGCATGCTGTCACGTATAACACCCGCTCCAGATGTGCCCTCGCGATCCCCAGGCAGCGACCCTAAACATACATTATTAAACTCCATTTTCATTTGTGTGCATTTTATACCTACTACCCGGTGTCAGTTTTTTTTGACATCAGATAACCCTGCTAGTATCTGGGGATCGGTTCTAAGAATACCCAGAGAGAATCCCTCATTGGCAGGGGGCCGCGCCTGATAGAAGAACTGACAAAAACTCCCACAGGAATTATTGTTATATTAATTGTTATATGTATTATTTTTAATTTATAAATATAAACCAGAAAACGGGGAAGGAGAAACGTTATTGAAATCTTTATCAACTGTATCTGACAAAAAAATCCATAGTTTGTTCTATTGCACTCTTGTCTACATCCGATGGCAGAGGATATTCTGGAAAAAGAAAATGAAATTAGTTAAATATGATAAATGTAAATGTAAAGAAACGAAGTAATCTATGGCAAGTAGTAGATACGATAAAAAAAAATGAAATACCAACGTAAGACATCGTATCACATACATACGACATAATTTTTATTTATTTTCTGGTGTAAAATATCTTATTTAACACACACGATATATTTTTTTATAGCACAAACAACGTAAAGTATAGTAAATATAACTTACGATTTTTTGTCGGTAACGATAAAAATTATTACGTTTATATTAAAATACTCATTTTACTACAAAATATCAATATACAATAATACATATAACATATAGAATATAATATATTATACAAGTGTTACCAGTGTTATACCTATTTATACCTATAAAACAGCATTATGTGGCGTCCGTGGAAAAACATTGATGGTGCTTCTTCCAGTGTTACAGCAAAGAAAAAGCATTTATCTGCTAACGCTAGAGAAATCGTAAAAACAATATATAGTTCTCTACTTACAAGAGGACTTACTGCTAATACTGCTGCCAGTGAAATATCTGATGTAACGAAAATACCTCTAACCACAGTAAAAATAATTACATCAATTTCCATTAAGTCAAGAAGGAAGCGTAAGGATGCCGGTTCTACCCAATGTATTGACGAAAGTGATAAAGACCTAATAAGACGAAAAATTTACACAATGTACGAAGAGCAACGGACACCTACATTAGATGCTTTAAAACAACGGCTTACTAATGATGATGCACAAATAAACTGTAGCCGCATTAGTGTTTGGAGGATTTTGTCTAAAATGGGCTTCAGATATCGTACAATTGAAAAAAGGCAAGTGCTTATGGAGTCCTATTGTTTACAAAAATGGCGTACTGAATATACAGTATAGGTAAAAGTTTATGGTCGGTATGGTAAAATTTAACAGGATATCTAACGCAGATATAAAATCATATTTTCAGCGAATAGACAAAGATAACAATCATATTTCCCCTTGGTCTCCCCTCCACAAATATTTTTTACACCTATTGGCCATTAGTGAGACGAATAGTTCCGATCAGAGATATTTTACATATTCTCTGGTTCTGATCCTAATATACCTAAAAAACTAGAGGGGGGTCCTCCCGTTTTTTAAATTTTTATCGGAACCGTTTTTCGTAAACTGTAACTAGTTGATTCAGATTAGCGAGTACACAAACATATTGGCTATTATAGTTTATGTGTATAAGTATTGAAGTGAAAGAACCTAACGAAGGATATATTTATTATAACTTGAAAAATAAATTAAACAATACAAATAGTACTTACATTTACATTAAATCGTACTTACATTTACATTACACGTTATTATTAAATCGCGAATCGTCTAAATTGACATTTAAAAACAAGTTTTTCTACTTTTCTTGTTAACCGTGTTCTTCTTTTATTTAAAATTAAACCAGATTTTAAACATGTGTTTCACACCACGGTAATAAACAGTTCCAATCTCCGTTCATAATTTATTGTGGGTAATATATTATCAGACAAATATATGTCGACTTCTTGTATATCTCTCGATACAGTTGTATGTTTAGATGAGTCATGTCCAATTAATTCATCAAAAATACACAATGGACTTAAGTCATCTTTATCAGTTTCTTTTTCTTGACTAAACTTATTGATTTACTAAACTTATGCAAAGACTCGTTTCATCCATTTTCTATAGGTGAAGAACCAGCTTTTAAAAAGTTTGCAGGGTGGATTCCTGGATATAAACCGTCAACAAGAAAACTGTTAGATTCATTACTTCAGGAATGTTATGTCAAAACTGATTTGATAATAGATAAAATAAAAAGTTCTTTTTTCGACAATTCTGCAAAAAACATTAAAAAAAAGTACCTTATCTTCAGAAAGGCTTTTAAAGTATTAATTACAACATAACAAAGTTCCCAAACGGCCAATCCAAGACGTGGAAACTAGGTAGAACTTCACCTATTACAGGTTAAAAAGAATGACTGAGTTAGAAGAGGCAATCCGTTTCACTTCTTCTTCTTTAAGTTCCATCTTCTATCGAAGGTTGGAAATCATCATGGCTATGCCGACTCTGTTGACTGCCGCTCTTAAAAGGTCTGCACTACTGCATTCAAACCATTCCCTTAAGTTCTTAAGCCAGGATATTCTTCGTCTTCCCACATTTCGCTTTTCTCGGAATTTGCCCTCCATAATAAGTTGTAATAATGCGTATTTTTGCCCGTTCATCACATGTCCCAAGTACTCAAGTTTTCGTCTTTTAATAGTTAATATTATTTCTGCCTCATTTCCTATCCTTCTAGTTACTTCAATGTTTGACATTTTTTGAATCCATGATATTCGTAGGATTCTTCTGTAACACCCAAAATTCAAAGGCGGCCAACTTATTCACATGAACTGGTTTTAGTGTCCAAGCTTTCAGACCATAAAGAAGAGTAGAGAACACGTAACATCGAAGCATTCTCAGGCGTAGTTCTAACCTTATATCCCGACAACAAAGAAACTTTTTAAGTTTAATAAATGATGTACGTGCTATTTCAATACGTGTCTTAATTTCTTTGGTTTGGTCTACATCTGATGTTATCCATGTTCCTAAGTATTTATAGTTATTAACACTCTTAATTGCAGTATCTTCAATAGTCAATTGGATATTTGTGCAGATTTAGTCATGATCATGCATTTAGTTTTCTTTAAATTTATCTTCAGTCCGTACTCATGACAGCGATCATTAAGGCGTTGCATTAGGTTCTGTAAATCATTGTTGTTATCCGTAATTATTACTGTATCGTCTGCAAAACGTAAGTTATTCAAAACTTTTCCATTGATAGATATACCTTCTATTGAGTCTGAGAGCGCTTCTTAAAATACCGATCACTGTAGACATTGAAAAGTAGTAGGGACAGCACGCAACCCTGGCGGACTCCTCTCTGTATTTTGATATTTTCGGTATACTGGCGTGTATTTCCGTTCCACATCGGTATTAAATAATACAGACTTAGACTTAGACCAAATCTAAATAAAAAACACTGGATTATTTGTTCTCAGCTTTCCCAAATTTTACGGCCGTTTAAAGAAATAACAAGTACAATGAGTGACCAAAAATACTTGAGGGTAGTTCAGTGATTGTTATGGTACGCGGCCTGCAAGAATCTTGCAAGAAAATTTTAGCAAACGGTAACCTTACATCCATAGTATCCGACGTAGTACAATTACTAATATCGGGTTTAGCAAAAATATTTAAAGGGATAGAGCAGAGTGGCATATTGTCATTATGTACATTTATAGATTCACCATTTAAAGTGCAGGGTTTTTCTGATAAAAATGAAGATAAAAAAATAAAAGAAAAAGTTAAGAAGCTGGTTACTTCTAAAATTAACGAACAAGAAGATTGTACTATTGAAAATCAACCAGTACAAGAAAAAGAAACCAATAAAGATGACTTAAATCCATGGTGTATATTTGATCAATTAATTGGAGATGGCTCATCTACACGTACACCTGTATCGAGAGTCCATTACAACGGTGGAAAAACCATTGCCATGTATATCCTAACTTAACCCCTATATTCATACAGTATTGTAAATGTGAACACATGTTCAAAATCTGGTTTAATTTGAAATACAAAAAGAAGACGGTTAATAAGAAGTAGGTATAGTAGAAAAACTTATGTTTTTTAATGTCAATTTAGACTATTCGCGATTTAATTATAACGTGTAATGTAAATGTAAGTACGATTTACTATTTGTATTGTTTAGTTTATTTTTCAAGTTATAATAAATATATCATTAGTTTCTTTCACTTCAATAAATATACACATAAACGATAATAGCCATTATGTTTGTTTATGTAGGTACTCTCTTACTTGAAACTACTTTTAAACAATCATAGTTACTTGTTTACAAAAATTTAAATTTTTAAATTCATTCATTTTTTTTTTTGGAATCCTGAGAAAACTAACAAATATTTTTGAAAAATTTAAATGCAGAATAAAAGATTACATTATTACCGAGGGCCGAAAGTCCCTTAGAATAAACAAAAAGTTTTTTGAATGAGATATTTAAAATTAAAAATCACACTAATTTTTTTTTTCGCCCTTATAACTTATTAAAGTAAACATTATAGAAGTTTCCAGGGACTTTTGGCCCTCGGTAATAATGTATTGGTTCATTCTGCGTTTAAATTTTTCAAGAATATTTATTAGTTTTAACAGGATTCGAAAAAAATGAATGCATTTAAAAAATATTAATCCGAAATTTCATGCCTACGCTCTTAACGATAAAATTACCACGACCCACCTCTACTACCCGTTACTCGGTGTTCTGACCAGACGGACGACATTGCCAAATAAATTATTGTGTATGAATATTTTTTAATGTGGTGTTATTGTATGCAGTTTATTATTTTATATTGGGAATAAGGCACACTGTGACTTTAAAATAAGCTTATTTTGATGTTTAGATTTTTAATTCGGAAATCGTACTTAAAATACGAAACATTAATAAATTTTATTTATATAAAACGATTTCCAAAGTGGAAATCAAAATGTTATATTACACTTATTGTAAAGTAAACTTGTGGCATATTCCCAATAAAAAAACAGTAAGCTGCCATTTAAATCAATTTCGCCCAAATTGGATTATCTTAGAACATTATTCAAATGCAAAAAAAACAACAGGTCAAATAAATCCAATAAGTTTGGCAACGTTGAACTTCCCCTTTCCAGGCATGCATGTTTGGCGATATAAAGGGCGGACCTAATATACCTCTCTCTTTCTAAACAGCTGTTTCTCACTCCATCTCACGTAAGGTCCATACCGACCATAAAATTTTTCCTACACTGTATAACTTCCATAAGAAAGTACCATACAGAAGATCGACCAATAATTTATCTTAACGAGACATTGTTTAACACTCATGAAACACAATCCAAAGGATGGTCCGATTCTTCCAATAGGTGTCAAACAAAAGCTTCATCAAACAAAGGGAAAAAAATAACAATTTTACATGCAGGATCAGAAAATGGTTAAGTCCCAAATGCCTTGTGGCTTTCTGCAAAGAACATTAAAGACTCCTGCGTGGACTACCATGAGGATACAACGGCAGAGCTTTTTGAGCAATGGTTTAAGAATTGTCTTATACCTAACCTTCCTCAAAATAGTGTGATAGTAATGGACAATTCAAGTTACCACAGTCGTTAATTACATAAGTCTCCAAGTGCCAATAACACGAAAATTGAAATTCAAAACTACCTGTTAGAAAACGATCTATATTTTGAAGAAAGTTATTTAAAAAATGAACTGTTAGAAGTGGTAAAATCATTTTCTATTAAAAAAGTATATGTTTGTGACGCATTGGCCGAGGACATGGGACATTAAGTGTTAAGGCTTCCATCCTACTATTGTTTATTTAATCCCATAGAGCATGTGGCACTAACTAAAGTCAAATATTAGGTCACAAAATGTTTCTACGACTTTAAGTGGTAGTGTAGTCGAATTAATAAGGAAATGTGTTGATGATATCTCCCCAGAAAGTTGGAAAAATTTAGTACGCCATGTAATGAACGTAAAAAAATTATTAATCTTGAAGAGAATAGCGACAGCGAAACAGAATTGGGTATTTAGGAATTCATAAATATATTTTGGTTGTTATGGGTATTGTTTTTTTTTTTAAATATTAACTTGTATATATTTTTCTATATATTTTTTTTAATTCATCTATTTTTTGTACATTATGTATTCGTTTGTATGTATATACTGTAAATAGAACTATTATTACTGTACATTTTTAACTATATCCGATTAGGAAGAGCAAAAACTTTTAAAGACGCCAGTTTTTGATGACAGTCCTAAGCCTGTAAAAAGTGTGAAGGAAAGTACCTTTCTGAATTTAGATTCATATACTACAATTATTCACGTATAATAAAAAAACTACTTTCTTTATGTTAAAAATTGTTCAATTATCAAGTATATTCACTTGAAAGACCTGAAAATACCATACGAAATAATTTAATAAATTTTTATAATCGTGTATTACACAGCTACCAATGAAATATATTAAATAACAAACTTTCTGAAGTGCGACCCTGTGTACTTCGGTAGTTTATTGAGAGACTCTCGTATACACAATAGGATCAACTCAGGTAACCATTAAGCACTCAACCATTTTTCGTGAAACAAACGATACCTTCATTTCTTTCACTTTCTTTAATTGAATCTTCGCCCCCCGAAATAATATCGTTAAAAAAAAAACGATTGTATACTTGGACAAAAGTAATCTAAGGACATTTTACATTCTTATTTTGGAGGCCGTTTGTTAGAAATATTGAAATTTTAATTAGTGCAGACGTTAGTTTACATGCTTAGAAGTATGAAAATGAAAAAAAGGGAAAAACAGAAAGTTGTTGGTTACGAGACTTTATGTAGATGTCAAAAAGTCTAATTATTTTGTTATTTGAGATTTTAATCTCTTCCGATTTTCGTGATAGTATGACAAAAATCAAATATACCTATTCTTGGAAATTAAGAAAAAGTAACGCTTCTGGTAGTAAGATATTTATTCAATATTTCTTAATTTTATGAGCATTTGTTGAGTTTACACCATAGGATTTTTTTTAAATCAACTGTCTAGAAACATTTGTTGGGTTCACCTTGTTTATTGCCGACATCCGATGCATTTCTTATCTTATCGATATAGATATCCTCTGGTATTAATAGATAAAATATTAAGCAAATATTGTAATTTCATATTTCATCAGTACCATTAACTAGAACGGTAGATTTATTGATACTTTTTTCGGGGAATAATGCACAGACCCCATCAATACAGTGATCATTATATACCAAACCCAAAACTGGTAGTTAAAGATAAAGACAAAGATCAAAATCCACCACGAGCTGAAAGTTTTAAATGTGTGATATTATAAACTATGTGAAGTACAAAATCTATACCTGTTGTTTTTAATAATGAATGGTAAGTTTGAAAAATTTAATTAAAAATATTGTAGCGTGTTTCAATGAAACGAGCGGTTCTGAATTTATATAAATATATTTATATATAAATTTACAGTTAGATAGTATCTTAACAAAATATATACAAGTTATTATGTGCTAGAATATTCTGGAGAAGCCCACCTCTAATTCGTCTCATCGAAAGCGCATCGAAGACGTGCGCTATTAAAATGCCAACTCTTAAGTTTTTTAGATTTATCCTTCTAAGAATATTGACACACACCACGTATCGGAGATTGGTTATTTCATTACACTGCTCCCCTCTTAGATCTGAGCGTCTTGATTAGCAGCTCCAGATGTAGGCCCAGGATAGCGGAATCTACAGAACTCTCCAGCTCTACACGAACCCCTCAAGAAGAAATAACAGTCTACAGACTTTGAGGACACGATATCTTCGGGTTAATACAACACACAGTAATTCGTACGCCGGTTTCTCTAAAGAACACTTCAAGCATGCTTTTGATAATCTTCCAATTCCAATTTTCTAGTACATGGCCTATCTTGGGTAAGGCCAAGTTCTTGATGTCATAATTGTACACAATCTTCTTCAAATAAATAAAGCACGCCATATATCCTGGTAGCTTGCTCTGTCTGTATACGACTTCATGGTCACTATATACAGCAAACATCGAGGACCATCTTCTAATCTCAGTACTCTTCCAACTTAAGGCTGCTGATTTTTTAACTCGGCCAAACAACCAAACTTCTTATAAACTACGGATGAGATTCCTTTAGTGGGCTAGAAAGACGTTATGCAGAACACTAAAAAGATCCTGCTGAACTCTTCTGTGGTCATGTCGAATCTAGCACTATTTCTCTCTCCGTAATTGGATATAAATTTATTAAAGATTTGTCGCTGGTCAACTTTGATCTCATGTTGAAGGGTTCGTTCTTCTTCTGTTTCATTTGAGCCAGCATATGGTGCAAGACGATTTATGTGAACTACTTTTGGTTTACCTTTCGGCAACTTCTTAATTCGGTATATTACGTCATTTAATATCTTTTTAATTTCGTACGGACCTTCCCATTTTCTTTGCAGTTTAGGAGACAAGCCTCGACGACGTTGTGGATTATAAAGCCAAACAAAATCACTTACTTCATAGCTTTCATTCTTGCATCGGGAATCATATTGATCCTTCATTCTATCGCTTGGTAACTGGATGTGTTGTCGGGCAAGTTCATGAATGTTGTTCATTCTCAACTTCAGGCGGTCGACATAATCTTCGCTTGCATCATGTTCTTTGAAAGGTATGCAGCCACTCTAGGTCGCAGGGCAAACGAACTTCACGACCTAACATCAGGCAGGTTAAGGTCTGGCCTGTAGTTTTATTCACTGTCGAGTGGTAGGCCAATAAGAATAAATGAATGTGATGGTCCCAATATCTTTGATGTTTTAATACAACTTTAAACAGGTGTTTACCAATCGTTTGGTTCATCCTCTTAACCATTCCATCTAATTGAGAATGCAGGGGTGTCGTTCTGGTCTTATTGACACCAATCAATTTACAAACGTTTTGAAAAAGGGTTGACTCGAAATTTCGCCCTTGGTCGGAGTGAATCTCCAAGGGAACACCAAATCGGCTAAAGAACTCTTCAACCTGTACCTCTGCAACGGTAGCAGCTTCTTGATTTGGTATCGTGTAGGTCTCAGTCGATTTTGTTAAATAATCCATGGCTACTAGGATATATTTATTTCCATCATTCGTCTCTGTAAGTGGACTCTTTTCATAGGACTACCAACATTGTACTGTTTCATGGGTGCCCTCTTTTAATCAACTGGACCATTACTGGTTGCACACAGTTCACATTTCCAGATCCATCTTCTTACATCATCTTTACAGTTCACCCATATTACCAAATGAATTTTATTATTACTTTGTATATCATCGCTGAGTTCATTCAACATATCACTGGCAGCCTTTAGATCATCTGAAATCAGAACAATATCATCTGCAAATCGTAGATGACCAAGCATCTCACCATCAATAGTTATTCCTTTACTTTTCCATTCCAGTGACTGTACTTCAAGTATGTATGTTCAAGTACAGTAATTATTACCTTAGGCGACATAGTATCTCCCTGTCGAATACCTCTCTTGATATGTATCTTATTGGTAGGACCGGATCAGTAGAACTTATTATTAACTCATATAAAATAATTAGTTTTTATCAATAGTTTTTAAATCATTTATGTAATTACTGTAATAAATATTTAATAAGCTTTCTATAATTAGGTTTTAACGACAGTAATACATAATAAATTATTTATTTGCAAACATAATATCAACTGCATTTTGTTGGGGCGGTTTAGTATAAAAATTATTATCTAAAATTGCTCTCCTAAATGACAGTAAATAATAAACGGAGAACTGTCAGGTAAATAAGCCCAAATAACAGTAAATTTATATATGATTAGTCTAATAGCTGGATCAGTTGTAGCGGAAGCTAAGATTAGAGAAAAACGAGTTCCCATCACGCACTTTCATTGTTTCGGTGTATTAAAGTGGTTGTCAAAAAATGATCATATCAGAAAGTCGGTACATTATTTATTTAACATATTTGCTAGTTTTTAGTCAACCAACACTAGCGTATTTGAACTGCAATCTTATTGTAAAATTTAGCGCAGCAAAATATGTTTCCAGGGGCACAATATTTGGATGCTTAAATCCACGAGGTATTTATATTGTATATTCAAATAGTATATAATTATTTTTAAAAGTTATACAATTTTTTTATTCTTTCTGTCAAATAGTATTTATATATCAGGTTGACTGCCAGTGTTTCCATTAGGACACACGCTAGATTTCTAGGAGTCCAGTGTTTCTTATAGGAGACACCACCATATATTGTTAGCCGCTGTTTCCTGTAGAATGCAGTTTATTGCATTTTACATTAGAGACGTGTAGTAGTGGCCCCAACGGAGATCTCACGCAAATGGGTTGTGGATACTATTAGTGTTTGTGTAAACAGTCTTCTTAAGGTGCCTTCTCCTTTACTGAAGGTTGACTATAACTACAGCAAATTGCTCTCTATTATGAGCTGTTCTTAGTGTCGAATGTGTGTCCACGCCTGTTCAGTCTCTTACATTCTTCAACCAGGAGCATTTTCTTCTTCCTGGACCTCTTTTTCCTAGTCGTAGGAATTTGTATTTTTCTCCTTCGTAAATATGGACTAGATAACTCGTTTTTATGTTTTTACAATATTTAGGAGTTTTCTCTCAGTACCCATTCTTCTTAGCACCTCATTGTGGGTCATGTGCTCTGTCCAAAAGATCTTTAGCATGTTTCGAGAAACCCACATCTCAAAGGCTTCTATACGCCTCATACTTGTAATTCCGAGAGTATATGTTTCCACTCTGTATATCAATATAGAATAAATAAACGTTTTTATAATTTGGTATTGGATATCCAACGATACCGTAGAGTTTATTAGGAATTTTTTTATTCGTTGAAATGCGGACCTAGCATATTCTATACAAGTACGTATTTCGACCTCGTGGTCAAGATCGTTTGTTATCCAGCAACCAAGATACTGGAATCTTTGTAATATGTTTGTTATAGATATGAATATTAATGCCGACATTTAGTGTACGTGCAACAGCCATTACTTTTGTTTTACTTGTGTTTATATTTAGTCCCAAGCAAAAGATCGTTTGTTATCCAGCAACCAAGATACTGGAATATTTGTTCTGGTTCTTTATGTTTGTTATAGATACGAATATTAATGCCGACATTTGGTGCACATGTAACAGTCATTACTTTTGTTTTATTTGTGTTTATATTTAGTCCCTTCTTCTTCAAGTGCCGTCTCCATCAATGGAGATTAGCGGTTATGGTGGCAAACGTGTGTAATTATATCTTCAGCTGCTCTTAAGAGTTCCTCAAGTCCTGTCCAGTTTCTGATATTACGTAACCATGACAATTTTTTTCTTCCAATTCCTCGCTTTCCTTCTATTTTGCCTTTTATTATCAACTGAGGGATGTAGTATTTCTCGTTGCGCAACAAATGCCCTAAATAACTGGTTTTTCTTCTTTTGACTATTCTCAATAGTTATTTTTCTAAATTGAGTCTAGCTAGTACTTCTTCATTTGTTTTTCGTGCTGTCCAAGGAATTTTTAAAAATCTACGGTACACCCACAGTTCAAATGCCTCGATTCTATTCAGGCTCTTTATTTTTAAAGTCCACGTTTCGACTCCGTAGAGAAGAACAGACCAGATAAAACATTTTACAAGTTTTAATCTCAATTTAATATTTATATGTGTATCGCAGAATAGAACGCGCATCTTAAAGAAACTATCCCTAGCTTGAGCAATTCTCGCTTTAATTTTTTGTTCTGGGTCCAGCTTGCAATTAATCCAACAGCCAAGGTATTTATATTGGTTTACCTGTTCTAAAATATTCCCATTTATTTTTATAGGTAAGGGGATATTCTGTTTTCTTTGGATCACCATTACTTTTGTTTTTTTTTCGTTGATCTTCATTCCAAACTCTCGACAAGCATCCTTAAGGTGGTCTATAACCCTCTGTAAGTTTGTGTCTGTATCAGCCAGTAGGACAGTGTCATCTGCATATCTTATGCTAGATATTGGTTCTCCATTAATTTTTATTCCTGTGGAAAGGTTTTCCAAGGCTTGCTTGAATAGTAGTTCCGAGTAAAGATTGAACAGCATAGGGGATAGTATGCATCCTTGCCTTACTCCTTTATTTATACTAATATTTCTAGATGTATGATCGTCGATCCTTATCTTGGCACTCTGCCTCCAATATAAGTTCTTAATTAATCGGAGATCTTTACTATCCAAGTTGATGCTCTGCAAGGAATTTAACATTTTATTATGGTTTACGCGATCAAATGCCTTTTCAAAGTCTACAAAACATAGAAAGACATCCTTTTGTTGGTCGTAACACTTCTGCAGTAGTACTTGTAGTGAAAACAAGACCTCTCTGGTCCCCATTCCGGCTCTGAATCCAAATTGATCGTATCCAACTTCTTTTTCACACCTTTTGTATACCCTATTATGAAGTATTTTTAATAGAATTTTAAGCACTTGGCTCATAAGACTTATTAATCTAAAATCTGCGCATCGCCTGGAGTTAGCTTGTTTTGGAATGGGAATAAGAATAGATTCTAACCATTCCTCTGGTATTTCCCCAGTATCGTAGATTGTATTAAACAAAATTACTAACAAATCAATGTTATTAATTTCGATCAATTTAAGTATTTCAGGATAAACTTCATCAGGTCCAGGGCTTTTGTTCCTCTTTAATTGTTTAATGGCATATTCCACTTCGACTTTTAGAATTGGTGGGCTTTCAGTAACATTATTTATTGTAATGTCTATTCTTTCATCTCGGAACAGCTGTTGTATAACTTTTTCTCATTCTTCTATTTTAGCTTTGGTGTTATGAATTAACTCTCCGTTGTTATTTACCAGTGGGCAATGTTGTTTTTGTGGATGAATGAAAATTCTTTCACCTTCTTGTACATATTAAAGTAATCATGTCTATGTTCTAATTCTTCTATTTCTTTACATTTTTCTTCGAGACATTTCTCTTTTGATTCTTTTATTTTCCTTCGTATTTCTGTATTTAATCGTTTGTAATCGATTGTGTTCTTATTTTTGTATTTCCTCCTTTTGTCTATCATCTTTAGAATAGTTGGTGTCATCCAGTCTTTTTTTGCCATTAATCGTGTATTTGGAATTTCTTCCCTTGCAGAATTGACGAGGATGGATTTTATTTGTTGCCGAGTTGTATTTATATTTTGGATATTTATTTGGGTTCGGTCTATTTCTGAGAGTTTTTCATTTAGTTTTACAGTGGTTTTATCTTTAATCTGTACATCTTTTAGTAGTTCCATATTAGGTTTGTTCTTCGGCTTTGCATTTTTTATTACTTTAATTCTTGTGCGAATATTTGCTACTACAGGGTTGTGGTCGGAATTTGCATCAGCACTAGGATATGTTTTTGTACTTGTAATGGAGTTACGAAATCGTTGGTTGATTAAAACATAATCTATTTGATTTCTTATTATTCTTTCTTTTGTGTGTAGCGGGGAAGTCCAGGTGTATAACCTACGTTGAGGTAACTTAAACCAAGTGTTTGTTGCTATCATATTGTGTTGCTGGCAAAACTCTAATAGTGTGTCTCCTCTTTCATTTCGTTCTCCTAGTCCGTATTCTCCTACGATATTTTGGAATTTCCCTCTTCCAATTTTAGCGTTAAAATCTCCTAGGACGATGTTAATATCTTCTTTCTTTGTCAATTTCATGAGCTTTTGTAGATCTTCATACCATTCTTCTAGTATGTCATCTGGCTTATCTGCGGTTGGTGCATAGACCTGAATAATATTCACATTAAAAGGAGAACTCCTTATTTGCAATAGCATAGCATTGAAATGTTTTGGATCATTGTTGCCTGAATAATAGAGGGTTTTGTTTATAATTTTTGTTGTTCCTGAGTTAGGCCATCTAACTTCACTCAGATCTAAAATATCTATATTCAATCTGTTCATTTCTTGGCACACGTTTGCTAGCTTTCCAGCCTCATAAAGGCTTCTGACGTTCCAGGTCGCTACTTTGACGTCATTGTTTGTTTTAGTTTTGTATTTGTTTTTGTTCCTCCCGGGGATTCTTAGCACCCCCTGAACATTTAAGTTCTGCCGGGCACTGGGGGCCATCGATTTAGTTCCATTTACCATCATAACTTTCTTGGGAAAATTAATGAGGTGGTTTCCCATTGCCTTCCTCATGTTCTCTGTCGGGGATTTCTCCCTTATCCGGAGTGTTCCAGTTTTAATGTTTAACTATTCATCCAGGGTTTATTGCCACATACCTTCCGGTAAGACATGTGATCCCAGAGGTCTATCGTTAGCCATTCACTTCCCCAGGCAAGTTTATATTTAGTCCCAGGGTAAACATTAAAAAAATTAAATATTAAATGCAAAAAGATATTATTTTCAAAACATCACTAGTGATATTTATTAAAGCACGTTAAACAAAACATTTTATTGCATCGGGTGCACATTGTTTGTACATAAGTTGCAAATTTGGTTTTTTTCGTCAACCACAGTTCCTTTTCTGCCATACTTTTTGTAGTATTCCGAACACCTTCCTTTAGTTTTCGTGGTGGTTCTCCAATCATTTTTTGAATTAATTTGTGTCCAGGCTTACGCGGATTTGGTGGTGGTGATATCGACGGTGTCACGACAGAAAGGCATAAGCGCCATTGGCGAGGCATTTTGAATATGAATATAAATTTGAATATGAACTGAGGCATTTTGAGTTACCATATGTTAGTTATAAAACAATTGTTATAAACATGAGATATTTAACATTTTGGTGCTTACGCCTTTAATGTTAGGTTCTGTGGTGTTTAAGCCTCTTTGAAAGGCGGTTACCATATTATTTGGAAAAAAATATTTTGATCAAAAAATGTCGCTTAGGAACTTGTACGCCTTTTAATTTTACGAAATTATAACAAAAATGGAGAATAAATCTTTTCATTTTAAAGCATAACAATTGAGTAAAAATAATACAAAATAAACAATACTTACACAATATATTTATGAGTTCGTAGAATTATATTGGCGTAAAAAATATCATACAAAAATTACATATTAATATATAAATAAAATACAAAAGTTAATATAATTATCACGTTATATTAAGTATTACAAGAAAATAAACTAAAAGATTATTCAAAAAACAACAAAAACTATTAAAACGTACCATTTCTTATGTGGAACCTTTATCCTTTCTAGGTACATGAATACCAATGTTATAATCTTTTTTGAAGTATTTTTAAAAGTAGATATTTATTTAAAAGGGATGCCATTAATTTCATTTATTTTTATGGGGTACATTTTATAAAGATTTGAAATGCTTTTAGTATCTGCTGATAGATACAATTTTTTAGTCGACCCTCGACAGTAGTGCGAGGAGACAGCAGGAAGACCCTCAATAAAATCTTTAAATAGTAACATTTGTTCTGGAGTAATTTTAGGTTTAGGTTCATGTTTCCCGCTATTCTCACGGTTAACTTCAATTCTTTTTTTAATAGCATACCGTACCAATGTCAATATTTAGATTATTTTTAAAAAATTGTAAGCAAACCCGTTTTTGTATATCATTTTTCAAAAGAAAGTATTGATAAATTAGATTACGACATGAATAAGAAACATGCTATGTAACATAACATTCCTGTGCATTCTTTTCTCTTTCATTATTTCTTGGTCAACTCATATATCAAACATGTTCTCAGTTTTAAACACAGTAACCATTCAAAAATTATCTAACAATTTATTAGAATTCATAATTTCCCATATTACAAAAAATCCTTATCAAACATTGCTCTCCTTCTCTTGGTCAACAACTTAGTAGCACACTTATACATCAAATTTTAGGTTTTTATAAACCGAATTTAATACTACCAAAATAGATTTTGTTCAGGGTGCTAGATGCTATAAGCATGAAGGACCTCTATTATCTCTACTTGTTGAATAACTCTTCCTCTCCTTTAACCGTCCCCTTCTTCTTCAGTCATTTCCTTTACTTTTATTCTCATCAAGTCTCTGAGGATCTCAGCCTCTTCAATTTTAAATTTAATCACATATGTTATAACTTTAATTTCTTCAGCCAGTAGATTTATAACCCCCCTTTTTCAATTTATTAAACTTACTTTTACTAACTTTTTCACCATACGAACAGTCTTAAACAAAGTCATTTAAATACATATATTAATATATATATATATATATATATATATATATATATATTAATATTAATATGTATATATATACATATATATATATATATATATATATATATATATATATATATATTATATATATATATATATATATATAAGCTAATCTAACATAAAATACACTTTTAGACCACATTCCATACGACAAAAATTAACATAGGTTGCCTAATGCACATGTAATTCTCTTAAACATGACTTTAACACCAACGGTAATTCCACATCTTTTATACCCTACATTAATAAATAATAGTTTTTTAAATCCCAACACCTGGATTGCTATTATTATTTTTAATTTTAATATCATTGAAAAAAAAATTTTGAATCTTTTGGCTGCAGTAATACTATGTATAACTAATATAGTTTCATGTTACATTGACATTTTGTTTTCGACACCGTTCATAG
Organism: Diabrotica balteata; assembly: GCA_918026665.1. NCBI lineage: Eukaryota > Metazoa > Arthropoda > Insecta > Coleoptera > Chrysomelidae > Diabrotica > Diabrotica balteata. Next base: position 87,216,284 of record OU898283.1, read on the forward strand.
GTATCTTGTCAATCAGTTACCAGCTGTAGTCCGTTTGAAGAGGTTTACTCTCCGGACACTGGAACTCACTTCAAGCATGTTACCTGAAGTCAAATTTAATTTAATATTTAACATCACATTTTAATAACAACAATATGTACAATCTTTAATAACTGCATGTAATTTAAAGGGTTTTTACCCTAGTATTTTTAAGGCTCAGGCATTTTAACCTAGTAAGTATAACCATTTTTGCTTTTTAACCCTAGTCAAAATTTTAAAACCACGTTTGCTTTAACTAAATGGTTTATACTTATTTTAGGCAATTTTAAACCTGATGATGGACTGTTTAGTCTGAAAACGTTTGTTTTTTGATGTAGCCCTTTTAAGGATTTTTTAAATAAATATACCCATTTACGAAGACTAACCTCTTTTTTTTTATTTCAATATAACTCAATATATCAAAACCAAAAGTATTTGAGATTTTCGTGTTCATTTGAACAAACATTTTAGAACTACTTTGTTAATTTTAAATAAATAACTAACTATTTTCAATACTTTCCGTATATTTATAAGATGCGAGATTGATCTAGAAATCTAGATATTAAATACAAACCAGTAGAGAAGCTCAAAACCTTAATTATTACTAAAAAGATTGAACTGTTTTTTTACCAATTACGATTTGTTATTAATTTGAAAAAAATTTGCTTTTGTTCCTATCCTTTCGTGACTTTTACTAATATATTTTAAAACGTCTGTGTAGAAATGACTTTATTATCATATCATCATCACGTAATGCATAAATATGACATTAACCTTTAAAGACCACCCCGGTTCATTTAACCACCGAGGCATTTATTGACGCGAACGCGATCAAATTGTAGGTAGATTATGATATTTATATACATAATTCTCATAATTTTGTAGTTGTTACAGGTTGTACATATTTTTTTTATTTATATCAATTGCTGGTTTCGTGATAGCTAAATTATTTTGACTTATCACCGTGTCGAAATTCAGCGAAAGTTATGGGTGGACGGGGTAATTTTACGCAGCGGGTAATTATACGCAGCGTCGATTCAAATATAACTGCTTTAGCTATTGTTATGTGACAAGTCTAAATATCCAAAGCGTACTAGAAGACGAGCAAATAGCTTGCTGCATATGCCTAAAAATTTTAATTGTTGTTGAGACGTCAATGATAATATTATACACAGATTCCAATAATAAATAGCCGTGTCCAGTGGAACAAGGTAAGCGGTAATCTCTAATGTCTGAGAAAAGATCATATTAGATCAGATTAATTTGAATTTCATGCAGATCGAATATAGAACATTGACGAGACTCGCATAATGATTTTTCTACGACATAATTTCTACTTGTTGCACACCAAAATTTATATTTTTGCCTTATATGTGCCTTCTACAAATTATAAACCAAGCAGACAACAAATGACCCATTATTTAAAATTTATTTAAATTATCTCTATTCTCTATTATTTATGTACATTATCTAAAATCCAATTCCACATCATATCGAATCATCTAAGTAAAAAACTTTCATGAACTGGCTACTAATACTCAAAATACGAATAAATAAAAGTTTGCTTGTCATACATAATAGGTAAGATACAATCATGATATTATAACAAACAAGATATGCTCGTTGAACTTGCCGTTCTAATTTTAATCGACTTTGCGCATGACGTCATAGCGAGACAGAGCCAGGGGACTTGTGTGTATCATATTTTAACGATGCATAACGATATGGCAACGTTGTTCCATTACTGTATCGAAACTTAAACTGTTAACGGTAAGGATACCTCAATGCCATATCTTGCACTAAGAAGTCATAACTAGTTACTTTCTGTGAAAACGTGGTTTGAAAATTAATATGTGTGTATTACAAACAAAATAAATATTGCTACAAAATATAAATTAAATATAAAAGGCAGGTAAAATGTAAAGAATTTGACCATAAAGGAAAAGCTAATCATACTTGAGACTTTATATATCATTTAGACATTTATTTGACAATCTTTGTGATTTTTCTTTTGCGGATATTATAATTATCTTTAATATTTTTATTTAGAATTCGTATTTTATAATACATTTTAGATCTTAAAATAAGTAATTTTACATCTTCGCTAAGATTTACATATTTTGCAACTTATATTAAGTTTTTTTAAATATTTTTTTGTTATTTTTAATGTGTCGCCATTATAACTACGATAAATATGTTCCAGTTCACTACTATCCAAAGTAACTTTTTTTCTTCTTCTTCTTCTTAAGGTGCCGTGCATTTCTGCGTAGGCGTCCACCGTACATCGTCTTGTCAGGTGAGATGTTAAATATTCTGGTTTAAATAATTCTGTTTTTAGCAGCATTGCGAAGCATTTCATAGCTGTGGATTCCTGTCCATTGTCGAATATTGCGCAGCCATGACATTTTTTTACGTCCGAGACCTCTCCTACCCTCTATTAAAGACCTATTAAAAGTAAAGTATTCAAGTTCTATTAAAATGTACATTAGTATATATTATTATCTATAGAAACATTGGCTGTTAAAGTGTGTCTAAACCAAAATACTTACATGTTTTTTAATACATTTCTTTTCTCCATTCTTCTTTTGCGTCTATACTCAGGCGATGTTTCAGCGCTTGGGGATTTTATTAAATGAAGAGAAGGTATGGCATCATTTCTTAACTTCCACCGTTTGTCAGGCAATCCTAATAGTTTTTTTTTTCAATAATCAGCTTCTGTAAAATGTTTTGAGCATATTCTCGCAGTTTCTACATTAAATTTGTCTCGCTGAAAACACTTGGAGACCCATAATTTACGAATTTGTTTGTCTCTAGGAAACACAAAAAAACGACATGTCGAAAAAGATTTACTTTTTTTATTATTATTGTTTGAATGACCCACCACTGTACAATACATTATGGCAAACAAATAATTATTAGTCTTGTAAAGAATTAAATCTTTTAGCGAAAGCCGCTATCGCTTTATATATCAAATGGCCAACTATATGACCTAGGAGACAAATTCGGTAAACTTCCCGTGCTCGAATTGGTATCACTAGAGTGTTATGATCATTTCGGCCTATCCCAGCCATCGTCAGACACTTGGGATGATACAAATTCAAACTCGGAAATTAAAACAAATGTCTCCCAAATCTTTACTACCGTGTAGTTAGCTTATAAAGGAGCCACCTACTTTGGAGGCCGTGAACGAAACGATATGAATAGTCGTTTTCTGTATCCTTTATGCTATGCGAAATGTGTAAAGAATTAAATCTTTTAGCGAAAGCCGCTCTCGCTTTATATATCAAATGGCCAACTATATGGCCTAGGAGACAAATTCGTTAAACTTCCCGTGCTCGAATTGGTATCACTAAAGCGTTATTATCATTTCGGCCTATCCCAGCCATCGTCAGACACTTGGGCTGATACAAATTCAAACTCGGAAAGTAAAACGAATGTCTCCCAAATCTTTACTACCGTGTAGTTAGCTTATAAAGGAGCCACCTACTTTGGAGGCCGTGAACGAAACGATATGAATAATCGTTTTCTGTATCCTTTATGCTATGCGAAATGTGTAAAGAATTAAATCTTTTAGCGAAAGCCGCTATCGCTTTATATATCAAATGGCCAACTATATGGCCTAGAAGACAAATTCGTTAAACTTCCCGTGCTCGAATTGGTATCACTAGAGTGTTATGATCATTTCGGCCTATCCCAGCCATCGTCAGACACTTGGGATGATACAAATTCAAACTCGGAAATTAAAACAAATGTCTCCCAAATCTTTACTACCGTGTAGTTAGCTTATAAAGGAGCCACCTACTTTGGAGGCCGTGAACGAAACGATATGAATAGTCGTTTTCTGTATCCTTTATGCTATGCGAAATGTGTAAAGAATTAAATCTTTTAGCGAAAGCCGCTCTCGCTTTATATATCAAATGGCCAACTATATGGCCTAGGAGACAAATTCGTTAAACTTCCCGTGCTCGAATTGGTATCACTAAAGCGTTATTATCATTTCGGCCTATCCCAGCCATCGTCAGACACTTGGGCTGATACAAATTCAAACTCGGAAAGTAAAACGAATGTCTCCCAAATCTTTACTACCGTGTAGTTAGCTTATAAAGGAGCCACCTACTTTGGAGGCCGTGAACGAAACGATATGAATAATCGTTTTCTGTATCCTTTATGCTATGCGAAATGTGTAAAGAATTAAATCTTTTAGCGAAAGCCGCTATCGCTTTATATATCAAATGGCCAACTATATGGCCTAGGAGACAAATTCGTTAAACTTCCCGTGCTCTAATTGGTATCACTAAAGTGTTATGATCATTTCGGCCTATCCCAGCCATCGTCAGACACTTGGGCTGATACAAATTCAAACTCGGAAAGTAAAACGAATGTCTCTCAAATCTTTACTACGTAATTTTGCTATAAAAAAACAAAACGTGTTAAAACATCTTGTGTAGCATTCTGTGAGAAATTCTTGTGTACCAACTGCTTTTCTGACACTTCCTCTTGTTTGATTACTGTCAAGCAAAAAAATGAACATTGTGTCCAAAAATGGTACACACAGTTTCTAAAAAGATAATTACGTGTTTATTACTGTCACAAACTATGTGTACCAGTTTTTGACACGGCCTTTACACATGATTTTTTTTTCAAATACCTAAATGTTTGTGTTTACATCTTTTTAGTATTAAATATTGTGAATTTCTCCAAAATATAGTGTCAGAAAAAGTTCAAATTTATAGCCGGTAGCCAAAGTGAAATTAGAAATATATTTTTTAATTAAAATATTTTAACTATCATTATTTTTAGAATCCATTAAGTTATCAAAATGTTTGATGAGCCACTATTTAATGTTCTTTGTAATAGATATAAAACATATAGAGAATAAATTTGAAAAACTAATGAGAATATCTCAGTCACACTTGGGAATTGTAATAGATGGTGATTGTGAAAATTGGACTTCAGTTATAAACCAGGTAAAATTAATTATTAAACTATAAATTAATATACATATATATATATATATATATATATATAATATATATATATATATATATATATATATATATATATATATATATTTATATATATATATATATTTATATATATACATATATATATATATATATATATATATATATATATTTATATATATACATATATATATATATTTATATATATATATTTATATATATACATATATATATATATTTATATATATACATATATATATATATACATATATATATATATATATATATATATATATATATATATATATATATATATATATATGTATATATAACCAAAAGGATGATAACGGGTACGAGTACTATGTAGTGAAAAGGAGATAATACTGGGAAGTACCCTTTTATAACTGAGGAAGCAAAATAAAACTAGGGTGCTTCGTTAGATGTGCTTTTTAATTATATTTTAATTATTTTTTTTTTAATAACATAGCCTTTAATTTTGTTTGATTGGTAATTGACGACCTGTGGAATTTGTCCATAATTCGAGATTCCATAGCACTTTGTGCAAATGGATCTGAAGGGTTTTATCATTTTTCCCCTAAACAAAAATGATTAAGTCATCTGCAAAGAGTCTAGCGTTTACTGGTAAGTCACAAGTGGAGATAATATTATTTATTGCAATAGGGAGACACTTAAATAGAGTCCTAGGGAATTCGTTTTTTTTTGTTTTTTTTTTTAATTTTTGTATTAGATAATGTACAATTAACTCGTACATAAAAACTTGATATGATACGATTTTTTTGTGAATTGTGCTATATTACTTTTGATTTCCCATCGACAAGTGTTTAAATAATACCATGTCGCCAAACTGTATCATATGCTCTAGTTATGTCACAAAATACTGTGATACATTTTTGTCCACATGCCATTGCTTCATGTTTAAATGCTTTATTGGTTTAAATCAGTTTATCCAGTGTTGAACGATTTTTCCGGAATCCACTTTTTTCCAGTGCAAGTAATTTATTATTTTCTAAAACTCAAATTAATCTGTTGGATATGATTTTCTCGAGAACTTTACACATTACACAAGTTAGAGAAATAGGTCTATATGAATGTAACAAAGATTTTGGTTAATTTTGTTTATAATAGCGATGATGATAGTTGAACTTAAGGCCTCAAACAGGGATGTGGTATCTCACCTACACTTTCTAACATATATATATATATATATATATATTATATATATATATATATATATATAATATATTGAAATGATTTCAATATGTTAAAAAATATACAACTTAAATGGATATTTATATGAGTTTGTTGTTTATGAATTTCATGAAGCCATCACAATGTGGGTTCGACTCTGAAATAAAAGAGAGAAAAAGATTAGTAAATTGATAAATAAATTAATTTTGACTTACCTGGTATAGTGTTAATAATTTCTGAATAGTATAGTTGCCTAGTGTATAGGTGAATCGTCTAAACCTTAAAAAGAACAAAAAAAGAAGAATTTTAAAAAAATATTTAAACATAGAAATTTTAATAAACGTCAGAAAATAAACTGCTTGACAGTTTATTTGACAGTCTGTGGGAGCTAAATTAATAGGGGTTTTGTTAAATAAGAAATTACAATGATGTGGAGATGAAAAGAATAAATTAGTATTGTAATAGAATAAGTTTTATATCTAAACATTTTTTTTTTGTAAATTCCCAAATTATATGTGATTAAAGTGATTATGAGAAAGTAATGTGGCTTGACAAATATGTCAAACAGGACAGTTTTATGGTTTAAAATATTTAAATAGAAGACAGAAAAAAAAAGAACGTTGGTTGCTGTTAGCAACGGATAATAATGGGAATTGGTTTTTGGAGAGGACGCCGACGAGGTTTTTTTGGACGAAGGAGAGCCCTGAAACTGTGGAATAGGTCGGGAGTGTTTTTTAACTCGTCTAATTAGAATTTAGTTTTTCCACAGTTTCCACAGCAGAGATATCCAGAAATTTGTTCCAGAGAGTAAGAGAAACAATTTCACTTATAAATTATATTGGAGTATAGAAATGTCATTTAAATTGAGAAAATTAAAATTCATGAATTAACATAATTGCGATAGGCCTTAAAAATTGAAATTATTAATGATCATTAAATTAAAAATAGAATAGTACGTACCTTAACTTCCGAAGAGAGGATTGATATTCCAGTTTCACCGATTATTTTTGAGTAGTTAGTTTCCTTTAAAGAAATCAGAACTGTTTTAAAGTGAGGTTGGACAATAATTTTGGGGATCATTTGAAATTTTGATTATATTTGAATAGTCAGCGGAATAAAGTGTTCATTTTCTTTTTCTTTATAGTTCATTTAAACACTTTATAAAGTTGCAATATTTATTTAGTTTTTAGGTACTTGTAGAGAGTCTCCATATTTTGTAATACATTTTTATTGTCACGTCACTAAACCACGTTAAGACTTAAACGATTCCTATTTATGTAAATTTTTAAAGGCAACCGAAGTTGCAGACGAATTTTATTGTTTATATTAAATTTGTTCAATATTAATAAATAACGTGCTTCATTTGGGTTAATTTATCAAAGGTCTAAAGTAAATTTTGGTTTAATTTCTTTTTGAACTCTACCAGGAGACTACAGAGTCGACGTCACACAGTGACAGATTGCTTAGAACATATAATTGAGCTAGCTGAGGTATATATTAAATTAAACAACGAACCACATATTTAAAAATTACATTTATTATAAATAAAAAATAAAATTAATAAAATACAACTTTATCAATATATATATATATATATATATATATATATATATATATATATATAAGAGTAAGAAAAAAGAAGTACTTGTGACTCGTTTGGAAAAAAATATAACACTGTTTTTTAATGGGTTGGAGTCAATAAAAGGGGCTATTTGTTGACTATTTTTTACTCGAGCTTTCAATTGTGATTACAATTTTTAAACTTTATCTAAATTTGTCAGAGAAACATTTATTAGAATAGAACATTTTTTTTAATAATATTTTTTGTAATAATGTTAGCAGCAGTTTTATATAAATAACTAATTCTATTTGGTGAGTTAACAACAACATTATTTATTTCTAGTTCAACTTTGTAAGATATTTTGTATTTTTAGAAGCTCTTGATAAAAATTGTAATCACAATTGAAAGCTCGAGTAAAAAATAGTCAACAAATAGCCCCTTTTATTGACTCCAACCCATCAAAAACAGTGTTATATATATATATATATATATATATATATATATATATATATATATATATATATATATATATATAGATCAGGCTTTGAAAAGATGGTATAGAAAATGCGGAACAGTGGGCATACCAGGACAAGAAAATATATTACATTCACTACTTTTCGCAGATGATCAAGTCATTTTTGCACAAGACAGGGAGGATATGGAATATATGATAAGGAAATTAAAGGAAGAATATGAACTTTGGGGACTCAAGACAAATATGTGCAAGACCGAATATTTATGTATTGGACCCGAGGTTGTAGATTTCAACTTAAGTTTAGAAGAAGAGACTATTAAGAGTTGTAAGACTTTTAAGTATTTAGGATCAATGATTAGCCGAGATGGTACTTGTATGAAGGATATAGAAATGAAAATAGCACGGAGAAAACAAGCCGCAAGAGTACTTCATGGAGTGATATGGAACAACACTCTAACCAAAGAAAACAAAAAGGGGATCTTTCAATGCTTAGTGATAAATATTACCCTATATGGAGCGGAAGTATGGCCAATGACAACAACAATACGAAATAAAATAAGAACAGTTGAACTGGACTTTATGATATGTCTACAAATCACAAGAGCGGATCAAATAAGAACGGAGGAAATATGGAACATAAGGGAAGTAGAATGCCCAATTACAAAAAAGTTGGAAAACAGATCCCTGCAGTGGAATGGGCATGTATAAAGAATGCCAGAGCATAGGTGGCCGAACAGAATATTAAACTGGGACCCGCCGGGGAAAAGACGGAGAGGAAGACCTGCTACAAGACGGAAATCATACGTCGGAAATGCTATGATAGATAGAGACCTCAAAGAAGGTGACTGGGAGAATAGAGTGCTGTAGAGGACGAAAACGGCGAACTCATAATGAGAAAAGCCGAAGAAGAAGAAGAAGAAGAAGGAATTCATTTTACCAAACTCTTGAATTTGACTATCAATATTTCTATTTGATTGTAAAATTTTATGTAATGTATTCATTTCATTTGAAACTAGATTATAATACTCTTTCAAGTTTGCATTTTTAATATTCCATTTTTCAACATTACAAGAGTATTGTTTAATGTCAGGATTTGTTATTACAATCGGAAAGTGGTAACTTTTATTTAAATCAGAAAGTATATCCCAAGATAAGGTAGCTAATAATGCTGGATCACATAATAAAAGGTCTATGGCAGAAGATTTACCAGTAGAAATGTCAAAATGAGTATTTCTTCCATCGTTTAGTAGGTTTAACTGAAAACTGTCCAACATTATTTCGATTCTACGACCTAATGGAATAATTTTTTTTTTATCTGCATAACCTGCATAATTAGGCTCAGTCTTTTTGATATATACATATTTCGTTTGTTTACTATTTTTTCGTATTTCAAATGTTCTTAAGTTGCTATAAGTCTGTAAAAAGAGGAAACATTTTTTGCTAAAAGACAAAATATAATCGCCTAAAGTGAAAAGTATGGTATAAGTTCGACCAAGTTAGTATCAAGCAAAAAAGTTTAAACCATTTTGGACATGTAATAAGAGGTCCCAAATATAGATTGCTGCAAAATATGCAAGGGAAAATAGTAGGTAAATGCAGTCTAGGACGAAGAAAGACTTCATGGTTGAAGAACTTGCAAGATTGGTAAGGTAAGGATACAATCATGCTTTTTAGGGTGGCAGTGAATATAATTACGATAGCTATGATGGTAATCAACGTTCTGAAAAAACATGGTACATAAAGAAGAAAAAGTTGGCCAAAAAATATGTGGTTGGATTAATTATTGATATTATTAAAAATAAAAGTGAGTTGAAAAGGATTATGAGAAATGTCTTAACTTGGAGCAAAAATAAAATTTTTCGGACTCAGAAGGATTGACAATGGATCAGGTTGTCTACAGTTAATTTTGCAAAGCCAAAAGTAAAGCAATTTTAATATCTAGGCGACTACTGAAAGAAAAATGACTCGAGGCAACAATCAAGATGGAAAATTTTGCAGCATCAAATGGATGATTGGAAAGTTTCTCCGAGTATCATATCTAAATCGTTTTAGTCAATTTGTGATGAGTCTGTAGAGGTTTATTTGGCGACATAAAGGACTGAAAAACCAAGTTAGAGGTAATGGATTTTGGGAACAGCTATGACCTTGAACATTTCACATAAACTTGTGTACTAAATAGGCATAATGCATAGCTCTTGTCAAAATCCAATACATTAATAATATAATTACATATCTTCGATTCTAAAATATTGTAAAAGACTTTAAAGAGTATGAGTAAGAAAAGAGATATTTATTTATATTCTTTGTGGCATTTTCAAGGTCATAGCTGTTCCCAAAATCCATTACCTCTACCAACATTGATATTAAGGAATTATTCTCCACAAGATGTATTTGATGCTGACGAAATAGAGCTTTATTACTGTGCTATGCCTAACAAAACATTTGCATTGAAAATAAAAAATGCGTTGAAAATAAAGTAACAAAACAACGTTTGACTATGTGTAAATATAAAAGGTTCAAAAGAAGATTCATTCATAATTGGAAAAAGTAAAAAGCCTTGCTGTTTTAAGAATAGTCATATTGACAAATTATCCTTATAATGAGTTTCTAACAAAAAGCCTTGAAGAATGGAAATCATGACGAGATTGCTGTATAAATGTAACACTAAAATAGAAAACATAATAGAAAATTGCTGCTTTTCCTGGTTAATGCCTCGTCACATTCTTAAATTTCATTAGAAACATAAATTGATGAAATTTTTATGGATGCGTCTTGACTTTTATTTATGGGAAGATAAGGTTCTTAAATCAAAGCTAAAAAATTTAAAACAAACAAAAATTGATACACACTGTACAAAAGCTTAACATCTGTTTTTTTGTCGTAGTATATGTTAGAATGAGAGTGGATAATCTGGTAATTGTACACATTACCAGAATCGACGGTAATTGTAGGAAATAATCGTTAAAACCATTTTATTTCCTACTTTTACCGGTAATTGTACACAATTCGTAGAAGATCTTGGTAAAGTAAGAAATTCAAATTATAAAGACCTCTAAATCAGTCCTCAGTCTGCAGTGTTTATTGGTACATCAAAAGTATTTGTATTCTGATTTGACATGTGCTTCTTGGTTTTTAATTAACAATAATGTTACTTACCTATCTTTGAAGTGTTTTCTTTACCAACATAACGTTTTGTGTTAACATATCTACTTACAAAACTGTATATTACATTATCCTAAAACTGATTATTTTTATTTAATAATGGAAAATGTTTTAATACAAAAGTACTTAAAGTAATTACTAGTAAAAAGCACAATATGATTTTTCTTACAAAAAAGAAATACCAAAGTTTAATAAACAATGCATATGTAAGTAAATCTAAAACTAGTGGTAAAATATTAGATGAATATAAGCGGTTAAGGTAGGAAAAATTTAAAAACTTATTTACCCCTTAAGTAAATATGAACAGAATGTTTTATTTTATGTTCATTTTAAAGAACGTTTTAAATTCACTGACAAAGCACATAAATCTATTGGGCATAAAGGTAGAAAAATAATGTTGAAAGAATTACAAGAGAAGTATAAGACCATAACTGTACAAATCATAACGATCTCTTTAGATCTATGTGAAACTTGTCAGAAAAATTTTTAAGTTCTCAAAAAGGTTTAGTAGTTAAACCTATACTATCAAAAGAAATAGAAAGTAGATGTTAAATAGATTTGATAAATATATGCAAGCCTTAGCAGATAATGAATCTAAATTCATTTTTGTCTACCAAGATCACTAACAAAATTTGCACAATTACGGCAATTAAAAATTTAACATGCAGAAAAAATTGAAAAAGATACATTTGTTCTTCTTTACATATTTTATACCTTTATAGCTCCTAGCATTCTTCAAAGCGGCAATGGACGAGAATTCTCCAACATAATTATAAAAGAACTGTCCCCTATGTGGAAAGATTTGAAGATAGTACACGGTAAGCTAAGACACAGTCAGTCACAAGGATCTATTATTGGATGTGCAAATTATGACTTTAAAAATATGCTGAGTTTCTGGTTGGAAAACAACCAAACAAACAAGTGGTCAGAGGGTCTTTGGTTTGTACAATTCGCCAAGAACCGAGCTTACCATTCTGGCATCAAGTGTAGTCCGTATGAAGCTATGTTTGGGAATACTGCCAAAATAGGTTTGAAAAATGTATCATAGCCAGAAAATGCTGTAGAAAATAGTTCGACTGATTAGGAAGCGTTGGTGGAACGCAGAAGAAATCCATTCAAGACCTTATTGCAAAGAACATGAAGAATTAGAAGTAGATGAACCAAATAAGTTTCTAATAAAACAAGAATCAGAACAACCTGAACAACCATCACTTAATGAAACTAATGAAATTGTAGAATGACTATCTTTTATTTAAATTTCATAGGGTCACGTTTTCTATTGCAATTAAACAGACACGTGCAAAGGAAGAACTTAAAAAGCAGCAAAGAAACTGCTTAAAACATCAAATTTAAAATTGTGGCTATTACAAACAGATAAATGGCTTTATCTGTTTATATTTATTCTCGATCGACAGTTTTGATTGTCTTAATAAGAGCCAGTATATTTTTTTATACTTGATTTTAACCTTTCCTTTTTAGACATAGATTGTTTGACCCCTGAGAGGGCAGAAGCTTATGAGAAACAAAAAACGCATACTCTTTAGCGTAGCGTGTCATCTAATATAAAGTAATATCCAATAAATAAAGTACCTACTAATGACTAAATACTTACTAACTTAGAAATATTGATAATTACTCTATTTTTAGGAAACTGATAAAAAATACTTTTATGAAACTTATCACTGGCTAGTGACAAGTACTTCTGAAAATGTTACTGATGATCTAAGTTTACTAAAGTTAAATATCAATTCTGATATGCATTTGGTAACTTTGGACAGCTTTAACGAAACCGACGAAGCCTATACAATATACGACGTTTACAACCCTGCATCGGAACATGGAGGAGAATTAAAGATGTTTAATATTGGATTTTATAAAGAAACTGTAGGTTATGTGATGACTAACTTCGAAAATAAATACTGGAGACGAAGAGATATGACGGGTACACATTTTAAGTCTGCTATAGTGGTAAGATATATGAAATCACGGATACTTAGTTTTTAATATAAATAAATATATCATCAAATAACTCACTAAATGTTTTCTCTAGGATAGAATGTGTTGCAATTACTTCCTTGTTTAACTACTTTTTCATCAGGACAATAACTAGGTATACGCTTTTATGCCAAAAATTTCAATTAAACTAATAATAACTTTAGTTATTCGTTTCTGTGCAACTTTGGCATCTGATGCTTTTCATATATTCTGTGTCCCCAAATTTTGCAACCTGCTCTTTTTATTATGTAAACACGAGTTTGTTTTATTATGTTGTGTCCTCTTTAAAGTAGTAAATAGTTAACGAATAAAAGTAGTTTTTGATTTTGTCTCTCTAATCATCTATCAAATGTATTTAGCCATTCTGTTATGATATAACTTGCCGTTAATGAGTTCTTATTGTTACACCATCCAGTAGATAATTTTTAACGAAACTGATAAAAAAGAGGAAATTTATATATTTGTTTATAATAAGATACTCTGGACTGAAGAAAACTGCTTAGATTGCATTGATATTATATTAGTAGATAAAGTCCGTTACATACCGCAGAAGATCGAGAAATATATTTACAAATTCCCATAAAGGCTACCAACCTCTAAATCTGCGCATATTACTGAAAGAAAATGAAGAAAACTATTTTGTATTGAGTGTATACAGTAAATAAGCTATGCTGTACTGTGTTAAGTATCATATAACTTTTGAGTTTTAGGTTCCAGTGCTCAACCAATCCTTAAAAGACTATCTTGCAAGTGACGAGAATAGGCAGATAGATTCACAACATAGATTTCAAGCAGTAACTGTTCAACACTGTAAACAAATGTACAATTTTAGGTTAGTACTAAAATATGCTTATTTACTCTGTTATTGAACTTATACTTCTATACGCGCATTCGTCGTTGGAAATGTGTACGGGATTGAATCGGCAAAATCATTACAAATATAAGATATAGGTAAGAGAGAGACAGAAGATATGTTTTTTCTCTCTTTCTCTCTTGAGATTAAAAATGTTCCTTTTGTAAATATATTTAATGATAATAATATTATTATAATTTTTTCCATTCTGTTCAGATTTGTCTTGAGCCTCGTGTTAGGCATGTTAAATTATAAATTAAATAAAAAAAGAAATACCATAGGATTTCTACCTGGCGAAATCGAATTCAAATATCAGCCACCGTGCTTCCTAAAACTTGCGAAGAAACTTCTTGATGAATAAATCGGCAAGGGAATCTAAAATTGCATTCCAAATGCCGTTCATCATGGTTAATATTCGTAGTGAATTCGATTTCTGATACTCCAAACGAAGTAAAGAAATAAAACACAAAACACAAAACACAATATCGTCGAAGAATAACGTCATTGTGTTATAAATTAAATCTTGTAATATCCCAAGAAGGTTCAAATGTGTAATTATATACACAAAAAGCAACAATTAAATTTTGTATCTGTCAATGTCAGACAAATTGACAGTGGTATCATATATATATATATATATATATATATATATAATATATATATATATATATATATATATATATATTATATATATATTGTCATTTTTAAATACTTATGAATACTGCATTTGTATTGTAATATTATATTGAATTATGTTGCAGTGTACTGTATTGTATTTTTGTATTAATAACAAAATTAACAATTAATTTTACTGCAAAGTATGTGTAAAAAATTTCTTTTGTGTACAACTCCTTTCATACATATATGAAAATAAAAATATACATTTACATCAAAATACTGCTTCAATCCTTCATTTACTATACTCCTATTACAGGACAAATGTTGTTTATATAAAGCAAACGATGCACCATATCGATATATCTAATTCTGTTTCTCTTTGTACTCTCTCTTACTTTTAGCATTACATATGTAATTATTGTGCAGATTGACTTCCATATAAATTTGTAACGGCAAACGCGTGTATAAAAGTATAACTTCTACCGGCAGTCCCACTGGACTGCCTTACTCGTTTTTTGTTTTTATCAATCAAAAAATTTGGTGCATGCAATTGTAATAAGTTGTTTAAATTTTTAACAACAATAAAAGTTTACATGTTTATTGGGGTTTCAATACCAGATATATAAAGTTAAAGGAAAGCTAAGCTATCAGCAAAGAGTTTGATATATTTTAAAGGAGGCTACATATTTTAGTTATTTAATTAGTTGTTCTAAAAATGCTCATACATTAAGTCATTTAAAATAAAATCAATACCTTAACTTCTCTATATTCTTCTTCTTGTTTGTATATTTTTAGTTTACCTTTATTGCGCCGTTGAAATATGGCTGTTACATCTTTAGCATAGTTACTTATGTGATTATAATTTAAATGAAGGATATTCTTCAGTTGTTCTTACTACTCATGTACTTAGTCTTAGAAAAGAATATTGATAAGCTTATTACAATTAACTTTTTTTACTTTGTAAATATTTGGCTTTAACGTAAATTTTACTCCTATTTTTTCTCTTTTAATGTTGTTTTCCCCAAAATGCCGTAATTGCGGTAATTTTATTTCCTTGTTCTTGTATGTAGTAGAAAATGGGACGTGATTTCAATACCAGTTATTTATTCACGGTGATGTTAAAATCAGCGATAACTTACATTCCTTATTAACATTGATAACCGTGATCAGTGATCAGATATATGTTATTAATTTCGTCAACATCTCGCAAAACGTGCAAACACGTGGCATAATAAATATTATGATATTCACAGGGAACGGGACAGTCACAGTGAGTAATATCGATTAATTTTGGCAACTGTATTCTATATTATTGATATTTCACTTTTTTAAAATAATATTATTAAAGGTATTAAATATATTATTTATTGTTACTGTTATTTAAAAATTATGGACACTGATCCTAGCGTGATTTAAAAATCACGCAAATTCACCATCACTAGTATCTAGGTATGTCGATATCCTTTCATGACTTACTCAGGTACTGCTCAGTGGTATGTATGTTGGATTTTCTTTTTAGTTTAAAAATGCAAAGAACCGATTCATGGGGTTATATTCAAGATAATGGTAGATTCGATGGTTTAGTAAGTCTGTTAGAACGGAGATTAATAGATTTTGGAAGTTCTCCATTATTATTCAAGTTAGACAGAATGCCCTTCGTAGATTATGGCTATGGAAATTGGATCTTGAAGTAAGTACATTGCAGCTGTACGTATTTTAAACACTTTGATTTTGTCAATTTTGATTTAAAAAAAAAGGACTTGAATGTAAATGACAAATATGTATTTTGTTTATTTATTTTTATATAAATTAATAAGTATAGTTTTATTTTGAATATTTAAAACTTTGGCGGAGGCGCAGGGGCCAATTACCAGGACCCACTGCAAGGCTCTGTCTTCAGATATATCGCACCCTCAGTGCAAGACTGCAGTAAGTCAGAATAAGTAAGTTTCGAGATAAAGACGATTTTGTTTATTTTCGTGCCAATATGGGTGAAATAAGACACAAGTTTTAAAAAAATTAACATTTTATAATTATGATTTTGCATGCTTTTCAGCCTATATTAAATTAATCAAAAATAGAAATTTAAATAAAATAATATTAATGGTAAAAAAATTAGGAATTTCAAAGTTACAACAGTTTTGCACGGAGAAAATTGTAAAAAGTGTAGACACATTTTCTGTTAGTTGTCCTCTTCTCGTATATTATCTTGGGCCAAAATATTTTTATAAAAACTGTGGTGGGCTTCTGGTGTCATACGAATGGTATAAGTATACTAAATCTTTCATTTGGCCGTTTGAATTTTTGGCTGTCATTTGTAGGCAGGTTTAAGTAGCCCTTCTCGTATATTATGTGTAGTCCGTGATGATTTTGTTAGATTAAAAGAATTTTATAGTTCGTCATCATAGTTGTACTTAAAGACAATTGTGTGCAGACTATCTCTACATAGCAGAATTTTTATATCTGTCTAAATATACTTCTGTGTCTAAGTACTTTTAATCATTGCCCTTAAATCGGAAGTATTTTTTTGAACGCCCTTATTTCGTTCAGTTTACACTAGTCGTAAAAATTCTCACCACTGAATTTAAAAACACGAGTAGATAGATAGATTATAATACAACAATTAATTTAAATTCAACTTACTCTGCATGTCGTTGCTATCCTCAATTGTCTGCGCACACAGGGATAAAATCCTCAATGTTCTGGAACTATTTAATTTTGACATTTTCGAAATCATTAATTCTGCATCTATCACTTTCAAGGGCTAATAACAGATTATATTGAAAACTACACTACTAAAATGTACCTTCTCGTACTTATTTCTTGAGAAATCGTTTCTAATGAGTTAATCAGGGTAGGTAAAGAGAAAGTAATCTCCAACAACGATAGGAATAGCACTAAACATTACATTTAATACAAAATAAATCATTGTAAGTAAAGAAAAAATGATCCCCAACAACAATTAGGGTTTAGTACGGTATTAAACTTTACATTTAATAGATTCCAAGAAATCAGATAGCTACCTAGAGTAAACAGGTACCTAATAAAACGGCTTATCGCTAGCAGCAATTTTAATCTTTTGCAGATGTTTCTGATAGCCAAAATTTCTTCGCTTTGTAATGGCAATGTCATAACAAGGTAGAAAAATTATTTGTAAAACTTTTAATATTTTTATTTAAATTCAAAACAAAAAGACTATAATAAAAATATGCAAATCAGGCTACCTTGAGTACAGTGACTAACACAGTTATTGAAATTCACTATCTGAGTAAAAGTTGGGAATTACGGGGGGACAATATGATAAGACAATCGCCCCGGAAGGTTGCATGAAGATTTAATACAATTTGGGATTTAGTTTTTATAGAAAAAGTTTTTTGAGAATAGATATTTTTAAATTGTCAATATTGTTAATACACAAGCTTTAAAATAACTGGTATTCCTTTACATGAATATATTGGTCTCGTAAATCTTTGTTTATTGTCTCGGCCGTTAATAGATTACGTAGACATGCTGTATATTAAAATTAAATACCACAGATATAGATATTAAAATAACAAATATTTTACTTTTTTTGTGCCTTTCATTGCTTGTTATCGAAACCATTGCAATGTTCCGTGCAAAACTGTTGTAACTCTGTTACATTAGAATTAAAACAGTTTTGCACGGAACAGTTTTGTACAAAAACGAAAAAATGGTTAAACTGTTGTTGTTGTAATATGTAACCGGTTAAGCATTTGAAAGTTACTAAAGTTTTACAGAGGATAGATATGCATATTTCATATGCATTCAATTTCATAAAATTTTGAGTTACTGCAGTCTTGCACTGAGGGTGCGATATTTTGTAATCTATTATTGCGTCATTTAGACGCAATAATAGATTACATTAAGAAAAGAATTGTTGTTAAATGTAATGTGCTGCTTATATCAGATAATTTACAGTTGCCATTTATATAATGTATGCTAGTTACACCTTTGTTCTTTGATCCATATGTTCACTTTATTTTTAGTGGTATTAATGAAAACATGAGCCTTCTTCTTCAGTTTTCATCAATAGAGCAATCTTGTTTTTATTTGTAGCTACTATTAATATTTACTTTTTATTATGTTTTGTCACAGCGATATTTCTGATCGTATCATAGTTTGTCGAAGGTATTAAGTTTTTTTTTCTTTTTTTGATGTGTTGATTATTTTTTCATTTTTAATATTTAAGTATTTAAATAAATTTTAATAAATAATATTAATTTAATTTATATTTATTTTAATGTGACCAGATAACAATGTTATCTTACAGGCCTATACCTTTATGTTCTTGTATAATTAAAGCTCCAGAAAGATTAATCGGCTTAATAAATATTTGATTAGTTTTAAAAGATTTGTATAATTTAAATCAATACATTAGTACGTTCCCGAGTGAAAAGAGTGTGTCCCTGTATCTCTGTAATTCTCTTAATGTTAATGTAATATTAACTTTGTGTTGGGCCATTTTGGTCCTATTCTGTCTTATTTATTTTGTGTCTGGCTGAATAACGGAATATCTAAGAAAAAAAAACCGGTATGAAAACTGGCTTCAGTTCGAAGATATCTTCCCCTAATTTCATTATGGCTTCCAAAATCCAGATCGATACAAGTTGCTCTCACTTTGCTAGTTTCATCTTTATAGATCAATTTCACAAGCCAAGTGTCAGTAGCTGCAGCATATATAGATGTATTATCTGCGCTTAATTACATAAATTTAAATATTCTGTAACCGAAATTTCTATACCTTGGAAGGCAAGTAAAAATTTTAAATTATTTTACATTACATCCTTGTACAAGAATAAATGGACCTACTTAAAAATAAATGACAAGCTTTTATCAAGGCGAACGGATATAGGTAGATAACAGGGTAGTATTTTTAAGTCCACGTTTTTGTTCATTGTATAATATAGATCTAGAATAGACATTGTACACTTTAATAAATTGCAATCTGCAGATGGTGTCGTATTGTACACATCTCATACTTCGCTAGATATTTGTAGGCCTCAACTTAAATTAACACTAGATTTTATAAAAAATGATTACCATTCTTTGTTATCCATATCAACTACAAAGACTGAAATTTGTCTATTGAAAAACTCCTCAAACTCCTTAAGGCAACTTTAAATAAGTTAAAATATAATTTCTCATCAAAAATTATGTAAAATATCTTAGCTTATCATATATTAGGATCGTAAACAGTTATGGAAGAATCAAATTTATTATATTATAAAAAAATCGGGAAACTTTTACTCAAAAATTTACGAATTTTTAAAATTTACTTAAATTAAAAAAATCGAGAATTTTTACTTAAAAATATTTTAACTTGAATATAGTCGTAGATTTAAGCAACATGTTATATTGGTGTAATAAAAAAACTTTCATACATTTTAAAAGCTACAAGAAATTACCAAGATATAAAGACCAATTATACAAAAATAAAGTACCACCAATTTACACTTAACCTTCGGATACTCTCTTTTCTAAGGTAATATAAACATATTACATGGATTCTAACCTACCAGGCAGTATTATCAACAAAATAATTAAAGATAAGTGGTCTATATATTTCAATGTATTTTTTAATAACGGCTCCAAAATTCAATATAAAATGGATTGTGCAATATATCACTGGCATTTTGATTATTAAGAGTCATGGCGATTACCTGATGAAGCTTCAGTATTTATACTTACTGCTGAAGTATCCAAACCACAAAAACCTAAATCACATGGAGATAAAAATAAAGAATCTACATTATGCTATTACTTCCTCGGGCTGTTTAATTAATATTTATTGGGTAAAAAGAAACTCTAAAATATTAAGATATAAAGAAGCCAGTCAACATAAACAACATACTTCTTCCAGTAACAGACATAGATGATATCAGAAAAAACAATCGCAAACAAAGTTTGCAACGAATATACAACCAAAGAACAACAAAAATAAATTTTAAAAATTACCAACCACTAATTCCTAATGAGAGATAGATTAAATATAAGTCAAATAGATTATTTATAAAACCAATAACCAGAATCAGATCAAATCACGCTCTCTCTCCAGCATGCAAACATACCATACGACCAACTGATAACCCTTATTATTTGAGTCCATAGCTCCAAATGGGTTTTAAAATAACTATATATGTTAACATTTTGTTGTTGATTGACAGTTTTCACTTCCAGTTTATTAACTAATATTGTTTGCTGAGTTTATTTGCTGCAGGTAGATAGGTGTTTTCTCTATGTGAGCCTGTAATTCAAATACATTTCCAAGTATTTTATGTCTTCTATCTGGTGCAGAGGTTGACCGTTTAACGATAGTTTCCCTTGCGGTTTGTTTATGTTACCTGCGCAGATATTGTCTCGTTGGCTCGTAGACGCCATATTTTTAGCCAAGTTTGTCTGTGTGATTCTGTACTCTGTACAAGCCTGTACTCTGTGTGATGCTACATTTGGGTCTTCATGAGAAGAGATTACTGCTGTTTTATCTGCATAAGTTGCTGTTGTGACTTCTGGTTATGTAGGTTAGTTCGCAGTGAATATTAAGTACAGCACTGGTCCGAAAACACTGCATTGAGGGACCTCGAGCCATAATTGGGTGAAGCCTGATATACCCATCGTGATCTTTTACAAGGTAATGGTGGTCTTGCAGGTAGGACCTTAGGATTTGAAAGTTTTTGTTTGGAAGGAGGTACCTTTTAAAGTATAATTATTTGTATTCGATTAATAATAGTAACTAAAAGTTATTTTTTGTTTAACTATATTTTATTTCATTACATACATATTGCCATACTACAATTATGTACCTTTTGTTTTAGATCGTTTTTTATATATCAAAAACCGAAAGTGACAGCAAGTTCCTATGAAATTTTTTTAAGACCACTGGAAACCAACGTTTGGCTTTTGATTATCTTAACTGTATGTGTTATTCTTATACTAATGAAAATAGTTTTTTCGAGCGAAATGATTCTATTACCTGATAAGAAAGTAAGAGTTGAAGAAACAAATTTTAGTTTCTTGGTATTATTTGCCATGGGAGCGTTTTGTCAACAAGGTAACTCAATTTAAATCTATGACTTTGATTTTTAATATATTCAATTTAAGCTAATAATAAAACTAAACTAAAATAAAAAAAATAATAAAGTATAACAAATCAAATGGAATGGAAGAATCATCTATCTATCCTCTTATATAGATTTATATAAATAGTTTCGTTTTTACTTTAATTTTTCTATTTTATTTAATTTTTGAATCTATGATTGCATTGTATTACTTTTTTTCTCTATAGAAAATGCTGAAGCGAGCGTCACGACAATAGCGCCACGAAAAGGGATCGTCACAGGGAGCGTCATAAAAAAAGCGGTTCTTCATATAAATTCACTACTGTTAATAAAACCGTTTCTGGTCATTATGTATTTATTCGAAGTAGGTTTAAATTAAAAACTGCCTAAAAAAAAACTAGAAAAATATTATTTTAATTTTAAAAATATAGAAAACATAGTATGAGCTTCGCGCTAGTCTACTGTACTGTACTGCTAGTAACTTCTTCTTCTTTGGGTGCCGTCTTCAATGAAGGTTGGCGATAACCTCAGCAAAATCATTTCTGTCCCTGGCTTTTCTTATTAAAGATTGAGAATCCAAACCAGTCCACTCACGAATGTTCTTCAACCAGGACGCCTGCCGTCTACCAGGACCACGTTTTTCTTCTACCTTCCCCTCTATAAGAAGCTGCAGTAGCTGGTATTTCTCATTTCTGTATATGTGTCCCAAATATGAGGTTTTCCGTGTTTTCATTATTTTTAAGATTCAGTGGTGGATTCTGTCTAGTCTTTATTTTTACTTAGGATTCACTATTGTTTTTGAAAGTGCTGTGGGATGTTTTTTTCGTTAAAATTGTTATAATCCCTTCATTTCTTAAATGTTTTAGATCTATTTACATGTTTCTTACCATGCCGTAAACAATTATGATCGAAAGCAAAACTTCTACTTCGTACGGAATATCTCGCTAAATAAGTTGACGGAGCAGTTTGTTACAATTTTTGTAGATGCCATTGGTCTTCGTGTTAAATTTATAGATGATTTTGATGTCTGTTGGTGAAGGTTCTTTTAATTTTCTTATATCTAATTTAGGGGTTATTTACGATATTTCCTAATGTATTTAAGTATAAGCAAAACATTAGTGACCAGTAGGATGTGTTCATTTAAACGTGTGTTTTTCGCTGTTTTAATTGTATTCTGTAACGATATAATTTGCCTACCACATCGGGTATCACTTATAGGTGGTTGACATTATGGACTGAACAATTATTGGGCTGGAGATAGGGTAAGCAAACAAACCAAATGTTTGCAAACGGCCACTCTCGTTTTGGTTGAAAAGCTGGGCGTAAGTAATTGAATACAGGAGGGACTGAAAGAGGTAATTAAAAAGACCGAAAATAAAATATTACTCACAGAGATTTCCTGAGCAACAAAACTCAAGAAGATTCCTAAACTATTTGAAATAGACTCCGTTTATCCTCTTGCTAAACAGAAAGAAAATCTTTTCTTTCCCAAAATATATTAAAGGGTGAAAATCTTTTTAAAAGAAATAATTCTACAACTCCTGGTTTAGAGAGAAATATTACATAATATTTATTATTAGTTCACATCAACAGTTATTACAAATATTATTAACAAAATGTATCAACTGCGACATTTATAACGATTTACAAGCTCCAGACTTTGGCACTTATACGAACTTAAATTAATATTAAAATTGAAAAACATTTAAATTTCTCAATGGAGCTTACATTGAGGCTAACCTATAAACAAAACAGAATTCAAAATTATGGTTAGGTACCAAATGTCAGAAAAGGATAATACTAACTGTCATATGTCGAAATAAAATACCAAACTCTTTTGAAATATCAATTTTAATTATAAAAATTACCTTTATTTAAAAGAAGACTAATATGACAAATTAGCTAATCCATAAAACTAATAATTTTATGTATTTATAATGTTTTAGCTTTGTCATTAATCATCAAACTATTTTTATTATTGAAAAATTGTAAATTTGTAGAAAAAATTGAATAATTTTAATAGAAACTACCTGGTATCACTGACTGATCTATTTCCTTTAAAAAATATTTTTGGATTACAATTTAATTAAAAACACTGCAAACAATACACAACTGTGCCCCATATAGACTGCAATTCGTCTAGGGTGACCATGAAATACAAAATAGACAAGCTCTCGGGAGGTAGAACTCTATTTCGGGCTTCGAATTATCCTGGATGACAACTAACTGCAATATTTAAAACTTGGCAATTCTTAAAATTATGTGGACCTCTCAAATGGCTGCAAACTTGAAGAAAAATCCGGACTCAAACAATAGCTGACTGCTTTCGCGGTCCATCGTCGAGTTACATCATTCGCCCAACTCGGTATAAACAACGCATAAACGGAAAAATTCCTGTTTATTTGTTGCGCATTATCTCTTATAGGCGGAATCAACACCAAAATAAATCCCATCTGTGTTATATAGACAAACTAAAAATGTTTATATTATTAATCTCAGCGATGCAAAAATATTAAGAATATTTTTCGGTATTAGGTGTTAACATATACGAGGGGAAATCGAAATTCTACAATTCTTACACCTTTATAATGATCTTGTAAATTATCATGTAAATAATGTAAAAGTAGATAAAATACGCAGAATAAAACTAGTAAAAATAAGAAATTCAACAAAATAAGTGTTAAACATGTAAAACTAGAGTAGGCTTTAATTCAATATTATTAAATTTTGAATAATACATATATACTTATCCTATATTTATGTTTAAATTTTTAGGAGCTGCTTGTTCTCCGTTTTTCTTTAGTAGTCGTATACTGGCATTCTTTGTTTTTCTTTTTTCCATTTTAATTTATCAATTTTATTCTGCCAGTATAGTCTCATATCTTCTACTTGATCCTCCCAGAACCATATTTAATCTGAAAGATTTAACTGAAAGCCAATTGAAAATCGGAGTTGAAGATATTTTAATAGATAGAAACTATTTTGTGGTAAGTTAAATCAATATGATACATTAGATTTATATTGTATATTTATATATATATATATATATATATATATATATATATATATATATATATATATATATATTATATATATATATATATATATATATATATATATATATATATTGTAGTTTTGAGTTTCTTGAACCGTATTATATTTAATATAAAATTAATGTTTCTTGGGTTTAGGTTCAATAAAGATATGTTACATGTGGAACTAGATTTTATTTTCCATTGCAATCAATCAACGTTTCGGCAGGAAATCCTTGCCTTTGTTAAGATTCCAAAATGTGTATATATAATATATATATATATATATATATATATATATATATATATATAAGGACAAACAGATATTGTAAAATATATATATATATATATATATATATATATATATATATATGGCTTACCAAAACGTAAAACGTGACACAGACATTAACGAACTGACATAAAAGTTGATATCAGATATCAGTAAGTACCTAAACCTAATGTTTTAAGTACTTACTATTATTATAAAAGTAAAAACATGGGGACCTATATATTTTTTAAGTATATTTTTAAGCTCTGACCTATAATATTTTTATCATTCATTTAGATTATGGTGGGACCTGTCTGGGGGAAGTAATTATCCCTATTACTCCCCCGTCCCCCCATAGAACCGCCCTTGGCCTTCATGACCTAAAATTTGCAACTGCTGTTTTTATTTGCAGATGGTTTCTAATTATAAAAGAAAAACCAATAGAGGGGCATGAAATGAGAAGAACATAGAGCGACTGAAGCAGGCTGTAGCGGAAAAGCTCATGGGTTGGTTAAAGGCTAGTAGGCATTATCAAGTGCCCCTGGCAACACTTCGCCACCGTGCCATGAATCGAAATAAAATAGCAGTTGGTACAAGAAAGCATCTTGGCAGATATGAAACAACCTTGAATCGAGAACTAGAAGAGGATCTAGTCGAGCATATGCTAGCACTGGAAGCCAGATTTTTTGGCTTAATGATCGTAGATGTCCACATTTTGGCAATTAGAATTTGCAGTGAGAATAAATTTAAAACATCAATTTAATAACACGAAAAACATTGCAAGCAGAGGTACGCTCTTTTCGACTACAGCATCCGAATATATCTTTACGTCAGTCAGAGGCAACATCAATGGCACGTGCTGAAAGTTTTAACAAACCACAAGTAAAGACCTTTTTTTTTAAAATCTACGTTACGTAATAAATAATGAAGAAATCGACAAAAGTATGATTTTTAACATGAACTAGTCAGGAATGACAACTGTACAAAATACTTACAACTAAAATTTTTACGCTAAAAGGAAAGAAACAAGTGGGTGCTGTGACCAGCGAGGAAAGAGGAGTAAATTCAACTGTAAAGGTGTGCATGAGTTCAGGGGTAACTTATATTTCACCTGCTATACTTTTTCCTCCTTGGGACTTTATGTTTGTACAATTAATCAGGTTTTATGACCGGGGAAATATTTTAAAAATGGATAGAACACTTTATTAGACATGTTCGACCGAACACCAAACACAAAGCCCTACTAATTTTAGACGGGCATGTCAGCAATAAAAATTTAGAAGCATTGGAACTTGCAAAAAATAATTCAGTTGTGCTATTTTGGTTGCCTTCAATTGCACACATCGTCTCCAATCTCTCGATGTGTGCTTTTTCGGGCCACTAAGTAAGTACTACGATGCAGCAGCAACTCAATGGTTGAAAGAAAGTCCAAGTCGTGTCATCACTTTTTACCAGGTCGCGTCGCTTTTTTCTTCCGCCTACAATAAAACCGCACTACCAACGATAGCTTTAAGCGAATGAATTCAAAGCAACAGAGATCTCACCTTTCAACCCGGATATATTTAAAGAACACATGTATTTGCCAAGTATAGTAACTGACGTACCACTTGAGGCTGATAATACAAACAATGAATCCCTTTATCAGCACATTTGAATGAAGAAGATCCGCAGTTATCTACAAGATTAAATATAAAGACACATGAACTTGTAGAAACTTCAGCTAATAACCAAAATGCCAATAGTTACCAAGATGTTCTTACCACGAGTCCATACCTCCAGAGTCTTCGCGAACAACAGAGTATTAAGAAAGTGAGAGAGGTAAGAGGGAATAAGCAAAACTCAGTAAAGAAAAATGTGTTTGATGGTACCTTAGAATGTGGAGATAAAGACACTCAAAAAGTTAAAATCTATGAAAAAAAAAATCAGACTGTGAAGAGCCCTTTAATGGGGACGACAACGATTATTGCTATTGCAATAAGTTATACAGCCTATCCAAATCTCAAGACAAGAAGGCTGATTACGTTGCCAAAAATGTCAAATGTGGGCTCATGCAGAGTGTGCAGGACTACCAATGAAGGCTAAGAACTTTATTTGTGAATTATGTTTTGATATTTGATCACTTAATGTATAAATCCACATATATGCCGTTTTTTGTTTTACATTTACAGTTTTAAAATGGAGTTCTGTTTTTGTTTTTCACTTGATAAATATTAAAAAAGATTGTTCTGTTTGTATTATGGCGCCTTTTATTTATGATACCTTGTACATTTTTCAAAATAAATCGATTTTACCTTTGAGTATGTCGACTTGCCCACCCTTCCCCTATAATGTACATTTCAGTATAAATTTTGTTATATTGGAAAAGGTCTTTTCATTATTATGACCTGAAAATATTTTCAGACATTTATTACCTTAATGCCTTTCTATCAGAACCATTTCCACGATTTAATTAATACACCACCATTGCAACCAAGTATTGCCATACACTCGCTTACATTTTTTTAACAGGTCAATAACCCTGCCATAAGGACTGTAAATCAATAAATTTTCTCCATATTTTACCACTAAGTAGTACGTTGTAGCATATTTCATAAAAAAATATCATTTACCAGTATTATGTTTGAGCTTCTTTCCACATATATTTAATGTTACATCGTTATATTTTTTAATATGCAACAGTGCTGTATTAGATTTTTGGCATCCAGCATAAATCAAATGATTTTTTTTTGTTTGGTTTCAGCAAACTACCGATCCCGATGCGATTGAACTATTTGAAGTTAAAATAAAGAACAGCAATAACAATTCGGGCTTTTATTCACCGACAGAAGGTTTGGAATTGGTAAGACAAGGAGGATTTGCGTTTCATGTAGAAACCAGCACGGCCTATCCAATTATTGAGGAAACGTTTTCCAATCAAGAGATTTGCGAGTTAGAGCAAGTACAAATGTATAGAACCCAGCCTATGCATACAAACTTACAAAAGAATTCTCCTTTCAGAGAAATGATGAATTACTGGTAATTATATTTTTTTTATAATTGGAGATACTACTCTACTCACCCTACCATACCATTCAATGCTAAGAGGATAAGTTTTGATATAGTTAAGACCATCTAAAATTCAACAGAATGTGAGCTCTATAATCAGTTTATTCCAATATATTTTTACGGTGGACTTAATATTAAAATTACGAAAGTTATGAGTGTTTGTTATATGAGAAGTATGAAAGCTTATTGCCTAATTTTGTTTATACATTTTTTGCTTATTCTTCTTCTTCCTTCTAGTATGTAGGCTTTAAAGCCTGTTTCTTCTTTAATATTAGCCTTCTAAATTGACGCACCATCTTTTTCGTGGTCTGCAAATACTTCTTCGTCAATTTGGTGACTTTTTTCGTGCTATTCGTACTATTCTATCCTCTGCCATTCTACTGATGAGTTGGTTCCACTGCTGTTTTCGTTTTTTCACCCATCCATTTATGTCTTCTATATTGCATGCTCTTCTTATGTTTTCGCTTCTCTCCCTATCCAATAGACTTCTCTCTGATCTTCGTCGGAGTATTTTCATCTCTGTTATTTCTAGCAGTCGTCTCGTTTTAGATGTGTCAGGTCTTGTCCCGCCGTACATGTTAATATAGGTCTAATTGCTGCTTTATAGATTCTTGTTTTTGGGTCTTGTCTTAGTTGTTTGTTCATCCAGATTATTTCATTAAGAGAACTCGCCGCTTTACTTTCTTTTAAGCTTTGTTGTCGTACTTCTTCTTCAACATCTCCGTAACTAGTTATATCTATTCCCAGATATGTAAACCTTGCTTCCTGCTTTATTATTTTCACATCAATTTCAATTTTACACCGTAGTGGGTATTGTCTGGTGGTTTTTGTCTGCTGATATTATCATATTGTATTTCTTAGCTGTTGTATTGAAGATATGTGCTAATCTTTGGAACTCGTCTTCTGTCTCGGCGATTAATGCGGCGTTGTCTGCATAACATTATATTTTAATTTCTTTGTTCCCCATTCTGTAGCCATGACCTTTAAGTACTGCTGGTATTATTTCGTCCATTATTTTATTAAAGAGAAGTGGGCTCAACGAGTCACCCTGTCTGACTCCGCTTTGTACTGGTATACACTGTGTTAGTTTTCCATTTATCTTTGCCTGTATTCGATTTTGGAGGTAGATGTTTTCGATGGTTTGTATAATAATGATTGGTATGTTTCTTTTATACAGTAGATGTATACAGTCCAAAAGTACAAAAGTACAGTACAAAAGCAATTTGTTCCAACAGAGATATACTCTACCACCCCTGCTGTTTAACATATACTCTGGTGAAATCTTTCAAGAAGCAATAGAGAATTTTAAGGGGGGAATTCGAATTAACAAAAAATGTATTTTTTTTATTTCAAATTAACGTGTCTCGATATTTTTGGTCATTGACACGCAAACAAAAGTTTACAATAGCACCTACAAAGTTATGATACAGAGTATACAATAGTGAAGAATAAAAATATCATTGAGAAGTCTTTAAAAAGTCTATTAGGCTCTTGAGTCGGCTTAAACGGTTCAGAAGTTCTTCTAGACAATGGGTTATATTGTTGGCAATGTGGGTGGCCTGGTAGTGTTGACATTCTGTGTCAGGTAATAGGAATATCGTTGAAGTGAGAGCATAAATGTTGGTCTGTAAAGGACATAAGATGACCGAGTGTCAAACGTGTGTGTACTATTCTTAATCCTCATACTGATATCTTTTCTTTTCTGTTCAGAGATGCTAGGGATAAATAGCTGTAAACATTAGGTTGTATTTTTCTGAGCTTTGTGTTTTTGGTGATCCAAAGTTCCTTCCACTTGTCTTGGATATTCCTTTTGAATTTTGATTTTAAATCTTCTTGGAGCTGTATATTGTAGACGGGTAAGTTGGATGTCGATGCTTCTTTTGTAGCGCTGTCAGCCATCTTATTTCCTTGGATGCCTATATGAGACGACACCCATATTATTGTTTTTAAAGTCCCTCGGGAAGTGTGGAGATGGATCAATTCTAATATTTTTTGCACTAAATGATGTTGATTCTAAATAATTTTAACAAATGAATTGGGGATAAGGAATCGGTACACAGAGCTACACTTTTGTGATTGTCAAAAAGGAACTCAAGAGTTCCTCGAGTTCCTTTTGTATATGGTACAAAATTGGATATTTGGTATTGTCGCGCACTGTATCAACTGTAGTGGCAACAGCCAACTCCATCTGCGTTCCGGGATGCATCAGTATAAAGCACCTTATCATAGTGGGATGTATTTATAATATCCTTGAAAGCTGGTCGAAGAATGATAGAATGAAGATTAACTACGCAGAATGAACTACGCATCAACAACACTTTTTCCCTCATAAGGAACAATACAAATACACATTCGAAAATACAAGAGGTCAAAGGTCAATGATAGACTACATCCTGACCAACAGGATAATACATCCCTCTCAAGTATTGGACATAAGAGCACTAACATCTGCAGAAATAGGAAGCGACCATAAGCTTATACTTGGAAAAATCAGAATGACGACACGCATATGTAACAATAAAAACAATAAAAATAAAAAAGAAGAATACACCACAAAGGTAAAAGTCGAGAGTCTGCAGAACGAATCAACAAAACTTCTATACCAAAAGAGAGTCAAAGATAAACCCGACAACGTGCACATCGTAGAAAGTGATGGAATCGAAGAAAGCTGGGCGAAAATTAAAGCAAGCATCCTAGATTCAGCAAAAGAAGCTGTAGGAGAAAGGAAAATTCTTAAAAATAAATATTTCCAAAAGCGGAAAACTCCGTGGTTCTGCGCAGAAGTGAAAGAAAAATGCAAAGAAAAAAAGAAAGCTTACTTAAGACACATGTCTAACAAAACACCACAAGAATACAACAATTACAAAAAGATAAGAAACGAAACAATAGCACTAGTAAGAAAAATTAAAAACAAACACTGGGAACGCTTCTCAAAAGAAATGGAACACGACTTTTACGGTCTACAAAAGGAAATATGGCGTTTCATAAGAGGCCAAAGATCAGAGATGAAAGACTTAATCGAACCGAAACACATAGATAACGACACATGGATTGAATACCTAAAGAAGCTTTATAATGATGAACAGCAAATGATGTTAGAACCAGAAATCATTACAAACGAGGAAGTCGAGATAACCGTACAAGAAGTAAAACAAACTTTAGAAAAACTGAAGAACAGAAAAGCTGCAGGTAAAGATGGAATTCCAAATGAATTACTGAAATATGGTGGAGAACCATTAACAGAACAGCTAACAGCACTAATTAACAAAATCATTAAACATAATAACATACCCGAAGAGTGGAAGAAAAACGAGCTTATCCTATTATACAAAAAAGGAGATAAAAAACAACCTAAAAACTACCGAGGTATCAACTTGTTAAACACCACTTTGAAGCTTACAACCAAAATATTGCAAGGCCAAATAAATCAGAGAATTACCTTAGCGGATGAACAGCAGGGTTTTCGCACAGGAAGATCGTGCACAGATGCAGTATTCATCATAAAACAGATTACCGAGAAAGCACTAGAGTATAACAGACCAGCATTCATATGTCTAATAGACCTGAAGAAAGCGTTCGATAAAGTAAAGCTTAAAGATGTAATTCACCTTCTTTACGATAGAGAAATTCCACTAAATGTTATAAAAACAATAGAGAACATTTACCAGAACAACAATATGGAAGTCAGAATAGATGACCAGCTTACAGATCCAATAGATATGGGCAATGGAATAAAACAAGGAGACTCGCTTAGTCCAACGCTATTCAATCTAATCATGGATGAAATCATCAATACTATTAATAAAGGAAGAGGATACAAAATGGGGAACAAAGAAATCAGAATACTCTGCTATGCAGATGATGCGGCCCTAATGGCATCCAATGAAGACGATCTACAAAGACTAACCCATAGATTCAACACAAGGGCAAAGGGCTTTAATATGGTGATCTCTACACAGAAAACTAAAACAATTGTAATCAGTAAAGAACTAATTAGATGTAAACTGGAAATCGACGGTATCAGCATTGAGCAAGTAATGGAGACAAATTACCTAGGAATTACACTGTCTAGCTACGGAGATGTGGAGAAGGAAGTGAAAAATCAAGTACAAAAGGCTTATAAAATAGCAGGTTCTCTTAATAACACGATATGGCGCAATCCCCACATTAATACCGACGTGAAATCAAGAATTTACAAAGCAACATAAGACCAATAATGACATACACTTCAGAGACAAGACCGGATACCTCCAAAACTTAGCAACTACTAGAAACAGCGGAGATGCGTTTACTGAGGAGAATTACAGGAAACACACTGAGGGATCGAATGAGGAGTGAAGAGATCAGAAGAAAATGCAATATACCAGAAATAAATGAGTGGACACTGAACAGAAAAAAGGAATGGAACGAACACATAAACAGAATGGAAGAGACCGATTAGTCAGAATAGCGAGGAACAAATCACCAAAAGGTAGAAGAAGTATCGGGCGACCACGCAAAAGATGGAGTGATAACCTCAAATGGAGGCATTAATCGACATTGAACAAGCATTTTGCTTATAAAAAAGAAGAAAAAGAAGAAAGAAGAAGATTAACATCAGATATAAGAAAAACACGGTGCTATTACTAAGCCCCCCAGGAGTTATTAAATAGGATCACAGGAGTAAGTCAGAGATATGGACTTTTACTAAACATTAAGAAAATAAAATGTAGGATTGTTTCCAAGAAGAAACAGCAATTTGGACCAATCAGTGTAAACGGTCAACTAATAGAAAGATTTAAATTGGGACCATTTCCTAGAAATAAAATGTAGAATATAGAAAATTAAAATGAAGAAAAACTTAGATACAGTGATGCAATAGATCTATGAGAGAAAAGCCATTAGTAAAATTAAATTGCTTATCCATATTTTTTCTCAGGATGCTGATATAACACACAGTGTTAAGAAATTTAAAAGATGAAGGATTCTATCTTACTTACGCATGAAGTTCTGTTTCATCTGACTTATTCCAATTATTATGACAAAAGCTACAGCCTGCTTAATATATGTTGTATCACAAAAAATAGAAAAATCTGATCCTACAGATAATCTACCTATTGTTGATTTGTTTCAAAATTTATCAGGAAGAGTATTCTTGAAGTGAAGAAAATTTAATTTGTTAGTTTGGTGGAAAGACTAAAACGATCCCCTTTCCATGCCCGTTTATTGAACGTTAGATTGAAGAGAAATTTAAATTTTAGAGAACCAAAACAAAAGTCCGGCGTAAGCTTTAAAAGTTTTAATTCATTAACCCTTTTTTGCCCAAATTAAGATTTTTCAAAAAAAAATCAATTTTTTTTACATGTATCGATATAATAAGATAGCTTAAGCATAATTTAAGTTTTTTTTATTTTTTTTTGCCACAAAGACTCTTTTCAAAGAGATGGGACTTACAAGTCCCGTCAGGAATTAGGATAGGAGATTCTATCAGGAGATAACTATTATCGATTTCTGTTGCTATAGAAAAAAAATGCTAAAAATAAAAGCTTTTATTATTTTCTATAAATGATTACTATTAGACAGAACTTACAACGAAGTAGGAAGGCTGTGGTACATCGCAAAACAGTTTTTATTTGAATTACAACACAGATAGGCACCTCAAAATGAACACTTTGATTGAGGTCTAGACTCTAATGCAAGTGAGCTGCAATATTCACATCTTCCCCTATTGGTGGTAAAAACAGGCCAGTGTTTCCTCAAATTTCCCAATCTGACGTCATCCAACACGCTGTATTTATACTTCCTCCTTTTGTTTGGTGTAGATGACTCAAAACTTCGGGAACCTCGCTTCTTTGCTTCAGTTGCGTATGTTATAAGTCCCATAGCAACCGATGTTCTTGCCTCCAGCTGGCTGGTTTTTTCGTTTAATTCATTACATATAATATATGAATTCACAAAGGCAATGTCCAACATACCCCAGAATAGACGGTGCCACCATTTACGTGATTTTCTATCTACACAGCATGAACTACGTAGTTGATCGGCAAGGTCAACGCTGCCCATATTTTTATTGTAGTCTTCCACAACGCTAGAGCATGGTAAGTTTATACTCGAACCATCTCTTTGTTTTCTAGAAACATGTTTTACTTCTGATCCATGAAAGTTAGTTGCAATGTGAACTGCTCTGTTATCGATCCACACAAAATAACCGATGTTAGTATTAGAATACATATAATCGAAATCTTCGCGCTGTAACTGCTTTTCTTTTACATTTCGAGGCAAGTCCTTCCTATTTTTACAAATTGTACCACATGCTAATGTGTTTTCTAGTTTTAATCTTTCTAGTAATTTTACGCTCGTAAAGAAATTATCAAAATAAATAATTCTTCCTTCATTCCAGTACATCTTGGTTAATGATAGGACTACTCTTTCTCCTAAACCATAGTTCTCGAATTCGGTCTGCAATTTTTCGTTTTTGCCTTGATATAAGTCAAACTGTAAAATAAAACCATTTTGGTCTGCAATAGACCATAATTTGTAGCCCCTTTTGATGGGCTTTTTCGGATTATATTGTTTCAAGCTACTTCGCCCTTTAAAAACGATTATAGTTTCATCCACACTTAGTTTTCTTGTACCCTGATAACATTTAGTAAATTGTTTGTTTAGAGTATCTATCATTGGTCGAATTTTAAATGCCTTATCTTTATTGTCTTTGGAAATTTGATGGTTATCGTGGACATGCTAATATCATCTGGAAACGATTCCTTGACATGGTTTTCGAAACAAGAGGCACATGTAAGTCTTCTGAAGTATTCCAGTACATTTTCCACGAGGGCAGTTGATGGTACCCCATTAAAAAGTTCAGCCCTATAAAGGCCAGTAATTCACCCTCCTTCATATTCAGTATATGGTTGTTCTGCACTGCATACAAATTACTTTGATAGGTAATCTTCTCCACAATATCTCCAAGTAGTCGAAGAAAAACATGTGTAGGCGTTGTGCAACCTGCGAACTCTGGACTCACTGCTCCTTCTTCTAAGTGGTAACTTTGAATAATTTCGATGACATCTTTCTTATGCCATTTCCGGTTAGCTTCAAGAAGTTCAACTTTTTCATTTATTTCGTCCTCAACCATAGCTTCTCCTGTTCCTGATTTTTCAATCTCACCTACATCATTTTCAACTACTTCACTTTCTTCAGCTGCAGACGGACTAACATCTCTTATTTCATTATCGTCAAAATCGCTGTCTTCAAATTCACTAATGTCGACATCATCTGGTAGGTCCAGAATTTGTATTGCCAATTCCTCTAGTTCCTTTTCTGATAAAGGCTTTTTCATAAAATCCTTCCACTTACGTGACATTCTAAAAGAAAGTAATATAAAATAAAAACTTGTTTTGAATCCTGACGGGACTTGAGAGTCCCAGGGCATTGTGTAGTAATATGAGACGTAATTATCATCATAACAAAATAAATATTTTAATTGGTGCTTACCCTAAAGTATATTGCGTCTGATTCACAAATAAAATTCCGCAGAAACAGCATAAACAATAATTGTAAACACGAATAACTATGCTTGCATCAACAAACGTCCACCGCCAGCAGTTACGGTTACACTAAATTCGATTACCCACGATTGTCAACGAATACACCCGGTGAAAGATTCTCTTATGCTAGATAACCGTTGTACGCGTCGTCCCGTCAGGAATTACGCCAACTTCTGCCGTAATAAGAAAATCATAACGATTTAAAATTTTGGGACTTCAGAGTCCCGTCCGGCAAAAAAGGGTTAAACAACACATTTGAATTTTCATACTAACAAAATATTTTATAAATTAATAAAAACGATTAACTAAACAAAATAACAACAAATTAAAAAAAAACATTAAATATGTAATATTAAAAAATTTAATGTGTAATAATAAATTATATGTGAAAGTTTAGCACTGAGTAATATCCCCTTTAATTTTAATTACCTCCAAAATTCTTCAAAGCATAATTATTGTGTTGTGGCAAAATTCTGGTGTAAATAATAAAAATTAACAATTGTTTTGATGTCATTTTTTTATAGCTATTGCTGGTTTCAAGATAATTATGAAAAAATTAACGTATGTAAGCGAATACATTTGTTGAATGTTACGTCTGGTCGCAATTATTGTACGGGGTAGAAACATGGACACTAAAAGCGCAAATAGTTAAAAAGATTGAAGCCTTTGAACTTTGGATATACCGGAGAATGTTGAGAATCCTATGGACTGCCAGGGTCACCAATGGGGAAGTGCTGAGAAGAATGGGTCGAGTCAAAAAATTGTTGAGAACGATAAAAGTACGCAAGACTGCATACCTTGGACACATACTAAGAAATAATAAATATAGTCTTCTGCAGGTCATCATGCAGGGTAGAGTCGATGGCAAAAAGGGAATAGGTAGAAAAAGGAAGTCATGGCTGCGAAATATTCGAGACTGGACAAACATGACTGTAGACGAATTATTCCACGTTGCAAAAGACAGAGAAGCTTTTAAAAATGTGGTCGCCAACCTCCGTTAATGGGGACGGCATAGGAAGAAGAAGAAGTGAATACAAAGCTACGATTTAGCAAAAATATGTTTTCTTATTGTCTAAGATAACTTAAAAATAAACATAAGGGTAAAATTTTTAATAAATATTAATAAAAATGCCATATTAATTAATATCGACACTTATAAAAGGATGTAGATTATATAGATTATGATTTATTTATGGTAATCGCCATAAACTCAAAATTCCATATCCAGGTCGATCAACTGACATAGGAAGGGTCTGGTATGATGTTAGAAGAGTCTGAACTAGGGATATTTAAAAAAAACCTAGTTATGTTATAAAAATTTGATCCAAAATTTTGTACAAAATTAAAATTTTTGAATTTTTCCTGAAATTGTGGGTTATTCTTCCATTTCTGAATCTTCTGAAAATATGGTTTGGCTTTGCATCTGTCGGATTTTGATTTCTGGCAAACTGAAATCTTCTAGACTGATATCGTTCGAACTAGATGAAGACGAAGCAAAACGTCTTTTTGAAGTTTTCTTTCCAGGGGCATAGTTCTTGTCACCAATTGAGTCATCTGAGTCATAGTACATATCTGATCCCGAATTCTCAAAACCTAATAAACTTTTATTTTTTACTCTCTGCCTTGAAGGACGGGATGGGCCATGTGTCAAAGAAGTAGATGGATCAGCTATTGAAACATTAGATGAACGGGGTGTAGTAGAACCGCTATTTGTAGAGACTAACACATTGTCTTTGGCGTTGCTATCCCCCCCCCCCCACCCCTGCAATGTCTCGACAGTGATGTTGTCTCTATTTGAAGTTATTTTTCTGCAACAAAAATAAAATAATATCACAACAAGTTCTCATAACACAAAACATAACCAAAAATAGGACAAATAGTCTAAGAAACTCACTGGATTTCCTTAACGCATATCTTGTTTCAATAAAATGCTACAGAAATTGAGTTTTACATTATTAAGCAATGAAAATTATAGTTACAATTAGTAGTAGGGTAAACTGTGCAAATACCGGTCAGTGGGTAATGGCGGTCATCCCGATTGTGCGAAATCTATTCAATCTGGCAACCTCCTATAACTGCCAACGTGTCGCTACACTACTCTGTATTCAGATTGCTGACGAGCGTTGAGTTGGTGCAAACCATTGTCATAGAAATATTATTAACCTGTTTTCAGTGTTTTCGATCTTATGTTTATGCTGACTAATATAAGGTCTTAATTCATTTTTATTCACTTGTAGATCTTAAAATTGGTTACAATTGATTATAATGACGTTAGCTGCCTATTCCTTTTTTAAAGATCAATATTTTAATACATGTTTAGGAGTAAAAAATTCAAAGAAAAAAAATGCCAACAGGAGGCAATGCCGGTCAGTTGACCGGTATTGCCCCCATGCTATAATTTATACCCTATACTATTAATCCTTAGGGATTAATCCATTTATTTTTCGACATTGCAAGAAAGAATAAAAAATAAAAATCTTCAAGGTGTTTCATTAGGTAGAAAATCAGTATTTTCTGCCGAACAAGAAGCTAAAATAGCCACACAAAAAAAATATTTAGCTTAATTTTTTATGGCGTAACAGCAATAGAACTGAGAAAATTAGCATTTGGGTTTACAAGATAATTTTTCTTGTAATAAAACACCTTTTTCTTGTAATTGGCATTACAAGAAAAAGGTGTTTGATTCTAGTTCTTTGGAATCGGATATTGATATATCATGTGATAACAGTGACGATGCATACGAAGATAGATGCCTGGTTTACAGCGAGTTTGGCAAAAACAATGAATTGTGGTATATATTTACCGTTTGCTCACGATGGGCTTATTCAGAGTGCAGTGGATGGGATTCTGCAGAGAGTTATATCTGCGATGACTGTCAACTATTTTTACATTAAAACACATATTTTTGTTATTTTTTGTTTGTTTTGTAATAAAAAATATTTTTTCACCTTTCTTACTGATTTACTTGAATTATGACCCATTAAGCCACATTCGTTAATCGTTTTATAACAAAAAAATGTTAAATAGTTATTGATTTTTATTTTAATAACACAAACAAATTGACTGGCATTACCCACACTCATGACCGGTATTGTCCATGTATGGTGACAATACCGGTCAAAGATACTTTTTTATGTTTTGTCTCTGTCAAAGACAAAAATTTTATATTTTTGAAATTAAATGTATCTTGCAATAAGTTAAAACCCCAAATTACGGATTGACAGCTTAAATTTGATTCACAGAGTTTTACTTTTTTTTATATTAAATTTTCTTCTTAGGTGACCGCGATTTGCACACTTTACCCTAATATTAATAATTTGAGCATAACATAATAAAACGTACAACAGCTACACGTGCTTTCGAAATTAGACAGCAGCTCGCAACGGTTAGTGGCACGCATAGAAGCCGGTTGTATCTTATTTTGGAGGGGGCAGGGCAAGTGGCTTCCATAGAAGGCAGTAAGCATTGCGCGCGACGTAAACAGCTATTACAGATCATAATCACTTGAATTTACGTGGCTTAATGGACTGTACTGTAAATGGCTTCTATTGTTGCCAGTAACTGTTAAAGGGTTAATTTAAACTTTTGAGAGTATCATTTTCTTAAAAATTTTAATTTAATAGTCGCAGGTTAAATTCTTTATAGTAGGTATCTATATATAAATTTTTATCAAAACACAAACAAACAAAAATAATAACGTTTATCTTTTAGCATGTTTAAGCAATTAGAGACTGGCAATATAGACAGATTAAGAAAGCATTGGGACGCCAGACAGCCAACTTGCATCGAAGGAGCTAAAAAGCAAGAATTTAACGTGAGCTTTAAAGAATTTTCTTGTGGACCAGTGGCACTTGGTTTGGGGGTATTGTTAGGGGTAATCTGTCTATCGATTGAGTACTTAATTCATAATAAACACAAAATATTACAGTCACTGAAGAGAGCATGGCACTTTAAATATAAAAAAACTACTTACCCATTTGTAAATTGATAAAAAAAATATTTTTATTAGTAAAGAAATTATTTTCACTACAAAAAATTTGTAATAGCCAAATATTGTAGCACACTTAATAAACTTTAAAGCATTGAAATGGTATTTTCTTTATTAGTTATTTAATATCAATAAAAATTTAACGGTACTACTAGAAAAAAAAATTTTAACAAACATATTTTAAAGTAATTTTGAAATTCATTTGCTAAATTGCTACATTAATAATTTGTATTTAGCAGGTCATGAAGGTCGTCACATTTTACTTTCTTCTAACTTGCTTGGATAAAGTGTTTTTAATCTTTACTGTCGGCCTCTTTTGGTTAACTCTCTTTTTTTCTTAGTCCTAGCGACAAACGATACCTAAGTGATACCTAGCCTCTATATAATCTCCATAATCCTAATGCCTATCAGATTTTCAATGGCGGACGAGTCAATATTTTCTTCTCATCCCACAACATATCGTACTACATCTCCCTTACTTAGCATCCTCTTCATAATACACAAACTCATAACTTAGGGATACTTCCAGTAATACAAGTTAAACAGAGAATTAGTACTCATAAGAACAATATGAAAATGGATAATACGGAAAATACCGTCATGTCAAATATTGTAGAATAATAGGACATTTTAAGAAAATTATCAACGTTCGTAAAATGAACAATTCCTATTCTTCTTCTTCTTGTAGTGCCTATCCGTTTCGGATGTTGACGACCATCATGGCAATCTGTATTTTGTAAACTGCTGTTCTGAAAAGATTTGTGGTTATTGTGTTGAACCGTGCACGTAGATTTTTCAACCAGGAAATCCTTTGCCTTTCTGATCCTTGTTTTCCTTTTACTTTTCCTTGAAGAATTTATCTTATTCAATAAATCCTATTCAATAGTTGTAAATTATCAGAGGCCAAAAAGGGCAAAACAAATGCTAAGGCAGATTACAAGTCTAGTTAAGAATTGTGCAAAAAGTGTTTGATTTACTAAAAGAAAATCATACACTACTCGAGAAAAATTGGCTAAAAATATGTATCAATAAGGAATCAGTTGAAAAGCAGACAAAGTAGTACGAACTTGCACAAGAAATAGAGTGGAATTGTAAAAAATAAGGGAAAAGGGAAGGATAGCTCGTTAATAATACGATCGACCGCCACAAAAAAAAAATAGGAACATCCACCGACTATTGTACAGATGGAGAAAAACTTTAATGATCTTCATGCTATGGTAAAAGTTTTTCAAACACTCGAAAAAAATCATTAAGGATAAGAAACTAAAATTAATATGTAAAACGAAGATTTTAAATTGTTCCAGACAGCATTAGCACGAGCCTAACGATATGCTATTGATAGGTGTTGAGAGTATATTTTTTTGTAAATCGTTATAAGTGTGATTGGTCTCTTGTTGGGAGAATACGTTTGTAAAGTTTGTACTAAATTTTGTCTTTTTTAGCGCGTGACACTCATAGGCGTCGTCATCACTAGATCATTAATGTTTCATCCATATGCTAAGAGACTCACATGTGCGTCATTGATTTTTAAATTTCAGAGTCCTCATTGTCAAAAAAATATTTACTGGAATTTTGAATGGAAAACATATTACAATACTAATATTAATAATTACAAATTATTATCATTATGAAACTGTTTAAAACGATTTCCAACACAAAGGTCAGGTTTTTCAGAACCGAAGCAGCACTCAAATATCGTTTTTTTTTTCTTAAATTATTAAATAATTGATGGATTCGACCGTTACTTGATGAAAATTCATTTTATGTAACAATAAAACACTGAAAACTTTGTTTTCAAACTTCCATAAAATTTATTTTAAAACATCACTTCAACTGTTTCGGCTGATTGCCTTTCTCAAGTGATCTATTTTTGGCTCGGGTTTACAAATTTATAGTATCAAATGAAATAGGTTGAGGAGGGGAGAACTGTTTGTCTCAAGTTGGTCATTCAGAATTATATCTGTGTTTTTTAATTTGTTGATTTCCATAGATTCTAACTTAAGGCCGTAAGCCATAGCTTAAGGCCTTTATTTTGAATGTGAAGAATTTTAAATTTGTCATTAAAAGAATGATTATGATCTAGAAGGTCAAGTGCGTATGTCGAATCTGTGTTTCTATTCTTGAAAGCCCTTTTATGTTCTGTTATTCGTTTATCAAAGTTTCTACCAGTTTGACCGATGTAAGTTTTTGGGCAGTCGCCACATTGAAGTTTGTACACACCACTATTTAAGTGTTTTTTATTTTGGCTCTTGTTATTTTTAACATATTTGGCTAGGTTGTTATTTGTTCGGAAAGCTGGTGTTATTCCTTTCTTTTTTTTTATGTGTTTGGCAATTTTTGTTGTTATTTTGCCTGTACATGTAATCGAGCAGAAGGTACTGGGTTTTTTCGCTGGTGGTGGAAATACTAATTTCAGGGTTTTCTTATGTAATTTTTGATTTAACTTTTTATTAATTGTTTGTTCGTTGTATCCGTTGTTTACTGCTAGACAGAATTAAATATAATTAAGCAAATAGCAGTAAATAACGGATACAACGAACAAACAATTAATAAAATGTTAAATCGAAAATTACACAAGAAAACCCTGAAATTAGTATTTCCACCACCAGCGAAAAAACCCAGTACCTTCTGCTCGATTACATATACAGGCAAAATAACAACAAAAATTGTCAAACACATAAAAAAAGAAAGGAATAACACCAGCTTTCCGAACAAATAACAACCTAGGCAAATATATTAAAAATAACAAGAGCCAAAATAAAAAACACTTAAATAGTAAAAACTTACATCGGTCAAACTGGTAGAAACTTTGATAAACGAATAACAGAACATAAAAGGGCTTTCAAGAATAGAAAAACAGATTCGACATACACACTTCACCTTCTAGATCATAATCATTCTTTTAATGACAAATTTAAAATTCTTCACATTCAAAATAAAGGCCTTAACCTATCTTTGTTAGAATCTATGGAAATCAACAAATTAAAAAAACACAAATATAATTCTGAATGACCAACTTGAGACAAACAGTTCTCCCCTCCTCAACCTATTTCATTAGAGACTATAAATTTGTAAACCCAAGCCAAAAATAGATCACTTGAGAAAGGCAATCAGCCGAAACAGTTGTAGTGATAAGTTTTAAAATAAATTTTGTGGAAGTTTGAAAACAAAGTTTTCAGTGTCTTAAATTATTCTTTGAACATACTTTACATATTTTTCTCTTCATCCGACCTTTACTATCGACATTTAAAATTTTTGAAATGTGTTTGTCTGTTGTTTGTTGTTGTTTGTATGCAGTAGTAACCAATACTACTTCAGATTTTTTTAAAAGATGCCTGATAATTTCAAACGATATCTATATAAATTCATTTTTCTACCAGTGTATGGAATATAACTTTTGTACAAATATTAGGAATTTAATAACAAAACTTGAAATATGTGAATGTCTATTTTTGATACCCTCTGGAGGTTGCTAAATCAATACTTCCATAAAAATTATATATAAAAAGAGAATGCCAACGTTAAGTTTATCTTGCATTAGTTCTAAAACTACTTTTTCAGAGTGGCCTTTTCCACCTGTAGTCATAACATCCTGTACATTAGGGTGGAGCGAAAAAATCG
This sequence comes from Diabrotica balteata, assembly GCA_918026665.1. NCBI lineage: Eukaryota > Metazoa > Arthropoda > Insecta > Coleoptera > Chrysomelidae > Diabrotica > Diabrotica balteata. The sequence continues at coordinate 87,259,695 of OU898283.1, forward strand.
ATATATTTGTTTTGACATGTAATACCTGCGAAAAGTTGACACTACCTATAGTATACTTGGTGCTAAAATTTCAGTAGAAAATAAAAATATCTTCAGGGCTCTACCGCGCATCAAAAAAAGAAAAAAATCAAGAAAAATTTATTTTATTTATTTTTTACTTTTAATAAATAAAAGAAGCTGGTTTTATCGATATTAATTATTTTCTATTATTTTAGTTAAAAAATAATGTTATTAGAGCTCTATCTGTTACCCAAGTAAATATTTTGAGCAATATTTTTGAAAATAAAACAGATCAAAAATCTCATCAAATAATGTTCATTGTTCGTCTGATAGTTAATTTTTATTAAATAAAGCTACGCCACTGGTAAAGGCTTCCCGTGAAATAATCTTTTCCTGTAAAACGTTTTTTGACCTGTTTCGTGCTAGATCGGTTCGACAAAGTAAGTAAGACGAAGTAGTTCAGTCTTCAGTCCTCCCTCTTCTGAAGAATAGAAGATGATCATCATAACATCTTATAGAAGATGTTATGAAGCGATATCTACTTATAAGAAATGAACTAAACGGTATGGATTCCGGCAAGGATCCTAGTGTTCTAGTTATTTCTCAATTAGTTATCAGTGAAATCGAAGCCATCTGGGAAAAAGCCTCAGTTCTCACTGTATCAAGCAATCGTATTATTCGATTAATTCGTGATATTCTGTGTAAGTACCAAACTTTCATTAGATATCCAAAACAAAAACATAATGAGACTTATAATTTAAGAGTGAAAAAGTTCAGGCAGAAAGGATAAAACTCTGTGCCAAGAAAAGGTTGGAGATAAACTTCATCGCAAGATAAAACCGCAAGATAAAACCAAGAACACATTTGGTTATTTGAAGAACCAGGTTCTAAATATTTAAATCACATTACTCCAACGTCAGGTACAGGAAGACATATTACCACATATTCCCTAAATTTTTTTGAAGAATCCGGTATTGGCACAGGTAATCTTTTAGTAGTAGGCTTCGACGGTACAGCAGTCAACACTGGGAGGAAGAATGGGGTTTTACGGTTTTTAGTGACAGAACGGAAACGTCCTCTGCAGTGGTCAATTTGTCTGTTACACATGAATGAATTGCCCCTCCAGTATGTCTTTCAATCTCTCGATGGAGAAACTTCGGGACCTCGTGAATACTCTGACAGTATAGGAAAACTATTGGAGTGAGTCTTGCGAAAATTTGCCAGTAATCCATTTTGTTCCTATTCATACCACTCTACTACAATTAGATGCTGCCGTTATAAGGGACCTTAGCAGTGATCAAAAGTACTTATACGAAATTTGTCATTAAGTTTCTAGTGGAAAGTGCTCGATAGATTTAGCAACTCGTAATCCGGGTAAATTATAACATGCACGATGGGTTACAAAGGCAAATCATATATTGCGTGTTTACGTCGGAAGTGAAAATCTGTCTTTGATTTTAAGATCTTTGGATGAATTTGTGGTAAAAGTTTATGCGCCAGTGTGGTTTAATATTAAAACAAAGCCATCGTGTACTGAAGGAGCAAGACACGTCTTTAAAATGATTTAATTGTCACGATACCTGAGCAACGAGTTAAAAGCCGTCATTGATCCTGTTATCAAAAGAAATTCGTATTTTTGTCATCCGGAGAACCTTCTCCTAGCAATGCTTTTTGATGATCGTCCTGCCATAAGACAACTTGCCTTACGCAGAATGTTGAAGACGCGCACAAAAATACCTACTTTGAACACGAATGTAAGAGAATTTCTAATTCCTGATTTAAATTTCAATGCTAGTGAATATTATGAACTTATTGATTGGCAAAATTATTCGGTTACAATTCCTCCCCTTTTATGTGCGACAACTGATGAGGATATTAGAAAATGTATTAATGGTGAAGAAATTTTTTCAACAATTTTTTTGTCATTTTCTTGTCATATTCAAGCAGTAGAAAGATGTGTGAAGGTTGTAACAGAAGCTTCCAATTCTGTCCTCGGCTATGACTCCAGAAATGGATTTGTTCGGGCAAGGATTCATTCAAGAGCCATATTATCTCGATTTAACACTAAGGCGCAATACAGTGCATAATTTTTTTAGGAATTTAAAGACAAGTAGCAGTTTAATTTCCATTTAATAGTCTAGGATATAATATTTGGTTGAACTTTTTTCAAAGACAACCTGTTTATTTAGTAAATGGTTTGTTTTCTATATTAGAAATTTTTATTGTTTTCTATACTAAAAGTTTTTATAAAATAATGGATTTGTATTTTCTTGTCTTTTAAATGTAGAAGACTTTTTGAAACTATAAAATTTGGTAAAAAGCCTAATAGTCATTAATATATTTAGCTTCCGCGCTATTACATTAAAAAAAATTATTATTTTTTTTGTTTCGCCCTGTACAACCCTGAAGATCAAATAGTAGAAAAAAATATAAAAAAACATGGTACTCCTCTTTGCAGTAAGCGACTTATCCGCGCTATTACATTAAAAAAATTATTATTTTTTTTGTTTCACCCTGTAGAACCCTGAAGATGAGATGGTTGAAAAAAAGTAACTTTTCTGCGCTATTACATTTCGAATAAAAATAAAAAAAAATCTTCATGTTTCACTCCACCCTACTGTACATAATTTCATACAAACCGCTAGTATAATTGCGCTTGGGTTTTGCTAACACATACAATTTAAGTCTGTATATGTGACGTTTGTTTTTCATATATATTTGAAAAGATAATTTATCACGCCACAATACCACACTTTAAAAGTGGTCTAATTTTATAGAGTCTATCTTCTATTATACCCTCTTCTGGATTTTTGGCAAAATGTAGACATCTCAAAACAAGCAAGTAGCGATCTCGGCTCATATTATTATTGAAACGTAGGCTAAAACATACAGATTTTCCCTCTAAAATAGTTACAGTGCATCTGATATGCGACGGATGTGGGGAACAAAACAAAAATTCGACACTTGTATTTATGTGTCAAACATGGCTTGCTAATGATGCACCTATTAATATTAATAAAATTGAACTTATGTATCCATTTACAGAGCACAGCTTTTTACCAGCAGATTGAGTTTTTGGTATTATTGAAAAAGCGATAGGAAGAAAAAAACAACAATAATTCAACCCTAAGAATATTTTGATATATTTTCTGAATGTTGGCATTTTTAAATCAGCAAATCATCAAGAATTACAAAATTGCGAGGATATAGAATTATTGATCAAGGAGAGATGTTCTATAAATTCGACACTAAAACTGTACCTAATATCAGTAACGAAAAAAGGTAAAACAGTGACTGGTATAAATCCTGCGGTTTTACCTTCAGGTGTAAAGGCCAAAGAAGCAAAACTTAAAGATGTAAACGAGCTACCAAACAAACATTTTGGTACAAACTGGAAGCAAATGCAGGAGCTAGAATTCCATGCCAAAGCTTTAAACGAGAATGAGCAAAATACGCAGGATTTGAATGATCCAGTCTGCGAACATACGGAATTTATTCATAGTTTTCTTGTGTAATATATTAAGATAAAATAAATCCTTTTTCTAAATGAGTATTTTCTTCTGTTTTATTATCCAATACCCATATATTTTCTACAATCACATATAGATATTTAGGGAGATAAAATTGAGCAGTTTGGATGCAAAAATAAACATTTTCAATTTTTATTCCTTTTTCTCTAGTTTACTCCTTATCCTATATTTTAAAAATTTATAACAGGTTAATTGATTTAAAAATCGACAGAAGAAAAAAAGTCTAAAATATATTAAAGAGTAAAGTTGTAAATTGTTTTTGTTTAAGTTTACTTAAAATGACATAAAGTGGAAATGTCCGGTTTTTAATCTGGACATATCAATTGTTAAAATTGTTTATTTTTATGAGTTTCCATAGCAAAATAATATTCTTTATTCATTTTCGTTGCTTTCAATAAATTTGGAACAATAGTACATTGTTTACCGGGTAGGAAAAGCTTAACATTCCTGGACGACCGTGAAGATTGCTAAGTCAAGGCGCAAGCCGAGACTTAGCAACACAGAGTCCAGGAATGTGGCTTTTCCTACGAGGTAAACATACTATTTTTCCGCAAATCGTTTAAAATTCGACAGATATTGATTGATTTAAAAAAAAAACGCGATAATTTTATTCCCAAATAAATGGTGCTTTGAAATTCCTAATAAAATTACTTGGGTTACTATGGAAACGTATTGAGGTTGAATTGTCAAACTTGACGCTTATAAATTTAATTGCTGGTGTTCTCGAAAGTAAAATGATAAGTGATGATGAAATTTCCATTCCTGAGGTTTTCAAAATGACTTGATGTTTTCAAAATATAAATTAATTCCTTATAAGCAATGTGTTTTCTATCATTTATGTAGAACACTAACAACTGTACGGAAATATCATTTCCTTACAGTAAGGAAATGACATTTCCTTACAGTAAGGAAGTCCTGACTTTTTTTTCAAGAAATTTTGACAGGAATGACAAAATTTCCTGGCGATTTGCGGAAAATAAATTTTTGTTGAAAGCAGTAAACTATTTTACAAACGAAAACAATAAAAAAAATTTAAGTAGATAGGTAACTTCTAATGCAGAGTTGACCCTAATTTTATGCTTGGCAGTGTATATTGATACACTGAATTTACAATACAGAATCGTTTAAAAAGCGCTCCGCAGCTTCATCTATTACTTGATAGATGGCGTCACCATATAGTAAAACCGTAAAACTTTTGATAATATTTTCTATTTTACAACAATGTATTTTATGTACTCAATTAACCAAAATTATAGTTAATATTCGTTGCCTTAGGCTCATTAATTGTAAAACTTTTATCATGATCTAAAAAACCATTTAAATTACCTACAAAATAATTATAAAACAATTTTAAAATATGTAAACTAGGATTAAATCCGTTAATCTCATAACATAAAAAATCTAGAAAGATATTTATTTCACAGTCGCGTCATAAAATGAACAATGCTTAATTTGCATTATTTTGCTTTTTGTTTACGATTTATGATCAAGATTAATAAATTGTTATTGAAATGGTTAATGGTTTCAATTGGAGTATAGACAATTTTTATTTGATTAAATAATTTTAATTGTTTTCTATTAAAATACAATGTAGTTTTGTGTTGTACACATTATATCAATATGTTATTGCATTTTTACCTACCTACTAGTCTAGTAGTCAGAGATTTGACCCCTAAAAATTATACGAACAAGCTGAATTTTGTCGAGAATATCAATTTTGAGATCCCAAAAGATGCGCACGTCACGGGAAATGCCTCCAAGAAGACGGTTTTTGGTGTCATTTATAGCAGAAGTTAGGTACTTTTGAAAAACATACTAAAAACATACTTTTAGTGTAATTTAAACAGAACGGTTTTAAAAGTTTTAGATCATTTCTAATGTGTTAGTTTAAATGTAGGGTTTTTTAAGCATATTTTAAATCCCTCACATTTGTTGCCAAAACTTAAGACCATTTAACATTGTAATTCCGTTTAGCCCTATTTTTGTAACATATTGAATGGCCTATAAGGGCTTATCCGTTATTAACTCTTAAACGCCCAACAATATGTAGGTTCAACCTAATGTTAGAAATTGATTAAACTTAAGAATAATATGCTTACTAAACACAGCATTTTCTGTCATATTAATATTAACTATGTATAAACCTTACAAAACTAACGATATATTAAAAAAACAAAAAAAAAAGTTCCAGCTGTTCTCCGTGTGTAGAGGTTTACTCCCCGGCTCTGGAACTCAATTTAACAATGTATGTTACCTGAAGTCACATTTAATTTAATACTAAACATCACAGTTTCTTAACAACAAGATGTATAATCTTTTATAACTATATGTAATTTAAAGGGTTTTTACCCATGTATTTTGGTGGCTCAGGCATTTTAACCTAGCGATTTTAAATCTGAGGATGGACTGTTTAGTCCGAAAACGTTTGTTTTTTGATGTAGCCCTTTAAGGTTTTTTTTTTGTGAAACGTGGTATACAGCCAGCTACAGGAATTGTTTTCTTTGTGGATTTTATTAAAAAAACAGTCTGAAATAAGAAGGCTAATTCAACTCCCAATGTTCAACTGCAGCATCTCTGCAGCTCAAACAGAGATTGTTTTTTTCACAGTGTTTACCACATACATATATTGCACTTTGCTTACATGATGGTTGTCTTTGACAGTTTTTCTACATCTTCGGTTCTACTGGTAGCTTCTTTGACTTAAATGAAACATCGCATTTTTGTAGTGTGAGGTCTATCATCAGATTTAGCTTCAATTACGGATTTTTTGCATTACGCAAGTTTTTGCTCGAAGATAGCCTTCATTTCAGCTACAATGTGAAGATGTAAGAGCCTTTTATAAGTTCGATGCCTAGCTACTGGAGGAAAAGAAGCCTTCTTTTACGTTTTTTTATATTCCATTCTGGGTGGTTAAGTGTAAATAAGGAAAAAACATTAAGGGAAGCAATGTCTAATAATGTAAAGAATTAGGTCTATTTTATCGACTGCACACTTGGTGACTTGGTCTCATTATAGAATAGATTTATATCAGTTTTATTCTTTGCATCGTTGCTCCACCACATCACCACGTCGCCACCATGTTATGTAGATCAGAAAGTTAGTGTTTTTGTGGCCTTTTTCCTAGGAACATAGGAGAGAAGGGTAACTGGTGGAGTTCCGAACTGGAAATCCGTAAAGGGAAATATAAATGAGTATAGTTCCTATCCTGGGTTATTTTAATACCGTCAGTTATATGTTTAATAACGTCAGGTATATATTTGCGGTTTTGTTGAATTGTAAAAACCATGGTGAGTCCGAAATCATTATATAGTTCTTTTGCTAACTCTTCGGAAATATAATAGCGATCTGAAGTAACGTTGCGGCATGTATTCTTTATTGGTTCCACTAGACCCTTTACATTACCCTTTGGTCGTTCAGACTCTGGTCTTTCCCACATTTCCAGAATAAACCTTAATTTTCAGAACGTAACGAGATTTAAAATTTGCTAATATTCGACTGAAAATCCCATACTTTCCTGGTTTATCTCACGAAAACTTCAAAAGAACACCTTTTTCTAAACAGGGACAGCTTTTAAAACTTTTAACAAATGTCCAAATCCGTTTCTACTCATGGTACCAACGCAGATAGCCCAGACAAATTATTTTCACTACAAATCATGGCAGTTCTGCATAGTATCCACATTCAAACCCATCAAAATTAAAATACCAGTAAAAACCTGTAATTCAGATTTGTCGATTTTCTCCACATTCTTCCTTTCAACCTAATTAGTGTGCATTTTGTCATCGTGGAGACATTTTAAAAGTGACTGTGTAATAGACGTAACGATAACTTCGTTACCAACACTTTCTCATTCTTGGAAGATATTCTGCTTCGATCGTCTACTAATTCTTGGAGGGTGAGCCAAGTATGATCTACCTGTTTTACTTACATACTGATGCACAGGAGTCACATCCGAGTTGTTATTCTAGAAATAATTAGTTTCAAAATCTTCGTTGTGGTTATACAATCTTTTGTTTCGCTTACATTGGAATCATTATCGTCATATGTAATGTTTAAATGTTTAGCACAATTCTGTATCTTCTCTATTTCCAATTTCAACTTGCTTTCTGAAAAAACTTGCTCATTTTGAATCAGTTGCGTTCACTACTTTTAAGCACAATATATAAACAAGCACTAACAGCTTTATTTAGACGGAAAGTTATTAAAACGGAAGATCTATTAACAACATAAGATATGCACATGACACCGTGAATATGGCAAGCTCTGCTGAACAACTCCAGTTACTGCTAAACAAAATAAACAGTTTCTGTGAAAAATATGGACTAAAAATTAATATAAAAAAGACCAAATACATGATAATAATAATAAAAAAACAAATATACCAACAAACATACATTTGGGAAACGTAGCGATAGAAAGGGTTGATAAATACAGTACCTAGGAACCTGGATTTCAGACAATAATGATCAAACAACTGAAATAAGAGCTATGATAGAAATAGCAAGAAATGCGTTTGTAAAAATAAAAACAATTATCTGCAACAAAGATCTTAGATTAGAACCGAGAGTGCACTGAGATTCTACGTGTTTTCGATACTGCAATATGGACTTTAAAGCTGGGCATTGAAACAAGAACACATAAATAAGTTACAGTCCTTTGAAATATGGTGTTACAGGAGGATACTTCGAATAGCATGGACACAGAAGAAAACTAACACGGAATTGCCAGAAATGGGCAGAGAATGCGAAATAATAAACACAATAAAAATAAAAACGTTACAATATCTGGGACACGTAATAAGGGGACAGCGATATGAACTGCTAAGGCTGATAATACAGGAAAAGATAAGAGGAGGAAGGAGTATAGGAAGAAGGAGGGTATCATGGTTGAAGAATTTAAGGGACTGGTTTAAATGCAGTTCTATAGAACTCTTTAGAGCAGTAGTAGATAAAGTAACACAGTTGCAGAAAGGTTTAGAATTAATCTAAAAAAGCTCGTGGCTAAAACTAAAGTAGGGAGGATACAAGTATCCCGTTTGAAAGATCCATCAACAAAAGAGCAAGTCACACTAAAAATTAAAGAAGAGCTCACCAAAATAGAAATCATTCCTACTGAAGATGCGAACAGGAAATGGCATATATTAAAAGATGCTCTTATACGCACATGTGAGACAACACTAACACCTAAGCTGATCAAGAACAAAAGTGAATGGATTACCGATGAGATTCTGGATCTCATGAAAGCAAGAAGATCCTATAAAACCAAAGACAAAAACATGTATAATATTATACACACAGAAATTTGGAGAAAGATCAGAGATGCAAAGAAAAGATGGTATAGTGACAGATGCGAAGAGATTTAACAGTTAGTGAAGAAACATGATAACTTAAACCTTCACAAAAAAATTAGGGAAATAACAGGCACCAATATTAAGAACAAACCAAACATACTGCTGGATAAAAACGGCAAAATAATTATAGACGTTGATGAAAGGCTTAAAACATGGCAGGAATATATTCAAGAGCTATTTAAAGACGAACGGACTGAGATAGTACTAAAGCAGGAAAAGTTCGACAACTGCCCAGACATAAGAAGAAGATGAGGTATTACAGGCGATAAAGCGAACGAAGAATAACAAGGCAACAGGCCCTGACGAAGTACCTGTAAATATAATACGGTTAATAGAAGAACAGCAAATTGGAATATTGGCCTACTTATTCAATACAATATACAGTACAGGAATCATTCCCAGAAATTGGCTGATGTCAACATTCATAACACTACCAATAAAACCAAATGCAAAAGAGTGCCAAGACCACCGGATAATAAGTTTAATGAGTCATACGCTCAAAATATTTTTAAAAATTATACACCGGAGAATACACAACAAACAAACAGAAGGAAGCCCTGTTCGCTGTGAATGTACTTGTGCAAAGGTGCATGGATGTTAATCAGCCAGTATATATGTGTTTCTTGGATTACAACAAAGCCTTCGATAAGGTCAGACACAACCGTCTTATCGAATTACTTGAAAAGAAAAACTTAGATATGAGAGACATCAGGATCATTAGCGCTATCTATTATAATCAGATCGCTGTGGTAAAAGAGAACAACGTCTTTTTAAATAAAATACAGATTGAGAGGGGCGTCAGGCAGGGATGTGTCCTGTCTCCTACTTTGTTTAATTTGTATTAAGAGGAAATAATTCAGGAAGCACTAGAAAAACTAACTATGGGAATAAAAATTAATGGCCGACCAATCAATAATATACGGTTTGCCGACGACACTATTTTATTAGCGGAATGTCTTGAAGATTTACAACAAATGGTTGACAGAGTGGTAAAAGTCAGTGAAGAAAACGGACTGTCCCTTAACACAGAAACGACACAATTTATGGTAATTACAAAAGCCCAACAGCACCAAGAAAACATAACAATACATGGAGAACAAATTAAAAAAGTTGAAAAATATAAATATCTGGATACAATAATTAATGAAAATAATGAGTACATAGAAGATATTAAATCAAAAAAAGGGCAGGCAAGAAATTCTTTCAACAAACTGAAAAAAGTACTCTGCAGCAGGGACATTTCAATTTCTTTAAAGGTAAGACTTCTGAGATGCTACGTGTTCTCCGTATTATTTTATGGGTTGGAGGCTTGGACTTTAAAGAAAGATGTTTCAGACAGTCACGATACATGATACACGATACATACGATGACAGATAGAGTCACGAATTTTGAGGTGTTGAGAAGAATGGGAAAATATAAAGAGGTCTTAAATACAGTTAAAGTCACAAAACTGCAATATCTGGGACATGTTATGAGGGGCGAGCGTTATAACTTGTTCCAATTAATAATGCAAGGAAAAATATAGGGTAGAAGGAGTCGCGGAAGAAGACGCATCTCCTGGTTGAATAATTTGAGAGCTTGGTTTAACTGTACTTCTGCTGATCTCTTTAGAGCAGCGGCGTCGAAAGTGCGAATTACCATGATGGTTGCCAACCTTCTTAGAGGAGATGGCACGTGAGGAAGAAGAAGAAGATAAAGTAAAGATAGTGATGATGATATCCAACCTCCGATTGGGAGATGGCACTTATAGAAGAAGAACTCATATGAATAAGATAATGTGATAAAATATTTAGTTTAATGACCAAATAAAAAAACCCCGATGTAAGATTCTATAAGATTCCATTTTCTGAAAGAAGTTAGAATATTTCTCTTCCATAGAAAAATATGGTTTGGTTATTATATCATAAAGTCAACTCCTTAATTATAAGACTACTTAAATAGTTAATTTGAACGAGTTGATAAATCAATAGTTGTTAAACATATTCTTTTATTTTTTCTACCTTAAATTTTATTCACCTCTCATTTAAAGGATTAGTTATATGTACATACATACGTCTATGGTGGTATCACTATAATACATTACATTGATTAAAAATTACGTGTAAATTTTTAGAGGACACACAGTACATGATAAAAATAATACTGATATTTTCAAAGACCTCGCAAAATCTAGGAAGTGCATGTGAAGTTCATTTAACATAATGTACTTCTACTTTCTTATCTAAGATCACGCTTACGTAGTAAAGAAATGCATTATTTAAACGCTAATTAAACAATCAGCAGGCAATAGTTTTTCTATATTGTTTATATTTTTAATCATTGACTTGTGGAGGTTAGTCGAAAAGCAATAAAACTTGATCACTGTTGATAAAAATAGAAACCGAAAGGTCGAAAATAATTTGCAAAAATTACGGCTACTTTATAAATTATATATTGAATTTTAGGTAATTTCAGAGTTCACATTTTCTATGTGAAAAAATAATAAGAGTTAAGGCCCATTTTTTTGGCATTGGTATATTAATAAGTATATTGGAGTACCAATTTGTACAGGAATAATCCACAACTATGATTAACAATACTCATTCTTACAGAAAAATGCTGAGAATATCATGGACAGCAAGGATCACGAACAAGGAAGTTCTAGGAAAAATGAAGAAGGAACCAGAGATTGTGTTTACGATCAAACGCATAAAACTGCAATATCTGGGACAAGTTATGAAAAATCAGCACCGCTACTCCCTGCTACAGTCTATATTGCAAGGTAAAGTCAAAGCTAAGCGGCTGTATTTGCATGAAGCCTTTTTGGAGTAAAGCAGGGAATATTCCGTCCTTACTAGGAGATTTAAAGGGTTTAAAGCTTTTAACTGCCCATTCGATTTTATTTTGTGTAAAGATTTTTTCTGCTAGTTGCCTGCTGGATCTGTTTAGGCCCCTTGGAGCCTCTGCCAGCTGCATACTTTGCGGTTCATCTTCTTGTATTTTTTGAGATCCAGGAAAATGGATCTTCAACAGCTCTCTAGTAGTTTCCGTTAAACTCTCGGTATAGTCACCAATCGGCTTTTTGATCAGTCCGGTTTCATTTGTGTGATCTTTTGAGAGAACCTTTTGGAGTCGTTGTGCAGGGGCTAATTCTGTTATACCTTCGCACATTTTAGTCCACGAAATTGTCTTTGATTTTCTTAGTTCTTAATTGTATTCAGTAAGGACATTCCTGTAGGAGTCCTAACTTCCTGTAGGTTTTGCCCTATTGAAGAGTTGTCTGACCTTTTTTCTAAGTTTAGTTAACTCTTTATTCCACCAGGGAACATCCCTTTTTCTTGTGTCTTTTTCTGCATAACATAGTATTTGGATTTCTTCGTTCTCCATTCTGTATACATAACCTTTACATACTGCTTGTATTATTTCGTTTATTATTATATTAAAGAGAAGTGGGCTTAATGAGTCACTCTGTCTGACTCCGCTTTGTACTGGTATACACTGTGTTAGTTTTCCATTTATCTTTGCCTGTATTCAATTATGTTGCTGTTGCCTGTTGAAAAGTCATGGACCACCATAAAAGAATCATTTGATGAGTTGAACAACACTTTTCTACTCGAGAGTAAAACAACTACCAAGAATGAGTGGATGACAGAAGAAATATTAGAGATGATGGAACAACGCAGGCAGTGTAAGATCAGGCAGGACGAAATAGGATACCGAAATATACACAGTCAAATTCGTAAAGAAATTATAGCGGCGAAGGAGATCTGGATGACTACACTTTGCGCCGAGGCTGAAAGCCTATATAAACTTGGCGACAGCTTCAATCTTCAAGAAAATTAAGGAAATTGCTGGTGTCTTCAAAAAAAAAAAACAAGTCACTGGTATACATAATGACCAAAATGAATTAATAACGGACCCTAGCGATATACTTAATACTTGGAAAATGTACACAGCCAATTTGTTCAATGATGACAGAACACAAAAACCACCACAACTGGGAGACCATTTGTATGGCCCAAGTATTTTGAAAGCTGAAATTGTACACGCTATCAAACTATTAAAAAGTAACAAAACTCCAGGACCAGATGATATGTACGCAGAAACAATCAAGTTACTTAATGAAGAAAACCTAGACATTATTGTCAAGCTCTTTAACGACATCTACGATACGGGCCAGACTCCAAAAGATTGGCTTCGATCTACATTTATTGCCCTACCAAAAACACCACGTGCGAACTTCTACAAGGACCACCGACTAATAAGCCTAATGAGTCACTTTTTAAAACTTTTCCTGAGAATACTTCACACTAGATTGTTTAAGAAATGTGAAGAGGTCAGCGGATGGAGTCAGTTTGGTTTCAAAAATGGACTTGGCACGAGAGAAGCGATCTTTAGTATGCAAACATTGATTCAGAATTGTTTAGATCAAAGAAAGGATGTTTTTATCTGTTTCATCGATTACGAGGAAGCATTCGATAATGTAAAACATGAATTGATGATAAAATACCTACAAGAGTTGGGATTGGATGCAAAGGATATAAGAATCATCGCCAATCTGTATTGGAATCAGATAGCAACAGTACGTCTTCAAAATTTCAACGAAACAGAAGATTTCTCCATTAAAAAAGGAGTAAGGCAAGGTTGTATACTGTCCCCAATGCTGTTCAATTTATACGTAGAAAAAGCCTTCGCAGAAGCAGTGGAGGACTCTAATAAGGGTATTAAAGTTAACGGCATATTTATTAATAACATCAGGTATGCCGACGATACAGCCATAGTGGCAGATAACATCGAAGATCTTCAATGCCTTTTAAATGATCTAACTCTTGCAAGTGAAGCTCGGGGTTTGAAAATAAATATCAAGAAGACAAAATCAATGATTATAAGTAGAAATGATTACCCCAACGCAAAGATATATGTCTCTGGAGAAGAAATCGAACAAGTCAGGCAATTCAAATACTTGGGATGTTTGCTGAATGAGGGTTGGGACCCCGAGAATGAAATAAAGAGCAGAGTTGAACAAGCCAGAAATGCTTTTTTGAGGCTTCGTAAGTTTCTGACTGATCGCAAATTGGACTTTAATCTCCGATACAAGATGCTTAAATGTTACGTGTGGCCTGTTCTCCTGTACGGAATGGAAGCATGGACGTTAAAGGCCAGTTCCATTAACAAACTTGAAGTGTTTGAAATGTGGTGCCTGCGTCGAATGCTCAGAATATCATGGACGGACAGGGTCAGAAATGAGGAAGTACTCAGAAGAGCGGGCTTACAGGATAGGGAACTTTTTAATTATGTAAAAAGTAAGAAGACTGAATACTTGGGGCACATTATACGAGGAGAACGATACACTTTTCAGCAACTGATTCTCGAAGGGAAAATAGAGGGTAGGAGAGGTCTCGGACGTAAAAAAAATGTCATGGCTGCGCAATATTCGACAATGGACAGGAATCCACAGCTATGAAATGCTTCGCAATGCTGCTAAAAACAGAATTATTTAAACCAGAATATTTAACATCTCACCTGACAGGACGATGTACGGTGGACGCCTACGCAGAAATGCACGGCACCTTAAGAAGAAGAAGAAGTATTCAATTATGGAGGTAGATGTTCTTGATAGTTTGTATACTATTGACTGGTATGTTTCTTTTATACAGTAGGTGTAAGACGTCTTCGACTTGGATGCGATCGACAGTCTTTGTCAGGTTTATAAAACATAGATATGCTAGTTTATTGTATTCGATGGCCTTTTTTGTGATTTGTCTTAGTACAAATACGGTGTGTATGTTCCGGATCGTAATCCTTGTTGTTCATCTGATAAAGTTGTAATTTATTGATTTTATTGGTTAGGACTTTTGTGGTAAGCTATATTCAACCGTTACGGATTCGGTGATAAACATATGATATAACAATTATCTGGAATTAAAAACAAAGAGTATACACAGAATGTATTTAGCCAATACTTATACACGCGATTTAAGTAAGAGCTAATACAAATTATAAACAATATTGAGAACCACAACACGAAGAAGTTGATGGAACTTAGTACGAAAGAAACATATAAAACAATATTGTTTGACATACTACGATGTGGGAAAAAAAAAGATCTGGAACCAACACATAACAAGAATGGAGTATGATAAAATAGTCAAGATTCTAAGATAATAATTATAATTCAACTCCAAGATTCGTAAAATTGTTAAGCTTCTCTAACAGTTCTAGACAGCCTGGTTGACCAACTTAGTCGCAACGGTTTCTACATAATAGCCTATCATGTAAAGCGGTAAGTTTAAGAATACACTTTATGAGAAATTACAAGTTGCTCCCAGACTAATAGAAATATGACGTAAGAGACAATCTCTATCTGTCTATATATACAGCCCTTGCTGTCCAATATTGGACATAGGCTTCCTCTTCCTTTTTCACGTCTCTGTATTGTAGGCAGTTTGTATCCACTTTGAGCCTGCGTGTTTCTTCAAGTCATCTGACCATCTCATTTGTGGCCTTCCTCTTTTGCATTTATAACTATATGGTCTCTAGTGTATAATCATCTTATTGCATCTGTCGTCTTTCTGTCTTATGGTATGTCCATCGAACTTTCACTTAAGTTTTGCTATTTGTTACTTTTGTTTTGTTGCGGATTCAAGTATTTCTTTTCTTGTCTGATAGCCTGATGTTCAGCATTTGCCTTTCCATGGCTCTTTGAGTCTTTGCTATTTTTTCCATGTTTTCCTTTGTAAACGTTCGAGATTGAGAACCGTAGGTGAGAACAGGAAGTATACATTGGTTGAAGACTCTTGTTTTTAAATATTGGGGATATTTTCTATTTTTTAGGATATAGGAAAGTTTTCCGAAGGATAATCAAGCCAACCGTATCCTTCTTTTTATTTCTCCGGTCTGATTTTCTTTATTTAATTTAACTAGTTGTCCCAAATATACATATTTTTTTACTTGTTCTATAGTTGGTCATAATTTTCGTTTTATTATAATTCATTTGTATACCTATTTTTGTTGATTCGCTATTTAATTCATCCATTATATTTTGTAATTCTTCCCTTTTATCTGCTGTTAATACAATGTAGTCTGCATATCTCAAGAGATTAAAGTATTGGCCATTTATGTTAATATCCCGTTTTTCCCATTGTAATTTCCTCATAACCCAAAACTTAATTGAATAGGGTAATATAGTGGGTATATATATATATATATATATATAATATATATATATATATATATATACAAACAACACAGTTTATTAGGGTTGCAGTCAGAAATATTGGCCGGGATGTTAAAAAAACACTCTTTTGACTTTTTGTCGAGCTTTCGGAATGGTTTTATTCCTTTTTCAAGACACTGCAAAAGACAATTATGTAAATATTTAAAAAATATCACAATTCTTCAGTGTAACTTACTAGTCGTTGAGATTATTTTTGAAAGCATTGAACACTCAACATTTATACTAAAATATACAACACAAAATATACCACACACATTAAAATATACAATTGTGGACAAAATACATCATAAAATCTTTAAAAATATTTGTTGGAAAAATAGTAAAGCCCGATTGATGGCATGTTTTACTGGTGTATATCAACTCATACAGAGAATGGAAAGAAAAAACAGTGTAATTAATATGTAATTAGGTGTAAATTGGTGTTATCTTTCTTTACAAGAAATATTAGATTCCTTTCTTAGGTGTCTATACTTTTTTAAACCTGTCTTAATGGTATGCAACATATTATACAGAGGTGTAATTTTTGTACAGGTAAATATTTATTTTATTTTCGGTGTTTTTCTAGTAAATAACAATAAATGTTACTTAATTTGTCTATATCGGACTTTTTATTGATACAAGATGTGCTAGATTTTATGAAACACATTTCCAAAAAAACACGTTTTAAATGGTTCTTTTCTTTTGCCAAAATACAGGAATCATCGAACTTGAACTCATGTTTTAGAGTTAGTGCATGTTCTGTCAATGCACATGCATTGATTTTTTTGGTTTTTATGTCACTGCGATGTGATATCACCCTGCTGTGAAAATTACGAGATGATTCTCCTATGTAAATTTTATTACAGTTACTACACGGTATAGAATAAACAACATTCGATGACTCCTGTATTGTGAAAGGATCTTTTGTCTTTGTGTAAAGCTTCGATACTGTTTTCACATTTTTGGTTGTAATTTTTAAGCCACTAACATTTTTAAAGATGTTCATTAGCTTAGGTGTCAAAAATGGAATATAGGGTAGGCAACCATAAGTTATTTTAGATGGTAATATTGATGCGTTATGTGTCAATGTCAATTGTCGGATCTCATTGTTATGAAAATTTTGGTTGACAGAAACTTGTGAAGGAAAAGGAGAACCGAAAATGAGTTTATTTAACAGCCCTATGGGATAAGAATTCTCTTGTAGTATGGATCTCAACTTTTTTAGTCCCTTGTCTCTGAATTCTATGTGTGACAAATTGATAACCCTAGTTTTTAAAGCCATAACCAAGTTTGTTTTCATCTTAGATGGATGTTGAGAATAAAAGTTTATGAAACGGTTACTGAAACAAGGTTTACGATACCACTCCGTCTTTAGCATGCCATCATTGCCACGATGGATTAGCATGTCTAAAAAAGGAATCATATTATCAGCCTCTCTCTCAACCGTAAACTTTAGGTGTTCACATTGGGCATTAAAAGTGTTTAAAACATCAGTTACCTTGTTTTCAGGGACCGATAGAATCAAATCATCTACATAACGTTTAATAAATGGTATGTGAAAAGGTATGTTTTCTTTACATGTTGTTATAAGTTCATCCAAAACAAAATTACATAGTATGGGGGATATTTTACTGCCCATTGGAGTGCCAAAAATTTGTTTAAAAAAATTACCATTGAATACAAAGATGTTAGAATCAAATATAAATGTTAAAATTCTTATGAAATCATCTAAACTGATCTTAGTATGTGGAGAGATGTTGTTCCAGTTATTTTTAATGCTGTTAAGAATAGCATCTAGTGGTAAGTTTGTAAACAGTGACACAACATCTAAACTAATCAATATATAATTATTTGGAACTTTAACATTGTTAATGAAGTTACTAAATGAAAAAGAATCTCTAATATAGAATTCATTGGATTCATTGTAGGAAATTGTGAGAATATCTGTAAGGTGTTTAGCAAGTTTACTATTAGGAGCATCAATGGAAGATACAATAGGCCTCATTGAAATAGTGGGTTTATGAACTTTAGGTAGTGTATAAAACCTGGGTGCAACTGCATTGTAAATTTTCAAGGATTTTGCAACTTCTGTTGTTATGGATTTAGAAGCAGCTAAATCCGAAACCAGCTTGTTCGCCTTTTGTTGGAGGGTGCACACCGGACTGTTCTTAAGTTTTATGTAACTTTTTGTGTCATTTAATAAACTATTACTTTTTTCAATGTAATCATTTTTATACATTGCCACTGTTACATTACCTTTGTCACTCCTAACGATGTAAATGTCTGGATTTGATTTCAAAAATTGTTTACACTCATTATATATTGTGTTCAAAAAATGTCCTTCTTTACTTGTTTTGTGTAAAACAAGTAAAAAAGTGTGTAAAACTTTTACACAAAACAAGTAAAGAAGGACATTTTTTGAACACAATATATAATGAGTGTAAACAATTTTTGAAATCAAATCCAGACATTTACATCGTTAGGAGTGACAAAGGTAATGTAACAGTGGCAATGTATAAAAATGATTACATTGAAAAAAGTAATAGTTTATTAAATGACACAAAAAGTTACATAAAACTTAAGAACAGTCCGGTGTGCACCCTCCAACAAAAGGCGAACAAGCTGGTTTCGGATTTAGCTGCTTCTAAATCCATAACAACAGAAGTTGCAAAATCCTTGAAAATTTACAATGCAGTTGCACCCAGGTTTTATACACTACCTAAAGTTCATAAACCCACTATTTCAATGAGGCCTATTGTATCTTCCATTGATGCTCCTAATAGTAAACTTGCTAAACACCTTACAGATATTCTCACAATTTCCTACAATGAATCCAATGAATTCTATATTAGAGATTCTTTTTCATTTAGTAACTTCATTAACAATGTTAAAGTTCCAAATAATTATATATTGATTAGTTTAGATGTTGTGTCACTGTTTACAAACTTACCACTAGATGCTATTCTTAACAGCATTAAAAATAACTGGAACAACATCTCTCCACATACTAAGATCAGTTTAGATGATTTCATAAGAATTTTAACATTTATATTTGATTCTAACATCTTTGTATTCAATGGTAATTTTTTTAAACAAATTTTTGGCACTCCAATGGGCAGTAAAATATCCCCCATACTATGTAATTTTGTTTTGGATGAACTTATAACAACATGTAAAGAAAACATACCTTTTCACATACCATTTATTAAACGTTATGTAGATGATTTGATTCTATCGGTCCCTGAAAACAAGGTAACTGATGTTTTAAACACTTTTAATGCCCAATGTGAACACCTAAAGTTTACGGTTGAGAGAGAGGCTGATAATATGATTCCTTTTTTAGACATGCTAATCCATCGTGGCAATGATGGCATGCTAAAGACGGAGTGGTATCGTAAACCTTGTTTCAGTAACCGTTTCATAAACTTTTATTCTCAACATCCATCTAAGATGAAAACAAACTTGGTTATGGCTTTAAAAACTAGGGTTATCAATTTGTCACACATAGAATTCAGAGACAAGGGACTAAAAAAGTTGAGATCCATACTACAAGAGAATTCTATCCCATAGGGCTGTTAAATAAACTCATTTTCGGTTCTCCTTTTCCTTCACAAGTTTCTGTCAACCAAAATTTTCATAACAATGAGATCCGACAATTGACATTGACACATAACGCATCAATATTACCATCTAAAATAACTTATGGTTGCCTACCCTATATTCCATTTTTGACACCTAAGCTAATGAACATCTTTAAAAATGTTAGTGGCTTAAAAATTACAACCAAAAATGTGAAAACAGTATCGAAGCTTTACACAAAGACAAAAGATCCTTTCACAATACAGGAGTCATCGAATGTTGTTTATTCTATACCGTGTAGTAACTGTAATAAAATTTACATAGGAGAATCATCTCGTAATTTTCACAGCAGGGTGATATCACATCGCAGTGACATAAAAACCAAAAAAATCAATGCATGTGCATTGACAGAACATGCACTAACTCTAAAACATGAGTTCAAGTTCGATGATTCCTGTATTTTGGCAAAAGAAAAGAACCATTTAAAACGTGTTTTTTTGGAAATGTGTTTCATAAAATCTAGCACATCTTGTATCAATAAAAAGTCCGATATAGACAAATTAAGTAACATTTATTGTTATTTACTAGAAAAACACCGAAAATAAAATAAATATTTACCTGTACAAAAATTACACCTCTGTATAATATGTTGCATACCATTAAGACAGGTTAAAAAAAAGTATAGACACCTAAGAAAGGAATCTAATATTTCTTGTAAAGAAAGATAACACCAATTTACACCTAATTACATATTAATTACACTGTTTTTTCTTTCCATTCTCTGTATGAGTTGATATACACCAGTAAAACATGCCATCAATCGGGCTTTACTATTTTTCCAACAAATATTTTTAAAGATTTTATGATGTATTTTGTCCACAATTGTATATTTTAATGTGTGTGGTATATTTTGTGTTGTATATTTTAGTATAAATGTTGAGTGTTCAATGCTTTCAAAAATAATCTCAACGACTAGTAAGTTACACTGAAGAATTGTGATATTTTTTAAATATTTACATAATTGTCTTTTGCAGTGTCTTGAAAAAGGAATAAAACCATTCCGAAAGCTCGACAAAAAGTCAAAAGAGTGTTTTTTTAACATCCCGGCCAATATTTCTGACTGCAACCCTAATAAACTGTGTTGTTTGTTTATATCGACAGTCAATAATATCCAGTATTTCTTATATATATATATATATATATATATATATATATATATATATATATATATATATAGGATAGTATATATAGTGGAATTTGGGTAATATAGTGTCAACCTGCCTGACTCCTCGACGTATCTTAATAGACCCCGTTTATTCAACTATTTTAATGAATGTTGTTGCTTGATCATATATATTGGAAATTAAGTCCGTATAACTATAGTCTATTATCCCATTTTGTAAAGAGTTCTTTACTGCCCAATGTTCCACCTTATCGAATGCTCTTTCAAAATCTACAAAAGGAACAATCACTATCAATAAATCCTATGAAGACAAAGATGGTTCTATTCATTAGAAAAAGATAGATCACGGGAAAAGAAGGAAGGATATCCCCAAGGATTCTAAACGTCTGGAGAGGTGAAATACCTTTGTGTTACCTTTAACAGAAAATTAACATTTTCTAACCACTTTGACGTTAGAACAAAAAGGGCATATATTACCTATGAGCAATGTCGACGAACAGTAGAATGCACCTGGGGACTTTTACTCAGAGCGATCGCCTGGATCTACACTACTGTCATTAGACCAATTCTAACTTATGGAGCTATTGCTTGGGTGCCCAAAGTGCTACAGGCAACAGCGATAAACAAACTAAAGCATATTCAGCGGATGGTTTGCTTAATATAACAGGTGCCGTTAAAACAGCATCAACTGCTGCAATGAAGTTACTCATTGGTATGACCCCTATAGATATATGTGTCAAAGAGGTGGCACTGGTGACAATAATGCGATTGCGCTCAATGGGTGCAAACTTTGAATGGGGCAATTGAGATGTCGTTTCTGGTAGGGAGAGCTGGATGCAATGTCACTGCTACAGGCAAGCTGCGATTCAATTAAACCTAAGTTTGTTTTCGACAAACCCTATAAATAAACGTGGCAAATGCGTATTCCATATACACCGATGGATACAAAATAAAAGAATGCTTACAATGCGGGATATACTTCAGACCGAAAGTCAATGGAGAGTCGTGAGTGAATAATTCAAGTTTCGGAGGGTAATAATATTATCCTGAGTTAATTGAGACAATAAAAATAGAGGCAATCGCATTTCTGACTAACTAGATAGGAAGACGGCAGGCCTAAAACTCGCAGGACCTGGTAATCTTTTTGGTTGGTCAACTACAACTATCGCGGAAATTGCCAAATATCACTTCTACATACAAACCATAAAAAGATAAGAAGATGGGTATCGATGTAGACTTGCACGGATAACAATAAGAAACCTCAAAAAGTCAGCATCAAATAAGTACTTAGGAATGACCAGCAAAAAACTACGCTTGGATGTTGGTTTCTAAACTGTTCATTGTCAACTGAGCAAACACCTCCATACGCTAGAGCTAGTAAATACACCTCTATGCTGTATGTGGGAACTATAACATGAAACTGTCAAAAATGTCCTATGTAAATATCCGGAGTTCTGATCTACATCTGCCTATATAAGAGAGATCTCTCCTGTTGTCTTGTCCGCCTTCCTGAAAATGGAGGATGACAATAAGTTACGGACGACAGCTCCTTAGGGGATGCACAGTGGGTCAATTGTGAGCCAAGTGCTGTAGGACTTTGTCCTCCTACTCTACTGAGACAGATACAGCATTCGAAAAAATTATCTGAAAAGTTAGAAAACTACTTTTCATATTTTATTTATAAAATAAATTATCATCAATTTTCACTTCACTTCATCAACACATAATATTTTCTTGAAAACACTGTAACCTTAACAATTCAAGAACTTTATTTCTTTGTGATAATAAAATATGCGTGAAATATTTTTAATAAAAAAATCCATAACTAATTCATTTCGATTAAAAAGCTTTTTCTTAACACTCTCCCAAGCCGAGCTCGTTCTTTGCGTTGCATTGTTATTGTTTATTTGTTGATTGTTTTCTTCCTCGCCTAGATTTTTCAATGTTAACTTCCTTCCGATTCTCTTCCTGGTATACCATTGCAATAAGGTAACAACAAGGACACTAGTTGTCACTATCATACAATTCATCGCCAGCGTTTTCACGAAATCCTTGCTTAATCAGTCGACTGTGACACTCTGTATAGGAAACAAACAATATTTCAAGTAGCAATGTCAAGTGGATGCACATACAGGGGCGCACGTACCATTAACAGGTATATTTGCGGGAAGATTAATACTTTACTAAAAATTACACCAATTAGTAAAGCGTAATTATTATTACTTTAATTTTTTTAATTGGTTACGTTACATGTAATGTTAGCGAGTTTCCGTTACCGATAAATGATTATAGAATATGAATAAATAAGAAAGAATATTAGAAGTATGACACCAGTTAATTTGAGGCGTTTATTTATCAACTCATGAATATTTTATTAAATTAAAAGTTGATTATTTAAACAATATATCCATGTTACAATTACTTATTGAATTATTTTGAAATTATAAAATTGAGTATATTTTCTTATCCAAAAACAAAGATAACACGAACAAAAACTAGATTATGTAGAAGAAATCCGATTCTTGGGTATGACGTTTGATAAAAAAATAATTTGGAAGACACATATACAACAGCTTAAAAAATCCTGTCTACCTGGTATAAATTTGCTACCATTACTTGCCTTTAAAACTAATGTGCTGATTCTTCTTCTTCTTCGCGTGCCATATCAGAATTATCCGACGTTGGCGATCACCATTGCGAAGGCTTCCCGATCTTTTGCAATATGAAATAATTGTCCTGCATTTGGTATCTGAAAGAAATTTGATTTCTTTCTACACCTCTACAGCCCTCTATTTTGCCTTTAAGGATCAGTTGCAATATTTTATATCGACTTCCCCTTACTATATGTCCAGATAAGACATGTTTAACAGTTTTTAGCAGTTCTCTATCTTTGATGACGCTTCTTAGTACTTCTTAATTAGTTTTAATTGCTGTCCAAGGTATCTTCAGCATTCGTCTATGAACCCACATTTCCAATTTTTCAATTTAGTTCATGATTGATACTTTTAGCGTCCACACTTCTGCACTATCCAGAAGTACGGACCAAACATAGCACTTAACAATTCTTTGCCTTAGTTCTAAACTAAGATGGTTATTGCAAAGAAATGACTTCATTTTCATAAAAGTACTTTTAGTCATTGTTATTCTACATTTTATTTCTATGTCTGGATCTAGTTGGTCCGTTATCACAGTTTCCAAACATGTCATTTCGTGAACTTTCTCAACTTGGACTGCGTTTAATTGAAGCTTTGCATCGGGATGTGGGTCACGACTAAACACTAAAAATTTGATTCTGTTTTTTATTTTAATGCCCATTTCCTCTCCTACTTCGTGAATACGATCAAGCAGAATTTGAAGACCTTCAATATTATCTGATAGAATTACTGTATCGTCTGTATATCTAAGCACATTAAGTAGTTCCCCGTTGATTTTTATTTCATTCATACATGGTTGTCTCTGAAGTGCCTTTTTAAATAACTGGGCCGAGTAAACATTGAACAATGTTGGCGACAAAATGTAACCTTGTCTGACTCCTCGTTCTATAGAGATTTCATCGTTGTAGTTACCTCCAATTTTTACGAGTGCAGTTTGATTCCAGTACAAATTTTTATTGACACGAATATCCTTGTCATCTATTCCGATATTTCTCAGTATTTGCATTAATTTTACATATCGAATGCTTTTTTGAAGTCCACGAAACATGCAAATACACCTTTTCTTGGTCACGGCATTTTTGTATTAGGATGTTAAGCGCAAAAAGTGCTTCCCTGGTTCCCATAGCATCTTTAAAACCAAATTGGGTATCTTCAAGATCTTCTTCGCATTTGAGTCTAATTCTGTTGTGAAGTATTTTGAGGAAAATTTTAAGAGTGTGGCTCATTAGGCTAATTAATCGATATTCTGAGCATTTTCTCGCATTGTGTTTGTTAGGTATTGCGACAAAAATAGATTTAAGCCAATTTGCGAGAATCACTCCGGTGTTATACGGAGTGTATACTGACTACGTAGCTATCGTCTACAACTCTTCCAAAAAACACATTGAAAGTCACTGGATATTATCTAAAATAAAGGTCTACGTATTTGTTTAGTTGTTTACTATACAAGCCCCATTTAAAGTTTCTATTGGGAAAGTTGAGAACTTCCTTTTTCTTTCAGAAGACAATATCTAAGCCTAAAACAAGCAGCAGCAGCAGTGTCATCAAACCAAAATAATCCAGTACTGCGTAACGTTTTTGCTGATTTTAACAAACACATCAAATTGGTTATTCTTTTTACTTTCGAATACAATCATACTTATCCAAATTAAATTTTTAATTTCCAAAAACCTACGATACCTCTTCAATACACAACTCTGCACCATGGACAATATATATTCCTGCTATCGAAAGAAGTCTAACAACTTAAGAAAATCAGAGATATCATTAATTGTCATTTAACAAAAGATTCATACACTATTAAACAGATATGGCAACACCTACAACGCATACCCATGCGTCAAAAAATAGAGACAGAGTTGGAACAGCATTTTATTTGGAAGACTCCTTAGTTAGTTTTAAATTGTCGTCAATTACAACCATCTGTTAGGCTGAATTATTCGCAATTCTAAAAGCACTGTCGTTAGTACAAAACAAAACACAGAAAGATGTATAATAATCACAGATTCTCTAAGTTCATTGTCCTCGCTGATTCAATCGTATTGTGATAACCCCCTTCTACTTCTTATTAAATAAGAACTTAAAAACATTTCAAATAAAAACATCCAAGATTACTTTTTATGGTTGCCTTCTCATGTCGGAATTGAAGGTAACGAAGTCGTAGATAAACTGGCTAAAAACACACTAATTTACCCGATGTCTGAAGATAGTAACATATTGTTACAAAACGATTTGAAATCATACTTAAAACAAAAAATAATTCAAAAATGGCAACAAACTTGGAACAGCACTCCATCAACGCTATACAAAGTCAACAAACATCCATATCTTTGGAAACCATAAATAAAAGATAGAAGAGAGCAAGTGGTACTTACCCGTCACTGTATCGGCCATACACAACTTACTCATGACCATTTATTACAGCTCAAAAATAAACTAGCGAAGTGTTCTAACGGTAAAACATTTTTTAATACAGTGTCCCAAATATAACAGTCAACGGCTCAAATATAGCATACTCAACTCCCTAAGAGATGCCCTAGATGAAAATACAGATAACCAAAAAATATTTTCTTATCTTAAAGATTGTCAACTACTTCAAAAGATCTAAAACAGACATTGTAATACACATAATAGTATTATTGCAATTTTATGTATATACACTAATTGTATCATCTGTCACATTAATCTAAATACGCTAATGACCCTGCGTTGTTGATGCGTTTTAAAATTATAAAAACAATTAAATAATTTTAATATTTTCATTTTGATACAAATCTTCGTTCATCTCCATTATCTCCACCTGTTTTAAGTTGGTAGTTAAGTATCTTATGGATTAAGTCTACAGTAGAAAAACCACAGCAGACATATTTTTACTTGCTTTTTACTTGTAGAAACTTGCTTTTAGATATTTTTGTAAAACGCTAGTTGTGGTAATTTATCCTAATCCAACTTTCAACCTTAACCAGCATTACGATGATATGCATCATTATCTCAACGCTTCTTGCATAGTGACTCCATTTTATTTTATTTTTTCTTTATACGAAAACCTTATATGAATCAGTTATTTATGAAATATATTAAGTCTCCCATTTCCAGAAATTGACATTTTTGAGACCAAAAACGAACAAGATATTTACCTACAGAGTCTAATCGAGGCCATACCTATAAAAAATCGAAGACGAAGACATGTACGATGTATAAAAATAAACTCTTAACTAATCTTTCAGAGTTAATAACCTTATAAATGTTTTTAAATACAACAATTAACATATCTTTAATGAATTTTTAATATAACTGCAACCACTCTTCCCTCGTAGATACTGTTAATAATAAATAATAGCTGTGTCCATGAACAGTAATTTGCATGAAATATTAAGTCTATACTTTTAAGGCATTCACCATCAACTTCCTTAACTTCCTGAAAACAAGTTTTTCACGTTTATACTTACACTTTTACCGATCAAAAATACAAACTGGACAATGCTTTTAACAATACGGTAGTGGCTATGGCTACGATCGTTGTAATAACAAAAAAATTATATGAAATTGTTTAACAAAATGTACCATATTGCTTTGTTAGTTTTTTTTTGTCTATTTAAAAATGTATTCCTGTGGTTTCTTCACTCTAACCTATTTTTTCTCTATTTCTCTATTCTTAACTGCCTGTAACCAATTGCCGGCTGGTCTATTATATAGTGCCACCTCCTCAGACGTTGCCGTTGGCTTCTTCAGTATAGTCTAGAACTACTTATTCTTGTTCCTAATCTGACATTTCTCTCTAATTATGTTTATCATTTTCGATAATATCTTCAGCTGCTGATTTTTATTTGATATGTCTTTATTTAATCTAGTAGATCTAACCTTGCGCGTTTGGTAATTTCTTGTACCAATACATCGATTCTGTCATTTAAATTTAATATCTCGTATATTTGAACGAGAAAATACTTTAATTATAAAAATCTCGTTACTACATGTACGTTACGCGCTGAATTGTATCTGGAATATCTGGAGAACAGCTTTGCTGGTCATAGTATAACTGGAAGTCAGATGGCTATCCAATTAATAAAAGATTAAAGCAGGTTTGCTACATTTTCTTAATATTATTTCAAATCTAGCTGAAATATATATATATATATATATAATATATATATATATATATATATATATATATATATATATATATATATGTATATATATATGTATATATATATATATATATATATATATATATGTATATATATATATATATATATATATATATATATATATATATATATATATATCAGTGCTGAGCGAAGAAACACTACTAAAATTTCCCTTAAACTAAGAACGATCCACCAAATGCAAGATAATAAAGCGGCTAACCGAAATACGAACAGAACCAACTTTGGACCAGTAACTATAGAATAGCTTTTACGAAGATAAGTTGCTGCATTCATACAATACAAATACCAAAAATCTTGAAGAAGGTTAGACTGATGGCCTTCTTAAAATCAAGAAAGGATTCGGCAGATATAAAAAATTTTAGACTGAGCTCTCTTTTGTGAGCGACTTACTTTTCAAGACATTCGACAGAATTATACTAAACTGAGTCGCTGAATTTGTGGGACTAAAATTATTCCAAAACAAGCAGGGTTTAGACACGTTAAGTCCTGCTGCAGCCAAACTCTTAACCATGCATGTGCCTAACTACCGACAATGACATAGTTAACCTTCAACGGCTGTGGAAAAACTACAAAACCACAAAGGATTTTGTACTTAAAGTACAAATGAAATACCTTAAGCCTTATAATGTGATAATACTTATATCTTTTATAAATTAAATTTCAGGTAATTTTTTATACAATATACTATTATATTCCTTATATTAATTATAATTATTAGACTTCGGCAAATATGCAAATAAAAATGTAGAAAATATGCGCATAAATATGCACGTGTTTACCCGAAAATATGCAAATATTTTACAAAATATGCATACAAATAAATAAAAAAATCGTAAAATAGTAACAATTTTTAAAAAAAAAAGTGTACATAACTAAATATTTCCTACTATTCATTAAGATTTACATTTATTTTAAGTAACTACATCATTTTTAAGTATGAATAAACTTATTTAGAATTATGGTAACAATAAATGACCAAGTGGTGTTCAAAATTTTCTAACAAAAACTTGTGGCTTCTGTCTGAGTACATATATTTATATATGGAAAAACTTCGTTTAACATCAACTGATGTAACGGGAGCATTTTTCAAACTAACCAAAACATTTGGTTCTAAATTAATTGTTTCCGAAATATTTCCAGCTAGAACACTGACTACTTCAGAAAGAATATGGTAACCTTTATTTTTTTCCATAGTAGCTTTAAATTTTTTTAAAATATCTTTTCCAATATTACCTCTAACGTTCCGACAACATGACGCAAATTTTTTTATTAATGCTGTACTTTCGAACAATGACAGTTTTGGTGATTCTAACTGAGTAATTGTTTTTTGAACAAAACTAAAATTTGATTTTATAAATGAAAGTTCTTATTGAAGCAAGTTACTCTGAAAAGTTTGTTTAGAATCCAAAAGAGATTGGGAACTTTCATCTGTTAACGTATCAATTATGTTCTTTATTTTAACAAAATGATCTGCATAAAAATTAGCTGCTTCTAACTATGTTCCCCATCGCGTTAAAATAGGTTGTGGTGGAAGAGGAATGTTAGGTAGCATTTCTTTATAAAGTTGAATTCTTATAGGAGATTTAAGAAATACATTTTTGACACTGGATATCATGGTATTTACAAGAGGAAACTTTTTTCGTATTTCCTCTGCAACTCTGTTTAATCCATGCGCTACACACGTACAGTACGACCAGGATAGCAATAGACGTGAACTGCGCGTTAACCGTTGTAGGGCTGTAGAATTCATTTGTGGGTGTAAAGCAAAATACCGAATTATGTCCTACGTCACAACATAACCAGCATAAACCCAATCTTGCTTTACACCCACAAATGAATTCTACAGCCCTACAACGGTTAACGCGCAGTTCACGTCTATTGCTATCCTGGTCGTACTGTAACATGTATTAAATCTGGGAAAAATATTTTTAAATTTTGTCCTGCTTTCACCATATAAGGAGCAGCATCCGATAAAATAAGCAGTAATTTATTAGAAGGAATAGTTGTCGGAAGAAAAAAAGTTGCTAATGTTTCTTGTATAAAACGCGAAATTGTTAAAGCATTTGTTTTCTCAAGTTGCTGGCATGAAATAAGATGAGATTTTGGTAAGGTATCTTCTTTAAGAACACCAATCAATAAATGAGCAATATACTTTCCTAAGGAATTAGTGGTCTCGTCTACAGATAGGTAAAAATAATTATCTGCAATTTCCTCCTTAATATTAATTAACACCGACGAGTATAGCCCGTTCACATTATTTCTTCTTAGAGACCGATCACTTGGAACATTAAGTTTGCAATATTTTTTTAGAAACGAACTAAAATTTACATTTGCTAATTTTGAAAGCGGTATGTTTGCAGACACTAATGCGCGACACAAGTCTTCATTAAAAGTTTCTTGCTCATCTAATTTTTTTGAAGTAGATTGGAAACATTTAGCCATTGAAGTTTGATGTTTTCCTCCTATTTTTCCTTTTTTTGCAATGTGTGAAGCAGTTCTCACATGTTGGTCTATCTGAAATTTCTTCTCACATGCTATCTATAAATAAAAATAAAAACCTTTATTTTAACCCAACATTTAAAATATAAAAATATACAAGGTATTTTTGGTTAATCAAATAACTAGTTTGAAAAAAAAACACTCGCTAAGTGTTTTAAAATGCAGTATTAATCCACAAATTAGTTTTTGTTACTAACCATTAGTACATCATATAACTTATTTTAAAATTCAACAAAAGTTTTTTTTTTGTTAATTCAATTACAATAAAAATAATTGTGTTTTAGAATAGCTGACTTCATAAAAAAAAAGTAAAGGTGAAAAATTTTTCTAAATACACACCATTGTATAGTACCATGGACAATTTTTTCTCACTAAAGGAAGCTATTTTTCATTTAAAAACAACCTACGAGTACTAAATTTCAAGTAAATACGTTTATTGGTTTTAAAGTTATTGTTGTTATTAACTAAAAGAATTTAATTTTTTTAACTTTAACACCCTGTATCTCGAAAAGTAAATAAGTTTGACCCCTCATTAACTATATCGTTTTGTTCAATTTTTCGAGAAGTATCTACAGTCAAACGTTGTAAGTGTCATTTGGAAACACCCTGTATGTATGAAATATTAGATATTTAATAGAAAATATTAGATATTTACAATTTTGCCACAGACTGAACAGTAGATTTTTCCCATATCCATAGACAGCTCTTTATAAGGTTTAATCCAAGTTGAAGCACTGGTTGTTTTAGGCATTATAAAATCACAATCTTCCTTTTTGTTACGCACAACGAGTGTTTACGCTTTGAATATTAAAACAAAAATTATTTACAAATCTAAGCATTAAATTAGAAATGTTTAGGTACCTAATTCAATATACTGGGAGATTTTGGAAAATCCCTAAATTAGGAACAAAACTATTAGCCGTTTACCTGCTGTTAAGATACAATAAATTGTAGATAGATTTAGGGATTATATCATAAAATGCAAATGACGAACCCTTAGCGATTATCCAATAACTGAATGCCTCAGTGACCGAGACTTTCTAAGAATGTTGAGGGCTACTTAAATTGATCTTCTTTGAAATTGTAAATGTTTTGTACCTGTAGAGATTACGTAATTAGATCATTTCTTGATTAAAATTACTACAAAATTTTATACAAGAATTGAAATAAATTGGTATGTTTAAAAATTTTCAAATACAGTATAAAAATCTGAACTTTTATGCACTTTATGCAAACTTTTATACAAATATGCCAAAATATGAAATATTTGCATAAAATATGCACAATATGCAAAATATGCAATATGCATATTTGCCGAAGTCTAATAATTATATACTACTTTGACGATCTATATGTTTATATGTGTGTAGGTATATATACAGTACGAGGAAGGTAAACACATTTGTAAGATCTAAATATCTCTCAAGATCACAGAGTATGCCGTCCTTGTGTCCCTACATGTTATATGTATTCATGTGAATAGTAGAAAGGTCATATATATAATAGAAA
Organism: Diabrotica balteata; assembly: GCA_918026665.1. Classification (NCBI taxonomy): domain Eukaryota; kingdom Metazoa; phylum Arthropoda; class Insecta; order Coleoptera; family Chrysomelidae; genus Diabrotica; species Diabrotica balteata. The sequence continues at coordinate 87,291,361 of OU898283.1, forward strand.
ACCGGTAATATATCTTAGTATGCTTAAAAAAGGCGGCATAAGTAGCAGCTGTCACGCTCCAAAATTTTGTCAAAATAGTCCCTAACTTCGTTCCTATTGGTCATAGAAGGTTGTTTTCTTAATGTAAGTTTTTTACCAGCTGTCCAATGGTTGTACGTACAAGCCTGTAGCTTAAAAAATATAGTAGTTATTACAATTGTTTATAAGTAAAAAACATAGGTCTTTTTCAAACATTTAGTTTGTAAATAATTTCGATGAAAACACAATATGCATATAACTTCTGAGATAGTTTAAGTCTTAAAAAAGCCTATGAAATTTGCTAGATGTGTCTTCCATCATTAATAGAGTAAGTTCAATAATTTAAATATTCAGCCTCAGAGATCAATAAATTAAATAACTTTTAAACTATTTGACCGATCGGGCTAAAATTTCGCAAAATTTTAAAGACGGTAATTATTCGATGTGCAAATGTATTAATAACATTTTATTTTGTTAAAAAAAGATTTATTAAAATTTATAAATTAGTGCAAAAAACTGCTTTTTGCCATTATCTCCGAAAATTATCAATTAATTTTATTTAAAAAAAAAACGGGAAAAAAAAGATATTTTTGATATAAAAAAAATGATATAAATGTTGTTTGTTTAAAATATAAGGAAACAAACTTATAAATAAAAACTCAAATTGTGACCATAAATTATTGTTAAAAAAAGAGTCTATGAATAGAGTCTATTCCATGGACATATAAACGCAGATGGACTCAGTTATTTAAATTTGTGATTATTTAATTAATTTAATTTAATTAATATTTAAATTTAAATAAAATTGTGAAGTCAAAATTATTTGAATAGGTCACATTCTTAGCACCTTCAACTGCTATCACGTTTTTTTATTAAATTTTTTTATTCGCGAGTCACTGAAAATATTACTCCTTATTTTATACTATTGACACCAAAATATCAAGTGTTCACATAGTGTGCATTATTATTTAATAATAGCGTATAATAAATATTAATAAATCATTTTATATGTAGAAGCACTGAAAACTATTTATAAATGGCAACGGTGTTTACATTTCTCTGTCTTATGCCTCTACGTCAAACTTCAAATGTTGTTCCATGTTTGTTTACTTTTTACAGTAGATAAGGAAAAGTTTTTTTTGATATTTTGACTGTATTTTGAGTGATATTTGTGAAAAGCGCAATAAAATAAATGAAATATTTATATCCCGATCTCTCATTTCATGTGTAAGTACTGTCTATTTACATTATTTAAGATGAGGAACTGAGAAAGCGTGTTTGTTTACATTTTAATAGGCGAACCATTGGTTTATTTAGAATTTCCCAATAAATTTCCTAACCTTTTCACCTTGGTTAATTCCAATTCCCAAAATAAATATCAACCTTAATGTATACAAAAAAAGTGAGACCCTTACAGACCTGATCAAATAGTCATTCTTAAAAGAAATGGAAACAAAATAACTGTATGATATATATGAAATAAGGAATTGAAAAGCTACAGACTAACATGGAATACTAGATGAACTGTTAAAATATCGTAAAGAAGCCATAATGGAACAATTAACATCAAGTGACTTACAAAATTATAAAATATAATAAAATACCAGTAAAATAAAAAAGTAGCGAAATAATCCTGCTATTAAGCGAACTAACTAGCTAAAAAATGTAAGAAAAAATAGCCTACTCATTTAAATAATAAAAAATAGCCTAACTTATTAAATACCACCCTAAACTTAGAAATTAATTTTTGCAAAAAACGAGTAAATCAAAGGATATGCTTTAATAATAAATAATAAGGCTTTAGTGCTAGAAGATCGTATATAGATGCAGTCATATTTCGTCATAAAGCAAATTGCCGAAAAAGCATTAAAATATAATAGATGATTGCCGGTATAAGTAATTCCCTACTTACTGACCAACAGCTACGGGCGGATGAGTTAGTTAGTGAAAGGGCACTATTCTGCAAACCGCTGTCTATTCGCACTGGATAAGCTCATAAAATCAAAAAATCTTACAAGTTTAAAGATCAAAATCTATAAATCCATCATCAGGTCTATAATAACATACGAAATCAAAACGTGGACCATCACCAAAGCCAACGAAGAAAAGCTCAGACGCTTTGAACGAAAAATACTACGAACCAATATCGAATAAAAGCACTCTACAATGACGCCGATATTGTCCACAAAATTAAATCACAGCGACTAAGATGAGCAGGACACGTGCACAGACTGGATAACGAGAGACTTGTAAAACTGGTATGGTAGGAGATTCCCACAGGCAAAAGACCACTCGGACGTCCCAGAATGCGATGGAGAGATAACATCCAAGCAGATCTCCGGAAAATGAACATTCCATTTGACCCGAAGTTGATGGAAGACTGAACAAATTGGAAACAAGTTGTACAGTCAGTCAAGGCTCACCCAGGGTTGTAGCGCTACGTGATGATGATTATGATGAAGGGCACTATTTTGTCCAGGTGTTGGGAAACTAGTCCCAAAGGCCAGTTAAAAAATAGGCGTAAGGATGCAGAAGGCAACGAGGAACCACTGCATTACAGATTCGTAGAGTACCCCTAGTAAAGTCGTGAATCGCAAATAACAAACTTATAAATAAGAGTAAACAAACTTACTGATTATGGACCACGGAATCCAAGATCCGACAGGGGAGGAATAACTGTAGACCACAGGGCCTTCCAGGTCATAAACCAGAGACTTTAATGTGCATTTAATACATTAAAAGTAGCTAACTGGAATGTCAGAAATCTATATGCAAGTGATAAATTATCGAACGTGTTCCTTGAAATGGAATACCTCCAAATTGATGCTGTAGGTATAACTCTCGCCTCAGGTGGAGGATAGGAGGGAAAGGGTTGCTGGTTTTGTAGAGGCGGAACCTCTTACTGAGTCGGAACTCGGCGAAGCTGTTGAACAGATAAAGATCCGGAAGACACCTGGCACAGATGAAGTCATGCCGGAGACAATAAGGCTCGCCGCACTAAGATTTTTGCAGGTTTTCCTGAGATTTCTAAGTAAACTTGTCAGAGTTGTCCTGTTTACCGAAAAGTAGAGGTGACGGGGAAGAAGGGCGCTTTCAGCCTATTTTCCTTCTTAGTTTGGTAGCTAAATTGTACGAGCAGCTTTAGAAAGGTCGCCTTGAGCTAGAGATGGAAGAAAAGCATAACCTTAGCGACCGCCAATATAGTTTTAGGGCCAAAAGGTCCACCATAGATGCAGTCACAGAAGTAACCTCTTTGGTCACGCAGGATACAAAGAAATGGATGGCTCTCATCTTGCTTGACGTCAAGACACGGCATTTCTTTAACACGACATTATAGTAAAAAATCATGTCCAGGCTGAGAGAAATGGACGTTAGTGAGTACCTGGTCAACGTAATTGACAGGTACTTTATTGACATGTCCATAAGGGAAACGATACCTGCATCAGTTTGTCCAGGATGTTCCGCAGGGTTCAGTACTAGGTTTCATCCTGTGGAATGTCCTGTACGACGGGGTGTTGAGGCTAAAGATACCAAGGGGATGCACTCTTGTAGCTTATGGATCAGAGAAAACAACCTACAGCTAGCACCTCAGAAAATTGAGGTGGTAGTTTTCAAATGGAACCGGAACCAATCCTCTATTCGCTTTATAGTGGAAGGTGTGGAGGTTACACTGGTTAAATCGGTTAAGTATCACGAAGTTTAGTTGTCGGAAGGATTGAGGTTCTGGGTACACATCCAAAAGATAGTTGAGAAGGCGAACCAAAGTGTACAGGTGTTGATATGGCTGACGCCAAATATTGAGTAGTAGCAGTAGTGCGCTGAAGACTTCGCGAAATATGCTAAGCTGATTAAGACTTCGGAAAGACGAATGATCCTGAGACAATCTAGCGCATACGTAACGGTTTCACATAAGGCTTTATTGTTTTTTTTTTAATAAATTAGTTAAAAGAAAAATATAATTTAAGTTCTTGCACTTTCTGTTGTTTGATTACGAGAAAAAATAAAGAAATATTGTAATAAATGAGGGGAGTTATCACTGTAATAGCTTGGACAACCGATTTTAATATTCGCGGAAACCCTACTGTCACCATTCTAATAAATGCCGCTGTCATAATTGTAAAAAACGCCTGTCTCAAATCCTTGGATGCGTCTACAATTCTTAGGAGGCAAGGCTTACTGGTCCCACTAGTCTGAACTGACTGGTTTCGCCATCGCGGGTTTTCAGGAGGGTAAGGGGATTTTGGAAAAGGGGATTAAGGACTTCTATTTCTCAGGTCCTGTAAAGAGTCTATGTAACAATAAAACCAAATTTGGAGTTACAATGTATTAAATAGACTGTATACTATAATTAAGATAACAAGATATCAGGTATAACCAATAACGATTCGATCAGGCGCGAAGGGAGACGAGAAGAGACCTTAGCAAGAAATGAAAGGGTGGACAATCTACGTTTATTATACATTCCTTGTGTTAGTATATAGATTTAGTTACCTTCGCCTATTTAGGACCTAGCTAATGAATACCCCCTTCAGTCCTACTGGAATTCAGGATCAGTTTGTTGTGGTACCGCACGCTATCCCGAATTTTCGAAACACCAGATACCGGCACTTATACGGTACTCTACCCCGTCGAATTACAATAGCGTGCTCACTGGGCTGTGTATACCCCGATCGCCCGTGCTTCTGGCGTGGAGCACTCTTGGGTGCCTCGTTCTTACTGACTGCCCTGGCCCACTTCGTTTGTTTTTTATGAACCCGCATTCTCAATTACCGATCGCAGTACCGAGGTCGAGTTTTTTGCTGACTGAGTCCTCGTGCTTAAAACCGGGTCAGGCGGTGGTGTTATTTTTCAACAAAGGTCTATGTTTTAAATGTGATTTTTTCTTTTAAACAACCGTGGCGACCTGATATTGAAACTCGTGTAATACACTTAAACTAGATCGAGTTATTTATTCCCTATTTAATTTGGAATATATAATAATCATTTAAATAATTATTACTCTTTTCTAGGCTACTACTCCTTATTTTTTTTTTCTTTATTTCCTTGCTATGTTTACATTACAATATAGATTTATTTAGAATAGGATATAGTAGATTTAAAGGGCGCTCAGTCTTGAGGTGGTCCTGCCTTTTAGGTCTATGTATGATATTTACCACAGATTATTTAAGTCGCAATAAAGAAACATCTATAGACACATTTGATCGACATTTTTCAAACCTATAATCTACCTATTTCATAATAGGACCTATTTTTTTCGATGCTAAAACTAATTTTGTCAAAATATGTCGCTGTCTCACTTCAAGATTTAGGAAATTTATTATTTGTTTACATACCATTGTAATCACATTGATTGAGCTTGTTTATAAATACGGCAAATAGCTTTGTTCTATAGTCTATAAATGTGAGGGCCGTATTCTAATCAATGTTTTTTTGATATAAATTTTTGATTGTATGTAAATGCCATTATTTCATTCATTTGGTGTTTTTAAACAAAAGTTATTTTCTGAATAATTTACACCACTAGTAGATGATTCACCAGTTTTTTTTTAAGTTGTAGTTAGCGCTAATATTATATTTGGTGTGAGTTGAACAAATTTTCATTTAATAATTTTTTACTTATTTTTTAAGTTAAACTTTTTTATGTTCTAACAATTAATTAAAAAAACCAATGAAGTTTTCTATACAAACAAACATCTTGTGATATTCAGGTATAGGAAAAATAGCAGTCTGCTGGATTTATAGTGCCCTGTAACTAAAGTAGTCGCTAAACTGGGATTCTACACTCTTTTATAATCAATATATTATAATGTCTTTATAGTTCTAATTTATTGTTCTTAATTTAATTTACTAAAGGTAAATTAAATTATGTTTACTTATAACACTCACAAATTTATCCAAGTCTTTATTATTACTAATTTATTTTACACTTAATAAGTATATAATTTATCTACGTGCGATACAATTTTAACGCGAACCCGGACTTCTTTTTTTGACTAACTGGTCACAATAAAAATCCTGTTATTTATATCCAAACACCGTTATCTAGAAGGGTCTGGGAAATCCCTCTGATTATACCAGAAAGTAAATTGGCTGGGTCATCATTCGACCGGTTTCTGGAAACTTTGAACGACTGTTTCAGGTAGATTTCTGCCAGCTGATCAAAGAGTCTCGTCGAATCTAAAACATATTAATAAATAAACAACATGTTTACAGGTTTTTTTAATATGACTAATTTTTACGTAACAATATCATTAGATATACAACAACAGACAAGTTGTTGCCGACAAGAATGTAGCGTCGACTAATTTTAAATAATTTTAAAATGTTGGTCCTTGTTTAGTGTAGTGTTAAATCCATGTTTTATTTCATGTTTATTACATTCTGCGCTTGTTGGATAGCCCAAATTTGACAAAAGGCCCCTGATGATGCCTTAGAAAGCAAAAGTACTTGGGTAAAAAATTGTGCTCGATATCTGCCTTTATTTAAAAAAAATGTTATTTTGTTAAACCAAACAAAAAACCAAATTAACAATGTTCGAAACACTCATCCTACCTGTGCTGACATATGGGTCAGAAACATGGTCCATCTCCAAAACAGAGCAAATCGTCTACTTGTCTTCGAAAGGAAGATACTACTCAGAAAAATGTTCGCATACTGTGAGAATGCTATTTGGAGAAGGCGATATAATTTCTAATTGAACGAGAAGTATAAAGAAATGGTAATGGTAGACATGTAATACCTTTTATAAAAATATATAGGCTTAGATGGGCTGCTGGACATAAGTCAAGATCAAATCAAAATTACGTACCTAAAGAGGCTCTATTAGCGGTACCAGTAGAAAATAGGAGTAGAGTCTGAGATGGAGGGATGGTGTATACCAGCGATTCTCAAACTTTTTTTACACGTACCACTTATATAAATTCTGCGTCAATCTCGTACCACATATTAAAAAAGTAGATAATAAAATTTACTAATTTTGGCGAAAGTGTATTTATTTAAAAAAAGGGCAACATAAATGTTACAAAATAAAACTTACAGTCTAACCCAGTCCAAAATTTAGTGAGAAGGATGGTTCTGCATAGCTACAATAAGTAAATCGATATCAGGATGAATTGTGCTTAGTATTATTCGTAAATTTGGATCAAGATTAATCCTACTGCGAAATTTATTTTTCACTTGTAGCATAGCAGAAGATCCAGTTTTACACAGGTAGGTGGTCGTAAAAGAAAGTAAGAATGAAAATGCTTTTTTTGATAAGGCTGGATATTCATTTATAATATTTAGCCAGAATTTGTCTAATTCTAATTTTGAAAACTCTATTTTTAAACTTCCATCACAAGATAGTTCCATTAAAGGACTCTTTTTCATCCTATTTTATATTATATTATATATAATTATTATACCTATTTTATATAATATTCTTTAATTAAAACTATCAATTAGCTTTTCACAATGCTGGTTTATGTCAAGAATAAGATCATCTTTAATTTTTATTTCAAACTCTTCCTCCTCTAGGTATCCTTTATCCTTCGTAAGGATGGGCTATCCTGGGCGCGGTGTGCTGCCTCAGACAGAGGGTAACCTGTAGCGCACTTTATTTGGTCTGACCATCGGTGTGGCGATCTTCCTTGAGTTCTTTTACCATCTACCTTGCCTTCAACCACCAACCTCTCGATGCTTTCCATTCGTCTGGTAATGTGTCTAAAGTACTTCTGTAAGTAAGCATCTCTGTGGATACTACTATGGGTAAAGTACAATTTTCTGCAACCAGTTTCCTGTCATGACTCGGGCAGTTTTCAGTCTAGTTCCTTTTACACAAAAAAATCATTGATTTTCTTGAATATTTCATCGGCCGTAGTTCGTTCTGTTAACGCCCCACAAAATAAGTACTTTTCTTCGATTTTGGTTTGAAATATATATCGCACATAAACCATAAGCTGAGCATATTTTGCTACATCTATGCTCTCATCAAGTTGTATGGCAAAAAAAATACTATTTTTTATCAGGTTTGCCAATTTTTCTTTAACATTTATTGCCAATATTTTAATCCTACCACGTACGGTATCATTGGATAATTGTATAATACTAAGCTGTTACCTGAATTCTCCCCAAAATAAACGTTACCATATCTTGTGCGGCAAGCAGAACTAGTTCGTTACCGATGGTATGTGCTCTTTTACACTTCGCAATTCTTAAACTCACGAGGAAGGATGCCTCTACTGCTTTTTGGTTTCTGCCGGTGAAATATGACATTAATTTAGTACGCGTACCACAGTTTGAGTACAGTTGTGTTTGACAGTTTGGTGTAGACGAGGACGTGAGGAAGATCGGCGCAGCAAACTGGCAACGGTAACCGATGAACAGAAACGACTGCCGAAATAGACTGGGGAAGGTCGATGTTCAACTAAGGCTGTAACACCACTGATGCTAATGATGTGATAAATGCGTCATTTTTTGAGTCAGTGTATATTTTTCCCTATTCGTGTATTCTTAAAGATAAAATACAATAACTATAAACTATGAACTCACGAAATAACAATGATTTTTATTTCTGCATTTTAAAATGTACGTAATACACACATATAAAATTTATATTATTATCATTTACTTTTTTAATGATAGTTACTGTTATAAAACACAACAATGGAAAATTCATAATAAACACTGAATTTATAGATATTTTTATGAGCTTTCGGAAATAATACATACCCAAAATAATTACTCGAATATTAACTTTTTCTGGAAATTAAGTATGTTTTAAGCAAAAGACGTGAGAATTTGTCACTCCAATACCTCACATTCTGTATGTTAACATTTCCATTGAGGGAAAAATTACATTCATCATAAAACAAATTGTTTTTATGTAATCTGATTGGTGGTTAATTTGATTGGACATATTTTCACAGAATTCATGACTTTAATCATCTTAAAGTGATACATAATTTCTAATTTGTATCATAGATGCAATTTGTTTTTAGTCAACACTTGGACTGATTTTAAATATAAAAGTAAATTGGGCTGTAGAAGAAGTAGGGAATGAGTTTATTGCCTTCTCTCGGTGTAGCAGCCACTCCACGACAGTGACAAATTGGATAAATTAACAAACAATCGAAGTACCAAGGTTCTTGCTTATGGCCTACTTAGTTCGGCGATGGATGACCCTTTCAAGGCTCGTCTCTCCTCGTCTACATTTTCAAGTCCAATTGAACTTGTTTGTTTTTTGTTTTTGTTTTTATTTACTTCCCAGCACATGTTACATTTTGGTATTTGTTATGCTAAAAACGTAAAAATTCAAGAACATTCATGGAAAATTTGTTTAATTGTGTCTATCAAGTTTTGTTACACCTATAAAATATTTAGGTATTTTCTATTAACATATAAAATAATTACATATATATATATATATATATATATATATAATATATATATATATATATATATATATATATATATATATATACCTATATAAAACTGTTTTGGATGGGTTGGAGTCAATAAAAGGGGCTATTTGTTGACTATTTTTTACTCGAGCTTTCAATTGTGATTACAATTATTATCAAGAGCTTCTAAAAAATACAAAATATCTTACAAAGTTGAACCAGAAATAAAAAAATTTTTGTTAACTCACCAAATAAAATTAGTTTTTTGTATAAAACTGCTGCTTACATATTAATTACAAAAAATATTAATAAAAAATGTCTCATTCTAATAAATGTTTCTCCGAAAAATTTTGATGAAGTTTCTTAACAAAAACAATTGAATTTGTAAACAAAAATTGAATAGCTACAAACCAGCCTAAATGTCTTAAATATTAACTTAAAAATTTTTATTTTTGACATATTGTCAAAAATAAAATTTTGTTTAAAAAATTCTTCTGTGTTTAGTAACAAAAAAGAAGAAGATTTATTCACCATTGATAGATGCCCGAACAAATACATGGAAAATTCAAAATGTGATATTTTACTGACTGCATATATAAATTACATAGAAATAATTTAATTATAAATTTTGCTTGGATTTTGAATTTTTGACCTTTTGTTTAAATTATTATCACTTTTGCTAATACAAACCATTTCCAAAAAAGTTCTTTTAAATTTGTTACTTTCACTACATAAAATTTTAATATTATCAAAATCCATAATATGGTCTTTGTCTATTACATGCTCTGCCAAAGCACAAGATGGTTTCTTAATTCTGCAATCACTCTTGTGAGAAATAATGCGATTTGAGGGATTTCTTCCAGTCTCACCAATATACTCAGCTTCACACTGAGTACAAACAATGCTGTATACTACATTTGTTTGATCTAATTTGTCTATAGAATATTTAGTTTTGGAATATAAAGATGAAATAGTTTTGATGTTCTTTGTTGCTATTTTTATATTGTCAATAACCTTTAGTGTTTGTATTAATTTAGGAGTTAATGATGGTATAAAAGGTAGTGAATGATAACATATGTTTTGATTGTTGGATACAGTGTTTTGAGATTTAGCAAAAAATGGTGTTAAGTTATTTATATTTAATAAATTAGAAAAAAGCATCCTATGTAGCATATCTGGAGGATAAGAGTTTTCAATTAAAATATTTTTTAACAAATGAAGATCTTCTTGTAGATAGTCTGGATGAGAAAGTTTTAAAACACGTTCCTTTAATCTTGTTATAAGGTTTATTTTCATCTTATTTGGATGATTAGAGTAATAGCTTATAAATCTATTACTACATATGGGTTTTCTGAACCATCTGGTTTTCAGCACATTGTCTGTATTTCTTACAATTCTCATGTCAAGGAATAATAGAGAATTATCTACCTCTTCCTCAACTGTAAATTGTATATGTTGATTATGATTGTTGAAAATGTTGACTGTTTCAAGAATTTTATGTTTAGGAAGTGCCAAAACTAGATCATCTACATATCTTTTAATAAATGGAATGAAAAAAGTTCAATTATTGATACAATCACTAATAATATCATCCATGACATAGCTACTTAGAATGGGTGAAAGAGTACATTATTTCTCACAAGAGTGATTGCAGAATTAAGAAACCATCTTATGCTTTGGCAGAGCATGTAATAGACAAAGACCATATTATGGATTTTGATAATATTAAAATTTTATGTAGTGAAAGTAATAAATTTAAAAGAACTTTTTTGGAAATGGTTTGTATTAGCAAAAGTAATAATAATTTAAACAAAAGGTCAGAAATTCAAAATCTAAGCAAAATTTATAATTATATTATTTCTATGTAATTTATATATGCAGTTAGTAAAATATCACATTTTAAATTTTCCATGTATTTGTTACATTTTTTCGGGCATCTATCAATGGTGAATAAATCTTCTTCTTTTTTGTTACTAAACAAAGAAGAATTTTTTAAACAAAATTTTATTTTTGACAATACGTCAAAAATAAAAATTTTTAAGTTAGTATTTAAGACATTTAGGCTGGTTTGTAGCTATTCAATTTTTGTTTACAAATTCAATTGTTTTTGTTAAGAAACTTCATCAAAATTTTTCAGAGAAACATTTATTAGAATAAAACATTTTTTTATTAATATTTTTTGTAATTAATATGTAAGCAGCCGTTTTATATAAAAAAACTAATTTTATTTGGTGAGTTAACAAAAAATTTTTTATTTCTAGTTCAACTTTGTAAGATATTTTGTATTTTTTAGAAGCTCTTGATAATAATTGTAATCACAATTGAAAGCTCGAGTAAAAAATAGTCAACAAATAGCCCCTTTTATTGACTCCAACCCATCCCAAACAGTTTTATATTTTTTCCAAACGAGTCACAAGTACTTATTTTTTCTTATATATATATATATATATATATATATATATATATATATATATATATATATATCTACTTATATAAAAAGTTGGTTGATAATAGCACAATCAAATTTAAATTCGAAAGAGGCAAATAATTGGGTAAACAGCTGCTAGACAAAGTAGACTCTACTACTATACTATATCCAATATACATATAGTTTACTATATCCAATACATGATAAATTAATTTTTTAATTTACTTACAAAGTGAGGATGTTTGTCAAGATGTTTGATTGGAAAGCAATTATAAATAACAATAAATGAAAACTAAGGCACAGAATTTACACAATATTTGATGTTTACCATTTAAATTATTGTGTATAAAGTTAACTAATTTTTTTTATATTTGACAGACTGCCCTATTATCAATTATCAGTGAAGATAGACATTTCATCTCTACATATCTACATTTTATTTATATTTTCTGTTTTCTTATAAGTGATTTAAATGGTCATATTGGATAGGTTATTATAAAGGTTATAGTTATATATGGTTGATCTGCAGGAATCTAAGAAGAATTTTGATAATTAAAGGGTTAATATCGCATAGAAGCATTGATATGTTAATTGGGGTTTTAATATTAATTTTGAGCAGCTCCCGATAGACATTATAATCTTTTATTTTGCTTATTGGGCATTCCCAAAATATATGTTTTAGTGTTTCCATTTGCTCACATTCACATGGGTTAATCACATTCATATGGGTTATCGCGAATGTTGATTTTATATATAAATATACTCCTGTCAGGCAATGACCAGTCCTTATTCTAATAATGGTAGTAATATGTCGCCTATCTATGTATGGGATCGTATCAAACCATGGTTTATTCGGAAAAAAAAATTGTATGTTCCACTTACCTTTACATTGAAAAGAATTTAACTAATTATTTTGATGCATGGAACATATTATATTTTTTAATAATGGCATGATATCCAAGTTACTTAATCTAATTTTAGCAGGAATATTTAATTCACCCACAATCTTTGCTAGTTTGTCAGCTATTTCACTTCCAAAAAAAGAGGTTAATCTTTGTAAGTGGGTATATTTATTTAAAAACCCTTAAAAGGGCTGCATAAAAAAAACAAACGTTTTCGGACTGAACAGTCCATCATCAGGTTTAAAATCTGCACGGAGAACAGCTGGAAACTGAAATCAGTTTCCAGCTGTTCTCCGTGCGTAGAGGTTTTCTCCCCGGCTCTGGAACTCAAAACGTTTTGCAATGTATGTTGCCTGAAGTCATATCTAATTTAATAATGAACATCACAGTTTTTTAACAACAAGATGTATAATCTTTGATAACTATAAGTAATTCAAAGGGTTTTTACCCATGTATTTTGGTGGCTCAGGCATTTTAACCTAGCAGATTTTAAACCTGATGATGGACTGTTTAGTCCGAAAACGTTTGTTTTTTTGTATGTAGCCCTTTTAAGGGTTTTTTAAATAAATATACCCACTTAAAAGATTAACCTCTTTTTTTGTGATACGTGGTATACAGCCAGCTACAGGAATGGTTTTCCTTGTGGATTTTATTTCACTTCCCTTGATATCATTATGTCCAGGAATCCAACATAATCCAATATATTTTCCATATTTATTTAAATAGTATAGTTTCGTTTTAACTTCCAAGACTCTGTAATCCTGTGTTGCAGTTATCATATTGTTATTAATTTTGTCTTTAGCTCTTTTTGAATCCGTAAATAATATAGCTTTATCAAAATTGTTTAAACTTTGTTATTTTTGTTTCTTCTATTATTATCCAAGGTTAGTAAATAGAAGTATATTTTACTTAAATGCTTAATATCTGACTTTTTTGTTAATACAATTATCACACTCTACTATGAAAGCCATCTTTGCCATCCAAAGATTTTAAACGAAATATACTTAATCCATAGTGTGATTATTATCATGTACATGTGTGGTAAGGGTACATCTTTCCGGATATAAATAAAGTAGAGTCCTATATATTCTTTATTACAATCATTACAAGGCATACTCTAAATTATATTTGTTGATAATTCTTTAGGATGTCTATCTTACTAACTATGTTACAGAATACAAGAACAAAACAACATATTACTATCAGTTATTTAATAAAACAAACAAGTTTTTTTAAAATCATCCAGAAATAATATTAACTAGATCAGACAAAGGAAACGTGAGAGTAATTATGTTGAAACAACAATATTTAGATCTTTCCATCAGTATTCTAAATGATAACTCATATACACAAATAAAAATGACAAAATGACAAATAAAAAATTATTATTTGCAAATGCAAGCGAAACGGTAAAGTTATGTTTGGTTGTCGACAAGTAAGTCTCAAATGTTCTGCAGTTTGCCTCAATTGTTCTGGTAAAACCTGCGGTGACAATGAAAATATTAAAATAATTCGGAAAGTTCAAAGAATTGTAGATGAATTACCCATAATTTCGTTAATTCTAACTTCCGTTCTTTCGCAAAAATTCACCTTTTTGTGTTTTATATTATTATTATCTCGCCTCGAATTTTTCAGTGAATTAGGCCCAATGGACCGGACCTCTTAAAAAAACGCGCTAAAAAAACTTTCTTCTCAGGTGTTTAGAAAAAAAATTGATAAGAAACTAGTAATATGATAGGAATGTTAACAAAATAGTAAATTATATAAATAAAAAATATATACTAAAAAACTAAGCCTTATGGTTCCTTTTTATCGTATTCTTTTGACTATTCAACAGCACGGTCAACTTCGGAGTGCTGTAAAACCCGAGAAATTGATGAAATTTGAAACACATTTGACACTTGCAGTAAAAACTATTCGTTGAGAACGCTCTATATTGTAGTCTAATGTCTTTTTATTGTAAAATGGTCCAAGGTTATAAGGCCCAAAAAAAAATTTTTTTAGTTATTTTTGATTATAACTTTTTATTTTCAATTTTAAGATTAAACGTATACAAATAAAGTTATAGAAAATTTAATTTGTTACAAATAATGTTAAAAAAAAATTATGTAGGTCAACTTACTAGGAGATATAACACGAAAACCCATTGCCCCCTTTTTCAAGATGGTGGCTGGAGGAAAAGGTTCGCGCTACCCCATAAACTTGAACTTAAGCTTATACTAACCACCCCAATATATCAAAAAAAAAAAAATAAAATTGCGTCCTCTGAAAAATGTAATCTCAATGTAACTTTTCAATAGACCAAATGTCTTTTTGATAATTTCTTTTGTTATTCTTTTTTAACCTAATCTCCTATAACCTAACCTAATCTAACTCTTAAAACTACCTGCATTTCCAGCTTTTAAATGTGTATATAATATGCAGCTAAGATCTTTAATAAATTTACCTACTTTTACTCTTATTTTTGTTAAAATAAATATTATATTGAGTTAATTCTTGCCATTTTCTATATTTGCTTCCAGGTAGGTATTAATCTTCTGTAAAAAAAAAGGAAAATGGAACCAACTTTAACACTTATGGTGTAGGGCTATCATAAGATTTCTTATTTTAGTTTTTGGTTTTATATAAATTTTTGTTCACCTTTTTGGTGAGAACAACCACGCAAACTACGTTCAACAAGTGATCCAACTGTACCAAGACAACAACATATGCAATAATAATGTTTTAAGTAAGGGTTTTTTTGGAACATTTTTTTAAGTAGGATACATAATAGTATATTTCACTAATTTTTCGATGACTGACTAACTCACGAAAAGCTTAAAAATTCAATAGGATAACTGTTTTTATAATATAACGCGAATAGTGGCGCAAACATAGCGTTCAAATAGGAAATCTAGATCATCTTTTTCCCATTGAAATTTAATCCCGGTTTTAGGTTTCACGATTGTTTTATTTAATTGAGTATTAGTGAATATTTTTTTACTTTAATTTGAAATTTGAAGTAAATTACCATCTTGTCCTTCTTCTATATACACCTTCTTCTTCTTCTTCTATTTACGGTCCCACTAATGAAGGTTGGCTATAACAATTGCCAATTCGTCTCTATCTTCTGCTTTTCTTAAAAGTATTATGTGCGTTTAACAAGACCAGTCGCGAATGTTTTTTAGCCAGGCTATTTGTCGTCTTCCAGGACCCCTTTTTCTTTAGATTTTACTTATCATAATCAGCTGCAACAACTTATACATCTTATTTCTAAGTATGTGTCCCAAATGGACTATGGAAATATGGATGTGAAACTTGGGTAATGACGAAAAAAGATGAAGCCCAACTCAGGACATTCGAGAGCAAAATACTGAGGAAAGTATATGGCCCGGTACAAGAGGAAGATGGCACATGAAGAATCAGGAGAAACGACGAGGTTAATGAGTTAAATGAAGGTTATGACATTGTAAGATTTGTGAAAAGTCAAAGACTTTCATAGCTGGGACATGTGCAGAGACAAAATAATGCAAAAACAACAAAGAAAATGATAAAATGGAAGCCCATAGGAAGGCGAAAAAAGGAAGGCCCAGAACGAGATGGTTGGATGACGTGGAAGACGACCTGAAAACAATGAATATAAGACAATGGAGAAGAAGGCACAAGAGAGATCTGAATGGAAGGACATAGCCAGACAGGCAAAGACCCATCCATGGTTATGATGCCAAAAGAAGAAGAAGAATGTGTCCCAAATATGCTGTCTTTCTCCTTTTAATAGTGGTTAAAAGTTTATGTTTCTTTCCATTCGATACACCATCATTGCGTCCATAATATGATTGGTACATGGTATTGGTATTGGTACATATAATCTTCCAGTATATGCACCTCCATCTTCAATAAAATATGCGTATTCTCTCTTATATACATATAATCTCGTTCTGATTGAAGTTTTCAGGTACATAGATGATTTACATCATTATCTCCTTCATTTCTTGAGTCACAGACGTTATTCTCGAGAGGGGTTATATCAAATTTTCCATGTATGAGTTGGTATTAATAGACTGATAATACGTTATTTTTGTATGCCCTACGTATGCATACAGTCAGGTGATACAAACTCATAAACGAAAATCCAGCGAATGTGTCCTGCTATTTCCATTTCTCCAGTGGTAGATATAAAAAATGACTGCTGTTTTTTTTTTCTTTTTAAGCTGTACGAAATGTTTAAAAGATTTACAAATTTCAGCAAGAGCTTCCCAGGTATAAAAATTCATTTATTGCTTTGATGACAGTAGGTCATAGGAGGTAGATCTAGGGGTCGTAGGATTTGTGGTTGCGTGCTTATTTTACTATACTTCGTTTTGTTGGTATTTATTTTTCCTTTCAGTGTTCCGGTCAGTATTTTCTGTTCTCCCAACAATATTGATATCAACAGCATAGGCACTGATTTATTGTATATTAAACTAATGGTTGTGATTTGTGACATACGTATTACTTTTCCAGAGCCAGATTAATCAGTATACAGGAGAGTATACAGTATAAAATAACACTTGAAAAATTTACTATCAATCTGAATTTGTAATTTTGAATAGTAGCTCGTTCATAGATTTAATTTATGTAGGACATATTATTTGAAAAAAAAAAACCAGAATACATTGGCCCACGATAAACATCCAAACAGATCTTTATAAAGCAAAAAGTAAAAAGTATATATTTTATAAAAAATTTATAACGATAGTTCGTTTATTCAATATGATTATACTCCATTCCACGAATATACAACTGTTTTAAATTTTGTTTGAGGTATCGATTTAAATGGTCCAATGTACTGAATTGTACAATCGAGAACTCTCCCCATTTTTAAAATACTGTTATGACAGATATAAACCTTATTAAATATGAAGTCATGATATAATATAGAGTTGATTGTTTATAGAATAGTTGTAATTCAGATTTTGAAGTGTATAATTACTTTCATTAAGTTAAGTATTATAAATAAGTTGCTGTTTGAATTAAGTGATTTAAACGAAGTGTAACAATACTTAGGTGATTAAATAGTGTAATTTATTTAGTCGAATATTTAATTAGTATTAAAAAACAAAAAAAACCTTACTTATGCTCTAATTCTCCTAACCTCCTAAAACTATCATCAACCATCAGATTCACAGAACTTTACAATGAGAAAGTACATTAAATATAAAGTTGTCTATATCTAAAAACATCTCGGTATTTTTGGCTTTAATAAACAAATACACTACACTAAACTCTCTCTTAACGGCACCTCTCTTCACCGGACATCTCCATACGGATGGTTTTTAAAATTAAAATCAGTCGGCGATATATGAGACTGTATGTAAATTTTCAATACTTTTTAATCTGTAACGACTCGGCACTTTAACTATCAATAGTTGGTATGTTATACCCGTTACTTTCGAAACTTTTAAGAGTACATCCACGCAAAACAAACAAATATTTAAAACTAACAAAGTCAAATAATAGGTCCTTTTTCTGGTTTCTGAACCATCGTTTTGCCAATTTCTTTTCATTTATATTAAAAATAGTGTATTTATTTTATTACAGTTACAGTACCTAATAGAGTAATAAAATAGTGTAATATCAAAGAAACCCGGCACGCCTCTTTGGTGTTTACATTTCACGGAAACCCAACCCAAATGTCTTATGAACACATTTTGGCTTTATAGACGTCATTGTACTTATTTGTAGAACCGTTTGCGTAAAAAAATTTGTTATTTTCGGTTTAGATTTCACAATAAATTTTGCGTCTAAACATCTATTAACTAAAATTATTTTAGTTTAAGTGTCAAACTAACAGTAGATCCATTTTATTGGAATACTGTTTAGACCACTTTACTTTCAAACTTTTACTTGTACAGTAAAATATTCGTTGTCGCAATAATCCAAAACAGTCGTATATTCGTGGAATAACCTATATCAGATTTTAATTTTGTAATTTTTTTGCCCTACACCCAATCCGCCTCTGAATATTGAGCTTGAAATAGTCGCTAATCTTGACCCTAATACAAATATTAAAGATCGTAATTGGGATGATGGAGTGTACCGTTCTATTAAACATTAACCATATAGAAATTTAATACTCATACGAAAATAGCTGTTATTATGCGATTATTTTGTGACGATTTATTGAGACTAATCAAATGCTTGTCTAATGATTGTAATTAAACTATTAAAAAAAATTAAAGGTCGGACAATCGTTTAGAAACAACATTATTATTGTTTGTATTTAGTGAAACAACTAAGTAATTTGTTTAAAATCATTATGTAAATGATGCATTCATGAGTCACATATCTTGCAGAATTTTTTGTTGAAGATTTGGCTTCACTCGTAGGCTAAAAAAAACAATTTTATCGTATTTACTATTAAAAGTAAGTATAATTACCTAGTATTTACCTAGTAATCGTTTTTCAAAATATATAGTATACTAGCTGTCCCGGCGTACCGCCTTAGAATTAATAAATCTTCTCTTTAATTATTATCTGAATTGTATTAACTTTTTTAGATTAAGATTAAATTAATTAACCTTAATAAAGATCCAAACACAAGCTAATTTACTTGGCAATAAAGTTCACCTTATCTAAATGGGTTGCACTTGTGTCGATTATTTTTGTTGAATGGCATTTCGGTACACATATTTTTCGTTGTGTTACCAGGCGCAAGAATTAACAAAGTGAATGGTTTGTCTACACCGTTATATAACTGATTATGCGAGAAACAATTATTTTCCATATTGAATACACAAACGTTCAAGTAATGGCCTTGTTATTTGTTTCTCATCATGGCGAAATATCTATCGGTTGGTATCATCCAAATTCTCGGAATTAGAACTTCTTTCTTTAAGTACAGAAAAGGTATGGTTTCGTCGTCTGTATGTTATATCGCCTATGAGTTTTCATACTATCAGATGCGTCCCATTATATAGTTTTAATTGGTTCAGATTTCTAATTATGATTTAAGTTGCTGTTAAAATTGTTCTTTCACCCAACCAATTTTGATTTTTGTGTTTAGCGATGATGTTCAGGAACACTTTATTAATGAGCTTATCCTTCCTTGAGACAAAATGATAAAAATGAAATTAAATAATTACATTCGTCGAAGGAAAGACGGTCATTCTGGTCATACGGTCAAAATTCATTTAGCAATGCAAATTTTTTGTTTGTCTAGTTATTTTTATTAGCTTTTCCTGAACTTTCTTGTGTTGTTTCTGCGTGTCGAAAGAAGTAGAGAGACCCATTTGGTATTTATAGACCTTGAGAAAGCATATGGTAGTGTCTCGTTAAAGAAAAAGTTTGAGGTCCTCGAAAGGTCCGGATTGTATTCGACGTATATCCGAGCGATATATAAATTGTACGAAAATGCAGTTAGTGTAAAAATTGGAACCAGAACTTCAAATGAATTTAAAGTCACTAAAGGCCTAAAGCAAGGATGCTGTTTGTCACCGACACTCTTTAAAATATACATCCAAGAAGCATTGAGGAATTGGAGAAATAAATGTAGATTTATGGGCATAGAAGTGGGACAAGAAACTCTCTATACATTGTTGTTTGCAGATGATCAGGTGGTGGTTGGAACTGATGAAGAAGATATAAATTATATGAATCGAAAATTAGTTGAGGAATATGCCAAATGGAGGCTTACTGTAAACATAAGCAAAACAGAATATTTAAAAATTAGAAGAAATACCACAGATCGGAGGCTTGAAAACGCAGTCATAAAAGGTTGCAACCAGTATAAATATCTAAGAAGCATCATATCAGCAGATGGCAAAGTTAAGATAGATGTATAAAACCGAATAACCCAAGGAAAAAAATGCATCCGAATACTGAATTTATTACTGTAGTCTAATAAAATAAAGATGCATACCAAACTTCGTGTATACAGAGCAATTGTAGAACCGATTACCACATATGGTGCCGAATAGCCTTTAGGGATTCACTCCCCGCCTCTCGATGCGTTAGTGTTCTGAGCTGTTGGGCGTGAATCCCTGTCCTGGCATTTGATTTTCACCTCTGGCTGCGTTAAGTAGTTGAGTTACTGTGACCAAATGCCTATCTTGGTAGTTAGTATTCGCCTCTGGTTGCGTTGAGTAACTGAGTTACCGTTGCTAACTACCCATCTTCCTGTCTTTTGATTTCTTTTTCTTTGTTCTCCTGAAGAAGCTACATACAATTGTAGCGAAACGTCGAGATGAACCCACTTTTGGGTCACTCACAAATGACACGGTCCAAACCCGGAAGACGAATAAACTATAATTCTGACTCTGGCCGTGGAAGCCTACGATTTCATTTAACCAGATGTAGCTTACACATTTTTGTGAAAACTTAGATCCTAAATCTCCTCGCACGCCAAAATTTTTACGTTTACAAAGGTATCTAAACTATTTTCATCCACAATTAATTTTTTTACCTAGGTCCCGATTGTGGTATTCGCCACACTACATAATTTAGAATGAAAATCTAATTCTTTGAATAACTTGGCAATTTATCTTGTTTTAGATAGAAAATAATTCACTTGGTAACTTCAAAAATATTTAAGACAATTTTAAAACCATTTTTTTTTTTTTTGGCAAATAGATGTTCATAACTGTAACAAAATTGGAGGCACGTGTAATTATTATTTCTCACTAACGGTTAAAACCAAAAGTTGATACTCATCTTGTTTAATTTTTATATCTAAACCAACCGTTTACATCAATAAATCTTAGGTGTTTACATATTCGTATTTTTTTTTTCTCATAGCCTTGTCAACGTTCATTACCATAAAAATACGATAAATCAATGTAAGATGAAAGCAACAGTTTTATTTAGATTTAAACACATGTTTATTGTCTCATATTCCAAATAAATCGTTTTAATATTAGTTACACCAGAATAATTAGTAATTATTATTTAATTGGGAAATGATAACTGTCAAAATCAATTTATCTTTTAAAACAATAATAAACTAGGTAAACTGAAGCTAATTGCTTATTTTTTACTGTTTGTTTACTACACCATTTCTAAAAAGTAGGTACACTGATTTGCCGAATATGTATATTGGTCCAGTTAAAAACATTTCTTGATGACATATGCAATCAAGATTGTACTTTTTTACATTTTTTTGTACATCATCATCATCATATAACGGGAGTCCTACGGTGATTGCCGCTTCCGCATTTCAGCCTCCATCTTTTCCTATCTCTAATATCTCCCTCTTCTAAGCCTCTAGATTTCATTGTTTTTGTAATTTCTCTTCTCCAGGAATTTGGTAATCTTCCCCTTTAACTTCTTTCTGGCGGAACATACATTAAGGCTTTCTTTGGCCACCGCTTCTCCTCCATTCTCATCACGTGACCATACCATTGTAATTGCCTTCCTTGTATTCTATCTGAAAGAGTATCTCTAATTTCTGTACGATTTCGTATTTCCTCATTTCTGATTCTTTCCATTCTCGATACTCGATATGACCTTAACTTCTTTCTTCTGCGTTCTTCTTTCTTCCGCGTTTTGTAACGTCTTCAACTACATCATCTTCTCCAAGATTTTCCATATTCGAGACGTTTAATACAGGTGTATCTGCATTCGACTCTGCGACCAAAAAAACAACGATACAATTTTCAATCATTACAGAATAATTTTTTTAAAATATTCAGAAAAGCGGAACGTTTTAAATTGGGCAACCGCGTATTTTAAAACGTCATTGATGACGTTATTAGTATGATATATATGCCAAAAATCACAATAATTTAAAAATAAAATCGACTTCGTAATTTTTCTTTACGTCATCGCTTTACGAAATAATGAATTTATTCCATTTACTTGTCACACAGTATAATTAATAATTTTATATTGTGTCATATAGATATAATATAATATAGTATAATATAAAAACGTGGTATTATAAAAGTTCTTTTTTATAAAAGTATAATTATTATAATTTACTCACCCATTACTGCATCGTCGTCCAAGCCAGAATTGTCTTATGGCTCATTCATAGTTGTCGTCACTAGATCCAGAAAACTGCTCTGAATCACTTTCTTCATACGCTTGCAATTCAGTAGAATTAATTCTACGCGTGTGAGATGTTCCAACATTACAATTTTTAGCCATTTATTAAGTATAGAATTTACTTTGAGCTAATAACGTCAAAAAAACAACAAACACGTGCACAGTACCGCTCTTGCTCACAGTTTGCTTACGAATCAGCTGATTACGGTGTTGTCAATACAGTAATGTTTGTCTTGCAAAGCAGATTGCTACTTAGACCACTATAGAATTCATTTAGTATTTTAACTAAAGTGGTCATGTTACACATCATTACTTAGACCACTTTTGAATGATTTCAATATTAATTTTTTGATAATGCTAAAGTGAGGCGTTGTGTTTGTCCTTATTTTAAATCAATATGTAACATAGACCTCTTTAGAATAGATAGATTTTGGCTTTTAATATCTAAATTTGATGTTTAAATTTTGACAAAAATGTAACATAGACCACTCTTATTCCAGGCTGGCCATTTGTTAAGACATCGAAATAGGAAAGGTTCATGGAATTTTTAATATTCAGAACATTTACAAATATCAGGAATAAATTAGATAGAATAAAATATTATATATGTAGATAGGTAGTTTTGACAGTAAAAAGGAGAAATCTCAAAGGAACGAGAACGTATATTATATAATCGAACACCTCTCTATCCTAAGGTGTGAGGTAAATACAAATACAGGTTACAGATATACATTACATCTCAAATCCAATGAAAATACAGATTTTTATATTCTATTCTCTGCACAAATGTTGTCCATTTTTTCTTGTTTTTTGCCTTATTTTGAGCTTCTGACCATTCCATTCCCCTACTTTTTAAAATCTGCCCTACTTCGTCATCCCAGGTTTTCCGTGATCTGCCTCTGGTTTTAAACCTTTTCACTTTAGCCTTCCAGACTTGCTTAACGGGTCGGTTGTCGCTCATTCGGCACAAATGACCAAACCATTTTATTTGTTGTGTTTCAATGGCATGTAGTACAGATTCTGTGACCAGTTCTTCTCTAACATCTTCATTTCTTATTTTGTCTCGTCGTGTTATTTCTTTGACTCGTCTTAGATATTTTATATCAATGGCTTGTATCTTGCTTTTTAATTGCTTTGTTAAAACCCAGCTCTCGCTTTCATATATCAAGATTGGTCGGAATACTGTCTTATAAACTGTCATTTTGGTTCTTCTGCTGATTTTCGGTTTACCTATAAATGCTCTACTAAGATTATGGTACACTTTTGAAGCACTACTTATTCTTTCTGTTATTTCATTCTACATGGTACCTGTCTACATGTTCTCTGTCTATTGTAACCCCTAGGTATTTGAATGCATCTACTTGTTCGATGAGTTGTTGGTTAATTTCTATGTTAACATTTCGGTTAGTTTTCGCTATTAGCATCACCTTGGTTTTCTTAACATTAATCTTCATGTTGCTAATTGCCAGCTCATTATTCCAGCTATCTATATTTTTTTGGAGGTCCTTTTCGTTGGAAGCGCATAACATGAGATCATCTGCGAATGTAGACTGGGCTATACCAACCGTAGTTTACTATATCCGATATGTACTTTATGTATACTTGATTTTGTTTCCTTAATTATGTCGTCAATAATCAATATGAATAGTGTGGGGCTCATAACACCTTCTTGTCATAGACCCTCGTTTATTGCAAACATCTCTGATTCCAAATTATCCTTACGTACATAACTCTTGTTATTTTGATACAGACTTTTGATAGCACCTGTTAGTTGATGGTCAATATTTCTATTTTGCAGACTTTTCCAAACTGCTTCTTGGGACACTCTGTCAAATGCTTTCACAATATCTAGAAAAGACATATATATTTTTGTGTTCTTTACTCTAGCTTTCTCAATTATTTGTTTCAAGGTAAATATATTGTCTTGCGTACTGTGTCCCTTCCTAAACCCACTTTGTACTTCATCCATATGTGGTTCAACGATCTGTCTTAATTTCTTTTCTAGGATATTATAATTTTATAATAAATAATATTATAATAAAATAAAATATATTTAATAAAATAATAACAATTTACTAATGTTTGTATTTTGAGAACGATTTCCGAAGTGGAAATTGAAACGTCAATAGACGTATTTTAACCTTTAATTGTGGCTTACTTCCATTTAATTAAGTAATTAAAATAAGCAGTGTTAAATTTTTTTAACAAAATTATATTTAAACCATTTACCACGCATTTTTTCTTGTAGCCGTTGTGATCAATTAAAATTTATATCTGCGTTACCATTTTTTTGAACACTTTCTCGCGAAGAAAGTTTATAAAAAGTATATTAATGAATGCAACTAATTTAATGACCAATTTAATTTATTGCCTACAACAAAATAAAAAATCCTATTTGCCTAAACTTTCAAGTCTGTTTTATATGTTTATGATATATAGTTATTTACTTTCAAGAAAATACGAATACCCAGGAGTCGTCTAATTGTAATTTTAAAAGGCATATTTTCACCCTTTAATTGATAGTAGATCAATAAGTCCAAGATATGTTGTCAATGGAAATCACAAACATTATATATATTTTTTTAAATTATGCGAGATATAATATCGACAAACTGGAGAGATTCCAATTAAAGACCTTCTGCATTATCACAAATGCACCGTGGTACATGCTCAGTGAATTCATCAATCGCGATCTTCAGATGAAAACTGTCAAAGAAGAAATTGCCAGTTACTCCCAAAAAATGACAGACGACTGCAAAACCACCCCAACAGGCTAGCAAAGAACCTTATGACGCCCCAGACAAACAGAAGGCTGAAGCTACTCCCAAGCGATCTACCAACAAGATTTTAAATTTTTAAATTTAAAAAAATTGTTATAATAGAATCACAAATAATTTTGTTACCAAAATTATTATTTAATAGGTTATTGTCACTGGACAATCTTCTGCAAGTCTCTTATAATCTAATTAAATAATTTACTTATTGTAATCCTTATTACAGATTGTAAATAAATGGGATTTTCAAAAAAAATGCCAGATATACTTAATGGATTTTAGTGGTGCTATAAAAAATTATTTGACTAATAAAATCTCTTTTTCTTCTTAACCTTCTATAGTCCATGTTTGGACATAGGCCTCTCCCAACCCCTTCCATCTGTCTCTATCCTGAGCAACATATTTCCAATTGACTAATAAAATATAATGAATAAATGGCTTCCACAAGCTGGGCAGACGATGAAGAGATAGAGGAATTTCTTGAAGACATATCTAAAGTGAACGGAATACTCACTACAAGATAATTAGTCGAGATTTTAATGCTAAAATTGACCTTCTTTTTCTTATTGCACCATCTCATTTCGACGATTGGTTATCCAAATGGCAACTGTAGCTTTGGAAACTGCTGCACGAAAGATTTCTATGGTTCAGCGGAACCGTCTCCTCGGCTCTTTCAGTCACGAGTTCTGGCGTCTTCTAACTGATCGGTATCCCTGCACTTTACCTCTCAATAGAATTTGCAGTAACTCATCTCTTTCATTATCATATGCCTATTCATAGTTAAAGCCTCTTAGAGAATGTAACACATGTCAAGGAAAGTTCTTTTGTAATAAATATTGTTAGTGGCTGAAATCTCACTAAGTCCAGCTTCTTTATCGGGCACTTTCGTTGGTCTAAATTTACTGAGCGCTTCAGAAAGAGAACGTAGTGTACCTTGTTGGTGTCATAAGACTTGTTTTTTGTAATTATGGTAAGGCTAACTCATTGCCCAGTTTTCGAAGAAAAAGGCGACGCTGTATATTCTCCTATCTATTTCCAATTAAAATCACTTAGGCATTAATGCCTGCAATTTTCAGCATGGAAAAAAGACGTCTATGGGCAAACGACGTGTGTTTCTAGCCAACTGATCTGTTTCCTTGCACTTTACCTTCCAATACAATTTGCAGTAATTCATATCTTTCACCTCTAAGAAATGACTTAAGTATTGTATAATTATGCTGAGTAATTCTTGTTATTTACACATGCGTTACATGCGTTACACAAGTACCTCACCATTGGTAACTTTTTGTATACATGGAATTCTCAGTATTCATCTGTATATACATTTTAAAGGCATCTATTCTTTTTCTGTTCCGCTTTGTTCTGTTCGGAGTCCACTATCCAACTTTCACAGCCATACAGTAACAGAAATTGAGCACGAGAGCATAAAGGACTTGGTTGGATACGAGAAATCAGAGTGGTGATATGCTAATAAATTATTTAAAACAAGAAAATTTATACTGCTTCAAGTATACATATAAGTTTTTTAAGAAACCAAAACAACGAAAATGGGCGCAAAAACTTCCTGATGGCAGTACCAAATTGCACAGGCGTCTCAGTAGTAAACCGTTTTTACATAAACAGTGATCATAGGATGGGAAGGGTATATCTCACCTAAAATACTAAAATTGAAAGACAGAAACTACACTCGAGTGCAAAATAATAGACTCAAAATTATTTTGAGAAAGTACGTCTCCTGTTTCAATCTACAAGGTGTAAATATAAAAATATTTTATGTTCAATCATTAACCTCATTATTCCGTCTCAAAAAAATTTTGTTTTTTTTTGGTCAATTGGATGACATATGACAAATAAATAATGCAACACATAGAGAGGGGTTCAATGGACTTAATGCGTTCGGTTAACATCGTAAGCATCAATTTCCGTAGCAACCCACTAATAAATCAGTCACTTAAGTTCAAAACTGCATTACAAATGGATAACATATTTGTCAAAGCAGATCAAACCGTAGCCTTATTGAGAGAAGGACCGTAGCAAATCGACTAAATTTAAGCCAATCTGCCGTGTCCTAAGTATATTGTTGCTACCAAGATACTGGCGATTATATCTACCGACAAGATATAGACCGTAAACGAATAACAACGGAGAGACATGATCGATTTATCGTATCGAAATCAATAAGAAATTGACATTTGACTGGTGCTTATCTCAAAAAAGAGCTTAGAGAGGTCCGGCTTGTGTTTACCAGCGTTTAGACAATAAGAAGGAGACTAAAGGCAGCTAACCTGATATCAAAAAGAGCAGGTACGGGTCTCAAACTAACTCCAGCCCAGAAGCAAAGACGATTAGAATTTGCTTGCGAACATCTGGATTTGGACGACTATCAGTGGAGTCAAGTATTATTCTCCGACAAAACTAGGATCTGCCTACATGGCAACGACAAGAGGCGTGAAGTCTATAGAAGACCAAGAGAGCGATTTGCTTAATGTTATATAAGAAGGTATTGTTGTGTATAACGGGTCTTGCTTTTCAATAAATTGAGAAATTTTCGTAGACATGTTTACTTTCAAGAAGTCGAAATCTTTGTTTAAAGTATTTTTAAGCTGCAGTATCCAGGATCTCTCCCACTCGTACCTCATCCATCTCATCTCTAACCATTTTATAGGATCACCATCCTTCGTTTTTTTCTTTTGATTATTAGGTTTTTAAGTTTTTTTGGAGATAAAATTTCTGGTGTTGTTACTTTGATGACCACGAAAGGCTTCTTAATCTTTG
Organism: Diabrotica balteata; assembly: GCA_918026665.1. Taxonomy (NCBI): domain Eukaryota; kingdom Metazoa; phylum Arthropoda; class Insecta; order Coleoptera; family Chrysomelidae; genus Diabrotica; species Diabrotica balteata. The sequence goes on from OU898283.1 coordinate 87,319,640, forward strand.
CAGTCTTGGCTACACGCATCCAATCTTTAGGTGTAAATATCTGAATACACTTTCGGGATACTGATTCTATCACTCCAAAATCTCTGTTATCAGGTAAAAACAAATGACCAGAAACCAAAAATTTATGATCGATTGTTTCAATGCTTAACTGAGTATCAAGGACCAAGTTCATTAAGGTAGAAGCAACTTCAATATTTATGTTTAGACCAGTGCAAGAATCAGAGTAGAGAATAACATGTTTGTGGTTTTTAGCCTCTTGTCTAATGTGTTTAGCCAGCATAGATGCTACTTCTTGAGATCCCTCCCTTCCTTCTGTTTTGTCCCAGAAACGCATGTACCCATTATTATTATTAAAAGAATGGATTCCAAAATTGTAAACGTACATATTTCTTTTATAGAATGCTAGGGAAGTAGTCAATTTGGGATATCGGAGAGCCTTTTGTAGATCAAATGTTGCAACATAGCATGTGTCTGATGCAGCAGCTTAGAAGTCTTTAAGAGATTCCCCGGCTTGAAAAGCTTTAGCCAAGTGCAATTTCTTTTCGAATTCAAATTTACCACGTCATTCTGGATAATTTTTCTCACCTAATATTTTCAATTGAAGTTCGTCACATCGATTACATGTATCCTTTGCAGGAACTTTAAAATGTAAGTTAAGCTTGGTAGAAAAAATATGATAGTACAACTTTTGTTTTAAAGGTTGCTTTCCTTCATTTTCGTATTTTTCGAGGAATAAATTATACAGTTTTCTAATATTTAAATCCGGATGTAGATACTATCTTTCTGGATATTTTTGCCTACTGTAGTGGCTTTGATAAGCTGGTAAAGAGTTTATATGTGCCACTATTTCAGAATCATCAAGTTTATTAATTGGAGCATTTTTACCACACCAATCAATGACGGCATGAACTTGAGGCACCTATACACTTTGCCATGACTAAGCTGAAACGTTTCAAGAAAAATCTTTTTGCACACCGTTTGAGAATTAGCACCATCCCTTAAAATGTAGGAGTAGGATACATGTTTTTCAATACCACTTTCCATCTCTTATTCGCTTCCTTTTCACGGCGTAAGTCAATAACGAAATTCTTATATACACATTTTGCTTACTGAAATCTTCTAGCTTTAAAAATGATTTAAACATTCGTTTTCTTTTTTCTTCTGTAAATTTTTAATACATTTTTTTTACAGGAACATGGTGTGTTTATAAAGCACTTTTGTGACACTTCCTTACCTTTGGCTGATTGGTAGGAAGGCCACTGTTTCTTAAATGCCGCCTTTTACTTTTCTTCCAGTTGTCTATATTTTTCTTTCTTTTCCGTCCCTTTCCTTCATTATTTGCCTTTACATTTATTGGCTCACTTGGCCCAGTAAGTGGCGAAGAAGCTGCGACTAGTGTCACCTGGCTTGGACCGGAGCTGTCTAAAAAGAAAGTAAATAAATTACTGAACACATTTATTTTTTATTTTACATTTTTGATATCAAAAATTATTAGGTTTACTAGACTATAAATTAAAAAACGATTGCAAATACAAATCCTAGTAATGATAATTTTGCTGAATTGGTTGTAAAACACTAATTAGAACTTTCAAGTTATTTACAACATAAGCAAATCGTTTCACAAGAGATTATGTTAAAGTACTTATACTCGTATTTTATATTATTCTATCATAATTTACCTTCAGATTCTGAAGTTGATGATTCGTCTTCTGAAAGCATATATTTTGAGGATGAATCAGAAAAGTCCACAATTTCATTGAGATCCATTGTTTTCAAGTTATAACAACTACAAATACATAAACAAAAACCACGTGTAACGGTTGGTGGTAACGGTCTTTATCATATGAAAACTCCACATACTATAACCGATTCATCGGGAAAAATGATAATAGACGAACATGAAATTCGAACAACCTGGTGTAATTATATAAGTGAACTGTATAATGATGATAGACCCGAAGAACTGGAGACTTTAGTTGAAGGTGAAGGACCAGAAATACTAAAATCAGAAATACTGACAGAGATGTTAAAGCGTATAAATAAGGTGAACATTGGAAAACTGGTCAAACTTTTCAATGATGTTTATTCGACTGGTGATATCCCTGATATCACCAGTCGAAGTAAATAAGTAGAGGCGTGAGACAGGGTGATACAATATCACCGAAACTTTTCAATCAGGCACTTGAAGATACTTTTAAAATATTAGAATGGGAAAAAAAAAGGTATAAAAATTTGTGGACAACGCTTGAACCATCTAAGGTACGCTGATGACATCGTATTGATAACCGATAAAAAAGAAGAATTATTTGAAATGATGAAAGAACTGGACGTAGAAGCTGGAAAGATAGGCCTTAATATGAATTACAGCAAGACCAAAACTATAACAAATACAGATGAAGACATCACAATGAGAATCGGACAAGATGAAATAGAACAAGTTAAGGATTATATATATCTTGGTCAAACTATAAAACTTAACAAAGAGAACCAAACAGAAGAGATCAAGAGACGAGTTAGACTGGCATGGGCGGCATTTGGCAAACTAAGCTACATTCTTAAAAACAAAAGATATCCACAGCATCTTAAGACCAAAGTATATAATCAATGCGTACTCCCTGTTCTTACGTATGGCTCCCAAACGTGGACATTTACAAAAGTAAACATGGATAAAATCATAAAAACCCAAAGAGCAATGGAAAGACAAATGTTGCACATAAGACTAATGGATAAGAAGAGAAACGAGTGGATAAGAGAGAAAACAAAAGTGAGGGATGTTAGACAAGAAGTTGCAAAATTGAAATGGAGATTTGCCGGACACAATATAAGACAAAAAGAAGACCGATGGAACAAAATTCTTATAAGTTGGAGACCGTGGGAATATAAACGAAGCAGAGCAAGGCCCCAAATGAGATGGGCAGATGATATCAAGAAGCACGTGGGCTCTAGATGGATGACTGTACAGACAGAGAAGAATGGAAAAGGATTGGGGAGGCCTATGTCCAAAGACGGACCGAAGAAGGCTAATTAGATAGATAGATATCCCTGAAGATTGGTTAAAGTCCGAATTCATAACACTACCAAAAAAAAAACGTCCGAAAAACTGTAACGAATATAGAATAATAAGCCTTATGAGCCACACTTTGAAAATATTTCTACGCATCATCCACAGTAGAATCAGAGATAAATGTGAAGAGGACCAGGATGAAACACAATTTGGCTTCAGAAATGGACTGGGAACTCGGGACGCCCTCTTTGCACTAAATGTATTACTGCAGAAATGTCGAGATCAAAGGAAAGACGTCTTTGCTGTATTTACTGACTATGAAAAGGCCTTTGATCGAGTACAGCATCACAAATTAATTACAATATTAAAAGATAAAGGAATTGATAGTCAAGACATACGATTCATAGAAAAGTTATACTGGCATCAAACAGCGACAGCTTGCATAAACGGAAAATCAACAGAAATGTGTAAAATACAAATGGATGTCCGACAGGGTTGTATACTATCCCCACTGTTATTTAGTTTATATTCAGATAGAATATTTAAAGAAGCGTTGCATAATTTGGAATGGGGCGTGAAAGTTATTGGAATTCTGATAAATACAATCAGATATGCAGACGATACAGTTATTTTAATTGATGACATGAATGGACTACAATGTCTCTTAAATGCCATTGATACAGTGGGAAGGAAGTTTGGTCTAAACATAAACTGTTCAAAAACAAAACACATGGTGTTTAGCCGTTTAGCACATCAAGATGCACGATTATATGTTGATGGTCATATAATTCAAATAGTGTCCAGTTTTAAATATCTTGGTTGCCATACTACTGAACGACTAGATCCAGATCAAGAGATAAAATGTATAATAGAGATAGCCCGCACGATATTTTTAAAAATGAGGTCATTCTTCTGTAATGATAACTTGCAACTTCAACTTGAAAAGCGCATGGTTAAATGCTACATTTGGTCAGTCCTCTTATACGGTGTCGAAGCATGGACATTAAAAATATCCACCATTAATGGTCTGGAGGCCTTTGAAATGTGGCTGCACAGACGTATACTAAAAACTCCATGGACGGCTATGCTGACAAATGTGGCAGTCCTTGAGAGAGCAAATGCTGCTCGCGAGCTGCTTTATAATATCAAATGTAGAAAGATGGCCTATTTTGGACACGTAGTAAGGGGAGACCGATATAATATTCTTCAACTTATTATGATGGGTAAAATCGAAGGACGCAGAGGAATTGGTAGAAAACAGGCCTCTTGGTTGAAGAATATCAGGGAGTGGGCAGGAATTAGGAAAGCTGAGCAACTCTTTAGAATAACTCGAGACAGAGACAGTTTCGCCATGTTAATCGCCAACGTCAAGGGGACTTGATAGGACACGTTAAGAAGAAGAACGGTTTTGGACTTGATTCACTTTAGCACAGAAATTTTATAAAACTTTGTCAGAACCAAAGGAGACTGCTGCCATCTGTTAGGAAATAGCAATATCAGAGACTTTGTTCACTGTGCTCCGGAAAAGATACATTGTTAACAAATATTAATACGCATCAAGCGGACTTTCCGTAAATTTTGGACTTGATCCACTTTGGCTCTGAACGCCTCATATTATGTAGTTGGATTTATATTCAGTTATGAATTTATGTCATTTAGTTATATTAAGTTAATAAAAAATTAAACTTTATTTATATAGATTGTAAAGTTTAAAAAATGTTAGTTATATTCTATAATATTTATTCTTTTCAAAATTGTTTAAAATAAAAAAACTTCGTTCTAAAACATTTGCTTTTTTTTCTTGTACAACAGGGGGTTATAGGCCATAACGCCCTCTTATTATGCCTTAGAAAATAACAAGTGTATTTATGGTAATTGTATCCAAGCTAAAATAAACAAATAATATGCAAGATATGAAAAATAAAATAAATTACTCTTGTCTACGTCACTGTCAACAGAAGTGGACCCTGGTAATCAAAAACAAATATACAGTGTCAATGACTTCTGCGAATTATTATGACAATCCAATTTAGGAGCGAGGTGACTGCGGTGACCACTACCATTACTTATTACCATTCCCTTACCTACTACTACTATTGCTACTACTGATTTAGTGGCTTGATTGGCGTATTACTATTAATATCTTTTAAGTATCTTTTAATCTGCATCACCCATGTGTAGAAGGTATTTAGTCTAGGAGCTTGAACTGACTGTGGGTAACGGTAAAATGTGTAGTATATAGGTAGTGTATGATCCTAAAACACAATGTTATTGTACAATAAAAATACTTAAAGAAATTATTGAATTTTATTAAACATCTCTTTATTAAATTATATATATATATATATATATATATATATTATATATATATATATATATATATATATATATATATAAATATATATTAGTGGATTTTCTTGGGTTTAGGTTAATAAAAAAAATTGTTTTGGTACTAAGACATGTTCATATATTTTATCGACGTTTCGGCAGGAAATGCATGATTTTTTCAAGAAGTAATATTGACTAAAAAATTTTATCACAGACATAATACGGTTTAAAATTTAAACTTTTGACTTACCAAGCATGTAAAAATTCGGTGCTAACAAGTATACATAGACGTCACAATTAAAATAATATTAAAAACATAGGACATACCCACTAAGTCACTACATGTAAAATGTGTTTTAAATCTAATATGTTTTTATTGATGTTAGTTTATTGTTTAAACAATCAGTTATTTTTAACATCAATTAAAATATATTTTGTTTAAATTTTTGACATCTTTTTTATCATTTATTGCGTTATTATTTTTTTTATTTGTATAGCTTCTAGAAGCTCTCTCTTGTTCATGTTGTGTTCACTTTTTAGGATCTTGAGTTTGTCAAAATCAAATTTATGTTTTTTTCGTGTTCATGATTTGTGAGGGCGGTTGAGTTTTTTGTCATATTTGTGGGAACGTATTCTTGAGTTAAGTAGCTGACTGGTTTGTCCAATATAAACTCCATCACAATTCGAGCAGGAAATTTCATATACAACATGCAATTTTTTTAATAGAGGGGTTTTTGTTTTTAATCTTGTAAAATTCTTTTTCAAAAAATTGTGCCCTTAAACAGTAATGTTATGTTTAGACAGAACATTTGCAATTTGTTCTGATAATCCTTTTATATAGGGGAGAGACATATAGATTTTCTTTACCGTGTTGGTTTCATTGTTGTTATTGTTATCGTAAAATTTATGCTATCGCGATTTAAAAATGTTGTCGATTAGGTGGTGTGGGTTTGAATTAACTGTTAGTGGTGTTTTTTGCTTTTTTAATGACATGAGGTCTATTGATAGAATCGGATAATCTAATAGCTCTATCGGCGAGTCCGATAACTACTGATTTCTTTTAAGACAGGGAATGATGAGAGTTGAAATTCAGATATCTCAACGACCAGGTTTTACATAGAGAAAACAGCACTATAACTACTGCATGGTACACCAAAAAAAAAAGTCAAATATCCACCAACCAAGTGGAAAAAACCAACGATTTAATATCGACACCTATCAGCTTTTTATAGATTTTAAATCAGCCTATGATATTGTACTGCAAAGTAAATTATGCGAAGCACAGCGTCATGATTCTTTTGTTTTTAGTGATTTTATAATGTTAGAAAAATTATATCTGCAAATTTAACTGCAAATTTAATTGTTAAATATTTTGTAGATGATTTGATCCTAGCAGTACCCAATGACAAGATAACTAAGATCCTTAATATCTTTAACAACCAATGTAGCTAATTACAATTCGCTGCAGAAAGAGAACAAAATAGCAGTTCTTGTCTTCTTTTTACATAAAAACCATGTCAATGATAAAAAGTATTTCAAATTTGTGCATAGTTTGTCAATTCCTGACCTAACTAGCTATAATCAAATGTATTCAACCCGTTGCTGATAATAACTTGTATCGCCACATATACATAGAAGAAATCAGGTGCTAAAAAATGATAAACTCGTTCATTTGGGTAACATTATTTAAATATATTTCGAGGTCTGCATATATTTCATAGATTGATACCTATCGGTATTTGTTGTCATAATATTGTTTACGATAGCATCGTACAAAACTTTGTGAATTATGTATGTTCTTTTGTTGCAAATCTGGTTTTGTATAAACGGGCATTTTGATGTAATTCTTATGTTTTTGCTGGAAGGTTATATCATGATAACAAATATGTGTATTATGGTTTCATAAAGTTTTGGTTTTTCTGAAGTGCATTTTTGTTTTACTAAATACTTTGAATTCTATCATAGAATGATTTATTAAGTCTCTTTCTAATATTCATGTTGTGGTTTAACTGATAATTTAAATATTTGTCGATGTTGGTTGGGTTTCTACAGTCTTTATATACCCTGCTTTGTGATTAACAGTTAATGTCCATTAAAAATTTGTTCAGTACTTCTGATCCATAATGCCATACGGGGAACAAACAAATTCTACATACCTTCACCATATTTTAGGTTAACAGATTTTTTTAACGGAGCTAATTATATCTATTAGTTTGTGCTACTGATGGGCGGGTTACAGCAACATTTAGATCCTTTACGTGCTTCAGATTTTTTATTGCATTTAACTCCTTTATCTTGTGTAGTTTTCATTGTGTCCTTTTTGGTTATTAAATATATCTGTTTTTATCAATAATCTTCTATAGTTTTACTCTTTTTTTTAATAATTTTCTGGGCAATAATTCTTGTCACTATATATTGATAGTACTAACTACTCTTTTGATTCCACTTTTACAAAATTCTAAGGTTCAATTCAATTCAATTTCAAATGAGATTGAAAAAGTAATAAGAAGACACTATAAGCTGGAAGAATTTAAATATTAGACATGGAAGTTGACACAACTCTTTTTAGCATGGACAGACAACGAAACGGTTCATCGGGATCTAATATGTATTTGAAGCTTATATTACTATCCTTTTTGTAATGGAACCAAAATATGCTATTCCAAACAAAAGGTCTTTATCAACATTTCTTTTAATAAAACTCGTTGTTAGAAGTTTGGAGAATCCAAAAGAATCTGTTTGTTTGATAAATTTTACGTCAAAACGAGGGTTCGTCATTTTAATTACCGATACCCAGTCCTATAACCAGGAACTAGGAACTTTAAGTTTTTTACTCAAGTGCTTTTAAAAACATCATTAGTCTAACTAAACTAGAGGACTAGTTTTTCTACATGTTCTGGTAAGTCTTTAATAAACTGAAATAAGCAAGATGCAATCTCATCAGCTCCTCATTAAGCTACACCTTCGTGCCACACATAATAGGATGTCCGTTTTGTGGTGATGTTGCGGATCGTCAAATTGAAAGTTTGCTTTTAATCAACATAAGTAGTCTTTTCCTGATATATTGCTCGACAGTTTTTGGAGACATGTATCGAAACCGAAATTTTATCTGAAATACTCTTACTTTTAGCGGTAACGTATTCCTAACTTTCTTTTCTATGGCACGTATGAGTACTAGAAACCAATTCGCCAAGAATTTTTGCTTAGTTGAGGAGATAGGTTGTGGAATGCAATTTTTAGATTCTCCATGTCTCTAATAACATCTTTATCAACGTCTGTTTTCCTTGTACTTCTTAGAAGGCACATATTAAAGCAAAAATCTGAAAATTAGTTTATGGATTTAATATCAGATGTCGCTATTTGCGTCCATTCAAAGTCATGTTAGAATTGCTTCCTAAGAAAGAAGAGATTTATTTTTTCGTTCAGAGGGACTGTGAATTGCCGTTCTGAAGAGGCCTATAAGGCCGAAATACATATAAGCGGATACACAGACGCACTATGCGTGAAATCAAATCGTAACTGTCTTTTCCTTTTTAATATATTTGTTATTGGATAAATTTCTGTAAGAAATTTATAAGTATTGCTACAACTCTGGTAGCAAACAATTTCTATTTTCATAAGATTTACCGAGGTAACTTTTTCCGAGCAAATTCCAAAGACATCACTGGTATAAAGCAATCAAAAGCTGTTTTTAACCACTGAGAACTAGTACCTAGAAAATCCCGGTTAGTAATCATTTAAAGGGGGATTTTAGCGACCTAATAGGAATTTTGAAGAAATTTTCCCTGAACCCTGGGAGGTGAGGCAGTGATAATTTGAAAGTAATCACATAGTCAGTGTCACATTGTATCCCAGCTTAGCTGATCACGTCTTGGTTTGAGTTTTCAACTCTCGAATATTAGTTAGTGTCATACTGTATCCTAGCTTAGCTGGTCGCGGCTTGGTTAAATTTTTCAACTCTCGCATATTGGTTAGTGTCAGTTTAGTATTCGATCAAATAGTTCAACGCATTTTTGGCATACGAGTTTTGGACTTTCGCGTATTGAGTATACCTAGTTATTGTTATATAGCTTATTAAAGACGGCATGTTTTACAAATGCTCATTAATAATCTTCTTTTTCTTCATTCTTGTATGCAGGCTTTAAAGCCTGGTTCTTCTTTAATATTAGCCTCCTAAATTGTTTACATTGTCGCACTATATTTTTCTTGGTCTGCCAATACTCCTTCGTCTATTTGGTGACATCTCGTGCTATTCGTACTATTCTGTCATAATATGTCATTCTACTGATGTGTTCCAGTCTTATTTTCGTTTTTTCTATCCATTTATGTCTTCTATATTGCATGATTTTCTTATGTTTTCGCTTCTCTCCCTATCCAACAGACTATTCTCTGATATTCGTCGGAGTATTTTCATCTCTGTTGTTTCTAGTAGTCGTCTAGTTTTAGATGTGTCTGCTCTTGTCTCCGTTGTGTATGTTAATATAGGTCTAATTGCTGCTTAATAGATTCTTGATTTTGCGTCTTGTCTTGGGTGGTTGTTTTTCCAGATGGTGTCGTTTTAAGAGATCCCGCCACTTTACTTGCTTTTAAGCTTTGTCGTCGTACTTGTTCTTCAACATCTCCATAACTAGTTATTACTCATTATTATTCCATAACTATTATTAATCAAGTATATTAATACTAAAGGAAACATCTTTGGTTCATGTGACAATTTTATAAGTAACATATTTAAACTGTTACAGTGCTCTCGTGTAAATTGGACAGTGATCGGCAGTGTAGATATAAAAACTTGGCGCTAACACTTTGGCTGAATCTTAAGTTAGATGTAGTAACAAAGTTAATCATAATTTGTGGAACAAATCTTTCGTTATTCCTACCAGTTATTTACCACTTACATGAACAAACTTACAGAAAATGCAACTTAAATATAATATTTATTTGAATGAAAGATGTTAAGTGAGACATAACAATAAATTACCAAAATAATTTGCGTATTATTTCTGACCTATTCATGATAAATACATACCAATTATTACAATTAACCAAAATTTTATTCCCTAGTTTTAATTTCAGGTAAATGATATAATATTGTAGACTGTACCAAACAAAATTTAAACAATAGGGAATTGTAATAATAGGGATCGCTATTATACCAAACTGTAGGAAGAAGCAGATGTTATGGACATAACATCTTCTTCTTCAGTGCCTTATCCGGTCCGGATGTTGGCGATCATCAAGGCTATCATGGTTTTGTTGACTGCTCTGCGAAACAGCTCCGCTGAGGTCATCCCAAACCATTGTCGGGGATTTTTCAACCACGAGATACGACGGCGTCCCGGTCCTCTTCTGCCAAATACTTTATTTATATTATTATATTTTTTGCCACGTGATGCGGAACGAAGATATTTTTCTGCGTTCCGCATCACGTGGCCGAGGTACTCAAGCTTACGTTGTTTAATTAACTTAAGCACTTATTTTTCTTTTGTCATGCGCTGCAGGACCTCAACTTTGGTGACATGGTCCACATAAGATATCTTTAGTATGCGTCTCTATATCCACATCTCGAAGGCTTCGATTCGTTTTTCAGTGGCTTGCGTGAGTGTCCAGTCTTCAACTTCATATAGTAACACTGGAAAAACGTAGCACCTCATTATCCGCATCTTGGTTCCCAAACTGAGATCACTGCAACACAGCAAAAATCTCAACTTAATAAATGTAGACTGTGCCATTTTAATTCTGGATCTAGTCTCTTGAGCGTAGTCCCATTGTACGTTGAGAGTAGTTCCGAGGTAAGTGAATCTGTCGACTATCTGGATCTCTTCGCTACCTGCCATCAGTACCCCAGGATCTAAATTTTTACGGCTGACAACCATGAATTTAGTTTTCTTAATATTGAGGGTCAGTCCGTATGTTACGCTCACAGTTCGCACTCGGTCTAGTAAGGCCTGCAGATCGTTTAGGCTGTTTGCTAGTAACACAGTGTCATCGGCGTAGCGGATATTACTGATGTATTCACCGTTCACTCGGATTCCCATGTCTAGGTTTGTGAGGGCTTCATTTAAATTCTCCTCAGAGTATATATTCAAAAGAGTCGGCGATAGCACACATCCTTGCCTTACTCCTCGCATGATCTTTACTTGGTCGGTCTGCTGGTCTTCGACCTTGACTTGAGCACGCTGGTTCCAGTATAAATTCATGATGATCCAAATGTTCTTCTTATCCAATCCTACTCTTTGTAGTGCGGTGACCATCCTCTGGTGCGGACAACGGTCAAATGCCTTGGCGTAGTCAATAAAATAAATATAGACATCACAACTTACATCGCGGCATCTCTGAAGTAGAACTTGTAAGGTGAAAAGTGCTTCACGTGTACCCATGGAATTGCAGAATCCGAATTGCATTTCACAGACATTTTCTTCGCATTTCTTGTAAATTCTGGCATGTACGATTTTAAGAAACATTTTAAGTGCATGACTCATAAGACTGATAGTTCGGAAATCTTCGCACGTTTTTGCAGATCGTTTTTTTGGTAGCGTTAGAAATATTGACAATAGCCATTCCTCTGGGATATTATCTGAATCGTATATGGCGTTGAACAGTTCAGTTAACTCCTTCGTGCTCACTTTGCTCATCACCTTAATAAGTTCAACGGGTATTTCGTCCGGACCTGTATTCTTACCATTCTTAGACTGTTTTAAAGCAGCCTTTACCTCGCTTTCTAAAATTTACGGCCCTGTCATGCAATTTATTTCCGGAAAGTTGCCTCGGTCGTTCCAGAAAAGTTCTTCGATATATATTTTCCAGGTAATCAACTTCTCATTAACTGTCGTCGCCAGATTACCGTCTTTATTTATGAGAAGGTGTGTGTTTCTCCTCTTGTATCAACCAGTGGCTTCACGAATCCTTCGGTGGATATTTATATGATCGTGTTTCTCTTGGAGCTCCTCGATTAGTTTACATTTTTCTTGCATCCATGTCTCCTTGGCTCGTATTTCTTTTTTAATTGTCTGCTTGGTTTTTTGGTATTTCTTCATTAATCTTCTTTGTTCCATCATCTGCAGAATGTCATCAGTCACCCATTCTTTATTTTTTACTCTTTTTTTCTTTCCCAGATGTTCTTTTCCCGCATTCAGCATGACGTCTTTGATATAACTCCATTTTTGTTCTACACTCTGTTCTTGTTGTTGAGCCGTTTCTAGTTTTTGTCTCATTGTATCTCTCACGTTCTGACGAACTACGGGGTCTTTTAGAGTGTCATAATCCAGGTTCTGTTTAGGTTTATTTTTGATGAGTTTCTTTAGTTTGAGTTCTATCTGCCCACATAACATAGATAAAATCATAATAGATCAACAATAAAATGCAGTAGAGGAAGAAATTGTCACTTTTTTGGAGTTAGGAGAGAAAAAGATCATAATATCTGTGTTAAAAGATAGTAATAGCAAAAACCGTATATCTGAATTCCAACATTTTATGTCAATGAGGAATTCTACACTGAGGTTAATATACTAATTTAAAAGTCGGTGGATTTTTCCACTTTAAGCATAAATATGTTTATCATTTAACAAACATCGCTTGGTAACAAACAAACGTAGATTAAAACCAAATTATAAAAAACATTCTGCTGTCTAAACACCCTAATATTTTGTCATTTGAATTCAAAACGTATGCTAATTATTCGTAAAAATGTGTTTATTACAAACGAGCAATAAATTATGATAATGTTTTAGTAACAATGGGAGAGAGTAAGTAACACATGAATAATCAGTACCACCCAATATTTCTCAATTCGAACTTAAAATATTTGTTGTTTTAATAACGGCTTCTAGAAGTTTCAAAAACGCAATTTAAATTAAAGCATAGACCCACACGCTTCACACTCACACGTTTGCCAAACCCTGACATTAAAGAAATTTAGTTCACATCCTTGAATTTTGGCGATCGCAAAAACGCTAATAATACCTGTAATTATCAGTTATTACGTGCCCTTCTCACGAGCGATGTTTGTTTAATACGACTTAAGTCAAATCCAAATTATAATTCTTTAGATGTTTTTAAAAGATCAGTGGTAGCGGCAATAATTTAACTTTTTTTTTTATCTTGTTATATATAAGTACAACGAATATTATTATTACCGTTGATATATTTATCACAGAATACTATTGACACAGAAATTGTAAATTCACAATTAGGTTTAAATAAATAAAGTTCTTCTTCTTGTGTTTTTTATGGCTTCACTGCGAGGCGATTCTTCAGCACTATTTGTTGGCGACCGTGATGTAATCTGGTTCTAATCCATATCATTGCCGTTGATATTTGCTTAAGGTGGTAGTAGTTTTTTATGAATTTTTAAATTTGAGGTTGGATTCTGTGCTCAAACGTTGTTGTGATAACATCGATTAACATGAAATATACCTAATAGTAATAAAATACATGATAGCGGTTCCTCCAGCCGAAAATAGAGCCCATTAACCTCCTGACCCACCGCCAGATTTAAGTGAAAAAAAAATAATAATCAATATAATATATATGATTTCGGCACGTTCGAAATATATGTACAGAGAAAAGACAAAAATATAGGAAATTTTCACATATTAAGTATTGCTAAAATAATATTTAAGCTAAACCTACAGCACATTATTAAATTTAACAGTAAAGGGAAAAATCAGTTAGGCGTTGTATTTAAAGATTTTATATCAGCAAATTTATTTGTGCACGATAAGAGATAAGAAAGTTTACAATATAATGTCTTTATCCCAAATCGACACGAAGAGGCCTCGAATTATGAAACGTATTGTATACATTGCAAAAATCATGATCATATCTCTAAAGATAAAAAATGTAAAGACTCCAACGACAAATAGAAATAAAAGCTCTAATAAATATCTTTCTCTAACATCTCATATTATGAAGCAAACATGCAAATACCAAAAAATGAAAACAGGGAGTACTCTTTGAACAAAGATAATTTTCCTGTCTTGAGTAAAGAATCCAGACCTAATAATATAATAGATCTCACAGAAAGAAGAATAAAAGCCATAAAGAATGACACAAATATACCAAAATATAACCAAATCGTCAAATCTCAACCCACCTCAACTAATTAATCCGGAGGGAAGATTGAACTGGGCAACAAACTCTCAATCAATGCCATCAACATCAAAAGGTTACAGTATAAACAAAGAACCTGAACATGGAATCTCCCATGCAATGTCATTACTACCATCAGAACCTAAAGAGATGGTACTATCTTTTGTAAACAACTTGCTAAGAAAAAAAAAGCTTTTAGGCTTTCACTCCTTTGACTATAATACAATGGTAAATGAGATCATATAACGATAATGTGGATAACTTGAATATAATTATCAAAGAATATAATCCTGATATATTATTGCTGAATGATTGGTTAAATAATCACCAAATAATCAGATGCAAGGGCTATCAAGTAATTAGAAATTATAGAGATGATTCGTATGGTGGTATAGCCATCCTTATAAGGAATGAAGTAGTGATATATCTTTAAATAATAAATTTAATAACAACTCCTAATTTCAAGCAGTCTTCCTACCTAAATTCCAAATTAATCTACTTAATGCCTATGTCCCTAATGCAAATACCATATCTAAACAAAAATGGATAAAACTGATCCAGGAAATCAACAAACCAGTAATGATAATGGGAGATCTGCATGCTAATCATGAGGCTTGGGGTAGCCCCTGTAATAATTTCAATGGGAGAAACATCTTTCAAACATTAGATGAGCTTGAACTAGTTTTTTTTAATGATGGGTCATATACCAGAATAGCACCACCACCAAAAAGATCATCAGCGGTGGACCTAACAATAACATCTAAGGATATTGCTACCAGATCACCATGGCAAATAATTCCTGACTTAGGATTTAGTGATCATCTACCCACAACGTGCAAAATTGGTATCCAGAATATTACCATCTACATGACACCTAAGAATAACAGAAACTTTAAAAAAGCTAATTGGGACCAATATACCTCAGTATTAGAGTCATCATTTACATCATTTCCAGGTGAGAACTACTAATCATTTGCGGACTTAATCAATGAGGCTGCACAGTTGTCCATCCCGTTGTACAAATCAAATGTCAATAAACAGTATCATATCCTATGGTGGGACAAGTCTTGCGTTGAAATCATTAAAGACAGAATTAAGGCAACAAGGCAATTCCAATCAACACCCAACTTAAAAATTATTTAATAGTAAAAAACAAATGTGCTATAGCTAGAAGATGCCTTAAAGAAAAAAGGAAGAATAATTTTAGGAAATTTGCAGAAGGCCTTGATAGAAACTTTCCAATCAAGACAATATGGGATAAAGTTAGGAAAATAGCTGGATATGGTAATAGCCCAATCAACTTCCTTCCTAATCGTAATATGGCACAAGAGATACTAATTCCTTGGCTCCCCCCACTATACATTTATATCAACAAAGTATACAAACTAACAATACAAGTTTCCCTTTTACCTTTAATGAATACAAATACGTAATTAACTCTAAAAAGGAATCTGCTACGAGACTTGACTTAATTTTATACTCTATGATTAAAAATCTACCTCATTCAGGATCATTACTGTTGTTACAAATTTTTACAATTTACAATTTGTTACATCCCGATTAAATGGAAACAGTCATTAATAATTCCAATTCTAAAACCTAGGAAAGATAAACTCACTGCAACTAACTGTCAGCCTATTGCCCTCACCTCTTTTTGTAGGTAAAGGTTTAGAATCAATAATCAAAAATAGGTTGGAATGGCTTATGGAAAATAAGGGAATCCTCAGAAGATTGTAGCTAAGTTTTAGAAGGGGTAAGGGATGTTTAGAATGTCTATCCTTTTTGACATCTGAAATTCAAAAATCATTTAGAAATAATGAATATACAATAGGAATATTCTTGCATATCCATTCAGCACATGATAATGTGAGTATTGACAAACTGTACTCTACATTAATACATTTGGATATACCACATGATTTAGCTAACCTTATATATGACTTTTTAAAATGCAGAAAACTTTTTGTCAAAGATAACTCTGGGTTAGAACATGGCCCAAATACCACTAGCACTGGACTCACAAAAGGATCACTATTAAGTCCAATGCTATTCAACATATATACTTACTCATTACATGATGTGTTCCCAAAAAAGGATAAAGTCATTCTGTATGCTAATGATTTTGTAATTCTAGTCAAAGGAGTAAACGTTAAAAATATGGTGTCAAAAATAAACAAATATTTAGCCAATCTTGAGGCCTGGCTGGACAATCATAATTTGAACATCTCTGTGGGTAAATCTAAAGCTATCTTGTTTAAAAAGGCGAATACCAAAATAATGCCTGGAAACATCAGTTATAAGAGAAAAGAATGGGTAGATAAAATTAAATACCTGGGAATAGTTTTACACAAGAACCTTAAATGGAATGCAGACATTAACCAGCTGGAAGTCAAAATAGGTAAAGCACTGAATGTAATGCGTGCCTTGTGAGGAACATGTTGGGGCAGTGACCCACAAATATTAAAACTGATCCATGAAGCACATATCCTAAGTCATTTGTACTATGGGGGCCAATTCCTATCTACATGCCCTAAATATATTTTGAAGAAACTAGATCAGATGCATTACCAAAGTATCCGGATTATCACAGGATGCATGAAGTCAACTCCAATCCAAGCCTTGTTATCAGAGTCTGGAGAACTTCCATTAAAATACAAAAGAGAATGGCTCACAACAAAATTTTTGCTAAAAAACCTAAGCGTTAAAAACAATCCTGTCATTAAATTAATCGTTGAATTAGAAGCATTTTGTAATATGGATAATAAATACTGGAGAAATAAGGAGAAACCCATATTGATAGCAACTCTTAGAAAAATCCAACCTTATTTGCAGAACCTATATTCCAGTAAACTTCTTCCTTGCCATGAGTATGAACTGGAACTACAACTTCAACCAATAGGAATTCTGAATGAAAACATTACAACAAATGAATTCAACCTTATGAATTTTGTGAACTTAGTTAAAAAATTCCATTCATACAAAAAAATTTTTACAGACGGCTCAACGGACACAATGGGAAATGCGGGTTTTGGAGTTTTTTCCCCAGATATAAACTATTCATTTTCATCTAAACTACCCAATCATACCCAAATATGTACAGCAGAGGTAATCGCGATCAATCATGCAGTCCAAATTATACTGAAACAAAATATCACAGAAGCCATTATTTTTTCTGATTCAAAAAGTGCACTACAAAAAATAAAAAAAAAAACAGGGTTTTTAAAGACACAGAAGATATATCGTATTTGACGAACAGAGGAATTATCTTAGCAAGGAATAATAATATCAAAATCTTACTAGCATGGATCTCAGGATACACTGGTATTACTTGAAACTACAAGGCTGATCAACTTGCCAATATAGATCGTTCCCTGAATATTCCCATGAATATCAAGCTACAGTTTTCAAATTTTACACCCTACTTAAAAAGAGAGATTTGGTCTAACTGGGCAGCTAAATTTTACGAAGGATATGGCACAAGTAATTCATTCTATGTCAAAATTAATAACCGAATCCACACACTACCATGGTTCAATAAATTCGCATATATCAGTAGGAGATATTTAACTACAATCATCCGTATGAGAACACATTTCGACTTGTATGCCGAATTAGCTAAAACTAAACTTCCCACTTCCATAAATATTTGCACAATCCTCACAAGTATTAATAAAAATACTATAAACAGCTCATGCAACTTTATTTCTACCTTCAATATTAAATTATAAACTATGATCTTCCTTATTTCAGTCCTGGGTGCTTCTACTATATCCTTCGGTAGCATTTCTGGTGTGTGGAGATTGGAGGCTACCTCCGAGCGAGAAAAGTTTATACCTTTGTTGTGTTGTCTTACTAAAATTTTAGTCTGTGAAGAATATAAAGAAAAAAATATACCAACACAAGTATACATATAGAATAATCCAAAACAAACAAAGGAAGAATATAAGTGTAGGTGGACACTGATTGCTGAAGCAAGACAAAAAGTGTCTACCCGCCAAGTAAACTGGGTAAATTGTCTAGGACATAGCACAAAAAAGAAGAAGAAGAAATTTGAGGTTAGGTAGTTATAAACACATATTGTAATGGTAATGGAAGGGTTACATACTACAAAATAAACAGGACGCCACAAAGGAGAAACTGAAAGGCAAAAACATTGTATTAAAGTTGAGCATCGTAAATTGCAAATTAATTTCATTAGCAGCTCTTGATAGTAATTGTAAACATAATTGAAAGCTCGAGATAAAAAGTAGTTAACCAATAGCCCCTTGTATTGACTCCAACCCATCCAAAACATTTATATATTTTTTCCAAACAAGTCATTCTTTTTTCTTACTCTTATATCTTCTATTATTTTGTTTGCTTAGGTTGTTAAATGTTTATTTAAAATATTTGTTCTGATCATTTTATTAATATTCCATTAATTCAGTTGTCAAAAATTAATTAAATCAAGTATTATTATAACTACACTAAAATGCAATAGGGTAGGATTAACCCTTATATAAATTAATTTTAGTGGGTGTTGATATTGCGTGGTGGATTTAATATAATAAGTATTACGTAACAGATAGGCATATGCCTGGTATACATTCATTTGGTTTCTTAATCTGTTTTCAGATATTCCGGAAACTATTTAATCCAGTTAGTTGTTGACATGTGGTTACTTCTTATATCATAATAAATGATGTCATGTTAATTTGAATTTTATTTTACTAGTTAGTAGCATTAGTATTTTTTTTAACATCCTCTTAAAGTAAATACTTTACACAAAAATATTGGATATTTTCTAATATTTTTTTCATATATGATATCATAAGAGAGAAAATTTTGCCGACAATATTTTCGACTGATTTAAAAGTTTTTTTCCTGGCAACTTACGCGAATTAAATTTTGACATTTAATTTTTTTTATTTTGTCATAATTTCATAAGCGAAAATTGCCAAAAGGCAAAAAACTTGAATAAAACCAGAAGAAAATTTCGCCAGTAAATAATTTTCTCTCGAATGATATTTGACAAGACTATTTCACAAGATAATTAATGCACCATATCAACGAAAATAATCTTTATTTAATTGTTAACAATATTAAATGTCCAATTATTATAAGCTATAGTAGTTTGTCCATTCTTTTTTAATAAAGCACGATTTTGTGTATTATTGACCTGTAGCATTTGGGTACTCGAAGCTCCAGCTTCATTTGATGTTCTGAGATTTTTGATCAACTTCTGATGGTGACTGTAATCCAGCTGCAGATATGGTTTAAGAGAGCTTGCAGTTGAGTGACCAGGTAATTTAATAAACTCTTGTTTATAAACACCTTGCTTGAACAAGGCTAACACAGCTGAATATCGATGAGAATGGTTTGTTATTTTATATTTTTTCTGTGTCTATTCTAATTTTTTTGTGACATTTTTGTCCACTTAGATATGGTGTTGATTCCAAATAGACAGTTTTTGAACCAAGATCCATCCTACCAGTTGGGGTGAATGGCAATAAAGAGTCTATCTGATAAAATCTCCATTTGGTCTCCATGGTCCCCTTTTTTCATTAATTTCGAAAATAATTTAACTGGGTATAAATTTTCACTTGATGAATTTCTTACCAACCATTTTCTGCTTGTCAAACTTTTCGAACCGCCTTGATTTGGTTCAAATATTTGATGTTCAAATAAGCAAAGGCGAAAAAACTTGTTTTGTGCTCGATCGGAGGTTCCCTCGTCGTAGTTTTGGATGATTTTGATTAGTTTTTCGGTGAATAATGCTTTTGAACTGAGTTTTCTTTTTTCTTGAACACTTTAAAGCTGTCTACGCTTAGTATCTCTCGTCTATCTTGCACGTTTGAAAGATATATCTGTAAGAGGGTTAATTTTTATGTCGTACTCCATAAAATAATTTTCTTGTACCAATTTTGCTGTAGTAGTCCACATTGACTTTACAGACGACTCTTTATAGTGCTCGCCATTGCCGTTTTTCGTGTTAAAGGCATAATTCTTAAGAATATTTGCTAGTTCCATTATGGTAGTATATCATTCAAGCGTAAAAAGTTTCAGCCGTAGCAACTCCGAAAATTGGGTCCAAATAGAGCTTCTGGACCTCTGTATGTTCCAGTGGCGGCCGGCCAGGGCCGGCAGCCACTGGAACACACGGGTCGGCCACACCTTTATAGATATTATAGATTTGTTTTAATATTTAATTTAATCAGTATTTCAATAATTAATTGTGGCAGATAATCAGTTGATGTCATTTGTTTCTGTGAAATAAAAAAATTATCTGTGAAATAACTAAATTTTATTTATGGTTTTTAAAAGAATAAGACCAATTCGACCAGACTAAATTTTATTCATGGTTTTTAAAAGAATTCGTCCAATCTGAGCGTTAAGTGATCCCTGTGTAAGACACTTTTCAAATTAATGATCCGAAATCTGAGACATGCATCCGTCTGTGAATTCTTAAATAGTCACGTTTTAGGGTTTCGGCAAGCCGATCTCAAGATTGACGATTTACAATATTTACATGTAAAAATCAACGGAATATTAGTTGATAAGCAACCAAACATACATTTCTTTCCATATGAAGTTAATTACCAAGTCCGGCAAATTTAAATTTGCCGATGCTTCTTAAGGATTGGTGATTGGTCATGAACTGTACCTTGTGAGCGTGGGATAAAATGTTATTCAGGATGAGGATGGATAAGTAGTGAAGTGATATTGAGTGCACGAACTAGCTTTTCTTTCTGTGATTTATTTTTGTTTTCTAAAGTAATATTGTGATACGTTACCACTGCCGTAAATAGTTAAAGGGTTTTTTGAAATATAAGAAGTTTTTTTTAATAAATGTGTAAACAAATTCAGGTAAATTAACCTAAAAAATACAAGCCATGGGAGAAACTGTAAGTATTGATAAATCTGATATTGTAAATTATATTTTGCAAAATGGGTTTTCATCTATTCCATACGAAAAACAAATTGTTATTAAAAATTTGGGGCGTCCTTTGCCTAAAATGACCCGGCTTATAAATATTAGTACAGAGGGGGTAAGGGAAGTAATAGATCATTTTCAGATAATTGGTATAGCAAGTACTCATGGCTTACCGGGAGTGAAAAAAAAACAAACTTTTCTGTTGGCCTTGCATTTTATTTTCGACAAATAGGTGCATCAAAATCCGTGGTGTGAATCTGGTTACGATAATTTAAAGGAATTATTTAGGGCTTTACATAAACATGTTATTTCGAAATATCATACATACAGCCAGATTAAATTAGATTTATTTGAAAAACAATATATTTATGTTTCATTAGATAATACCCAAAGTGAAAATGCTATTAAAGCGAAACTGTAAAAAATAATCACGCAGTTTTTGATATTGTAATTTTGTAAGTTGTCAGGAATTAATATTTAGGGGACACGATGAATCGGAGCATTCGTTTAATCAAAGCAATTATAGAGAAGTAATAAAGATGTTTAAGAAACACGATTTGGAATTTTCTAATTTACTTTCTGATTTGAAGACATTTAGCGGTGTATCAAAAACAATCCAGAATAAATTAATAGAATCAATTAGTTATATTTTAAGTAACGTTATTGAATCTGAGATTTATGAAACCATTTGCTTTTCACTAGAAGTCAATGAAACTACCGACATATCGTGTCATTCACAATTATCAATTGTTGTTCGATATGCGTTACGTTGTAATATTTATGAGAGATTTTTAGATTTTACACAGGTGAATAAAAGCCAAAGGCAGAATAAATTTTTGATGTTTTAAAGGACAGATAAAAATTTTTTAATATCAAAAATAAATTGATAGGGCAAAATTATGACGGCGCTGCCGTGATGTCTGGTGAATTGAATGGTCTCCAGGCAAAAGTTAAAACTATTGCACCGCAAGCTTTATTTATTCACTGTCATGCGTATAAAATGAATTTAGTTTTGTAGGATACATGTACAAAAATTGAAGAATATCGTCTTTTTTGGCAGTTTAAGCGGATTTGCTTCATTTTTCTCAAGTTCGAATAAAACAGACTAATGTTTTAGAACAGTTTGTTTCGAAAACAATTCTAATAGTTTGTCAGATATGATGGAATTTTAAATCTCGGTTAGTTTTTATTGTAGCAGATTTTCGTGAACAGCTTTTGAAAGTTTTTGATTTTATTATTGAATGCGACGATTTTGAAAGTGATGATATCTCTATCCGTGAAGCAATCGATTTGAAAACTTTATTAAATGATTACTCTTTTAACATACTTTTAAATATTATTAGGAAAGTGTTTACCCAAACCGATTTAGTATTCAATGTTGTTCAAAAACTGACTGTATTCATTCCAAAAATAGAATAACAAAACTAGTGCAAAATCTCAGAGATTTTCGTAATGATAGTAATTTCCAGTGGGCAGAGACGTTTTGGACTCACTTGATATTTCCGAACCCCCCCAAAAAAAAAGACAAAGGCATGACACAGAAACAGATCTCGAAAAACGAGTATATTATGAAATTTTGGAAACTATTACTATGCAAATAGGTACTCGTTTTTCGAATTTTGAAGTTTTGCAATTTTTTGACCTCTTTGACGATTCAAAATTTAAAAGTTACGCCAAAGAATTTCTAAGATATATATATATATATATATATATATATATATATATATATATATATATATTAGACAGGTTAATTCAAAAATTATCCATCATTCTTTAACAAAATAAAATTAAAAAATAAATTAAAAGTTTTAATGCTAATCCAAATATTTTTGTAGGTGGGATAAGTTACAAGATATGTATAATTTTATATACTGCAATTCATTACAACAAACTGTTATCGAAATTAATAAATTATTGTCATTAATTCTCTCATTACCACCAACGTCTGCCTCAAATGAACGAGTTTTCTCTTGTCTCAAAAGACTCAAAACGTGTTGTCGAAACACCATGAAACAAGAGCGAATGTCAAGCTTGTCTCAAATGTCAATCGAAAAAAAACTTTTAAAGTCTCTCCAAAACTCTAATAAATTTTACGATAACCATTATATATAACCCATATTGCTACTTCCAAACAACATAAACTAGAATGAATTTATAAACATGTTTTGGTCCTAAATTTAAAGAAAAAAACCTTCTATGATGATTGAAGTCTTAATTACACCTATCTGAGGAGACAAAAAATACCTTGCCGACCTCGTCTCTCAAGCCACGAGCCGCCACTGGTATGTTCAATGAGACATTTTTCGAAACCAATTTTTTGATTTCTTGACCTGACTGGCATCCAAATCTTGATTTTTTGTCTGGATTCATTATATCTGTTCAAAATTGATTACGCCTTATTAAAGTTTGTCAAACTAACAACAATAGAATAACCAGATACCTTCGTGACGGATCTGTGATAATTTTGTCACTAAGAAATTATGGGCAGGAAGGAGTTTTGTCAGAAGGAAACGTGGGGTTGCTATGACGTTTTATTAGTTAAAAATAGTCTAGTAGTAAAATAGTCACAATTATAAATTAAATTAAAATCCACTCAACACCACTTAATAAAGTGTGGCTAATAATATGAAAGATACCTGGGAAAAATACCTTAAATCACATTAACTTAATATCGTACAGTGTGTTCGTAAAGGATGGAAGAAATTCGACATTTTGTAAATGAAAAGTGGTTTAAAAAAAAATCTAAAACACGTCGATTTTTAAGTTTAATGTTCTGCTTCTTCTTCTTTACGTGCTATCTCCGCGACGAAGGTTGGAAATTATCACAGCTATTCTAACTTTTGACACTACAGTTCGAAAGAGTTCAGATAAGGTACATCCAAACCATTCTCTAAGGTTTCTCAGCGGGGACATTCTTCTTCTTCAATATATGACCCAGATATTGTAATTTTTTTTTATTTTGATAGAATTCAGTATCTCCCTGCGATTCTCTATTCTTCTTAGTACTTCTTTATTGGTTATTCTGTCCACACCACACAAAACAGCAGAAAATACATAACACTTTAGTACTCGTTTTCGAAGATTAAGGCTGAGGTCTCTACAACATAATATTTGTTTCATATTATTATGCATTTCTAGCATTTTCTATTTTAACTCTTATTTCTTTGGTATAATCGTTTGTTTTATTATTGTTTGCCCCTAAATAGTTATAATTCTGAACTCGTTCTATCGTCTTATTATTTACGTGTAGATATGATGTAAAACAAACACAACTACAATAAAATTTCATTCTAAAAAGTGATATACATTAAGGTGATGACGTCATTAGCTCTTTTTCTAAATCTAAGACCCTATATTTTATGACATTTTTAGATCGACAAAAATGAGCTGATTTTAAAAAAATATAATAATCGGGGTGTAATGGGTATAATTTGAAAGATTTGGGCTTAGAAAATAAATTACTAATTATCAATTGCACAAAAGTAGCCTACTACTAGTTTTTAGTGAAATGTAATTATTTTTAGTAACATTTAATAACAATTAAGTAGTACAATACTTCTATTATATCATAAATGTCCTGTATTTTTGCTTAAAATTAATTTAAAGCAAAAATTAACTTGAATTCAAAGCAAATAATTGAAATACTCATAATGATTGGGTATGGGGACAATTCTCGAACTAACATGGAAGTGTGTAATTTATTTAATGATAAATATCCAGAAAGACCCATAACGCACTCAACAGTAAGTAAGATTGAAAAGAAATTTTACGAAACTAGTACGGTTGAAAATGCACGCACATCAGGTCCTTCCTCTGTAAATTATGATACAACATTCGATGTTCTACTTGCTTCTGAAGACGATGCACACACTTCTGTTCGTAATGTTAGTCGTGATCTCGATGTTTGTAACACATTGGTAGACAAAGTAATAAAACTTGACAAATGGCACCCCTTTAGATGCACACTTGTACAGGAATTAAACGAGGTAGATCCAGAACAAAGAATACAATTTTGCGAAACAATGATGGATAACTGCCACCAAAACCCTCTCTTGGTTTAAAACATAATTTTTACTGATGAAACTACATTCACATTAAACGGCGAGGTCAACCGTCGGAACTGTAGATATTGGGCAAAAGAAGACCGCAACTGGAAGCGGGAACATCATACACAATACCTGTAAAAGGTAAACGTGTGGACAGGCATTGTAAGATATAGAATCATCGGACACTACTTTTTTGAAAAAAATTTAAATGGGCCAGCATACCTTTAGTTTATAAGGGAGTATCTCGTACCTTTTTCTTCTTCTTCTTCAGCCTTAAGTAATTAAACTTTGGACATAAGCCTCCCCCAAATCAATCCAGTGTTTTCTATTTTGCTTCACTTGCTTCCAGTTGTGTCCTCCGATCTTCTAAATGTCATCAGCCCATCTCATTTGTGGTTTTTCTCTGTTTCTGTTTTTTTAACCATTGCCTTCATTGCTGTATTTCGTGGTTCCATCCTTTATCCTTCAGTCAGAAATTTTGTCCAGGGGAAGATCCATTTTAACTTGGCAGCATGCTCTCCTGCGTCTTTTACTTTGGTTTTGCTTCCACTCAATTTGTTCTTTTTTTTTGTCTATAGATCTCATCCTGAGCATTTATTTTTCCATCGGTATCTGTGCCTTTACTATTTTATCGATATTAGACTTTGTGAGTGTCCACGTCTGTGAGTCATACGTGAGTATAGGAAGGATACACTGATAAAATTCTAGTTTCCAAATATTGTTTTATTTTAGCGCTTTTTAAGATCGAACTCAGTTTTCCAAATCCTGCCCACGCTAACCCTATTCTTCTGGTAATTTCGGCAGTTTAATTTTTTTCGTTAACTTTCTTTATCTGTCCCAGACCTATTCGCTTACTGTTTCTAAATTTATGTCGCTAAACGTTATTTTTCTAATCTTTGGTGTATTTGTCAATATTTTTGTTTTTTTTCAAGTTCAACTTAAGACCTCAAGACTTTACTAAACATACATCAAGAGAAAGAACATAGAGAAAATATATATTTTGGGATGAACCTATCGGTAGAGGACCGCAAAATAGATAAAATATTGCAAGCTATTAGCAAATAAAAAACAAAAAAGTTCCAGGCTGACAATATACTAGCTGAATTCCTTAAGTACGAAAGAGAAACTATAAGTAGACAAATACATAATCTAATAACACTTATACGGAACGAAGAGAAATTACCAACAATGGCACGAAAGTGTAATAATCCCCATCTATAAAAAGGGAGACAAAATCAAGTGCTATAATTATAGAGGCATTTCCCTACTTAATACGGCATATAAAATCCTATCGAACATCCTATTAAGTAAACTTTGATCAAATAAAAGGCAGATGTCGAGCACAGTTTAACTAAATCTTGCCCAAGTACTTTCGCTTCCTAGAGCATCTTCAGGGACATTTCGTTAACTGTGGCCTATCCAACAAGAATAAAATGTTATGAACATAAAATTGTACATTACACTACACAAGGACAAACACTTTAAAATTTTAAAAATAGGCGCAGCTACATTATGTTCGGAAACCAGAGACAGAATGATTCATTTTGTCAATACGCAGATGATATTGACATTGTGGGAAACACAGTCACCAATGTGACAAAGACTTTTAATAAATTGGAGGTAGAGGCAAAGAAAATTGGTTTAAAGGTCTATGAAGAAAAAACCAAATACATGTGCATCAACAAACAAAAGGGACGAGATAGAATAGGAAAAAATGTTACAATTGAGCCATATAACTTTGAAATAGTGAAGGGTATTAACTATATCGGAGCAAGAATCACCGCAGATAACGATATCGCGGAAGAGATTAAAGGAAGAATTTAGGCAGGAAACAGATGTATGTACAGCGAACATCAAAGATTAGAATATATAAAACGGTAATTACGCCGGTGCTCATGTATGGGTGTGAGACGTGCACCCTGACCAAAGAAGCTGAAAGAAAACTTAGATGTTTGGAAAGGAAAATTCTCAGAAGAATATTTGATCTTTATCACCACATTAATAGCAACCAATACCGAATGAGAACAAATGCTGAGGTCAAGCAGATGTATAGAACGAGCGACATAGTCCATGAGATTAAATCCAAACATCTAAGATCTGCTGGCCATATCCATAGACTCCGTCATTCCCGCCTTTACCAAGTTAATATGGGAGAAAGCCCCCACAGGAAGAAGACCCTTAGGACGTCTACGAATGCGATGGAGAGACAATATATGGTCAGATCTAAAAACAATTGGGCTACCCTCTGACCCAACTATTATGGACGACCGTTCAAGACGGAAGCAAGTGGTGCAGTCAGCCAAGACCCAACCCGGGTTTTACTGCTACGAGAAGAAGAAGAAGAAAATCTTAAGACCTACTTTTTTCGAAGCTTAAAATAGTTGCGTCATCGTGGTCTGTAGTTCTTCGAAACTTGTAGCGAATATTACAATGTCATCAACGTATCTCAAATGACTCAGTTTTCTTCGATTAACGTTTATTCCTTTACTTTTGTAACTACTTTAGTTAATTTATTCCCCAGTAGAATTAATCCTGGAGGTTTTGATAAAAGTTTATGGTTTCAACAGGATGGTGTGCCTCTGCATTATGCTGTAGATGTTCGACGGTTCCTAAACGAATTTTTTCCGAAAAGGTGGATTGAAATACGTGTATTTATTGAATGGCCAGCGAGGTCGCTAGATCTCAATCCTTTGGATTATTTTATGTGAAGTCATTTGAAGAATGGTTTTTATAAAACGAAACGGGCAAATATTGAAGTCTTAAAAACAAGAATTCGTAAAGAAATAAACAATATTTCTCAAGAAACCATAAACAAGGTTTTACAAGAATTTGTACAACTTTGGGTTACTGTCAAATAGAACAGGGGCTACAATTCGAATATTTAAGATAACGCCATGAATACATTACTGGATTACTTTTAAATTATTTATTATAATTTATTTATACTTTGTTAATATTATAAATAAATAAAAATTAATTTTCTAAGAGCATATATTTCAAATTATATTCGATAGACCCCCAGTTTTATATTTTTTTGACGTCTCACCTTATCTTCATCACCTTGTATAATGAAATTTTATTGTAACATGTAGAACATTAAACTTAAAAAGCGGCGTGTTTTGGATATTTTTCACGGTTTTCATTTAGGAAATATCGAATTTATTCCATACTTTACTGACACACTGTATAGTCAACACTTATACCGTAAACAATTAAACTTGTTAATTCTGTGAATGCCCACGTACTAAAAATAAACTCGAAATAAATATTAACCGCCTAATTCGTCAGTGCTACACCGACTAATCTCGTCGGTTCTGCCTGATTAATGTCTACATCTCATGATCAAAAGCAAAAACCACAATCACTATCACCATGCTGTCTGCTACATAGTGCGTTTGTCGTCCTGCAAAGAGATCAAGGCAAGCGAGCAAGTCCAACTCAGAGCAGGCACCACCGCCAAAGACTACCCTTGAAGTGTAGGGTCATTTTAAAACTGTTTAAAAATTCAAAATTCGTTCGCGTAGGATTTACGAGTATTTATGAACTATTTTCTACAATATTAATTAAGCTATTTTTAAAAACAAATATTTTTTTAAAAATATCGTAATGGTATTTAAGAATAGAAACATTGAAATGTATTTTCTTCTTCTTCATCGTTTCTTAAGACTTAACCTGTTTTACTCTTAAAAAATATAGTCGTGTATTATTTTATTAAGCATATCTCATTAATTAATCATTTATTTTTCTAAAAGAGGCTAGAAAAAATTATTTCTTAAAGAGAAGAAAAATTTCGAAAACTATGCAGGTTATCGCGAGGAAAGTTATATACAAAAATGTTTTACGTCAAATTTTTTTTTATTAAATTTGCAAATTTACAATCTGCTAATCTAATGTATGATTATAATAATTTAAAACTAAAATTGAAATAAAAAGTAAAATTAAAATTGAAATTAGTGTATAAAGTCTGTTGGCCACTGTCTCTTCAATCTTCGTCTGACTTCTGGTTGGAGGTGTAGTTGTCTTGCTTCCTCGTTGGGATGGGTTGGCAGATGTTCTAAATAATTTCTTGTTAGTCTGCTGATTTCGTCTTCAACGAACGGTATACCAGAGTCATCATGCAGAGATTTATTACTAACGTACTAACGAGTATTTTGGATTGGATTCTCTGAATGATTTTGGTATTAGAAGGCTTTGCACAGCCCCATAGTTGCACTCCATATGTCCATATAGGCTTTATTATGCACTTATACAATAGAAGTTTATTATCTGTTGATAACTGTGATTTTCGGCCTATTAGCCAATTCATTTGACGTATTTTCATGTTGATTTGGATTTTTTTTTGCCAAGATGTGTGCTTTCCAAGTGAGCTTTAGATCAAGTGTCATTCCCAGGTATTTGACTTTTGTTTTTACTGGTAGTAGTATATTGTTTAGTCCGATTCTCGGACATATGATGTTCTTATTGGTGAATGTAATTTGATTAAACTTATTATGGTTAACTTTGATTTTCCATCTATCCATCCAGTCTTGTACTAGGTTCAGGTGTATTTGACGGTTTCCTGATGCAACTTGGGGATCATCATCGATGGATATTATGGCGGTGTCATCTGCGAACATGGCTACTGTGGTCGTATTTGTTGTTGGGATATCAGCAGTGTATATGAGGTACAGGAGGGACCCAGGACACTTCCTTGAGGGACACCGGATTTTATGGGATAGTAATGAGAGGTTTTTGTAAGGAATTTGACTTGAAAGTAACGTTCTGTGAGCTATGATTTTTAAAGATGATAGTGAGGGGTGGGAAAGGATGACTTAAGTTTATATAGAAGGCCATCATGCCAAACACAGTCGAAGGCTTGTTCTATATCCAGGAAGGCAGCAGTGCAATTTTTTTTTCTTCAAGGCATACATTAATGTTTTTTACAATCCTATGGCACTGTTATAGAGTTGAATGGGCTTCGCGGAAACCAAACTGGTGGTTTGAGATCATTTTTAGTATTTATGCCCTTGAGTTTGGTTCTTGAACCATAATATATTTTTTTTAGTAGAATTTCTTGAACTACATATTCCAAATTGACTGTAAAAGAAAAAAGAAACCATATGTTGAAGAATTTCCGTTACGTTAAAAGTACTGTAGAAGCTGCCACTTTAAATTCGTTTCTAGAAAAATAAAAGGCCTTGTATGAAAGCATTAAAATCTCCCCTTAATATGGCTATTGATTTTGGTATAATTTTTTCTAAGAAAACCAAAACCCCAAATTAAACAGTCTTTGCTCTAAATATATAATATTTTTTTTAATTTATGCTTTGTAATATAATATAAAAAATATATTTCATTATTTCACTCAGTAAATTTTATAAATTATGCCCCAGTTTTAAATAAAACGTAGTTTTTGTATTCAAAGTGTCATATTTGAAATAATTTACATGGCATGTCATCTGAAATAAGGAATTATCATAATCTCGATGTTCCTTAAAGATATTGCAATCACTTATTGTTCCACATCCTTGATCCCAAAATTACTGTTAGCTGCACCTTAACTTCAACTTTTTACACACCTAGTAGGAAAGTAACAAGAGATATACTCTTTCTGACATCGTTTTTTATGAGTGCTACTAATTCAAATTTACGCTTAAGCATGAAACAACGGGTTTGGTAGCATAATCTTATAAATTACAAAAACGTACATAAAATACACACGTACACAACTAGACATAACAATCTGAAGTAATTTTAAATAAAAACTTTAGGAAAATATAGCAAAGTAACATACTCGTTTTTTAAATTATTCTTTACCTGAAGAAAACTAATAATTTGGCGGATACAGAAAGTAAAATATTTAAAAGAACGTTTAATTTATGCAAGCAATGTCATTGCAGCCTCTTAAATTTAGGTTATATTTAAAACCTTTTAAATACCGCTACTAGATAGGATTAAAATTTTGACTTGCAATTAAGGTATGGTATCATTGGAGGTCTATGTATGAATAATATTTTGGTTTTATATGAAAAAAATTACACATTTCATTTTTATTATATTATGTTCCCAAAATGGGAACGTTGGAATGTTCTAAGAGTAAAAAAAAATAATTTTTTGACATATTTGTTATAAGAACGTTTATCTTTAATTTGGTACATATAAATCATTATTTGCTATGGTACGTAATGAAATACAGTTTATGCATCCTCTTCTCACATTTTCTACAACGCAGGCGCGTATTTTTTTTTTTTTTGGCAAACAATACATCTACCTTGAATATCGGTTGTCAGTATATGATTGACTCCGTTATACCTGATGTTCTGGATAACGGACGCCGTCGGCCCATCCAATCTTTGTCGAGGCATTATTTCTGCCTTCAGAAGAGGTTGACGAAAAGTTAGATGAGAAATGTTTTCCTTTGGGTGTAAGTGTTGCTAGAATCTGAAAGAAGCAACGACTGCCATAGTCAAGGCATTAGAAAACAGATTCCACCACCATTTTTTTGACCGCAATCTGGGCCGGTAGGTGCTCAACATTCGATCCAGAAGATCAACTCCCCCCATTCCTTCGTTATATTTTCTTATTAGGTCCGGCTGAGGCACATCTTTCCCACTTTCATGTTTCACCCTTCGTTTCGCTGTGTAGACTGGTTTGACGGTGAAATGATTACTTGCGACTGTAACGACAGAGTTACCATTCCACTTGACACAAATGACTGTTCCGTCTGAACGAAAGTTGTAAAAACCACGTTGTTTTTTTTATCTCCATTGAGCTGATTAGCGGGCAATTAGCTGTACGGTTTTCGCGAATTGTTTCACAAGCTCGGACTCCTTGCTTTGCCAAATCTGTCAATAATTTGTGACTTGTGAAAAAATGATCAAAGAACACTAAATGTTGTTGAGGATTTTGAATAACGGCAAGGAGGTCATTAACAACACGCGTTCCCAGTGGCGCTGAACAATTTTATGATTTCCCACAATAGATTTGAGTATTGTATGGATAACCGTCTACTCCACAAAGTATCCATAACTTGAACCCGAATCTTATAGGTTTATTTTTTATAAACATTTTTGCAGAATGGTGTCCATGATATGGAACCATTTCTTTATCTATGCCTAATAATTCGTGAAATAATCCAAATTGTTGATATTACGTTAGAAGCTTGTTATGCAAAGGTTGGACCTTAACTACTTTAGACGGAGTGAGGTTCTGATTGTCGCATGTATGTAAGTATTTTTTGATAGAGCGAATTGTTTCTCTGCTCATAGTTTTTCAGTAATCGTTCTCGCTGGGAATAGAGTGATACAATAATGTCTGTTCCAAAATAAATCCCATAATATCCGATGTAAAAAACAGGCCAAAGATTTTAAAAGTTGACTTTCCAAGGTTCTCCTCTCCTACTTTTCTAGGGGCGACTGATGGAGTCTGAATATGTACACTTTCTTGCTTTTTCCATGTAATTTCTTTATTAGAAAAATTCTTACCAGTTCGTTTTGCTTTGGAAGGTCCTGGTTCTTCTGTGTTACTGAAGGAGTTATTATCTGATTCGTTCACCTCTACTTCTCCAGAAACTTCCTTGGGTGGACCTGGATTGTCTAATAGTAGTTCATCATTTCCCCCATTCTTGTCTCTTTCATTGGCTTTGTCTCCAGAATCAGGTGGCGGAAGAACTATGTCAGCTGTTCCTTGTGAGGAAGAAGCCAATGAATCAATAGCCTCACTCAGAAATCTATATCTTCTAAAAGAGTCACTGAAAAACAAAATAAACGTGTTTTCGTACAAATGATAAAAAGTAAACAAGTAAAATTATTTCTACATCTGGTTACATTAAAGACTCTTATTGCTTAGCAAATTTGAGTGCTAATTTTGAGTGATAAATACCTTACACAAGGAAACATATAATGTTATGTATTATACATAACTGTACAGAAGATGCTAAAAAGAATACGCTAAAATAAAAAGTATAACTTACCCGTAAAACGTTTTTAGGTCCATGGTAAAATTGAAAAATTAGCTAACTAAATATTCTAATTTTAAAATGTTTCGTAAATTATGCCGAGCAAACACTACAACACTACACTGCTAGAACGAACCAACTACAATTTGTTATCGGTAATACGTTACGAACACTTTGAGCGGGAAGGAAAAGTTTCTTCATTGTTGCCGGATTTCCCTACTAAAACATGCCAACGTTCCCATTCTGGGAACAAGTATTAGAAAGCTATACTTTTGACACTTTTTAAAAACAAATTTGTTTTATATAAAGACAATTACATTCATTACCATACTAATAACTAAATAGAAAAAAGTATATTGAAAAAAGATCTTTTTATTATATTTAAAATGAAATTCAAAGTTGAGGATCATAATTTTATAAAAACAGTAAATTTCATAAATCATGAAAAAATACTAAAAATCTTTATTTCAGGAAGTCTTGCAGTTTTTCTGGTAGATTATAGGTTGGTTTATTCAATATTGGTTTTAAAACTAAAACTAACGTAAACAATCTAAAATTATACAGATATATAAGTATGTTCCCAAAATGGGAACGTTGGCATGTAAAAGGTAAATTTTTTTTGGCTTATATTATTAAATTGTTATCTTTAGTTCTATAAATGGCAGGTGACTGAACATTTTAATCATGGTATATCTCGTTTCCTGATTTAACTTTCATTAGATGTCAGCCTTTCCTCTTTGTCTCTGCTAATCCAGTCAGGTTGTATTTTAGTATGTTGAATTTTTCTTCTGGTTCATAGATTTTTTCGTCTTCTCTCATTGTTCGAATATTGTATGTGCTGATGTTTAGTTTCATTAAATGCGAACTTCTGCCTTTCCCAGATTCCATGAGGCTGCAGAAGATGTGTGAGTTTCCATTGTATGCTCTACCCAACTGAGGAACCTATACCCGGGGTAGATCTTATATTTTATCTTTCCATCGCATTTGTGGGCATCCTAATGGCCTTGTCCTTGTAGGGACCTCTTCCCAGATTAACTTGGCAAGACGATTATTAGGAAGCCGGTGGACATGACCAGCCCATATTCACAGGCTCACCAGATGTAGTTGTTGGGATTTAATTTCTTGTACGACATCGCTAGCGTTATATATCTGTTTGACCTCGGCATTTATTCTCATTCGGTATTGGTTAGTATTAGGGTCATGACAGGATCCGAAGATCCTTTAGAGAATTATTCTCTCAAAACATCTGTGTTTTCTTTTCATTGATTTTATTACTGTCCATGTCTCATACACATATATGACCACCATTTTAATGTTAATTCTGTATTGTTTTGTTAATTTTTTAATATTTTTTTAATTTTTTATTAAAATTTGTTCTTATACAGTTTTGTGGTTATCTTTTGTGCCAATTTTTATTTATCACAATAGAAAAGACAAAAATTGTTTATAACAAATTAATGAATTTTAGTACATGAGGGGTCATGCAAATGTTAATATTTTAATATGCTACACGAAATTTTATAAAAAAAAAACATTGAAATTGTTCTATTGCTAACGAAAATATTGCAAATGTTTCTGACGACGTGGATTTAAAGTCTTGCATTCAAGTTTTGAATAGTTGGATCTACTTCCCTCGCCAATTTTTAGGCACGCTACAAAAATCATTATTTTTTAAATATTCTACAATTTTTACTGTACTTATAAATGGCATTGTTAAGTAGTAGGGTTGATAGATGTACTCACAGAGTTTTAAATGTTAAAATTTACCAATAACTAAATTATGAAGCATCCAGCAGTGGACGTGATTACAGTCTTCATTCAAGTGTAGTCACTGGAAAAATGCATAAAATTTGCATGTATTGTAGCGCTCTCAAATTTAAGAACGAATCGTAAGGAATGTGCTGTGCTAGTGGAAAAATTAAACTGCCAGAATTACATCCAGATAGAACAGGTAAAACTTTTCTTCTTTTACTTATTTTGGCAACCATAGTATCATAAAATACTATTGCACTGGCTATTGCATCATCTGGAATTGTGGCAACTCTTCAGGATTGGTGACCCGACAGCGCATTCAGTATTTAAACTGCCGTTAAATTGACAAAAAATACTGAAGCACATATGCAGCATCAGAAAATACTCCAAATTGGTTTGGATGAATGTACAATGTCTCACAAGAAAGCATTGGAAATGCTTGATCGTACACTGCGAGATTTCAGACGAAACGCACGAATCTTTGACAAATACTGCCAGTTATATGACGTTCAACACCCGCTGATAAACTTAATGCATGTCACAAATCATCAATGTTATGTCGTCTTTTACAGAAATTTACTTTAAAAACCGACATGCCTGTACAACTACTACAAAAGAAGGCAAATTGATGAATCTATGCAATATATCATCTTGCCTGCAAGTAATTAAGCAATCTGTAATTTCTGTAATTTCAGAAAGGAATAGACGAAACTTTTTACTGTTTGGGAAAAAAAATTTTTCCAAACATTGCATAAAATACAGAACTATAAAAGTGATCAGTGGCTCAGTACGCGTGCTATATAAGCGATCAAAAACATCCATTCCAATAGCATTAACTTAACCGTTCAGAATAGAATACCCGGCGAAACGATAACATATAAGTCGATACTGTGGTGAATCAAGACGAAGTTGTCAACTATCCAACTAAATTCTTGAATTTCATCACGACTTTGCAACAGAAGCAGACTTAAGTCCATCTTCCTCTTTCAGTCAAAAAAATGATAAACAATGTTATCAAGGCAACAATTTTGACTGATAAATTTTAAGGTGAAGATGTACTATTACCTCGTATCCCAATGATTCCGACAAATATTCCATTCGAATTCAAACGTTTACAGTTCCCGGTACCAATAATTGATGGCATCAGTATTGAACAAGTTAGAAAAATAAAATTCCTGGGAATTACACAGTCTAGCTGTGAAGACCTGGACAAAGAAGTGAGAGATCAAGTACAAAAAGCAAATGGACCGGCAGGATGCCTTAATAACACTATATGGCGAAAACAGAAGAATTTATAAAGCCAGTGTTAGACCAATAATGACATATGCCTCAGAAACAAGACCCGACACAGCCACAAAGCAAATGCTACAGCAAACGTCAGAGATGAGAGTACTGAGGAGAATTACAGGAAATACTCTGCGAGATTTCTCCTTAAGAATATATACGATGATGCTACTTTTCACGTAAAAAAAGATGATGATCTGGAAACTCTGAAAAAAGACCTTGGCAAAGGTGTGAGACAGGGTGACACCATCTCACCCAAGTTATTTACTTTGGCATTAGAAAATGTTTTCAAACAACTAAATTGGGCCGAAAAGGGATTAAAAATATATGGTGTATATCTTAACCATTTGCGTTTCGCAGACGACATAGTACTAATAAGCACTAAAATCAATGCTACAAGATTTAAATCACAAATCGAATCAAATAGGATTAAAAATGAATCTCGACAAAACAAAGATATTAAGCAACAGCCTAGAAAACATCACGATAGAAAAATCAAACCATAGAAATTAAAAGAAGGACACAATTGTCATGGGCTGCTTTTGGTAAGTTGAGCTTCATTTTAAATGACAGAAAAATCCCAATTCAGTTAAAACGAAAAACCTATGACACTTGTATACTACCAGTTGCAACTTATGGATTGGAAACTATGGCAATACCAAGAAAAATGGCAGAACAATTAAGAGTAACTCAACGGGCCATAAAGAGGGCATTAAATATAAGCCTCAGAGACAAAATTCCTAACACTGAAATACGTCGAAGAACTAAAATATCCAACATCATGGGAAAAATAGTGACATTGAGATGGCAATGGGTAGAACATGTACAAAGACCAGACACCAACAAATGGTCTCATAAAGTGACATTCTGGAGACCTCGAGAAACAAAAGAAGCGTGAGAAGACCTAAAAAAAGATGGATAGACGATATAACTGCTGTAGCTGGAAAGCAGTGGATGAGAATTGCAAAAGAAAGGAAAGCGTGGAAGCAATTTGAGGAGGGCTATGTCCAACAATGGACAAATTAAGGCTAAAGAAGAAGAAGAAGAAGACGCTGCGAGATCGAAAAAGAAGTGAAGACATTAGAAGAAAATGTAACGTACATTGTATAAATGAATTGACAAAAAATAGAAAAATAGAATGAAATAACCACATACGCAGAATGGTGGAGACCCGTGTTGTCAGAATAGCAAGACATAAGTCACCAATCGGCAGAAGAAGTATCGGACAATCGCGAAAAAGATGGAGTGACAAACCTTTCATATGGGTATTAATCCTCCAATAAACAAGCAGAATTGCTTATAAAGAGGAAAAAGAAAAACAAGAGACAGTTCCCGGTGCGACTAGCTTTTGCAATTACTGTCAACAAAGTACAAGGACAAAACCTTTTGATTTATCCGTTTACGCACTAGAAGGAAAGACAAGAAATATTATGTATCTCACAGCACAATAAATATCGAATTAAAACGAAATGCTGCAATGTTGCAGTTTATTTAAAATGAACAACATCAATAAAATGATTCAAATTGAATTAAATATTTGTGTGATGTCTTTCTTTCAAGTTTATTTTAGTTGGTGGCGTAGCAACGCGTGTAAGGTAGATCCAGTAATATATAATATTGTAAACTATTTAGTAGTTTTAGTACTATAGGTTTTGCCAAAAGTAAAAAGGGATTATTCCTTACAAATAATTTTAAAACTAGGATAATATAAATAAAAAAATGCATATTTCTAACATTATATCTTTGGAATTTAGTACATACAATCTGACTTCCCACATTGCCGCGCCTAAAAGCTTGAAAATAGATTACTGTAATTTGTTTTTCGATTTAAAGTTTAAATACAAGTGTTTATTAAAAATATACTGGATATATGCATGTTGTAGAAATCTAGTATACAGGTTGTACTAAAAAGGTAGGTAATAAGTTATATCCCATTCTGGTTCTAAGAATAGCTCGATTGAACCTAATCTCTTTTTTTATCTGTTTTTATATATATATATATATATATATATATTTTATTTATATATATATATATATATATATATATATATATAGCTCTCTAATTTGCTATCAAAGAGGTCTCTCTCGACTTCTTGTAATTTTGTATAGATGTCGCTGCTAGCGTACCCTAGCTATTATTTTGGTTATAATGACCAAATACTAGACTGCATTTCATTTCAGTTGTACTTCCACAAGTGCCCCTGACGATGGGTTAAAAAACCCGAAACACGTGTCGGGCAATACTAAATCTTCGGAAAGGTTATTATAATTTTCTATTATTTTTCTAATAAGATCAATCACTTGCCTGCATTCTTTAAGTTAATCAAAATCTTCTTCATTTAACTCTTGTACAAAGGTGAAACCTCTAGAAGGTGAAATACCAAGTCCCCGTCCGTTATGTTTTTTTTGCAAACTATTCCTGTTACTCTTAATTCTGGATAAGTTAAATCACACACTTATTGTGACGTGTTTTGTTGTGTGCTTCATTAAAAATTCTAGCAGCAGCTCTTACACAATTATTATTTTTGTAGCATAAACCTACAATTTCGATTCTTTCTTGCAAAGTGTAAACAAAGAAAAATTGTCTCATAAACTAATCACTGCAAGCCGAATGTATTATATATTTTTAAAATTACTACAAAAAGTAGAATCCAAATATACAATAAAAAAGGGGCGAAGTAAAAAAAAGTAAATTTTCAATATTGGGTTTGCAGCAATAAAAATGATACGTGTACTCTTTTAAATTTTTATTCCGAGCTTTCGGACATGGTTATGTCCTTCATCAGGAAGAAACTTAATGAGGTTGGATCATCAATGACTTTCTACAATGTCGATAAAACTTATCACAGTCTGTCATATTTTTACATAAAACTTATTCCTATATTTAAAATTTTTTAAAATTGCTTTACAATCAAATAATCTCTTCCTTTTTTCCGGTGTTTTATGTAAAAATATGACAGACTGTGATAAGTTTTATCGACATTGTAGAAAATCATTGATGATCCAACCTCATTAAGTTTCTCCCTGATGAAGGACATAACCATGTCCGAAAGCTCGGAATAAAAATTTAAAAGAGTACACGTATCATTTTTATTGCTGCAAACCCAATATTGAAAATTTACTTCCTTGTTGTCAGCAAATACTTCTAGTTCATTATATATATATATATATATATATATATATATATATATATATATATATATATATATATATATATATGGTGGAGAGATAATTGGTTTGGAAGATGAAATAAGTGTTGGACATACAATGATTAATGAGACATAAGTGGTCTTGCAGGATACTGTATTTAGTTTTCAGAATAATTTGAGTTTCGTCCATTGGAATTCTTGCAAATAGTAAAAAGATATCGAAACTTTCTAGAAAGTCTTACGGTGAGATAGGGTATGGTTTGAGATGTGCGATAAAATGAAAAGAATTTGTAACGAAGGATGGGGCATTTTCGGTGAGAGGTTGTAGGGTTTTGGCCTATTATATATTGCATTGATACTGATACGTAGAGGAATATCTAAGACCTCTATAGAGATATAAGATATACCTCTATCGTAGAGGTGTTCTGAAAGACTTTTCATAAGGGATTTCATTAAAGAAGAGATTATTTTTTGTCAATAGGAGTAGAGGTTTCATTGACGATGACCATTGTTGTTTTCTTTCAATGTGTTGTTGGATTATTAGGAATTGGTCTGTAGTCTGGAGTATTAATGAGATTTGAGAGTATTATAATGTAAGAAGAAGTGTTAAGGATAACGGTGTCATTTCCTTTGTGAACAAGAAGAATATCGGAAACAATAAATTGTTTAAAAACATTTAGATTTAATAATAAAATTTTAATTAATAACTGCCCATATGTAGCAAGCAAGCTTTCGGTTGTCCAAGACGTTCATACTGTTGATTCGAAAATCTTAATTAAAAGTTAATTTTGATAACCGGTTGCATAAATCACAAGATATATTTGTCGGTGTAGAACGGAATATTGACATCAGATTGAGCACATAAAGGGTACTTAATATGTTTAGTAGCCAGAGTTTGGGAAGCTATGCTTTCTGTACAAAACTTACCAGACGATTACTGTAACGTATTTGCTGTAAATAGGTAAAATAACTTTGCGAAAAAGCTTTAAGCTCGCATATGCAGTTCTCAACCGCTGTATTATAGAATGCAATGTTTGAGAACTGGAGACTTAATTAACGAGATGACTTTTAATAGATAATTTCAAAAAACCGTTGGCAATAACATAAGTTAGCCAAAGAAACTCCATAATGGCATGATTCAAGAATTTATTCAGGCTTTATTATTCTTCAGCCTGTTCATAACAGATAGACCAATAATCAGAGATAAAAAGTTTGGATATGCAGACGACTGGGCTACAGCCAAGCAGTCCTAAGCTCTAAAAAATACCAAATTGTACTAACAAATGAGGATGACTGACGATTACAGCCAATAATCTCCTCTAAACAATCATGTGAAAATATTTTTAATAAAAAAAAAACCATCGGCTGCTTCAGATGTATAGATACGTTGGAGAATATAAAACGCCGCACGACGAGCAATACGTGAAAATACAATTGCGCAGCGAAGGGTTAAGGTTGATCTTCACCCTCGATTAATTTGTTTCTGATCCTAAAGATGGCTCTACTGCGGCATGCTACTGTGGTAAATTTTTTAACTTAATTGTAGATTTCTACATGACGACTCTGTAATATTTTCAAGTCCTAACATACATTGCAGTTTTCTGTGAGTATATGCTATAACTTATATGGTTACTAGTTAGTAGACCAACTAAGCAAAGATATCTTATAACAACATCTTTATGTATAATACTTTACTGTTCTGCTATGTCAGTCGGAATATAATACACCAAATTCATTCATTATCTAAACAATTTTACCGACAAAGAAATTATGTATGTTGCGGCTTTCTTTGTGAGTATAGTATTACCATTAAATTCGTACATCATATTATATTACATTTTTGTTGATAGTTAAAAATTAAAAAATGATCTGGTATTATGATTATGTAATATTTTAGTGGAAAATGACAAAAATTTTTAAATATGTTTAAGATTTTTATCTATTACTATATGTCTTTATGGATTAATAAATTTTACTATGTCTTCTTCTTCGGTTATATTTATATTTCTTATTTCATGCTTCATTGTTCTGGCTTTATTGGTCTGTTTATTCTTATAATTTTTCTTTTAATAATTCTTACTTTTTCTTCATATTTTTTCGTAAGACACATTACTTCCGCTCCTTATGCTATCATCGGTCCTTATTTTTAAGTAGTGGGTGATATTTTCAAAACACCCCGTTCTTCTCCCGCCTTGTGTGCTTGGTGGTCATACGTTGAATGTATGATTTGGAGTGATTGATGCGTATTTAGTTATTACGGTTCTATTTGGGCCATTTAGTTCTTCAGTTTCCGTATTCGACAATTTTATAACGCCAAATGAGGACTATGTGAAAGGTGTTATTGCGTATGTGTTTATTACTTTTACTATGTGTTTGGAATTAAGTTTGCTTTTGAGTATTATCCAGATTTAGCCGTACGGCTCACACTCCCTCTAAGAGGAAAATTCACTCATCCCAGATACCTACGGTATCAAAAGGATTGAGCTCTGGTGGGACTCTTTCTGTATTATTGAGCCCTAGGTGACTTGGTATGCTGGAGTATCTCCCAAAAATTTTCGTACACATCTGAACGTCGCGAGGAGTACAGCTTTATGTATGGCCTTATAAAGATGTTCATTTGGACCCAGCTGTTTTATGTTCGCTAGGTGATTTTTGGGAATAACACGAATAACATGAGTATCCAGATTTAGCCATACAGCTAATACTGTCTCTAAGGGGAAAATTCACTCTTCCCAAATACCTACGGTATCAAAAGGATTGAGCTCTGGTGTGACTCTTTCCATGTTATCGAGTCCTAGGTGACTTGGTACGTCGGTGTATCTCCTAGATGTTCATTTAGACCCAGCTTTTTTATGTTTTCTAGGAGGTTTTTGGGAATGACTCCAGTGGTAGAAAGAATAATAGGTATCGTCTGGGTACTTTTCATTCTCCATTGTCTTCTTATTTGTATTTACAGATCTCTGTACTTGGAGATCTTTTCATTGTACTTAACATGCAGATTATTGTTGTTAGGTATCGCCACATCGATTAGAGTTGTTTGTCTTGTTAGTTTAATAACTAGCACGAGATCTAGTCTATTATGTGCTACAGTTTGGTCTGTGAGCACAGTGCGATCCCAGTATAGCTTGTAGTTGTCATTCTCAAGCATACTCTCAGGAACGTATTGATAATATGGGAGATGGTTTGTTTGTAGAAATCCCAGTTTAAAAGCTATCTCTTGATGGGAATCTTCCCTACTGAGTCATGCCGTTCCTTATATTTAGTTGAAGCAAATGCCTGGCAGCCTCCGGTAAGATGTTGGATAGTTTCTTGGGCTTGACATCCATATCGGCATTTGTCGTTTTGGACCTGAGGGTCTTTGACGATATATTTCAGGTAACTTTTGGTTAGTATAACCTGATCCTGAATGGCGAGTAATAAACCTTCTGTTTCAGGAAACATCTTTCCTGATGTCAGCCAATAGTTCGACGCTATATTGTCGACATAGTTTTGACTGACTTCATTCGGATGTCGCCCGTGCAGAGGTTTACCCATCCCGATGCGCATTTTTTCGTTCTTAGTAAGATGGTTGATGCGCATTTCTTGTTCCCTCAGGTTGATCGGTGTTGTGTCATCTACTGCGAAAATCGCGCGATGAAGAGTAGATGTCTCCGCCTGCACTTGAAAATAAGTTCTTAAATTAGTAATCTGTTTTTCTAATTGCTCACTTATATCAATAAGTCCTCGTCCTCCTAAATATCGCGGTCATGTCGTTCTTTCTACTGCACTTCGAGGATGGTGTTTTTGTGCCTTTGTGAGGTGTGTTCGTACTTTTCTCTGAAGAGTTTCTATATCCGTTTTTAGTCCATTTAATAATCCCAAATGAATAGCTAGGCGCGGAAAATGCGTAGGTGTTTAATGCCTTAAACAAATTTTTACTATTAAGATGTGAGCGAAGTAGCTGTTTTACTTCAAGATATTTATACTTGTCATTTTCGCCCATAGCCTCGATGTTTTGGCCATTTTGCATATCGAATCCGCCTTGCTGAACCTTTCCCTTTTATGATTTTGATGCTGTAAAAAAATTAACAAAATTATATGTCTGGTTTTCTCGCTTCATACTTGGAAAAAAGTAGTTTTTTTGAATTTTTTTTTTAAACGAAAACATGAAGTTTTCTTAAAAGTTGTCAAAACATTTCTAGTCATCTCGTACACCTTCTCAATTTTTTTTAAATTTTTTAAATTTGGAATTTATTTTTTGGGGGGTGCAGATCAACCTTAAGTATAGATGATTTGTATAAGCTATGCGTCACATAAAATAAATTGGTAATTAATGTCATTTTGGCACATGCCTGTTAAAAAGTACAACTGTTGATCTCGAAAAATTTTAAGTTTATGGAAATCAGGAATTTATATGAAATAAACACTCAACCTAAATTAAATAATAGTGATCACAATTCGTATTTAATCACCATAAAGAACTGAAACCTATAAAGGTAAAATATTACAGTTAGTATAAAAACCAATGTAAATGTGAAGATCATTTTATTACGTATATTCCATAACCTTCGTTCCATGTCCAATAACAACGAAGGCAACAAAATAATAGTCAAATAAAACCTAGATGCAAGCAAAATTATGTGAATTTATCAGCCGACATACACCTCTTACCATTCGTTCTTAGTCATCTGATCTAGTGGTAATTGCATTGAAAAAATTTTATTACATTGACACAAATTTAATAACGCTGATTCATTAGTGACATTTTCA
Source organism: Diabrotica balteata (assembly GCA_918026665.1). Classification (NCBI taxonomy): domain Eukaryota; kingdom Metazoa; phylum Arthropoda; class Insecta; order Coleoptera; family Chrysomelidae; genus Diabrotica; species Diabrotica balteata. The sequence goes on from OU898283.1 coordinate 87,363,888, forward strand.
GGTTAAGCTACTCTTGTAGTGCGTTTGTATGTGTGAATATTTTACGGCAATGCACTAGCACAAAAAATATTGACTATAGAGTCGTACAGGATGGATGTAACAAAATTTTAAGTAGTAATGTAATAAAATCGTTCCATAAATATGTACAGGGTGTAACAGGGTCTCTCCAGATGGAAGGACGGTGAATCAAATAGATCATGTTATGATTGAAAGTAAATATATGAATATCTTTCATAAGGTAAGAAGTATGAGAGGTGCTGAAATCGACTCGGACCATTACCTCGTTAAAGTCACATGTGGGAGAAGGCTGGAAGAAAAAGAGAAATCGAACAATAAAATGAAGAGAAAGTACAATATTGAAAAACTTAAGGAAGTAGAAATAAAAAAAAATATGAAGAAGAAATAAATAAAATGCTACAACAATATGACCAAAATTTACAGACAGATCAACCCTGAGAACAAATTAAAACTGCCGTCGGAGAAGCTAGCGAGAAAATAGTTAAGTGCGACTCCAAGAAAAGTACAAACAAAGATTGGTTTGACGAAGAGTGTCAGGCGATAGCAAAGAAAACGAAGAAAATCACACAACAAATATTAACAGATAATAGAGAGTGTAAAAAACAAGAATATAGAATTTTTCGAGGAAGCTTGAAAGCTCTGTGTAGAAGGAAAAAGAGAAACCGCAATGAGTTAAAATTAATAGAAAAGAAGTTTAATAACAAAGAGGTGAGGTCATTCTATCAAGAAGTTAAAAATATGGGAAAAGGTTACCAAAGTCACTGTAGTTATATGCAAGGTAAAGACGGAAATTTAATTAGCGATGCGGCAGAAATAATAACGGAATGGAAAAAACATTTTGAAGAATTATTAAATAACAAAGAGGACCACGAAGCAGTAGACAACTGGACAGATGAAGAGGATGCGATAATTGAAAGGCAACCCACAGAGGAGGAGGTGGTGACAGCAATACAAGAAATGAAAAATAACAGAAGTCCAGGTAAAAATGACATATGCATAGAAATGATCAAGTTTGGTGAAGAACAACTACAAAGAAAGATATATCAGCTACTAGTGCAAGTATGGGAAAAGGAAGTAATGCCATCGGAGTGGTATGAGGCCCGCAGAGGTATAGCCTTATTAGATACGGTATACAAAATCTTGGCAAGAATACTGAGAAATAAACTAAATTGCTACATAGAAAGAATCCTGTAGGAATGTCAAGCCGGCTTTAGAAAGGACAGATCAGAAGTAGACCAAATCTTCTTATTAAAGGAAATGCAAACGACTTGTTATGAAGATAAAGTTCCCCTGCGTGTTTTTGTTTGTGGATTTTAGTTCCCCTGCATATTTTGTTTGTGGATTTTAGACTAGCATATTATGATAGAGTCGATAGAGTCAAAATGATATTGAGCAATGTAATATTTGGGTATACCAAAGAAACTTATCCGGCTAGCTAAAATGACACTTAATAACTCTACGTGTGGGATAGCTTAGCAGGGTCACATATCAGATCAATTTACGGTTGCAAAAGACTTGAGACAGGGAGATCCTTTATCCACTACATTATTCAACTTAGTGTTAGAAACTGTAATCAGAAAATGCAGCATGAAGGTGAAAGAAACGATCATAAAAAATGAGCACCAGTGTTTGGCATTTGCTGACGATCTAACGATCCTAGCAAAAACCGAGAAAGAATTAAGAAGATTTGTGAAGAAAATCATCGAAGAAGCACAGAAATTAAGATTGGAACTAAATGAAGACAAAACCAAATATATGATCATGGGAGGGACAGAAGGAAAAAAAGAAGACCATGTGAGGTCAGTAAGTGGTAAAAGCTATAGTTTTAAAAGGGTGGACAAATTTGAATACCTGGGTGTAGTTTTCGATGAAAATGGAAAAGAGAAATGGGGGCTCGAACCCAGAATAATAAAAGGGAATAAAAAATGCCGGTGAGGCATGGACATTAAATAAGAAGGAAAAGGATACTCTGGAAAGATCGGAAACGAAAATATTGAGACGCATATTCGGAGGACGGAAGACAGAAGGTGGTTGGGAGAGAAGAAACAACAATGAGTTAATGGCTTTGTACAAAGAACCTACCATTACCAAGTTCGTCAAGGCATAAAGAATCAGATGGTTGGGATATGTGGAAAGAATAGCAGCAAACAGAATGCCTAAACTAGCAATAACCAGAAAATTAATTGGTCCCAAAAGAAGAGGTAGACCCAGAACAAAGTGGATTAGTAAAGCGGATGAAGACCTTACACACGTGAAGGTGAGGGACTGGAAAATAAAAGCACAAAATAGAAGGAAATGGAGAAATATTGTACACCAGGTCCTTCAGAGTAGTCAAGAATGGTATACATATTTAAGTTAAAGTTTTGTTGAAAATAATTATAGTTAGTTAATATTAGGATTATGTTGTAAAAAAATGCCCTAGGCCTTAACGGCCTGTTGTGCTTAAAAATAAATAAATAAAGTAACAGGGTGTTTTTGGTAGTTCTTCAGCCATTTTCGTTATTTACTATTTAACCACACCAAAAAACAGTATTCCGCAGCCGAGTAAATGAAGGCAGTGCAAATGGATTAGACCTCCAGCTAGTTCCAAATAATTTTTGGATAATGGTCTTCCGTGTACTGATTTTTGCGTCGGTGTTAGTAAGATTTGAATTGTAGAGTCATCGAGTGCCACCAATCACGCACCTCGATGTGCATCGCCATTCCTTTTGGAACTTTTAATTAAATTTTATTGGTTAAGAAACGAAAAAGTTTCATATAAAAGTTAAATTTACTTTAAATATGGGACACTTTTCTGACAACAGTCAGTGTGGTTTTACCCTTAGCGGGTAGCCTCAGAGCTCCTCGCTAGAAGGTCTTTGCAAATTCAAAAAGACTCTGAAGCTGAGTTTTTTTCTACTCAGAATGTGTGTTTTATTTATCCTACAATAAATAAACCTTCAGGCATTGTCTTTTTCAAGACAATGCCCAAAATAGAGCGTATCGGCAAACATTCGCAATATTGTGCAATATTGCGCAATGTTTGAAAACCAAATTAATAAACATGGGAAATGCACATAGTTGCTACCACGATATTTCCCTTTATTCAATATTGCTTTGGTACCGAAGACGACAGTAGCATAGGGTTCTTAGCATTTTATTAAAAAGTGGACGAAATATGTATCGTGAGCTACTTATTTGTTCATTTATTATTTAGGTAGAAGCATGTAATCTCTGATTTTGTAGAACTAGTAATCTACAATATCGGAGATCTTCTTCTTCTTCAAGTTCCACTCCTATCGGAGATTGGAAATCATTCTAGCAATTATAATTTTATTGGTTACTCGCCTGAATAGTTCAATTGAACTGCATCCAAACCACTCACGGAGATTGCGTAGCCACGAGATTTTACGTCTTCCTACGCTTCTTCTACCTTTGATTTTACCCTGCATTATATTCCTTAGTAGTTCGTACTTTTCACCTCTCATGATGTGCCCCAAGTATTCCAATTTCCTGATCTTTATGGAATTTAAAACTTCGCATTGTTTTTCTAGTTGTTCGAGAACTTGTTCGTTTGTTTTGCGATCCATCCATGATATTTTCAAAATGCGTCGGTAACACCACATTTCGAATGCTTCTAGGTTTTTAATGTTGGATTTTTTAAGTGTCCAAGCTTCAACTCCATACAAAAGGGTAGAGAAAATATAACATCGAAGCATTCTTATCCGGAGCGATATATTGATATCGCGATTACAAAAAAGTTTTCTCATTCTATTAAAAGTTGATCGCGCAATTTCAATGCGGCATCTTATTTCTTTTGTCTGATCAGTATCTTCTGTGATCCATGCTCCAAGGTATTTGTATGAAGATATTTGTTCAATTTCTGTATTGTCTAGTACTAGCTTAACTTTGATGTTTTGTGCTTTTGTAAATACCATGAACTTTGTTTTCTTCAAATTGATTTTTAGTCCATAATCGTTGCAATATATATTTAGTTGTTCAGCAAGGTGTTGCAGTTCTTCTAGTGTTCCTGCCAAAAGGACGGTGTCGTCAGCATATCTTATGTTATTAAGTGGCTCACCGTTTATTATAAGGCCCTCACTGATCTCGGCAAGCGCTAATTCTGAGATGGCTTCACTGTATAAATTGAATAACAAGGGTGATAAAATACACCCTTGGCGGACCCTACGGCGAATCTGGATATCCTTGGTCAGTTCGTTTTCAACTTTCACTTTTGCTGTTTGATTCCAATAGAGGTTACAGATGATTCTAATGTCTCTACTGTCTATGTTTTTATTTAATAAAATTTCTTTAAGTCGATTATGTTGCACTCTGTCAAATGCCTTCTCAAAATCAATGAAACAGGCATATACATCCTGATTAATATCTAAGCATCTCTGCGAAAGAACACTTATTGCAAACAGTGCATCTCGTGTTCCCAGTCCTTTCCTAAATCCCATTTGTGTATTACTTATGCCTTCATCTAATTTCTTATGTATTCTATTGTGAATTACTTTTAAAAACAATTTCAAGACATGACTCATTAAGGCTATGGTGCGATGTTCATTGCACTCCTTTGCATTGGCTTTTTTGGGAAGCAGTATGAATGTTGATTGGAGCCATTCTTTAGGTATTATACCTGTTCTATATATGGTATTGAATATATCCAAAAGAAGATCAATAGATTCAGTATTCACAATTTTAAGTAATTCGATAGGAACTTTATCAGGCCCGGGAGATTTACCATCTTTAGCTTGTTTCATTGCATATTCAATTTCTTCTCGTATAATGTCAGGCCCAGTATCATCCTTAAATTCTTTTGGTGCTTCTGTTCTCTCTTTGTCTTCAAATAGTTGTGCTATATATTGTGTCCATCTCTGCATTTTTTGGTTTATATCTGTTATAAGTGCACCCCTTTCATCTCTTAGTTGCCTAGTTTGAAGTGTTTTTCTCATTCCTGTTAATTCTCTAATTCTTTTATGCATGTTAAAAAAGTCATATTTTTCTCAATTTCTTCTAGTTCTTGGCACTGCTCATGTAACATTCTCTCCTTAGCTTCTTTTATTCTCTTTTTTATTAATCGATCAGTTTCATTATATTTAATTGGATTTTTTGTTTTGAATGATTTTCTTTCATTCATTAATAGTAGTATTTCTTCAGTCATCCAATCTTTATGTTTTCTATTCTTTGGTTTTAAGTTTTCATTTGCTGTTTTAATTATTGCTGCTTTTATATTTTCCCATTTCTGATCAATGTTATAGCTACTTTTATTCAGTTCTTGGGCATTACGTATATTTTCAGTAAGAGTTTTTACAGTTTGTTCCTTTGTTTGTGGTTCCCTTAATCTCTTAATATCAATTCTACTTTGTGTGGGTTTTTTAACCAGTTTTAATTTGGTTCGTAATGTGACTACTATGGGGTTATGGTCTGAACCGATGTCCGATTATAGTCAAATATCGGAGATATTTGGCTATAATCATCAGTCATCCTCATTTATTAGTACAATTTGCTATGCTTTAGAGCTGAGGATTGCTTATCTGTAGTCCAGTCGTCTGTATATCTAAACTTTTTAGCTTTGGTTATTGGTATATCTGTTTTGTACAGGCTGAACCAGAATAAATACTTTAAACAGGCCGTTATTGACTTTCGTTAGCTATCTTATGTTGTTGCCAATGATCTGAAATTATCTATTAAAAAGCATCTCGTCGATTAAGTCTGCCGTTCTCAAACCTTGCATTCTACACACAACATTAAGTGTTATTCTCTATTTTCATAAAGATTTTTGTGGCTAGTACAATTAAACCTCAAAGCTAAAATTAATACTATTACAAGAATTCGGAAGAATATTCGAAACATCTCACTAAATCAAATAGCAATCTGCTGCTACGTAAGAATCGTCTTCTTTGTGATTAAACATTCTTAAAGCCTACCAGTTTTTCGCTTCTCCGTGTAGCTATTCCTTCCGCTAGGCAAATACTAGATGTCAAAATCAAGAATATCAATATTTTAATATCTGGTCATTTATTCATTCCTTCAATGTACATCCTATATTATTGGCCAATTTCTACCGTATAGACCTTTAGATAAAGATAGCCCTTTCTACGGTAATTCACAACTATTCTAATACCCCTATTTCGTCCATTACTATATATGCTTTGGCAAAAGGTTTTAATTACTCTCTAATGTCACATTCCAATTAAGAAAATCATTTTTTAAACTGAAAAAAAGCCATCTCGGTTTACCTTATCGAATTATATCGAACTATTACCGAAGATGCTGAAATAACTAAACAAGACTTTGCTAGAGTTCTTAGAAACTCAAAGCCTACTACTCTAAACATTAGCCTATCCGAGAAAAAAAGCCCTGAAAAAAACTTCAGTCAAATAAAAATCTAGTCTTTCTTCTTGCTAATAAAGGAAATGACGCCGTCATCCTAAACATTTTTTTTTATTAATAAACTCCCAAATCTCAATAATACTCTATTTAGACTACAGACCAATTCCTAATAATCCAACAACCTATCTAGAGGAAACAACAAAAGTCATCGACAATGAAACCTCTCTTCCTGTTGACATAAAACAATCTGTAATTCCTCGTGAAAAATCCTTCAGAATACCTTGAATATCTGTCCCACCCAAAATTCACAAACCTGATATTCCTTCAGGAATCTTTGTCAGTGCATTCAACTACCCTACACAATCAATGGCCAAGAACTTGGCCAAAACTCTACAATCTCTCGCCAAAACGCTTCATCCTTCGTCAAAAATTCTTTTCATTTTATTTAACCCAAACTATATTATTAATCATTGTATGTCCAACACTTATTTTATCCTCCAAAATCAATTCTACAGACAAATAAATTATGCCCTAATGGGCTCCTCACAATCCCCATTAATTGTCAATGTATTCCTAAAATCTAAATGTTGTCTACGATATGTTAACGACACATTCGTCATTTGGCCCCATAGCAGGGATGCGTTGGTATCTTTTCAAACCCATCTGAATGGTATACATTCCAGTATCCAGTTTATATTGAAGGTGAAAATTAATTCATCTCTACCGTTTCTCGACGTTTTCAGATTTTCATAAATCTATTTTGGAAAACTCATCCATACCAATTGTTATTTTCAAGCCAACTCTTATCATCCACCTTCACAAATTAATTTAGTCATTAATGCCCTTGCCTATAGATCAATTTAATACCCTTGCGATGATACAAGTAGACCCGCTGAGCTCTTAAGTTTAACACAAGTCCTCATCCAAAACGGTTATCGCGAAAATCATATTAATAGGAGCATCTATAGGCATTAATCTCCCACTTAATCTCGACCCAAAGACTCATAACATGAAAGCTTTTCTTTCTTAAATCAAAGGTATCACTGATATTTTTAAATCAAAAGGAATAAAGACACTATTTACCTTCTGTCTTACCCGATCTCTTACCCGATCAATAAAAGACAAATAAAGTCACGGTAGTCTCAGGTGTTCTTACTGAATAATTAATCAGATAGCTTTTTTTCTGAAATGGGCAAAATGGATAGAGAATATCAAGATGCAATTTCTGCGAAATGCAAAGAAAGCGGCCGAATATATCCTCTGCAATTTTTTTTTAATCGTCCGTCTTGGAGACGTTCATTGTGTCCAGCCCATTTCCATTTCAGTTTTGCTGCTTGTTCTATCGCGTCTACTGTCTTTGTTCTGGTTCTGATCTACTGGTTATGTTTTCTATCTTTAAGTGATATACCCAACATTTGTCTCTCCATCGCTCTTTGTGCCTTCCTTATCCTATCCAAATTGGCTTGTGTAAATGTCCATGTCTGTGCTCTGTAGGTGAGCACCGGTATTATACAGGAGTTATATACCTTGCTTCGTTAGTATAGAGGGATTGTTTGATTTTTAGAACGTAAGAAAGTTTGCCGAACGCTGCCCATTCCATTCTTACTCGTCTCGATATTTCGGCTGTTTGATTTTCTCTGTTAGCTCTGATTGCTTCTTCTAGATAGATATACTCATTTACCTGTTCTATTGTTTCTGTTTGTATTTTTATTGCCTCTTGGTCTTCCGTGTTTGTCATGACTTTTGTTTTGTTGAAGTTAATTTTTATTCGTTTTTGCAGTGATTTTTCATGAAGTTTATTCAGCATTAATTCCAGTTCTTGTCGTTCCGAGGAGATCAGGAGTATATCATCCGCATATCTAAGGTGATTTAGGTATTTTCCGTTAATACATATTCCTCTGTTTTCCCAATCTGTTGATTTTATTATGTCTTCGAGGGTCAAGGTAAACAGTTTAGGTGAAATTATATCGCCTTGTCGGACTCCTCGTTTAACTTTTATATTATCCGTTATTAATTTGTCGTCCAGAATTACGGTCATGGTTGCATTTTGGTCAATATCATGTATCAATTGTCGGTATCTTGAATCTATTCTACTATCGACCAGAGCTTCTTCAACCGCCCAGTGTTCAATGCTGTCGAAAGCCTTTTTATAATCTACGAATGCTAAGTACAGCGGAAGGTTGTATTCATTGGTTTTCTGAATTAAGATTTTAAGCCATGTAAATGGTCGATTGTGCTGTATGCTTTCCCGAATCCGGCCTGTTCCACTGGTTGGTAGTTATCAAGTTTTTAGGTTAGTAGGTTTTTTATTATTTTTGTGAAGGTTTTATATAGTTGTGACAAAAGGGAAATAGGACGGCAGTTGTTTAGGTCCGTTCGGTCTCCTTCCTTATGTATTAAGATTGTGTTGGCATTTCTCTATTGTTTAGGTATTTTACCTTCAAACAGATATTTGTTGAACACTATTTTTAGCATTTTTTTTATCGTGTCTCCTCCTTCTTTTAGCAGTTCCGCCAGTATTTTGTCCTCACCCGCCGCTTTATTTCTTTTCATGTCGTTTATGGATTTTTCGATTTCATCTTCAGTTATTTCTGGTAATACCTCTAAGCCAACATTTTGTATTTTCCTCGAGAGATTCTGTTTAGATGATAGTGGTGCGTCATTTTTAGAACTGTGTAGGTCTGTGTAATATATTTCTGTGATTTTTACTATTTCTACTAGATCTCTTTCTTGATTGTTCTCAGCTTTAAGCATGATTAGTTTTCTTTTTCCTATATTTGTCTTCATTGTTTTTAAACTTTTGTTCTTCTCTATGATTTTCTTAATGCGATCTTCTTGGTATTTTTTTAAATCTTCCTTTATTTGTTTTCTTATGGTTTTGTTCAGTTCGGTAAACTCCACTGTATTTCTTTTGTTATCATTCAGGAGTTGTCGTCGTTTTTAGCATATCTTGTGATTTAGAGCTAATTTTTTGTTGTTTTCGCTTTTGTTTATTAGCAACCTTCAGGCCTGCTTCTAGTAGTTCTGTTGTTATTTTATCGTTTAATTCGTCTAATTGCAAACCCTTTAACTGTGATATGTCACTTCTTTTTAGCTGGTTTATGTATTGTTCTTTGCGTTCTTTAAAAAGTTCTGTATCTATCTCTTTTTTAGATGGTTTAATTTAGTTTTTTTTGAAGGTTGGACTGGAGGTCACAATGAAGTTGGATAAATCTTTACAAAATTTTACCATAAAAATATTCTGTGGTAACGTTAACTGACGGATATTACATAAAACTACGATTAGAATGCAATTTTTTATATAACGTCTAATTTTGTTTAAATTCGTGGTTCATCGTCATATCATCGATAAAAATACGGTGCCACCAAGTGCTGCTAATTATAAACAAAAAAGCCTAAAATGTCAGTCAACTTAAAAAATGACAAATATGTATATCGACTTGATATTTACGGAAATAGAAGAAATACCGTAACTGGTGTTGATGATAATGCAACCAACTCAACGAGGAGAGTTACTCTCCTCGAACTTGATTTTTCGCTTGGATGCCTATGTGCACTTGAAGACATTGCTAATTATGCGTCTGCTGTGTCTGGTCATAACAAATGCCGTCAGTAGTTTTAATAGCCACCTGTCGGTCATTCAACTACCTCACGATTATTGTTAGCTTCGATTAATCCCTCAACCATGACGAATTGGCTTGAGAGAAGTTGTGTGAATGCAAATCTTTGTAAATTTCCTAATTTGTATATTAATAATAGAATATGTTACAAAACTAACACCGTTTTACAAATAGTGAACTGCTGAAGTTACATTATTTTTATAAAATTTAACTTATTAAAACAATTATTTCTTTCCACTCTGCAATTTAAATGACTGCTTTCTTTTACCTTCTGGTTCAAAGTAAAACTATGTATTTTATTTTAACTCTTTGTTTTTTTTTTGTTAAGTCTCTATAGCCATAAGCGTAGGTACTCAAAATTTCTGGGGGGTGTTTTACGCTAGTGAAAAGCATTGTAGATTGTAGATTTGGAAGGATCCACTTGGTCTCGTAGACTTTCCCGGATGGCAACCTTAGAGAACTTTTACGTATACCATACAAATAGGTATCCTAGGCTCCTAGGTCAAACACACTACCGAGCATAAAATTAGGGCCACCCCGTAATTAAAATTTATTTTAGAAATTAATATTCCGTTTTAACTATTTTCGGTTGTGCATTTTGTTGAAAAAAAGAAATTTTAAGAATTTCAGTAGCGAGTTTTCCCTCCTTTGGCAGCATGACTCCGTAAAGGTCCCTTCATCTCATCCCAAACATGTTTTATGGGATTGACATCTGGACTGCGAGCAGGCCAAACAAATCGTGTGATTTGAACCTCGTCAAGATACTCAGTAACTATCCTAGCAGTGTGGGACCGTGGGACCGATCATGCATAAATGTTGCGTCGTCTCCAAGAATAACTATAAACGGTAAAACATGGTCTTCCAGAATCTGTATAAGGTACCTATGGGCTGTCACTGTCCCATTCTCGATAAAGACTAACTCCGTGCAAGCATCAAACGATATGCCTCCCCATGCCATAACTTACCCTGCACCAAACGGAAGACGCTCGGCAACACATGCTTGAGCATATCCCTCGCCTGGACGTCGCTACACTCTTACACGTTTGTCTGAGCCCGTAAGACAGAATCTCGATTCATCGGAAAACAATACACGACTGCAATCCTGCAGTGTCCAAGCCAAGTGTTCTCCTGCAAAATCCAATCTGGCAATTCGATGTTCACGGGAAAGCGGCGGTCCAGTTACTCTAGTTCGTGAAGATAAACCAACAGCATGAAGTCGTCTCCTAACTGTCCATTCACTTATGTCTACATTTCTCACTTCTTGCAGATGATTTCGAAGAGAAACTGCCGTGACCTTTCGGTTTCTAAAAGCACTAGAAACGACAAAGCGGTCATCTTTAGCTCTTGTTATCCTGCCTCGACCTGAACCAGGTCTTTGAGTAAGCAGACCGGTCTTGTCGTACCGTTGCCATACTCGTTGCATACTCGAGAGACTTACACCAACGTTTCTCGCAGTTTCGCGCTGACCGTGGACATCTTCTAACGCCGCCACAACAGAATTTATGCTCATTGCAATACACTGACAGTGATAACAATACACAAACAATTTACAATTGACGTTAAAACCATAGAAACAAAAACTGTGCTAATAACGGTTTTTAGGAATTAGGCTAAGACAATTTTTTTTAAGAAATCCATAAGTAAACTATGTTAAAACCGAAAATACTTTAAACAGAATAATTTCTAAAATAAATTCAAATTACGGGGTGACCCTAATTTTATGCTCGGTAGTGTATATGGCCTAGGAGAACAAATTCGTTAATTATATTAACATTCTATTCAATAAAGCGATAGTAGCTTTTGCTAAAAGATTTTAGCAAAAAGATATTTTACACTTTTTGTATGCCCAGAGTAAGGAAAACTATATTATTAAATCGTTTTAGTCTATGACTACCAAAATAGATGGCACCTCTGTACGCTCTACAGTGGTAAAATTTTAGGATACATTCGTTGGACTTCTCGAGTTTGAATTTGTAACAGCCCAAGTGTGTGATGTGTGATTAGAGCACAGGAAGATTGACGAATTTGTTCTCCTAGGCCATATATTTGGCCATTTATTTCAACAAAGGTTTTGCTATGGGATTTAATCTTTTACACATATAGTATAGCCAGAGAACAGAAAACTATAAATCGTTTTCGTTTATGGCCACCAAAGTAGATGGCATCTATGTACGCCAAACAGAGCAGTGGTAAAGTTTGAAGAGACATTTGTTGAATTTCCTGAATTTGAATTTGTACCAGCCCGAGTGTTTGATCAAGTAGAGATGCTATAATGAGTCTGAAAATATACAAACTTAATTTATTTGAAAACTGCAAGAGATAGGTGTTGGGAATACTACTACAGGTCGATAGTGCAAAACATATTTTTCTAAAATAATGAATCACATACAGGATAAACGTCCTAGTATTTATTCTCCTTAATACTTCTGTTTCAAATGTATCAAGTTTGCTTTTGAATATGTCTTTCAGGACTTATGCTTCACTGCTATAGCATGCTATTAATCGAAATAAGGTTTTGTAGATTCTCGTCTTTGTATTTCGGTGGACATTTTTAGACCGAAATATATGGGAGAGGGCACAATAAGCTCTGTTTGCCTGCGTTATTATCTTCCATATTTCTCCATCTTCTGATTCGTCGGCATATATTTCTACTCCCAGGTATGTAAATTTTCTAACCATTTTAATAGCACCTTCATGTATAATGTTTTGTGGGACCATATTTATTCTCGTCTATATCATTGTTTTTGTTTTTTCTATGTTAATTTCCAGACCCAGAATTTTGTTTGCGTTTTTAACTCTGCATTTGTTTCCTGTGCTCCTGTTGATGTTCTACTTATAATATTAATATCTACTCATAATATAAATAAATTTATCTCAGCTACTGAGCTCCACTGACTTAGGATTTAGCATCAAAAATAACAATACTGTTGTGGTGAAGCCTAATCATCTATTTTACATGGATGATTTGAAATTAATAGCTTCCACTTAAAATCACCTAGATCAGATAATAAAAACTGTAGAAACTTAAACAACTGTAAATGATATCAGTATGCATTTTAGACTAGATAAGTGCCATATACTAAATATAGCCAGAGGAAAGGTTTAAAGCGCAGGTTTCGATATGTAAGATGGCCAAAACATCGAGGCAATGGGTGAAAAGACATGTACAAAAATATTTCGGAGTAAAACAGCGCGGAAAATTGACCATAAACAAATGCAAACTAAACTAATTTTGGAGTTCGTGCGAAGAAAAAGACAAATAAATCGGTCATATCTTAATAGCAAAAATTTGTTTAAGACATTAAATACGTACGCCTGTTCTGCGCTGAGCTCCTCATTTGGTATTAAAAAGTGGTCAAAAATGGATAGAAAGGGTCTTCAGCGGAAAAGGCGCAAAAACTTCATCTATGGAATGCAGTAAAAAAAACAACATTACCGCGGTATCAAGGAAGAAGAGGACTTATGGATAAAGGTAAGCAATTGGATAAACAAATTGCTAACTTAAGAACTTATTTTCAGGTACAGGCTAAGACATCTACTTTACATCGAGCAATTTGAGCAGTAGATGATACAACGCCGCTTAAGCTGATGGAACAAGAAATGCGCATAAACCACCTGGCTCAGCAAGAAAAAATGCGCACCTGGATAAGTAACCCTCTGCATGGGCGACATCTCAACGAGATAAGCCAAGAATAGGTCGACACTACAATTACTATTGTTTGACATCAGGAAAGATGTTTCCCGAGACTGGAGGTTTCCTACTTGCCATTCAGGATCAGATTATTTCAACTAAAAATTATCTGAAATATATTGTTAAAGATTTTCAATCCAAAATGACAAATGCCGATATGGATACCAAGCCCAAGAAACCATCCAACATCTTACCGGTGGCTGCCAGGCATTTGTCGGTACTGATTATAAAGAAAGCCATGACTCAGTAGAAAAGATTATCCACCAATAATTAGCTGACAAACTGGGACTTCTCAAAACCGACCAATTTTCTTATTATCAATACGTTCCTGACAGAATGTTTGAAAATGACAACTACAAGCTATACTGGGACCGCACTGTGCTTACAGACCAACCAGTGGCGCATAATACATCGGATCTCAAGTTCTTAGTAACTTTTTTAAACATATCTTTGTTTTTTTTTTCTATGAAGGAAAACAATATTAATAATTCTTATTTCTTTGTGCTACAGAAGCAAGTTAGAATATTTCCATTTCTATTTCTGATATTTTTGTTATATCATTGTACTATTCTTGACGCTATGTTATCTCCTGGGGTTTAAATGGAGTAGTGATGCGCATCATAAGGTGTTGCTTCCAGATAACACCTCTAGCCTCTCCTAGTCAATTCCTATCCTCACCTCCGAGAAGTGTGACCCAGATCACAGGGGTGAACCCCGGTAAAACTGAGGAACCCTATTGGAGACTGGGTAACCAACCCTAGTGGAAGGTGGGGCTAGGACTGGCGGGAAAGGGAGAAATAGTCCTCTAAAAAGGAGGTTGGGCATGAGGCCAAGTCCTTCATCCCATAAAAACCTATTGTTACGAAATCTCGAGATAGAAAAGCCGGACTGAATTCAAGACGACAACCTAAGCACAGAACTAAGGACAATGATTTAAAGATCAGTACTTGAAATGTAAGAACGCTGTATAGGACAGCAGGACTACTGCTGCAAGATCAACTCCTAAAATATAGAATAGACATTGCAGCCATTCAAGAGATGAGATAGACAGGAACCGGCATTATACAGACAAAAGAACATGATATATATTACAGCTGCAAGCCGAACCGAGATGAGTTCGGAACCGCGTTATTAGTATCAAAGAAAATTAAAAAAATTATTATTGGTTTTAAAGCCATAAATGATCGGTTATGAAAAATTTTTCAACATGTGCCTGATCAACGTGTACGCGCCAACCGAGGAAAAGGACGAAGAAATTAGCATCAAGATGATGTTATCGCCTAAACGAGGGTTAAATTCACCCATTACGATCATATATTCATTGTGTGCGGTCTCGGAAATTGTGCTTTTGAGGTATTTGTAAAAGCTTTTTTTTATTGAGAGCTTGTCTATTCTCAGCTACACCATATTACCTACCTCCCTTTTAATAATATCTCGGTTTTTACAGTTGGTACCATGTTAAAAACAGTTTGACTTTTACGCTAAAAAAATTTTCAGATATGGTTACATTCCTTACTTATATTTTTACTTGGTGTATAAATTTTACTCTTCTTCTGACTTCTTACGTCCATATCAATAAATTAATTCAATCAATCAAAAAATTATCTACCATAATTTGAATTTTTCCTTTCTTGACCGTTCTATATTATGACCGTTCTTTAGTTATTTATTACTTCCTTGTGTTACAGATTTTACATTTCAAGTACCGAATCAAAGCTCTTCGATGTGTACTGTTTCTCGCTTTCCACAAATTTGTTGGCTTCATTGATCGTCATCATTAATTTTTTCCTATTCCAAAGCGTAATCATATTTCTTTAAGTTGTATGGTCTCATATTTTATCAGCATGGTTTTAACCTGCCAGAATTTTTTCGTTCTTTATACAAACTTTGAGAATGGAAGCTGAAATAGGTTTTTTAAGCTACTCTTTATTGTATCTCTAAGACGTAGGTAAAATTTAATATTGCAACAAACAATTGATGGTTTTTGAAATCATTTCTTAATTAAAGTAATGACTATATAAGAGTTATAATATACTCATCTAAGATGACTCATCATATAAGGTGTACATTTGTGCATTCAGTACTTTCAGCGGAGGCTTCTCCAAGAATTGACTCTATTATGAAATACCTTCAATCAGAGTTTTCTCACTAGCGTAGATATTCTTTAAGACTCAAAATTTTGACCGTCACTCCATTTCGGTATTCAGTTTCAGTTGCTAGGCTTTTTTTATATAAGCGCCATACAAGGTGTGATGCTGAAATTTCGTTCGCCCAGAGATTTGCTCCAGAAAGGTAAACTTGAAAGTTAATTTGTTCCAACGAATTCATGGTCTCAAAGTGTGAGATATAGAGAGGACTAAGCCTCCCGGTACCCCAAACTTTACTACGCCCGATATTCATGTCAATGCGTCAAAAATTATTACCCCATTTTTCAAGAAAATATTTAGCAAGCTATTACTATCATAGTTATAAACAATCAAACGACATTGAAAACAAGACGTAAATCAGGAAAATTCCCAATGCCATTCAATTAGCTCAAGGATTATTCACATATATACTATTTTTGATACACTTTATAAATTTAAATATTTAGTATGTATTTATTAAATAATAAACCTTTCTTCACCTAATTAAAATGTTGGTTAATTCAATTTAACTTCTGCATTTTTATTGCCAATGAATATATTTTCTTGAATGAATTGAGTTTCTTCAAAATTATAATTTGTATTAAGTTAAGAATTGTTGTTGCGGTGTAATATAGAAACAATTTAACTAATTGAAGAACTAAGTGGATAATGGTGTTGTCACCTATTTTTTGAATAAACGATTTTTCTTGGTTTTTGGGTCTCCTCAACACTAATGTAACTTTTAGTTTATGAAAAGTCTCAGTAACGTAATGCACAAAAAATACCTGTATGGATTGATAGAAGAGTGATATATCTCACACTAGAAAAATGTTTTAGTGTAATAAGGTGCTATGTCTCAACCCAGGACATGAACTTTATCCACTCGAGTAGGAAGTGTGTTGCCATATCACATTTTTAAGATTATGTTTTGTAAAACTGACACTTTAGTTTTGACTGTTTACAAAGTTTACAAAGGGCAAAGAAATTTTTAAACTACTTACTGACAACCAAGAAAATAAGAATTCTGTTGGAAAAGGTTTATTAAAAAGGTTTATTAGTAGAAACATGTTAACATTACATCTTGCCTGTAGATTTGTATAACAGTTTACTTTCTATTATGCATGACAAACCGGACTCTATAAGTGGACAAGTTGTTAAGGTAGATCCGGGTAACATTGACACATCTTCACGAAACACTTTTCTTTTTCCATATATACCTAGAAATTTAAAATTACGAGTAAAGTTTCAAAATTTTGATACCCTTTTTTATTTTTTTAAATGTGTTAGATATCAATGTTACTCTTACTTTAAGAAAACATTGACACCAATTCTTAACTACGTTATAAACCAATATTTACTAATGCCTGAGTAATATTTGTAGCATTTCGATTTCTCTTCGTATGAATTAAACCAACAAAAATATTCTCAATCTTTTTGCGTCGCGAAGATTGATAATATAAATATTTTTAGTTTGTTCATATAATACAGATGGGTAATTAAATACGATGCTACCATGAAGCACGATAGGAGCCGGTTTCATTGTTTAGTCCAGATTTTATTTAAATTCATTTTTGTTTTTTTTTTTCGGAAATTAATTAGTGACCAGTTATTGGAAACACAGTGAGGAGAGTGATTTGGATTTGGGAAGAGATAGCTTTATCCATATTCACCATCCATATGATCCATATTCACTAAAATGAAGAGAGTGTTCTGCGGAAGAGATTTGAGCCTTGAAATGAAACTTCGCCTGATGAGATGTTACGTACTTTCTGTGCTGTTTTACGGAATGGAGTCATGGACGTTAAAAAAGATTGATACCAAAAAATTAGAGGCATTTGAACTGTGGATGTATCGCAGAATCCTGAGAATATCATGGACCGAGAGAGTCACAAATGTCGAGGTCTTGAGAAGAATGAACAAAGAAAAGGAAGTCATATTTACAATCAAAAAACGAAAACTGCAATACTTGGGCCACATTACAAGAGGCGAAAGATATGAACTGCTTCGAATAATTATGCAAGGGAAAATAGCAGGAAAAAGGTCCATAGGAAGAAGACGAAACTCCTGGCTAAAGAATCTACGGGAATGGTATAGTTGTAGCAACAACGAATTGTTTCGGTCAGCAGTTTCGAAAATACGTATAGCCCTGATGATCGCCAACCTTCGGAACGAAGATGGCACTTGAAGAAGAAGAAGCTTTGGGAAGAGATAGATTTAGAGAAGCCGACAATTTTTTTAAGTTGAGTGGTGAATTTGGGCTCAAAATACGATTTGGCAGTTTTTGTTGAATTAATCACCGATTTGTTGTGTTGTGCTCTATGTGGGAGATTTGTAAGATGGCGTTACCATCAATTTCAAAGATCCACTTGGTTTAAAGAAGAAATTGAGTGGCTGAGATTTTAAGACTGCATCCAGGATAATCCTAAGCCTGAATCAGTGTTCTACCTCCCAGAACTTGTCTATTTCGTGTTCCATGGTCATCCCACACCAATTCCAGTGTGTGACTCAGTTGTGTGTTGTTGGCAGTGTTTTAATTCAATTTTAATTCCAAAAACTGTCTTAAAGGAAATACATCAACCAGTGATACCAGGTACTTTTTATTAAAAATTATTTCAGTAAAAATAAACGTTTTTTTATAAATAAAATAATTTTGCTTTCATGGCAAACTAAAAAATTATAAATAAATAAAATTATAACGTTAATGGATTATCTAGTCATATTCGTCTTCTTTTAAATAAAGTTAATCAACCGCCTCTGTGGCTCAGTGGTAAGAGTGCCTACCTTTGAACGTAAAGGTCGTGAGTTCGAATCTCACCTGAGTGGAGAAATTTTCGTTTATTAAAAATTAATAAATAAAAATAATTTATATTCTTGTGCGATCGGTACTCACCGGAAGGACCGCAGACGTTCGGATACAATTAGCGTCTCTTAGCAAAGACAATGACGTCGACTTTGCTAAGTATCAAGACAATTACTCTATACCTACACACACACTACACTAGGTACCTGACTGTCAAAATTCATTGTACCATGCCAATGATCATTAGTTGTCGACGCATTGAACTCAATAAAAAAAATAATAAAGTTAATTTTTATATTTAAGTAATATTTCCAAAAAGCTTAATTATTTCATTTCGACATATTTCAGTCAGTATTAACCTTTTCTGACATTTGATACATAACCATAGGATAATAAACAATCAGAATGCCTACTCTGCTTGTCAAAATAAAGAGATAATTATTATCCCTCCAGATACTGACAGTGAATGTAGCGTAGAATCTTTAAGTAATTTTAAACTGTTTGTCCTCGTTTTAGTGTAGTGTTTTGTACAATTTTATGTCACTATTAATGTTTCCACATTCTACGCTTGCCGGATAGTTTACATTTTGACGAAATGCCCCTAAAGATGCTATTTTAAGCGAAAGTACTTGGGCTAGATTTAATTAACTTGTGCTCGATAATAGCCTTATTTTCAAAGTTCATTTTTTTATTATATCAATGTATTCGTTTGGAGAAACAATATTTTCTTGCTGTTTTATCTCTTTTTTGATGTTACCAAATACACGATCCGGAGGTATAAAGCTGTGTCCTGTGACAGGGAAAACCAATTGCACCTCTGTAATATTACCTGGTGCATTTGAAAGCCAGTATGCCACCATGCTAATTAAAATAGTATTTTTGTTCTGACCACCACAACCACCACAAATAAGTCTAATGGTTTTGTAAAGTGACAAATCAACAATTGAGTTTAAATAATAAAATATGCAAGATGATATTTCATTTGCTCCTTTGTGGTACTCATTTTCAGTCCAAATAAAGGATGTCACGTTTTGGGTACCCATTTTTGATTTAGAATGACCAGCAACTACACAGAAATTGTTCAAATAAATCTGTCTGCTGTAGTAAGTAGCTTGATCAGGAATTTTTGGGAGTGGTTGATTCTTCTGATAATCAAAAGAGAGAATCAGTAAATCATTTACGTTTTCCTTAAGCAATTCATAGAATGCTTTTGACCTTAATTTATGCACTCTTTTTTCAACCATTAAATTATTTTTCTGAACGGTCTCTTTACAAACTTTAATCCTTTCGGTCAATTCCAGACAAGTAGAACAAACGTCTACACGGGGTGAGCCAATTGTAATTTCTGTTAAAAATGTAACGGAAATAACATTCTTTAACTTCCATGTCTTTAAATTTCTCATCTGCACAAAATATTCTCCATAACTTTTTGATGTTCAACTCAGAAGGGAGATATTTACGGCCCCCTTTGTTTGAGCAATAATGTGTTTCACTGCATTTAAATCTATTTATAAATTTCATTATTGCTTCCTTTTTAGGACCAAAGCGATTAACCGTATGGTCTCTACCTCGTCTTTCTTTTGGCATTATTCCATCACGAAACTATTTTGATAAACGATTTACTTTAAAACGTGATATTTTCAAGCACTTTAAAAATGTCTGCATGCAACAGGCACTTTACATTTTTCCCTGTCTGGAATAAAGTATTTGGCTCTTGTTTCTTGCGCCTTTTTTTGCTTCTTATTGGTTATAGCGGAATTTTTTGGGAGTCTCCTCCTTTGAATAGGTTCCAATGATATGTGGAAAAGTATAAAATTATCCTGTCTTACTTTGTCCTTGTTTTCGTAGAATTTCTGGTGAAACCTACGAATGTCTTGTATAGTTAAAGTCTTGAAATGAAATGGCCCTTGTAAATGACTGCATGTAGGAAAGTCGGGGAATCCCGTAGCACAATATCTAAAAAAAAAGAAACATGATTATTACACATTTCATTGCACATTTTAATATAACAGAGAAATGTAATCTATAATATAAGTAATGATTACGCTGTAAAAACACATTTATCTAATCTACCTTTGTTTTTTTACTATTGCCCTTTTCCACTTCTCGGGGTTTGGAACAGCTTTTCGTGCCCGTTCTCCACCACTTACTGGAGATACTAGTACATCCATTAGGTGTAATACGCTATAATGGATATATTAATATAATGTAGTTAATAATATATCTTTAAACAATTACAAAACACGAGGAATAAATGAATCAAACTCTAACGGTTAAACCTCGTTACAAAAACAAACGAACTGATACAATAGCGCCGGCATTCGAGATTCGAAAGAGATCGATTACATATGTACATACAGAGATAATTTACATAACATGACCTTACCTAAGGACCAACAAGTGGCAAAGAGGTTAGAAAATGAAATTAATGCAAGATTAGAGGAAGACAACTTAATGTCTGATACATCTAAAGAAGAATGGAGTAAAATCAAAGCATCAATGACAGAAGCAGCTAATGTTTGATTAGGCTATACAGGAGCAACGAGAGGAGAATACTGGTTCGACGAGGAATGTAAAATACCGCTTTACGCTAAGAAATAAGGCAAAATTGGAAAAGTACAATAATAGAACCCAAGAAACAATTCCAGAACATGAGACGAAAAGAAAAGAAGCTAAAAGAATCTGCAGTCAAAACAGAGAGAATATTTGGAAAGAAAATTAAAAACAATAGATGAGCATTAAATTAACTATGAAATAAAAAATGTCTATCAAGAAGTAAAAACTTGCCTAATACATAAGAAAGGTGACAGAATCCTTTGTGAAAATTACAGAGGAATAGCGCTACTGGATGTTGTGTACAAAATATTAGCATTAATATCGTACGTAATAGATTGAAAAAATACCAGAATACCACAGTAGGTGAATACCAAGAAGGGTTTAGAGCAGAAAGATCGAAAGTGGATCAAATATTTACCTTAAAATTGATACAAAATAACAGTTACCAATAAAGTCACATTCTCTTCATTGATTTTAAACAGGCGTATGACTCTATCGATCGATAAAAGCTATATAAAGTTCTACAAAATTTAGGAATATCAAAAAAGTTGATAAAATTATTGAAAATGTCGCTAGCAAGTACAAACAATAAAGTGGTCATAGAAGGAAGTATGTCAAATCTGGTTTCGGTCACAAAAGAATTAAGACAAGTGATCCACTTTCTGCTGATCTGTTTAACTTTGTCTTGGAGTCAGTAATGACAGAAAGTAAGATCCAAATTACGGGTACCATTTTTCACTATATACAGCAATGTATAGAGTATGCAGATGATGTAGTCCTCTTAACAACGAACAAAAAAAGAAGTTGAACACGTGTTTAAGAACTTTGAAGATTAAGCAAAATACTTGGGTTGTATATAAATGAAGCGAAAACAAAGTATATGGAAATGCTTGGTGAGGTACCAGAACACAATAAATTCGTCCCACTTAAAACAAGATAAAAGAATTACAAAATTAAAACTGTCAGTCAGTTCGAGTATTTAGTAACAATAACGAATAAAGTAAAAGAAAAAAAGAAATAGAAAACAGACTATCAAAAGGAAGTAGAGCAATGGACTCGTTAAACAATATTCTAAAAGCAAAAAGTGTACATAGCAGCAAAAATTCGAATATATGAGACAGTCATTCGGCCAGTGGCAGTGTATGTCTGTAAAACCTGGACTATGAATAAGAAAGATAAAATAAAAATCGAGATCTGGGAAAGGAAGGTGTTGTGGAAGCTTTTTGGTGGTATTAGGACGGCAGAGGGAAACTGGCGAATTATAACAAATAAAGAGGTAATGAAGATATATGGAAAACCTCTAATTGTACAAAAATTCAAAGCACAGAGAGTCAGCGGGTTAGGTTACATCACTCGAATGCCAGTGAAACGTTGTGTAAAAAAGGTGCTTTTTGGAGGAGGGCGGGGGTAAACTGAAGAGAGAAGACCACGGAAAAAGTGGTTAAAAGCAGTTAAAGGTAATTTTAATGGTATAGGAGTGCAGAATTGGGGAGAGAGAGCAAACGACCGAAAGAAGTGGAAAAAATGAGTGAAGAAAATAGAAACCAAGGGCTTCCATGGCCTGTAGTGCTGTAATATATCCATTACACTCATTTGTGGCTTAACCCCATATAAACCTAATATTTAATTTACTACACTGGTTATGTAATTTACTACTAGAGTTTACTCAAATAACTACTAAAGAGTTACTGACGGTCAATGTTGAACTACGTTCAGAAACATAATTAAAATATAATTATTATAAATTAATAACTTGTTCTATTATTATAACAACCAACAATTATGGTTTTATGGAATTATAATAATAAATAACTGTACCTTAATACAAACATTTTTTAGTTTTATTGGTTAGCATTGATATTGACAATTTATTAATCGATGCTGTAAAACAATCAATAACTCATCAATCGTCTTTCCCTTTCTATGCGTGCCCTTCCTATCTTTACATCCGGTGACCATGAGATCTTTTCTAATGCTACGTTCTTAATTTTTTAATCCTACTAAAACTAGATTTATTTATTAGTTCTAAAATTGCATTAATAATTAAATGACCTGAATTTGCTTACAACTGAGGTGATAGAATGAACGAGACAACTAACTCAAACAGAATAATTAGTTTCTTTCTTTTCTGATTGCCACTTTTGTCAGTGGCGGAACTAATTAGAGAGATATATTTTTATTTAATGCTTTGTGGTTAAGTTTAACATATTATAGTGAATGTACTGTACTCTCCAAACAACACTACTGATTATAAAAATAAAAGTAATATACTCGTGTTGTTAAAATTTTGTATTTATTTATTTATTCCACAACAAACACATTTTACAGAATAAAATGTAATTACAAGTAGGGATTTTGACATTAGATATACCTACATGCTAAGATAAAATGATTAAAGCGGATAAAAAGCTAGATTTAATTGCTTTGATGTTGGTGTTGAAGATATCTATGTCGCTATTTTTTTTTTAGTATCATATTGCACTGCCTCATCATGTTGTTAATGGGCGAGCAGTCTGTCTCACAAATAGAAAAAAACAGCCCTCTATGACTTAACCTTAAGTTAATCTTAGGTACCAAGAATTTTATATGGTTAATCAAGAATAAGCCTTTATATTTTAAATTATTCACAATATAATATACAAATAGCATTGCTTGCATTTTTCGTCTCTGTTCCAATGTTACAAGTTTAAAAGTTTCAAGCATACTCCGGTAAGACACCAAGTATGGATACGAATTATATTTTCTAACATACAGATATCTTAAAAACCTTTTTTGTACCTTTTCAATTAAATCTATATTTACTTCTGCACGGGGTGCCCAAACTACAGAAGCATACTCAAGATGTGGTCTTACCAAGGAATTATATAGTTTAATTATGCTATCTATCATCTTAACATGTTTTGTGTTTCTAATTATAAATCCTAACATCCTAAAAGCCTTATTAGTAACAATGTGATAGTGATCATTAAAGTGCAAGCTTTGCTGAAAATTCACACCAAGATCTTTACACACAGATTTTCTGAGCAATTCTCTATTATTGATACAATAAACCATTTTAATAAAGTTCCTGTTACGTGTGAAGGTCATAACTGAACACTTGTCAATATTTAGATCCATTCTATTTATCTGAAACCAATTAGATACTGTATTCAAATCTAGTTGTAATAGTTGGCAATCACATTGATCTTCTACAACTCTAAACATCTTAAAGTCATCTGTAAACATTAAACAAGTGGAAAATTTGAGACAACTAGAAAGATCATTTATAAAGCAAGCAAATAAGAGTGGTCCCAGGTTGCTGCCCTGAGAAACTCCAGAAGTTACGGAATATTCCTTTGAGAAAGAATTACCAACTCTAACTTGCTGACTTCTATCTGCTAGGTACGAATTCAAAAATGTTAATGCGTTAATAGAAAGGCCAAAGGTGCCCAGTTTTTCTAGTAATAAACCATGATCAACCCTATCAAATGCTTTTGCACAATCAGTGAAGATTACATCCATTTGCCTCTTAGTATTTATGGCATCTGCAGTAGATTGCGTGAAAATACACAAATTTGTAAGTGTTGATCTATCTGGTAGAAATCCATGTTGATATTGATTAAAAGATTTGATAAAATGTTGTAATAAGTTGTTATATAAAATAGATTCAAATATTTTTGCCAAAGAATTTAAAATACTAATTGGTCTGTAATCTTTTACATCATTAATATTACCAGATTTAAAATAGGAACTGTAATGGTATCTTTTAATTTTTTAGGAAAGGTTTTAGTTTTTAAAGCTAGATTAAATATTACCTGTAATGGTTCAACAAGTTGGTCAATACACCCCTTATAGATATAAGCAGGTAGATTATCTTTACCTGTAATAGCTTATTGATGAAAATGATAAGAATAGCTTATTAAATGAAAAGTTTAATAGAAGACCATTGGGAAAAGTTGAACAGAAATGTTAATAGAAAACACAGAACTATAAAAAAATTAAAGAAGTAAAACAGTTATTTTAATATAATATAATGATTCATACAATAGTATTAAAATCGGGTAGACTACATTTCGTAAGGTATTTGAGAGTAATTTTAATATTTGCAACGCTTTTAAAGATGACATTACAAGCACGGCTAAAATGACTGACTGCAGTGATGAAGAACCAAAAAAATCACTGACAACAACACTGGAGACACGAATGCGTGATAATCAGATCCGTTTACGGACAAGTGAGAACTTTTACTTCATGAAAAATAAATATAGAAAAAAAAATCACAAAAAAGCCAAAACGATTACCAAAATATCCTCTCGATTTCCAACATATCAATATGTAATGTTTACTATTGCTATCATTCCAACTTCCAATAGTCATGTTATGTCAAACTCAACTTCGGTGTTTTATAGGCACGATGAAAGTGTTGCCCGAAAGGGTGCTGATAATGTTTGTTCCATGTTGGAATACTTTCTTTTGAATATGGAGGCGGTGATTTTATACTAGCTTTGTATTACTTTTTCTCTGTAGTAAAATGCTGACGAGAGTGTCACTAAAATAGCGCTACGAAATTGCATATTTTGTGGAGCTACTTCTAGAACAGAAGCGCGAAGCTCCTTTTTAAGGCGCTGTAAACAAATAGCAGAGGCAATTTACGCGACGAGATAAGTCCATTATACAACATGTAAATTTTATTAATATCTATAACAAGGATAAAAACTAATGGTGACTTTATGTAATTCCTAAATATTATTTTTGAAGCAAAGCTTCTATAGTGGTGTTGTATTACTTTTTCTTTATACAAAGCTTCTATAGTGGTGTTGTATTACTTTTTGTTGAGGCAAGCGTCACAGAAGTAGTGCCACACAATAGTGGTGGAATTGATGTTAAAATTGTGGTTGCTGGATACTAAGTGTTGACCAAAACTTAAAGAGTTTGGTCTTTTCAAATGTTCAGAGACTCTAGTGGATAACTTTCTGATAGTTCTACCTACATAAGAGGCATCACAATCATCACATTTTAATTTGTAAATACCACTTTTATCAAGTGTGTTCATCCTATCTTTGGTATTGATTAAGAAGGAACCTAAAGTGTTATGTGATTTAAAGGAAATTTTGATGTTGTCGATTGTAGAAGTAAAAAGTTTAGATATTTTATTGGAAATGCTACTAATATAAGTGAAGGAGAAATATCTGATGTTATCTGAAGCATTAGGCTGAAAAACTGTGATGAATATGCAAGCTTTTCTGCAATTTTTAGTTTAGCTCTATTTAGAAGTTTGTATATAATGTTAGAATCATAGCCATTATTAAAAGCAATCCGCTTAAGAGTTCTGTATTAAAATTATCATCAGAAAGAGGAAATTTAAGTAACCGATGAATGTAATTGTTGAAATCAGCCATTTTATGTTGAGTTGGGTGTTTAGACGTTCCATGTATAACGTGATCTGTTTGGGTGGGTTTTCTATAAATGTTGTACTCTAAAGAATCTTTATTACGGGAAATAGTCATATCCAAGAAGTTTAACTTATTGTCAGATTCTGGTTCCAGAGTAAAAGAGATAATAAGATAGAGGTTATTGAGATCATCCAGAATCTGTAAAGCATCATCTTGGGTTCCCTGTATGAGAGCTATACAATCATCCACATATCTTGACCAAAAAACTATTTTGTTGTTGTTATTAACAAACTTCTGTTCTAAGCTGTCGTAATAAAGATTCTTTAGAGTACAACATTTATAGAAAACCCACCCAAACAGATAACGCTATACATGGAACGTCTAATCCCCCAAGTCAACAAAAAATGGCTGCTTTCAACAGTTACATCCATCGGTTACTTAAATTTCATCTTTCTGATGATAATTTTAATACAGGACTTAATACTCTTTAACAGATTGCTTTCAATAATGGCTATGATCCTAACATTATATACAAACTTCTAAATAGAGCTTAACTTAAAATTGTAGAAAAGCTTGCATATTCATCATAGTTTTTTCAACCTAATGCTTCAGATAACATCAGATATTTCTATAATTTATTCCTATATTTAAAAACTTTATTACAACTTCACCTCGTAGAGAACCCGACTCGACTGTTTTGACTTCATGCACTGAGCATTTCGATATTAATTTTAAAGTTCTTCCATTGACTGTGGATTCAACTGAACTACTTGGATTATAACCCATTTATATATTTTGCTTTCAATTTTGATTTTAACTTTTAGTAATTTAACTGCATATTCAGATTTTTCCTTTTTTACAGTACTGATAGCGCTTGGTGGACCATTTTATTGTAGTCAACCATCCACTGTCTAATATATTGTTTAGTCTTTTTCTTACATTCACTACTACATACTTTATGTCAACTTCAATTGCTCTCAAACTAACATCCTAATTATTATAGACAGGTTTGAGTGTGAGATTTGGAATATTCAATCTACATAAAAAAATACTATATAATTTTATAATTCATCAGTTGATTTCCTATAGTGGTGTCAGTTGGACCTTTGGTCAATACTTAGTTTCATAGAATTTTGAAAGGTGCAGATCACATATCTATTGTAACCGCCTTTTACAAGCTGTCATTTGTCACATGTCATCTCAATATTTCCGCCAGACCGGGAGCCATTCTGTCTCCGGCTTCTATATAACATGTAGCTTCTCCATTTTTAAAAATTTTAAAGTGTTTGTTTGTCTTTGTGTATTGTATTGTTATGTCCAAATTTACATGTATAACATTCTGCTCATGTCGGATATGCTACAACTAACGAAGTAAGTGTATAAACGTTTACCACATAAAAACTTTTTTCAACCATAAACTTCGAGTTTTTTATCGAAGTGAATTAATTTCCCGTTTTATTAAAAAAACGTTTCTTGGCTTATTTCAGATGCCCCTGAGGATGATCTATTGATAGAAAGTACTTGGGCAAGATCTAATTAATTACTGTGTTCGATATTTGCCTTGTATACCATCAAAGTTCAATTATTTGAACATTCAACCTTATATTGATAAAATGAAAATTGTTCCTTTTGGAAAAATGAACAAAATGGCGTTTGATAAATTCTGATCGGACGAGAAAGTACAACGATGGGCAGAATATATCGACGAATTGTTCGATGATGAAAGAATGTTCGAATTAATGGAATTCACTATTGGCCTGTATGATCCGAAGAAAAATAATGTGCACATTTCCATAGTGCAATGGTATAGAAATGTGTTGTGCGAAAAGTGTGGTGTAGCAGTTTGCTTCACTAAAACGAAGAACTGTTATAAAAATTTTCATTTTTGCTAAATATTCTTTTAAGTATATCCTTATTTGCTTAATGTTGTTCATAAACAACACTTATATTTTTCCAAAATAAGGCAAAAATAGTAGTTCATAATTGTTTTATTTTTTCCCGTAAAAATAATGAAAATCCAGTCTGCAAACTTTTTTGTAACGAAAAATAAAAAATCATACAGTGGGTTAAAATCTGAAAACATTCCCGAGAGTCTTTTTTGTACCTTTTTTTTTCGATGTACTGAGTCTAGAGCGTTTATCAAGAGCTTTTATCTAGAGCGTTTATTGAATAACAGGCGATAGCTAGTTTGTCTTTAGTTTCATGCGTGGAAGACAATGATGTTAGATAAAAAGTATGTGTTTTATCTCGCCAGGTAGACGCACGAGTAAAGAACCATGAATTCAACTGTTGTAAAAATTTGTATTAATATCTGATTCCATGACCTATCTTAATTATGATTTTGTTCGACTGCTCAATATAATATTAAAACATATTGTGGGTAATATATTCGAGTTTTACGGGTTTTTTTCGACGCCTCTGTCTCTAAAAGAACCGAATTATCAAGGAAAATCTGAAAGCCCAACCTAAAGTTGAACAAGAACCTTGGCCAACAACAACATAACGTACTCACACCGACTGTCAATTTTTAATCCACTCTTAATCGAATCGGAAACAGCCAACTTGCTGGCCTCCGGAAGTCGAACAAGGCTACAAATTTACAAGAAGTACCTACATGCGAGAAATACTGACATGAAAACCTTCTAATTTGTTGATGTCTTTGTATGGATTTTTTATTACTCTTTTTTCTATACTCTGTATGGATGATTAATGGGTAAAACTATTAATGAATTTATTAACAACACAATTAAAGTTAATATTAGATCTTTAATCTTGATAAATTACTTCAGGCAATAAATATAAAAATAAACAGAAATTATAATAGATTATTAGTACTTGCAAAGCATTTTTTCTTCGTTAATTAATTTGTTAATGTATTTTTTTATTTATTGTGACAATGAGTAAATGTGTGATCCAAAGTAATGCAAAGGTAAAGTAAGCCATTAAAACCGATGCGAGAATATGGAGTAAAATAAATGGTGTTAGATTAAACAATCTGAGATTTGCCAACGACACCGTTCTGATCGCAAAAACACTTGAAGAGCTACAGATATTGGTGAACAAGATAGCAGCACACTGCAGCGAAGAATATGGACTATCTTTGAACATAAAGAAAACTAAATTTATGGTAATATCGAAATCAACACAAAATATCCAAAATTTATATTTACACAATGAAATTATCGATCGAGTTAGCAAATACAAATATTTAGCCACTTTTATAAATGAAGACAACGATAGCTCAGCAGAAATCAAAATAAGAATAGAAAAAGCCAGATCCATATTCACTAAAATGAAGAGAGTGTTCTGCGGAAGAGATTTGAGCCTTGAAATGAAACTTCGCCTGATGAGATGTTACGTACTTTCTGTGCTGTTCTACGGAATGGAGTCATGGACGTTGAACAAGATTTATATAAAAAAATTAGAGGCATTTGAACTGTGGATGTATCGCAGAATACTGAGAATATCATGGACCGAGAGAGTCACAAATGTCGAAGTCTTGAGAAGAATGAATAAAGAAAAGGAAGTCATATTTACGATCAAAAAACGAAAACTGCAATACTTGGGACACATTAGAAGAGGCGAAAGATATGAACTGCTTCGAATAATTACGCAAGGGAAAATAGCAGGAAAAAGGTCCATAGGAAGAAGACGAAACTCCTGGCTAAAGAATCTACGGGAATGGTATAGCTGTAGCAACAACGAATTGTTTCGGTCAGCAGTTTCGAAAATACGTATAGCCCTGATGATCGCCAACCTTCGGAACGAAGATGGCACTTGAAGAAGAAGATAATATGGAAACTGGTTTCTATTAATTTTTTCAAGAAGCTGTCCCCTAAATTTGAAACAATGATTTTAGTTATGGCAAAAGCCTATGGCCCGTATTCATAGACGTTACTTGAAGGTTTCCTCACACTTGAGTGCGCCCTTAAACACAATTTTGGTTTTATAGTGGTCCGACTAATGCTTTACCCTGTGTTGTGTGCCTAGATAAATTAGCACGAGAGGTGTTCCGGGGTATGTCGTACCCCAAAGTAAACTAACGCAGGAAGGTAAAATATTTAAATTTATTTATTTAAAATAGTTAATCTTGTTTTTTTACTTATTTATGAATCAAATAAATTAAATTTGGTACTGCAAAAGTCTTATATTTAAATGGTAAACATCATTTATCTTACATATTGCAATTATGCTAGTCAAAATCACGAGTAAACAATAATACACTCAGATATTATGAAAAATTTTATTGATAACACAACTCTAAATAAACCTATAGCTAAGATTCTACAAACTAACGAAAAAAATGTTCGCCAAAATACATTGAAAAATAAAAAAGTTACGACTCCTCAAAATTGTCGTAATTTGAACACGTTATTATTGCGTGTTCCAAACAAATTGGAGTATGACATCGCATGCATATGTAAAAAGTCTTCCTATCTTTAGTTCTTGGAACAGTTCATCTACTGCTTGTCCTACGTCGCTTAGGTCCCAACTTATGTACCTCTGGTTGCTGATTATCACGTAGTAGTCGACGTAAGGAAGGATTTTGTCTTCGTTGGTTTCGAAACTCAGAAATCAGGTGCACACACAATTCTTTCAAAAAATCTGTCTTTTTAATTTATCGTTTTTTGTGTTTGTTTTATATGTAACTTGAGCATTCACTCCAGCTGTATTTAAAAATGAAAAAAATAGTGTCAAAGTACAATGCCGACTATTTCTTGATACGCTGTAATTAGCAGATAGCTCATCAAATGTGTCTATAACGCCTTTGGTTGAATTGTAAAAGTCGATAATTTCAGGTTATTTTCTTCACCAGTTTCTTTAATTATAGTATTATCATGATGCAATGTAGAAAAGAAAATTACATTTTTTGACTTTTTTGGTACATATGAGACAGCCGTTATATCTTCTTTGAAGGCAAATTTTGAACTGCGAATTTCTCTTTCTCCTGTGTTCAGAAGTGCCGTTAGAATTTGCCTTTTGTTCTTCCTAGCTGTCTCAACCGATGTAGGATGATGAGTTTGAAGTAGATTGATCATGAGCGAATAACTGGTAAACCAGTTATCGAAAGTAATATTACGTTTAGTACCAGAAACTGGCGCAATCAAACGTTCAACTATGTTTTGTGGAGAGGTCCTTCTGGGTGTGTGCCGACGTTAACTTCTATGTTTAGACAGATATAAGTTTTGGTATTTTAGCACAAATACTTTTAAGCAATATTTCACTGGCTTATTCGGTATGTATTGAATATAATGACACACGTCTCCTGAACGATTTCAGTTTTTCGTCTATTGTAAGATGTTGACTTGGTATATAGTGTGTCTTACATTGACAACGAGTTGATCAAATATACCTCTAATTTCTTTCAATTTTTCGATATGTTTCCGTTCTACTCTATTTTGCACATTGTCGAATCGCAAAAATTGCAAAAAAATGAAATATCTTTGTTGTGACATTGTTGTTTGAGTGAGATCAATACCGCTGCCATTAGTATTCCAAAGATCTGAAATATTCTGTCGGTTGACTTGTAAAGTCACGTCAAATAGAGCAGGCCTATAACAGCTTTGTTTTCTATTTTATCAGTATCTTTGACTAAATACTGATGTTGTGCATCGTACCGTGGGGCTTAAGTCTCTAATTTTACATTTGTATAGTCAACAATGTCATCTAACATTTTTTCTGTAAAGAATAACAACCAACAATCAAGAACACTGCTTTTCTCGTGCTATTCCTTTTACACCAGGTAAATATGTAATTAGATTGTCCGATTTTACAGCTTGAACCACTTTGATTTGTCTTTCTCTAAAAAGTATCTTTTACCAGTATTTTCACTACCACTTTCTGAACCACTTGAAAATTCACATTCTTCTTCAGCCTCCACTTCTTCAGAATCCTCACTTTTGTGTGCTATCTCTCCTCGAGCCCCTTCTTCCAATATGATTGCATCTTGACTTTCTAGTGCGGTTTGTTTTTCCTCAGATTAATTATCAATGAATGATTTATCATCGTCAGAAATACTGCCAAACTCCGCTCATAAACGTTTTAGCCTTTCCTGCTCTTGTTCGTAAGACATAGTTATTCTATAATTCAGTATCGCTGTGGCGATGCCAGTGATGCAAATGTAGTTGGCTGTATACCATGTATCAAAAAAAATTATTTCAAATCCTTTATTAAAGGTATATAAATGGATTTGAAAAAGGTTAGTTAACAGTTTACAGCAACTGTTTGTGGCGTTAAGATTCTATTCTCCCGGAAATTTTCAGATATAGTTTATAAAGATTCCGAAACTACTTGCGTGTGGCATCTTCTTCTTAGAGTGTCGTCTTGCTACGGAGGTTGGCAATCATAATGGCTATTTTTATTTTTGAACTTGTTGCTCTAAACAAATCAATCGATCTGCATTGATACCAATCACGTAGATTTTTCAATCATGAGTTCTGCCTTCGGCCAACAGATCTTTTTCCTTGAATCTTTCCCTGTATTATGAGTCTCAGAATTTCATATATTGGTCTCCTTATCACGTGGCCTAGGTATTCCAGTTTTCTGGTTTGTATAGTTTTGATTAGTCTGCTTCTTTACCAATCCACTCCAGTACTTCTTTATTTGTAATTCTATCAGTCCATAATATTTTTAATACCTGCAGTATAACCAGAGTTCGAAAGCCTCGATTCTTCTTTCAAGTTCCCAAGTACTGATATTTTTCTACTGGTTCTATCACGTTACCATTGATTGTCAATAGGTAATATATATTTTGTGGTCTTTTTGTAATTAGCATGTACTTCATTTTTTTAGCGTTTATAGTAATTCCCATTTCACCACTATTCATACTTAAGCTTTCGATAACATGTTGTAGATCTTCTACACTCGTTGCTATGATCACAGTGTCGTCTGCATATCGTAAGTTGTTAATTAATTTTCCGTTAAAGGGTAACTCCTGCTTTGATATTATTGAGCGTGTTGTGGAAAAAATTTTCAGATTATAAGTTAAATAAAAGTGGCAATAAAACACATCTCTGTCTAACCCCTGTACAAATCTTCATTTCTTCTGAGTGTTGCCCATCAATTTAAACTATGGCACTTTGGCTCCAATATAATATTTGCACTATATGTATGATTTCACTGTCAATGCGCTTGTTCATAAATATTAATATTAGTTTTTCACGTCTTACTTTATCGTATCTCTTATTTATTCGTAGTCAACAAAGCACAAGTGTAGATCAACGTTTACATCCCGACATCGCTAAATCAATATATTAATGGCAAATAGTCCTCCTCGAGTACCAATTCCATTTCGGAACCCGAACTGTGTCTCGCTAATATTATTAATATCGCTAATATCGCTAATAGTATTACTTTCATCAAAACTTTTAAAGTATGACTCGTGAGGCTCAGTATTCGATAATTAGAGCACTCTTTTGCTGCTTGTTTTTAGGAATGGTTAAAAAACCCTTGTGGTATTTCCACAACCCAATAAGAAACCTTGCCAATACTTCCAAGTTATCCTCTTTCATTAGTTTTAACAGTTCTACTGCTATTTCATCTAATCTAGCTGCCTTATGGTCTTTAGAGTTTTTGATGGCATATTTGAATTCATCATCGTGATCTCCTGTCTCTCTAAAGGATTTAATTCTATTTTCTGTATTTCACATGTTTCATCTTGGAAAAGTTCTCGAACGTACTCCTCTTATCATCTTAATTTCTGTGGTAAATCTATTAGTAGTACTTCTTTTTTGTCTTTTATGTATCCTTGCTGTCTGTTTCAACCCATTCCAGTCACTTCTCTTATTTTTTTTGTGCATATTTCTCATATCGTATATATCTCATATCTAATATATCTCATATCATATTTTGTTTCTATGTTTTCCATCTCTTTAAATTGTTTCATCAAATAGATTCCCGTAGCTATTTTGATTTTTTTCCTTAAATATTCGTTGTATTTCTTTATACTTCTGTAGATCTTTTTCTTTGTATTTCCTTCTTTCTTCCATCTATAATAGTATTTCTTCTGTCATCCACTGTTTTTTAGCCTCTGACCTATGTTGTATCAAACTTTCTTGAGCTGGTTTCAGTAATGCGTTTTTTATATTATACCACTTTTTATTTACATCCATAATGTGTTTGTTGTCAGTTAGTGTTTTTGCATATTAACATTCACATTATTTTTTAAATCATTTTTTATTTCTTCTTTTTTTGGCATTGTTACATTAATTTTTTCTTTTTACATTTTTTTTTCTTGGTTTCCCAATATTCCTTTTCTGCTTCTGCAGCCTTCATCTTTATCAAATAAAGTTCTTTTTGTTGCTCAATTGATTGTTTTAACCTTTAAACACGCAATTGAGCTTCTTCTTCAATGTGTGATACTGATTTTTTGTACTTTTTTGGTGTAACTAAAAAACATTTTGATAAAATTGAGAATAGATTGGCAACAACTTTACTTACATCTATCTTAGTTCTATATGTGCTCATAACTTGTACTTGGCATCTTGTCCACAACAAAACATTACACAATAAGTATCATAGGTGCATTCAAAATATTTGTTTCTAAAATCCTGCTAAAATCTTGATAGCTTTCTTTTGTATTCTAAAAATTTTGAAGTGTATTAGTTGCATAAAGTGCATATTTTTAAACCATAGTTTGGCTGAGAGTAAAATAAAGAAAAATATGTCATGTTTAACGTTTTAAAGTTGACAACAAGTTTGTTTTTTTTTTTAAACCAGTGCCAATAGAACACACACTCCCGCACACAAAGTTGACATCTCTCGCTAGTTGGCGAATATCAAATAATGAACTTGATAGCTTTTTCTTTAGTTATGAGATTTGAGCCGACCAGTCGATTTTAAATATGGATATTCCCAATAGTTTAACAGTGTCTTTGTTATCTAGATCATTGTGTGAATTACTTGCAGATATTTACCAAATTTTGCGCTTTATTAGAGTAAGGTTTTAATGTTTGCAGCAAACGCTGTGCTAGATTTAGTAGAAACTTCCTCATGAGACATTTTTAAATGATCATTATTTTTTCCTGATATAATGTATGTCATATAATCTGCGAATTGTATGGATTTGTAAGAAGATATGAATTTAGGCAAATCGTTGACATAAATAATACACAAAAGAGGTCTTAAGATCAAACCTTGTGGGAATCTATGTTGTACGTATATAAAATCGGTGAGATGACCTTTAGACACTACCGCTTTGTGTCTGCCACATAGATTAAGAGTAATTTAATTTGTCAAGCAAAATGTCGTGTAAAACGCAGTCAAAAGCCTTTGATAAGTTATAAAGAGAAATTGCTTTGCGATTGCCGCGTTCAAGCTCTTCAATCACCTCGCTCATAACATTAAATACCGCGTTTGTAGTAGAACGAGCACTTCTGAATCCATATTGTGAGTTGCTAAAGTATTTATTTGACTCAAAGTAAGAATAAAATTGTTGTTTGATAACCTTTTCAATCACTTTCCCAAAAGTAGAAACAATGCTTATGAGTCTGTAATTGTCAGTTTTTGAGGAAACATCTTTTTGTAGACAGGTAGTACCTTTAAGTATTTTAGTACTTCTTGAAATACTCCAGTTGATAAAATTAAATTAATAAGATATGTGAAAGGCGGTAAAACTATTTGGTAATTAGAATTACTAGGAGACTTTATTATTTGAGAAACCTCTTCTTCCACAACGGGAAGAAAAAATGGACTTGCTCGGAGAAGGATACGATACATTGACATTAATAGTAAGAGATGTAATTATATACTCTGCAATTGTAGTAAAAAATTGATTTATTTCGTCTGGAGGTAGATCAGGCTGTACTGAATTGGATCTTGTGTTGTTTCTTTCGAAATTTACTATTTTAATATTGGGATTAGTAATAAAATCACAAAAGGCCGACTTTTTAGCAATTTGTAATTGCCGATTATATTTAAATTTTTATTGTTTATGTATTTTGAACAAATCGGGATCCTTAGTAAAATCTGTAATGTGTTTACTAAGAAAAAGATTAGATCTGTAAGACCTTAATTCATTATTAAACCATTGCACTGGTGGTTTTTCATCAGTTTGTCGTACTTTTTTAGTGAAAAATGCTTTAATATTAAGTTGTTATAACTTTCGGTAAAAAAGACTGTCAATAAATCAGGATCATTGTTAATATCACCGAAAAAGTTCATCTTTGTACTTGCTAGCGCACGTTTAAGTTTCTGTAAACTAGAAGAAGTAATAAACCGTTGAAATGTTTAAGGGTTTAAATGTTAAACGTTTAAATTAGTGTCAACAACTTTATGCTCAGAGTCAATAAATAAAAATCGAGCTCGATGGTCAGAAAATGAAGGTTTAAATACGCCCACTCTATAGATATTTTCAGAAAATTTGTCATAATGTTGCCGATGCTACTACTGGACTGGGATGAGATTCTAGTATAATCTGTTATAGTTACTTTTAGACCAAAAGGTGTTAATAGATTTTAAATATCAAAACAAGGGTCAGATTTAATTTTAAAATTTATGTTATTATCATAAAGAACAAGGACGAAAAGGCTGAGATATATCCAACAAAATAAACTGATGACTTTGAAAACAAAAAAACACAAAACAGGGCAGAGTGGATAAGAATCCTGGAAGAGATCTAGATTCAAAAAAAAAAATGTTATGATGAACTACCAAGGTAACCAAGCTAGAGGTTATGATGAAAAATAAGATTAACTAAAACAATAAAAATTTGGAAACTGGAGTATTTCTGTCTAACCAAAATAATAAATAGGAAAATGGGCATCACAAAAGAAAGGAAGAGAATCAAAGCAAACGTTATTCCAGCTAAAACAATCTTTGAAGCTTTCAAACCTAAATTCTTTACTAACCATGTTCTTCTAGTAATGAGCTACACACAACTAAGTTATTTTCGGTAATAATAATTTTATATTGCATATTTATTATTTATCGTATGGCAATTACAACACATTTAGAACAAAATTACAACCACTAGTAATATAGGTATATGACAAACTTTAAATAGTTACAAAAAAACAAAGTGTATTAATATAATCAATTGACTCTAAAGTTGCCAACAGGAAGTCTTCAGGGCGACCATTGTAGGATCTTGAGGGACAATCTTTAATAATATGGTTGAGCGTTTAGTTTTTCCCACAGTCACATTGAGGAGACAGGTTTTTTCTTCATTTATGTAGCATGTATGCACATCTGCCATGTCTGGTTCGGATCCTATTTAGAGTGGACCAGAGACCAGAGTGAAGATCAAAACCTGGTAGCTTATGGGTAACGCAGGGCATGTTATTTTGCCATGCATTCCATTCTTGGGACCATGCATTCATAATGTTGAACTCCTCATGTATCATTCTTGCCGTTTCATTGGTGGTTTTCTAGAGCGGAGACGGGTATTTCGTGCATCCTCGGTATCTTGGTGGATTAGCAGGTTTATATTGTTCATGATCTTTTTGTATTCACGTGTAAGTGCGTCAACTCGTCGTAAATCTGAAGGTAGAATGTGACTTAATACCGGAAGCTATTGGGTGGGAGTTGATTTAATTATACCAGCTATCATCCTCATAGTGCTGTGCAGCTAAGTGTCGACCTTTTCTACGTGTGGACTGTTTAGCCAAACTGGAGCACAATATTCAGCGGTCAAGAAAACAAGGGCTAAGGCAGTAGAGCGGAGAGTGGAAGCCGATGCTCCCCAGGTGGTACCGGAGAGCTTCTGTATAATATTATTTCTTATACACAACTTTTGGGCTATTTTTTTAAATGCTTTTTAAATGACAGCGTTCTGTCTAGTGTTACGCCCAGGTACTTCGGTGTTTTGTTGGCGTCTTTCTACTTTAGTAAACTCTACAATTAAACAGAAACCGTTATCGAAAGGAACATTCACTTTATTAAATTTTTGTATTAAACTATTTAATCTAAATTGCTATAATGATTGAAAAGTACTCTTATGATAATTATTGTAATATATAATCGTGTAAAAAACTATGAAAACCAAGTTAGTTGACCCCTAGCTGGCCATTGATATTGACTTTCGCCGGAATGAATGTTGGTAATGAAAATAGTCCGGTCTTGCGGTAAACAATCCGGTGTAATATAGATAAAATTAACTTATTGCACTGAATTAATAAAGGACAGATACCATAATTTTAAAGAAAAACTGCGAAAACCAGCTTAAGTAACCAATTGTAGAGATTTATTTACCCACTTGCTTCTGTAACTAGTGATTTTTCTTCTTATTAGTACTAAAAAAGTCTCTTAAAGATAATACTTTTTTTTAACAAGTTTTCTTAACATTTAGTAAGTAGATTGATAAAAGGTTGAATTCTCAAATAAATGAACTTAAAAATATATAAATAGTTTTATCAATTATATCTTGCCCAAGTACTTTCGCTTCCTAGAGCATCTTCGGGGGCATCTGAAATAAGCCAAGAAGTTGTTTTTTGTGATTAACGTTTTAGACTTACTCCGTCAATTTTGGGCTATCCAACAATCACAGAATATCATAAAAATAAAATTGTACATTACACTACACTAAATAAGGACAAACAGTTTAAATTTTTTTAAAAAATAGGCGAAGCTATATTTTGGTCAATATATCAGCATAAACAACATCAGATAATGTGCTGATGATACTGTCTTAATAGCAAGCAACGCACAAGAACTACAAAATATAATAAATGCGGTAGTTCACCACAGCGAAATGTTCGGCTTCCAAAACGAAAACTTTAGTATTTTCAAAGACACCAATAAACGTACATGTGTATGCCAAGGGTCAAATGATAGAACAGGTAAATTCCATAAAATATTTGGGAGCAAATATCAATAGTCAGTGTAATCCAAAAAAATAAATACTATCAAGAATCGAACAAGCAAGGAAAACATTCATGAGCATGAAAACATTTTTTACAAGATCAGACCTTAGTCTGCAGCTTAGAATTCGAATGATTAGATGTTACGTTTTTTCTGTCTTACTGTATGGCTGTGAAAGTTGGACAATGGACTCTGAAATAGAAAAAAGAATAGATGCCTTTGAGGTGTATATCTACAGACGAATATTGCGAATTCCATGGGTACAAAGAGTTACTAATGTTGAGGTACTTCGTCGAATGTGTAAACAAAAAGAATTACTAAGAATAATGAAAGAGAGGAAAAATGCAATACTTGGGTCATGTGTTGAGAGGCAAAAAATATGAATTACTTCAAGTTATACTGGAAGGAAAAGTACAGGGCAAAAGATCAGTAGGAAGACGCAAGAACTCATGGCTGAAAGACCTAAGGAGATGGTTCAAGCGCTCATCCGCAGAAATCTTTCGCGCAGCAGTTTCCAAAATCACAATTGCCATTTGGATCGCCAACCTTCGAAAGAAGACGGCGCCATGAGAAGAAGAAGATATTCTAGTCGGCAACAGGAGGGAAAATGGCTCCCGGTATTAACGGAAATATTAAGGTGACATGTGACATATGACAGCTTGGATGGGCAGTCACAATCATGGAGATGTGGTCTGCATATTTCAAAATTCTATGTAAGTAAGCATTGACCAAAGGTCCAACTGACACTACTATAGGAAATCAAGTGATGAAATATGACATATAGAATATTTAAACTAGATTGCATAATCCAGATCTCACACTTCAACCTGTCTATACTAATAACGGTGTTAGTTTGAGAGCAACTGAAGTGGACGTAAAGTATG
This sequence comes from Diabrotica balteata, assembly GCA_918026665.1. Taxonomy (NCBI): domain Eukaryota; kingdom Metazoa; phylum Arthropoda; class Insecta; order Coleoptera; family Chrysomelidae; genus Diabrotica; species Diabrotica balteata. The sequence goes on from OU898283.1 coordinate 87,404,068, forward strand.
AATACAAGAAATAGACCAAACAATCTATTAGACAGTAGGTGGTTGACCACAATAAAAGGGTCCACCAGGCACTATCAATACTGTAGAAAAGAAGAAATCTGACGATAAAATTAAAATACTAAAAAATTAACAAACCAAAATTAAAAGCAGTGTATAAATGGAGTATAATCCAAGTAGTTCAGTTAAGCCCCCAGTCAATAGGAGAACTATAAAATTAATATGTAACAGCGTTACTTAAGACCAACAGTGGGAGATGTTGAAATATACAACTGTGGATATGGTATATCTAAATTACAACTATAGATTAATTCAAAGAATGTCAAACATGGAAGTAACTAGAAGGATAGGAAGTGAGGCGGAAATAATATTAACTATTAAAAGACGAAAACTTGAGTACTTGGGACATGTGATGAGAGGGCAAAAATACGCTAAACTCAACAATTTGTTATCAACAGGTCCTCGTAGACACTTCGTCTGAGGACCATTTTACTCATGTAGAGTCATACGCCGCCATGTTACCTATCCAACGGTAACTTAACCATCACAAATTAGAAATACTAATAATGTAAAAACAACTTCAAATTTATAACATTTAAAGGGTTTTTACCCATATATTTTGGTGGCTACTAGCATGTACAACCGTTTGCACTGATGATGGATTGTTTAATCCGAAAACGTTTTGCAATGTGTTTGTGATAGCCCGTTTGAGGCATTTTTATATACCTTTTATAAAGGATTTTAAACAAATTTTTTTTTTAATTAATTTCTTCATTTAAAAAACGTTTCTTGGCTTACTTCAGATGCCCCTGAAGATGCTCTAGGAGGCGAAAGTTTTTGGGCAAGATTTAATTAATAAAACTGTTCAACTGTGTTAAAAGTTCATTTAGTAAGTAGTTTTACGATTATAATGACAAAAAAACTATTTAAAGCATATTTCAGTTGTCTTGATAAAGAAACTAAGCAGTTTCGAAAGCTTGACTTTTACTAAAAGAGTACACATTATGTTAGTCTTTATTAAACCATTATAAAATACTTACAGCTATTATTCTAATTAATTATATTAATTATAATAATTCTAATTATTATTTTAATTAATTCAGCAACATAACAAATCTTCACAAACATAGACATATAATACGAATTGACTAAGTTTTGTAATACAAATCGGTTCCTCCAGTGCAACAGAAAAAACTGAGCAAAGCAGTACCTGTATCTCTTTCAAATTTGCCGGGGTAATCAAACACGTGACCTAAATGACTAATGGGAAGGTCAAGTGGTCAATAAACCCAGCGTATTAGAATGAGATGGAGGAACTGATTTGCGTTAGTTTTCTCTGTCGCAGTGGCGAAATAGTTCTGTATTACAGCGCTCAGTCTATTTGCATTATATCGTGACCAAATTGGTAAAGTAGCGAATGTGGATATTCGCTAATTTTTAGGAGAGCTAAAAAACACTTTTGGTTTCGACTAAAAAGTGTTTGTAATGTTATTTGTCTTTACTCACCTGATCTGGAATCCTTAAAAAAATAACTAAAAAAGGTTAATAACGAAAATAGGCTAAGTGACCATAGTTACTGAAAAAGTCAAATTCATTAGTTTACCTAAGTAACTATTGCTAGAAATATTGGAAACAGCTGGATTGGACGATAAAGATCTACGAATAATAATTACAAATCTATACTGGCATCAAGTGGCAAGAATAAAGGTTGAACAAGAACTGTCGGATGAAATAAATATAAAAAGAGGAGTGAGACAAGGCTGTATATTGTCGCCTTTACTGAAGTAACCGTCAACAATATTAGATATGCCGACGATACCTTAGTCCTTGCCAATTGCGGAGAAGACCTTCAAAATCTAATGAACAAAATAAAACAGACTTGTGATCAGTATGGATTAAAACTCAACGTTAAGAAAACTAAATGTATGATAGTTAGCAAACAAAATTATATACATGATGACGGTATAAAAGTCGGAGATGCCACACTGGACAGAGTAGAGAAACTCGTGTATCTCGGTAGTAATATCAATGAGAGCTGGGATCCAACCGCAGAAATTAAAAGCCGAATAGAACAAGCCCGAGCTGCCTTTGTAAAAATGAGAAACGTACTTTGCAGTCATGATCTTAGCATTGACCTTAGAGTTCGTATGATATCTTGCTACATCTTTCCTGTCCTGCTATATGGAGTAGAAACGTGGACCCTAACTGAGGCTATGCTTAAACGCTTGACAGCCTTTGAGATGTGGGTATACAGACGACTACTGAAAATAAGCTGGGTCGACAGAGTTGGAGAGAGTCGACAGAGAGAAATGAGGAGGTCCTTATACGGCTGAACCAAACAACACAACTGGTCAATATAATAAAGAAACGCAAGCTGGAATACTTCGGTCATATTATGAGACACCCTGAAAAATATGATCTTTTACATCTGGTCATTCAGGGAAAGATCCAAGGTAATCGTGGTCCTGGTAGAAGAAGAACATCATGGCTGAAAAATCTAAGGCAATGGTATGGAAAATCAACTACATCGTTATTTAGAGCTGCTGTCGATAAAGTCACGATAGCAAATATGGTAGCCAACATGATATCCAACGATCGATAACGGTCATGGAACTAGAAGAAAAAGTAACTATTGTCACTTAGGTAAACTAACATAGAATGTTAGGCTATAAAAATAGAGAATCTGCATTTGTGTCAAAGGAGAATGTACTTATGTATCACTTATTGATTGGTTTTATCATGAGGTGGGTAAACAGAATAAAGAACTTTAAGATTAAACAAAATTTAATGAAACGCCAAACTATTTTATAATTTTGCTTTAAAATTTAGAAGATTATTGGTTTAGTTGTTATGATTTGCTCTTAGATTATTCAGAGGCAGCTGGCTCTTGAAGGGCATCTCCTACACTGTCATCAGACGGAAGATTTGTGTAGAAATCATAGTAAACACGTTGTATTTGAAGATCCTTACAAAGCTTTTGAAGGTCTTTTAGTTTTTTGGTAGCGATTTGTAAGGTTTTATTGGAGAATTATTAGAAGAAGGTCTTTCCCGTTTATTTTTCCTCCGTTTTGCAATGTACTTCACAAAAGGTGCATCATTTGAGTAATCCGTCCTCACGAATACAGCATCTGGATAAGTTGATAGGTACTTAAACCAAATGACTTTTCGAAGGGTAAGTGGTTATATTTTTTATTACCACTGTAAGGGTCAGACACAACAGGTAACAGTGGCATCTTTAATATTGTAAATAATAAGGTTGTATACAGTCAACATTCTGATGTAGAAGAATGGTCCACTAGTTTCTTTTGGTGTGTCCACTGTTCAGAACGGCTTCGAGATCTTTGTATCCTCTTTGTTCTGATTCCTAATTTTTTGTGCTGCTTCCTTGCGTTTAATATGCTTATTATAAAGAGTCTCGTCATAGTTTGTATCTCCTTTTTGCTCTTCATGAGCAACACATTTCTTAAAACGACCTTTAGCAGGTTTGTGAAATTTCAGTTTGTATTCACGAAAAAGTCGTCTGTACTATTCTAAAGATACTGGATTTTTGTTTTTTTCCATGCACTTTTCTTTATACAAGTTGTGCATAATTGTTACATTTAAGTCACTGGCTAAATATTGGTATTCTGAGATTCTTCTTGCGTAGTGTGATTCCATTGTTGGGAACGATAAAATGTGATCTCTTATAAATTTTTCATTTACAGGGTTTACTTTATTTGGTGAATCTTTTTTTCCTCGTAGGTCAGATAGGAGAATTCCACTAGAGTTAACCTTTTTAACAGTCCCTCTTATAAGTGACTCTGAATTATTTAAAGTATCAAAAAAAATTCCCTACACACAAAAACTCTCCCATTTTTAGTGAAAAAAGTGAATTTTTTGGTGTAATCTCTTCGTGACTCCACTGCCTTTGACACTTTTCTTGATTTTGGTTGCACAGTAACCTATTTTATAAGAAACTGCCGTTTTCTAATAGAGATGGCGATTTTTTCTCCCTTAGGCTTAGGTGCATTAGTTAAACATTTATGCTTGACTTAGCCAGAACATCTTGGTTGTTTTATGTGCCTTCCATTAGTTAATTTTCTGTTTACAGTTAAATATTTGAGACCTTTTAGTCTCTTGGATGCGTTTCTGATTTTGTGATGGGTTGCGGTTATCATTTATAGTAGGCCTATTACTGGGACCACTGCTTCTAGCCAGTATTTCAAGACCAACATTATCATTAGGTTGCTGCAAATAAATAGTAAATAAATTCGACCTAGCACAAGATTAAAGTTACAGTACTGAGATTAAGAAGTCTAACTTTACCATGTAAGTTCCAATTCCAATCAAAATTCCAAAATAATATGCCACTTTCGTTATTTTGATGATCTGAAATGCTTGTAATACGCTTTGGTAAAATGACGTAAATATTGGACCTGCACATTCGCTTTTTTATACTGGAATATACATCTTGACAAGCCATAGCTGTTTAGTTTATTAGCTCAGATACGTCATTTTTGCGCATTTACTACTTTACCAGTTTGGTCACGAATGTCTATGTTCACAAACTTATTTAGTAACTTACTTCACTAGGCTACCGATGGGACCAACGCATTTTGTAGATGGTGGCCCACTGGTACTTAAATTTAAAATTGTATAAAAAAACTCTAATATTGAAATAAAACACTTCTGTTGTAATAAGTATATTTAAAAGGACTTGTAAGCAATGTAAATGGAATCAATACCACTAAATTAATAAAAACATAAGGCAAAATTTTTAATAGTATATGAAAACATGGTTTGTTACTTACTTTTTTAGTAATTACCTTAAATAGTCTCAGAACTAAACAGTGGTTGAGTTGAGTGGGTCTAATTAAAACCAGAATAAATATCTTTACAAGCTTGACAAAAATATTAGATAATGTAATCCACTCATGGTATTTTTAGTTACCTTAAGAGGGGCATCAAGAGAAGAAGAAGAGTTTGGGTTTATGCCAGGAAGAAAAACATTGGATGGCTTCTTTACTTTGAGAAGGTTGATAGAAAAATACGGCGAGAAGAAAAGAGACCTACATTTGGTATTTAGAGATCTTGAGAATGCATACTTAGTTCCTAGACAACAGTTATGCAGATGTATGAGGGAAAATGGGTTCCTGAAAAGTACGTAAGAATCGTGAAGGATATATATGAGACAGCGTACACCAAAGTAAGGACTGCTGTCGGATTAACTGAAATTTTTTCAGTGACGGTTGATTTGTATTAAGCTTTTTACTTAGTCCCTACCTGTTTAATCCTATTATAAACGTACTAACAGAAAAAGTAAAGAATAAGACTTCTTGGTCAATGTTCCTTTCGGATAATATCAAGTTAGTGTAGGAGAGCACAGAAATGTTAAAGGACAAGTTAAAGAGGCTACTGAAAAAAATGGGGCCCTGGATCAGAAATTGCCCAAAGAATAAAAGTTTTACTATATGGAGTTGAAGCCTGGATACCGACGCAAGCCACAAAAAAACGAATTGAAGCCTTCGAGATGTGGATCTACAAGAGGATACTAAAAATATCGTATGTGGACCATGTCACCAACGTTGAGGTCCTACAGTGCATGAGAAAACAAAAAGAAGAGTGCGTGAGAGGACCGGGACGCCGTAGTATCTCGTGGTTAAAAAACCTCCGATAATGGTTTGGAATGACCTCCGCTGAGCTGTTTCGCAGAGCAGTCAACAAAACCATGATAGCCTTGATAATCGCCAACATCCAGATCGAATAAGGCGCTGAAGAAGAAGAAGAAGATTAATAAATGTTTTTATTGGTGTAAACTTTATGGTGAGGATATAATAACCTATACAGAGCAATACTTGTTCAACTTCACGAAGCGAATGGTGAAGAGGACTGTAGGGGAAAGGTTTAAATAAATAAAACATGATAGGCAGAAATAACTGAAGAAGAAGAGTGAGAAACAGGCACCACTGAAACTAGAAAGACTGCGGAAAAAGAAGAAGAATAAAATCAAAGAAACCGATTATAATAGTTGTTACAGCTACAAAAATACTGGATACGACCTGCATTAACCTGACTATTAAATGATGCAGAGTATTTTGGACGATACAATCCAGTATTTATGCATAGGAAATCAATAAAACTGGTTAGCATTCGTTATAAACTGTTTTTAATATTTTGAACAGATTCTTTAATAGATATAATTATAACTGCTTGTCAACATCATGACGCTAAAAATCAACCATATTTTCAATATTTTTTATCATGTATTGACTGGACTACGAGAGTGAGTGTCAATGTGAAATTGTAAAATAGAGGGACGAGGCATCACTAACAACTCGAGCATGAGAGGCATAAATGCACTTTCAAATCCATTCTCTCCACGTAACATCGTAAAGCGGATCAAACGTCCAAGAAAAAGTGGATCACGATATTCCTTTAAAATATTTTAGCGTTGTTTCACACACCGTTAGAGATTTACAATACGCTTTTAAACTAACAAGATGTCGCTTTGTTTTAAAAAAGGTACTTTACTGTTCTTTAACCAGTATGTAATTAAATACTTGCTTAAAAATTTTAAATTAGTTAGATCACGTTTATATTAAAAAAAATGATACACTAATTAGGTATATAAAAGTAGGAAATATAATTTTGAAAATATCAGAAAATTTATTTTTTGCATTAACACGTTATTGATAGTTTTAACGTCTAAGGTTTTAACTATTGCAATCTGCTAGGGCTGCTAAGGCTGATAATACAGGGAAAAATAAGAGGAGGAAGAGACAACCACGCCATAAAACTACTGATTCATCAAGGGAGAGATTTTTATTAGACTGATATGTGTCATTCATTTTTTAATTAAAATAAGTTAACAATGGACGAATTTTGTACAACTTGTCCTCTATAACTTCTCCTACCTCTGGATTTTTGGCAAAGTGCAGACACCGAAGAATTAACAAAAAAACGGTCTCTACTCATATTTTCTGGGAAACACTTTACATTAAAAGACTATCAGTTTTCCAATAATCTTGCGTTCTGTTGGTTTTCCATGTCCCCATGTGTAAAAGTAGCCCAAAAAATTTATGTAATTCTTCGGTAATGTTCAGCGTACAGATTCGTTTCTGTCACTGTTAGCTCAAAAAAAGTTTCATCCGCCATAAGACGAAAGTAATCAAAAAGTTTCTTACTTTGTAGTAGCTCTACCAACAAGTTGTAACATCTAATAAACTCAAATTGATTCATTCCATCAAGATCATTTTGCCATTCATGTGTATTTGGGTTTCCTGCATTTGGAGGATTTTCATTCGGTTCCTCCTCGTTTTGCATGGTTTGCATAATACCCGAAATATCTTCGTCACCTACAAAAATACAGATTTATCACTTTTTTAAACTCACTTGTTTCCAACTTACCTAGTGTTGCCCAAATGCAAGAACAGGGCGAGACTTAGACAGTCTTGGTCTTGGTATTGCAGCAATATACCTGGTCTTGATCTTGGTATTGGTATTGCGCTCCCAGTCTTGGTCTTGGTCTTGTTCTTGCAGCAAGAGTCTTGCAAGTCTCGCAAATACCCACTAGCCTATTGTAATTTATTAAACGTTACTTTAGATCTTAGAACAACGTATTTAAATTCCTCGTAACTAAATTATAAGGAAAAAAAATATGCAACCGAATTATATTTTTTATCAACTAAGGTGACACAATTTTAAAAAGTTTCGATACAATATTACTGTCGGCATCGCAAAGCAAAGATATTATTTTATTATTAGAAGGGGCTATTCTCAAAATCTGGATAATTAATTTCAGAGTGAAGAAGTAGTGTGCTGGGAAAGAATGTACAAAATATTTTATTTTTGGATTGTAATTATGACCTCTGAGTATGTGTCAAATTTTTAAGTGTTCTTGTAATGAATATTTTGATTCGCTATGTATGTTTATGGTATTTTTCGTAATGTACAAGTCAAATTTTTCAAATTTTTGGTAATACTTCTTTGCGTCTCATGTCTTTGCGTGTTTTTTTAAATGAATATTTTGATTCGGTATGTATGTTTATGGTATTGTTCGGAATGCGTATAAGTCCAGTTTTTCAAATTTTCATTACATATTTTTTTGCGTCTCATAGAGTCTCTAAGCATAAACCCGAACTATTGTACTCTTTAAAACCACACTCAGTCCTAACTGCAAGACGCAAGAGTCTCGCAGGCTTATTCTTGTTCTTGCTCAAGTCTTGCAAGGTTAGTCTTGGTCTTGGTCTTGCAAAAATTAGGCAGTCTTGGTCTTGGTATCGGTCTTGCAAAAACGCAAGAACAAGACCAAGACTGCAAGACCAAGACCGATTTTGAGCAACACTAAACTTACCCAACTCATCTCCATCCTCATCGTCTGTAAATTAAATATATTTGTCTTCCGATGAAATATATTCATCTTCACTATCTGATTGTGTTAGAAAGTATTCAAGTTCTCCTTCCTAACTTTTTAGGGTTTTTTACGGATATGCTTTACGTTTTGGCTTAGAACAACCTGGCTCTGCGTTTTCCATCATTGCAATAGTCAAACACGTGTCAGAATAAAAAGAAACAACAAAAGTGACAACTGTCACGTAACTTCCGTTACCTGATGCTACTCTTAGATGCTGATATAGCAAAAAAACGCAAAACTGTCGTGCTAATAAAATATCATACTAAAAATAGAAGTCATGTTTAAAGCGCCGATCCGCGCCGTTAGCACCGAGGAATGAACGGCCTGGACGCGGATCCGCGCCTTACGCAATGAAACTGTTAACCAGTTAGAAGATGATATAATACCATGCTGATTTTAATAGAGAAAACTAAGTGGACGGTGATATCAACGGAACCAAGAAGATCTAAACTGATTTTGAATAACAAAATATTAGAAAAAGTTATGGAAACGAAATATATGGGAATCAAATTGTAGAACTACGGGAAAGTGGGAGAAGAAGTACAAAAACTAGTAAATAAGGCAATCAAGCAGCAAGATATCTTAACAAATAATATGGCCAAACAAATACCTATGAAAACGAACAATGGAAACGAAAACTAGAAAATATAAATCAACAATAAGGCCAATAATGTCGTACACGGTGGAAACAAGGGCAGATATGACCAAAACACAAAGATTACTAGGCATAGCAGAAATAGCAGAAAATAAAAGTCTTAGAGACAAACCAGACGTTAAGGGATAAAGTAAGATGTAAGGTAATAAGAGCGAGATGCGGAATAGAGGAAATAAACATGTGGGTAGAAGAAGAAAAATAGAATAGAATCAACATATAAAAAGATTGATAAAAAAACAGATCAGTAAGAATATCAAGATACTGATCGCCAATCGGAAGAAGGGTAATAGGACACTCAAGAAAAAGGTGGTCCAAAACCATCATTTGAGGCTAAAAGTCGAAATAAAACGGGCATGAGCCTATCAATAAAGCAGGAAGAAGAAGAAAAATATATATCGATCTTTCGAAAATACCAACGATACGCCCATATAAAAATAATTATGTATCAATGACAGTAAACCGTGAGATATCAGATATCAATTTTTACTTCTATCAATTCATTAATGTTAGCGTCCCGTTTTATGTTTTGGTAAGTTTTTTATATATTTTACAGTGGGAATTTTAGTGAACTCATTTCCAAATCCTTTAAACACCGCAATGTGTGTCATAACATTGATGGCAATGAAAAAATGTCAACTACGCAGTAATAATTTAACGCAATAATACAAAAAGGCGAGCCACATTATCTGGGATTTAAAGATTTATAATATAGAAGAATAATTCTCTGCTTACTTAGTTTAGATTATTTTTAGAACATTTTATTGTGGTGTCTATTGTATTTGATGATAAGCAAAGTGTTGTTTTGATCTTTAATTGTCCTCAAATCTTACTATTGCATAACTGATTTGAATATGTTTAGGTATTATCAAAATATGAAGTTTTATCTAGTAGTATGATTAATAGCATATTAATTAATTTTTAGTGTCTATCTTTGTCAGATATTATCTTAGAATAATATTTACATGCGTTTATAACATAAAGTTCCCAAAAAGTAATAATAAACAGATTATTAACAATGAACTAATAAATAATTGGAAAACTAAAAAAATATCAAATCCACAAATGGCAATGCAATGAAATGTTAAATTAATTAAGCATATTATGGGTAGCGTTGTGGTAATTGTGCCATATGGTCCTCTTAATACTACATTAGAGAACACAAAATTTGCTATTTTCCAGGTAAGCATTTTTGTTTTAAAAAGAAACAAACCATGCTGTGTTACAGCAAATGAACTTTGTTTCTTACTATTTATAACTAGAAGTTGAAATAAATCTGAATTGTGATTAATTGTAAGTGTTTTAAAGCCTTGTTTTAGTTTTTTTCGTTATTGAAAAACACGACATCTAGTTGTAGCAATTAAAATTTAAAAAACATATATATATATATATATATATATATATATATCTAGTTTGTTACTTTTTACAAGTAATTACAAGTACAACTTTTTAATACGAAAAAAATATATAAACTCTTCCTGTTGCTTTAAAAGCCAGGTTTTCAAAATAATGCCGCAAAAAAATATATAAACATAGTTTTGGTCAAAAGTTAATAAAAAAAGTAGAAGAACTTAACTTATAATTTATTTGACCAATATAATACTCTTTCACTCGGTCTCACTTATGTCAGAATCAGTGGATACTTCTCTTCCTGTTGCTTTAAAAGGCAGGTTTTCAAAATAATGCTTATTTTTCAGAGGAATTGCGGAGGTTTTCTGTTATTCAATGTCAAAAGAGCCTTGTATTTTTTGTCAACAGTAATAGAGACTCTGTCCTTATTCAAAGGATTTGGCATTATTGCAGTTTTATTTTGAGTCAATTTTGTCCTTGTCTGAAAATTTAAACATCTAAATTCTTCATTAAATTTTTCTTTAAATTTTATGATGGACGGTTCGAATATAAAAAAAAACTTTTAATTTTTTTGCCGAGCAACTTGCTGTCCACTTTCTTCCTTGACCTCTAAAAATTAAAATTTTATCCATATGATTATTGTAATACAATACTTTTCCGTAAGTGATGTCATAAATGATGTACTTTTGCATACAAATATATTTTCCCGTTTTGAGGTAAATGTGTTTTGCCTACTCTTTTTAAATTTGTTGTAATGGCAGAGTACATGGAGTTGCAGTTCATTTCACTATGGCCGGAAGCTAAGAAGTTAAGTTCAATGCGTTCCAAATGTAGAATATTGTGAACAGCTGTTAGTCACAACACTAGCGATGTTTTTATTTAAATTTTGTCCACCACATCTATCACTAAATGGGAATACCAAGAAAATTAGTTGAATTAACGCAAATGTTCGCGACAGACTTATATGCACAAGTAAAAATAGGAAACAGAACATCGATGCCATTTGGTATAAATTCTGGACTTAGGCAGGGGGACCCCTTGTCACCATTACTGTACAATTTTGCTTTAGAATATGCAATAAGTAAAATATCGTCTGAGCTGACAGGAGGATTTGCTGATCAAGGATCATAACTGTTGCTGCCCTTTGCTGATGACATAGATGCAGTCACGCATTCTACAAGAGACGTGAGAGAGGTGTCTTCACATCTCGAGGAGGAAACAGGTAGTCCTGTGTGGTAGGTAGTAGAAACCACAAAGAAAAAGAGGTCTCAACATGGATAGCTGCGCTAAATAGAGCATTAAACTCTCTTCAACATTATTAAGATCAAAGCTGCTAAAAATAAAATATAAATGAACACTGTACAAGTCTATTATTCGCCCAATTATTACATATGGCAGTGGAACATGGACTCTCAACCAGCGGTAAATCAATAAGCGTCTAGTATTTGAAATAAATGTTTTTAGAATAATATTTGGCCCCCAAAGAGAAGAGAAGATGCGGCAATGCTGAATTGGTGACTCTATATGGAACTGAAAACATAGTTACACATATCACGGCAAACCGAATAAGATGGGTAGGTCACGTGGTACGATCAGAGGATGACAGAGTGTTAAATACAGAGTTTTTTGAAAGAATAAGTAGGTAGAAGGTCAGTAGGAGGACCGAGAAAAAGATGGAAGGATGATGTTGAAGCCGATTTATCTAGAATTGGGGTACAACAATGGGAAATAGAAGTACGAGATCGTAGGTGATGGAGGGCGATAGTGGATGTAGCAAAGACACCCCAAGTTGTAAAGCCAGTGGTGATGATGATGGTGATGATTTATCACTAAAACACTAAATTTCCTTTATATACACCTTTCTATAAATAGCAGAGTTAGCTGGTTTTTGATTGTTCTCACTAAATTCTTTCTTGTATAGCTAATACATAAAAGGAATATTAAGGTCTGAAGATAAATATTTCCGTTGGGTGTTTGAACAGCAATAACGTGAACTGACTACAGAGAACTCAATACGGTTTTTTAAACTTGCCAAGATTACAGGTGACGTGATCTTTTTGTATGTTTTCTACGATTGTCTACCAAGATCGTGTTTTCTTCGGTTCCCTTTTTCATAGCATTGTCTACAACTCTATTTTGAATTCCCAGAGTATTTATAAATATAGTTTTACACACCTTAATTCTATTAGAATTTTTAGGTAATTAGAATAAAATGGTTTTTTGACTGTTTTGTAGTATCTCATTTTTATTCCTGTTTTCTTTAGTACGATTTTGACTAGAAGTATCTTCGAAAAATCGACAAAAATTTTCAGTGTATTTTCGTTTACAGGTAGCTAAAAAGGATCCTTTATAACCACTTCTGGTACGTATTTAACGCTAGAAGATAAGTATGCTTCGCCGCGCTGTCTTCTAGATTTTTTAATATTTCTTGTTTTACTTCTTTTCTTTTTTCTTGACTTATCTGTCGTAACAGACAACACTTTCATGTGACGCAAATCGTTGTTAATAGTTTGTGAAGTTCCATTTCCGAAATTAAGTTCATTTTTAAAAGAAACATCAGAGTCCGGATTGTATTCCGGGTGATCAGAAGAATAGGGAACAGACTCTGCTTCCGAATTGTCAAAACGTTATTTAGAAGTGCATGGAATGGTCTCATTAATCTCATCTAAAAATAAAGAATACTTAAATTTAAATAAATGTTTATATTTTTAAATTTTAAATTTTTGCGATTATAAATTTTGACAAGCAATGAAGACATCCTTTTTTAAACGAGTTTGTCACTAGGTGATTCATTATCTGTTTTTTTTTTAATTATTTATTACTGATGTATTTTTTCTAGTTAGTAGCTTATATAAAGTATATAAATTTACCATAGATGTAGTTAATAAAAGTAAATAAGCCACTTTCCTAAACCAGTTCGAACAGATACTAAACTCGAAACAGATTAACGGATATCTTTTGATGCCACTCTCGCAGATTACGGAGCCAGGATGTTCTTCTTCGGCCTGGGCCTCTTCTTCCAGCGATTTTGCCCCCTATTAAAAGGTGGATCAGGTTATACACCTCATTAAAACACATTAACGACGGGTGGTATTTTCACTGAAGCTGTTAAAATACGATTCGGGTCCTGGGCGTCCTCTATCAAGATTTTATTTATATACGATTCGGGTCTCCGGCATCCCTAATAGTGCCGTGTTTTAAGCGTTGTTTTTTTTTCGTATAAACAAATATTCTTAAAATTCTAATATGTGAAATAAATGTCTACAATTATGTTCTAAATACAAGGTTTTATCAGGAACTAAATATCATAAAAAATAAGACTAATTTTTAAAAGAAAAAATTTATTTTATTTATAAAAGAAATACCTGACAAAATTAACAAATATGCAATAAAAATTAATTTACATGGTTTTCATTTAAACAAGGTAAACAGTATCCTGGCTGACCTGTACAATCAGCGCAATAGCTGATAACTTTTCTATTTTTCTTATCCGCTTCTCGACTTGAAAGTCTTCGTTTGCGTCCTTTACCCCCCGGTTTTTTGCAAATGTATGGATTTTTCGTTTCGGTGTTTTATTTATTGTATCTCTAGTATCCATAGTAACTAATGACCTAGTTAATTGCCTTCGAAATTGCATCATAGACAACTTTTTTCCTCTGGCTAACTAAAAAACGACCCATACATTTACAACACACGTTCCAAAAAGCAACTCGAAACAAAGCTTTTGATACCATTTTACCGATTTCCTCAAAACCGTAAAATAGGCGGACATTTGATCACTTACATCCACACCTTCTTTAGCTTTATTGTAATCAATAATACATTTTGGTTTTTTTATTTCATTACCTTTTCTATCTTTTTTACCAGTTTCTAAAAGGATCGCGTCATGTGTGACATCAGATGTGATCATCAAAACTGGTCTCTTATCTATCCACTTTATTATTCTTAAATTCCCACTTTCTTCTCCATACACTTCAGATTTCTTTATCTTTCTTTTAAAAGATTTTGGAATCCCTATTCTATTAGATCGAAGTGTTTCGCAATATTATTTGATATTTCTTAGATACAATTCTTTCACTAAAGAAATGCTGAAATAGAAATTATCAGCGTAGAGGTTCTGCCCTCCTTCTGCTCTAAACTTAAAATTAATTTTAGTTAAATGCCTTATGAATGACTGTTACTGCTAATATTAACCGTATCGTAGTTTTTACCTACATAAACTATCATATTGTGCGTATACCCATCTACTGTACATAATTTGTATAGTTTGATGCCATATTTATGTGTTTTATTAGGAATGTACTGCATAACAATCTGCCTCTCGAAGGAATCATTCTTTCATCTATCATAATCTCTTTTCCAGGTGTCAAGACAGACTCAAAACTTTTTCAGTAGTATATTTAGCAATGGTTTTACTTTGCAGAGCCTATTTTTACTAGCAACGATCGGAAAAATGTAGATATTTGAGCAATGTTAAAAATCTATCATGGGGCATGATGGAACTTACAAACGCATTATGAAACATTTCGTCTTTACTCTAATAAGCTCTAAGTGTCGGCAAAGGAACTAAGCCCATTGTAAAAATTATTGCAAAAAATGATAAAATTTAATTTTTATCATCATCGGTTAAAAAAAGCATGTAAGTGTCTAGTGGTTCTTTGATATTTTCCATATATTAACATTTAACTCTTGTATACAATTTGTTACAAACGGGTCGAGTTTCGGAAAAAGTAGGCCCCCATAGGTCACATTGTTGACTTCGATTGTTAATGACATTTTGGTAAGAGTATTGATTATCTTGATCCCCTGCATGTGAAGCAGAAAATAAATCTGATTCTCCCTCAGAAATTGACTATTCTTCAGAAGGCGGCATGTAGTTTGTATCTATCAAAGAATTGTCACTATAAAAATGGCCCATCATCATTGTCACTTGACACTTCGATATCAGTTCTTTCACACATAGCAGTATTCTCAGAGGGGTCATATTCATTTTCTTCTTCCAACACATCTTCCCTAATATAATTGTCTTGATTTACTGTTTTTTCATGAGTAACTCTTGTAACCATTCCAAAATAATTTCCATTTTGCTCTTGTAATGGATTATTACCAGATTCTTCCGAAGAAAACAGAGCATGCAGCTGACTCGTCATAATCTACTAGTTTCTGTACAATGATTTTTGGTTGAGAAGATTGGTTTTCTTTGTCAGTTTCAAGAGCTAGTTTTAATATTTTGGTCGCTCTTCTGTCCATTTTTAAAACACTTTAACAAATATCATATTTGTATAAAAGGCACAGTGCAATTAAATAAACAATTAAAAGTTTATTTTACAATTCAAAGCATCTTCACACACATATATCTATATTTTATAGAGATTCTACCTTGTGTCTTACAAATAGAATCATATAGTATTCAATTATGAAACAATGGAAAAATATCTGTGTCTAAAATGGTTTAGACTGCAAAATAAACCAAAACATAATAGTAATTCTAATGTGTTTTTCTTAAAATATTAGTGTAGTTTTGTCTAAAAACTATAAATAAATCGATAGGTGCTAATAGCTACCTTCAAATATTAACATAATACTGCAATTTTGACACAACACTTAAAAAGATCGATCGAAGTATTACGATCAAAATTATTATTATATTACGGCTAGGGTCGTCCGGGTCACGAACTTCATTTCGGTTACTATGAGATTTCCCGCGAAATTCTACACAAGGCGCTCTTTGAACTATCGAAATCGGTTGACTAATAGTGGAAATACGCATTTCGAATATTGGAAAAGTCAAGAAAGATTTTTACAAAAATTTTAGATCATTACACGTACAGTACCTCGGGCTCCCGAACCGCCGCCGTGAAGGTGTTAAATGGCCAAAATATTTTAACTTTTTCTTTTTTTTATTGTTTTTGCTATTTCTGTGCTCTTTTTAATTAAGTCTAAAACTATTTTATTTCTTCCTTATTTAGATTCCTATCTCAAAGACCTTTTATTTTTTCAATAGTGTTTCGAGGTTTATTGTAATATCTTTATTAATGAGAATTTTCTTTAGTTTAGAGTGAGCTACTTTCCGAAACCAGTTTGAGCTTTTTCTCAGAGGATTAGAGTATGCCTTCAGCTGATAGGGTAAATCAACTTTTGCTTTGTCTTTATTATAGTCTAATACCACGTATGGCTTTATGTTCGTTTACCGATTACATGACACCTGTTGTATGTATATTCTTTTTGTCTCTTCAGTTGGTGATGATTATTAGTTTTTTAGTTTTGCATCTATCATTTCTTTTGCAAGTTTTTTCTCAGCTGTCAATTATAAGTTTCTTTCTTGATGTAGTAAGTCGTTTCAAGAATATAAGAAATCAGTATTCCCTTAACATAAACATCACCTGCCGTCGCTGCTAAAATGCTAAATAATAAATTAACAGCGACAGATCAGAAAAAAATAATTGTACATTAGACAACTGTACAATTGACCATATGAAATTACAAACTACATAGAGCAGGGTCATAGTTTAGATGATCAGATGATATTATAAAACGATATGTTGGACCAAGATAGAAAAGAATAGCACAGATTATATTAGCAACTGTGTCGTATGCCTTGTCAAGGTCTGCAAATACCAAATGTAGCTCTATTGTCTTCCCGCCGTATTTCTCTAGCTACTGTCTCAAGGCAGACAAGGCATCAGTTGTCCTTGTTTCTGACATAAATCCAAACTGTTCTTTTCCTATCGATGTCTCTCTCCTTAACCTGTGCTCTATAGTTCTCTCCCAAATTTTCATTGTGTGCAACATTAACTTTATCCCTCTATAGTTTTTATAGCATTTAAAACAATATCTTCACGTTTGAAATCTGTTTACGAGTATTATCTAAGTAACATTAAAATTCAAAATAAAAATTAATTACAATTCATAAATAAGTTAACCTTTATTAGTCTGTCTGTAAAAATCGTCTACATATTTTTTATCTAAACCCGTAAATGTACTACTAGTATTACAATAATTCATTTCTATTTATTATTAATAAAATTATTAAGAAAAGCAATTTCTTATTATCGTAACTATACATAATTCACATGGCTTAAACATTATAAATTCTGTTAGTACCACGTGTGGATTTTTTATAGTCCAAGATCTTATTCTTGATATAAGATTTTATTATAGCTTCAATATCTGTTGTAATAAAAAAAAGATTTTTTCAAAAGGTCAAGAGAGCTCTTGAAAATATAGAACAAAAAATTAAAGACTACAGAAGACATGAAAACGTGTGTTTGAGTCCAACTCATGTTAAAAATGCTATATTACCCACCATTATTTTACAATTTAACATTTAAAATTGCATAATTACATTTTATTTTATTTAACGAGCAGAAAAATCTAATGTTTCTTGGTTGGTAGTACTGTTAATAAATTGTACAACACTCTTTGTTCTTCTTGCTCTTCATTAACAGCTGTATAATTCCTTTATTGTAATAAACATAACCTCACTTTTCAGTGTTTAACTCACATACTTTAAAGTATAGCTAGTCGCGGTTGTAGAAACTGTCCAAACGCATTTTGTTACATATATGGTAAATTTGTTATTAAAAAATATCAGAGAAACATTACTGACCTTATAAAAAAGTGTATTTTGCATATTTTGGCGTAAACATTGGCGCCCAACACAAAGGTTGGGCACCTCACAATGTATGCTATGTTTATGTTGAGGATTTAGGAAAGTGGTCGAAGAAAGAAAAAAAATTGCAGTGCCTATGGTATGGAAAGAGCAAAAAAATCATTTAAATGATTATTGTTTTTGTACTTTTGTACTGTCGGTGTGTCTGGATATAACTCTAAAAATAAAAAAGTTATTAAAATATGTAAAGAAATAATAAATAAGACTTACTCACAATCAATTTAATTTAACTATCAGACGACCGGTTTCGCTTTCTACAATATGCAAAGCATCCTCAGGTCTCGATACAAAGTTAAACAAATGATGCCGGTACTCTATTAATAGATGGATGGTAAAACATGGTTGAAACTACTTTATATTGTTGAATGGAGAACTTAATTCTATTATTGCAGTTGTTTGACAGTAAACGGGAAGTTCTTGAGGAGATAGATTTGATCCAATGAAGAAGAGATATGTGTGAGATTGTTTGTTAAATGTAAGTGATGTAATATACCATTGTGTTATTAAAAGCTATAAAAGCTATTTGTACTTATTCCAGAGATATATTTTTGAAATGTGTGTTATTTATTGAGTAATTGTTTTATGAAGGTGACAGTTTTATGACAATGAATAAGTGTAGATGTAAAAATTGTGTGGGTGTGCAATTATTTTCCAACTTGTAGTTATCAAATTACTTTGATAAAGTTCTATTGGCAACGAGTTAATTATTGGAATAGTCAAGTAAATAAAATGTTAAAATACAAACAATTAAGAATAATTTAAACACACTAAAACAGAAAACACTTAGAAGGGTCGAAACAAACATTGAATTTAAAAGGGGGACTTTAATGCACTACATCGTAGTCTTGGGCACAATGAGTTTTTTTAGGGCACAAAGAAACTTATTGTTTATCCTAACATCCCATCTGCTATCCGTCCGGTAGAGCATGGGTTTGAACTGCCAGTCCCTGAGCGTTCTCTACGTATTGATGACATTTAAAATACAAGTGAATCAGAATCTGATGAAAGTGGTCCAGAAAGTGATGGTGAATTTCACTGTCCTTCAAAAAATTTACAACCGCAGTTGTGTACACAAACTGAATTATATAACTTAGTTAGAGATTTGGGTTTAACAAGGGAAAAATCAGTATTGCCTAGCTCAAGATTAAAACAAAAGAATTTGTTGTCGCCTGGTACATGTATTTACAAATACAGGTAGAGAGATCAACAGCTTGCTCAGTTTTTTAAGCAGGGCAGAGAGATTTGGGCGACTGTCATGATATTGGTGGTCTCATGAATGAATTTGTTATTAAGTATAATAGGGATGATTGGAGGCTTTTTGTAGACTCTTCAAAAAGAAGTTTAAAAACTCTACTCTCAGACAATGACACTTATGCTTCATTTCCTAATGCTTATTTAGTACATATAAAAGAGACATACAATATTGACACAATTCTACAGAAAATCAGCTATTCAGCTCACAATTAAATGATCTGCGGAGATTTGCGGGGATTACTATGTATTACTCGTGTAGTGACCCAACAGATAGACATCACCGATATGGAGTGGCTATTGCTCTTGACAGGAAGACCAGTAAATCGGTGACAGATTTTATTCCAGTTTCCGAACGAGTCATGTTGATCAAAATGACTGGCAAACCAATAAACATAAATGTGACACAAGCATATGCACCAACAGCAGATAAGTCAGAAGAAGAAATAACTAAGTTCTATAAAGATCTGGAAAAAGCAATAAGACTAACAAAGAAAAAGGACATAAACATAATAATGGACGACTTTAACGCCAAGGTGGGTAAAGGAAGATATGAAGACATAATTGGAGAGTACGGCCTTGGAGTTAGAAATGAAAGAGGCGACCTGCTGTGTGAATTCTGCCAGGAGAACGGTTTTGTCATCATGAACACATGGTTTCAGCTCCCACCTCGTAAGTTATATACTTGGAGATCACCAGGAGACCGTCCAAATCGAATAATTAGAAACCAAATTGACTACGTTTTAATAAACAGAAGATTTCGTAACGCTATCAAAAGAATCGCAGCATATCCAGGTGCTGATATTGCATCCGATCATAATCCGATAATAGCAGATGTGAGGTTAAAACTAGCAAAAATTAAGAGAACAAATACAAATACCAGCACAGCTATAAATACAAGAGAACTGATGAGAGACGAAAATCTGAAGAAGAGTTATGCGAATCAAATTAATGAAAGAATGCGAGTAATAGAACAAAATGATGATATCGAAGAGATGGTCAATGATATTAAAGGAACGATTCTGGCAGTAAACAAGGAAGTTAAAACACAAATCAGAAAGAGAAAGCATAACGAATGGATGACGGACGAAATTATGGATCTAATAGAAAAGCGAAGGCAACATAAACAACAACGTAATCAAGACAAATACAAACAGATACACAAAGAAATCCGTCAGAAAATTAAGAAAGTAAAAGAACGTTGGATGGTGGAAAGGTGCAACGAAATATAACAATTGCAGGAAAAACGAGATAGTTTTGGACTACATAAGAAGATCAAAGAAATATCGAATATACACAAAAGCCACCACAGAACAAAAATACGCAACGACAGAAACGAATACATAGAGTCAGAAGAGGAGATAGCAATGGCGTGGAAAGAATACGCAGAAAGCCTTTTTAATGACGAAAGACCAACATAACCAACGCGCAAACTTCCTTCCGAAAACTTATCAGGGCCATCAATAATGCGAAGTGAAATAGAATATGCAGTTAGAACCACAAAGATGCATAAAGCAACAGGTCCAGATGAAATTAATATAGAAGCAATAAAACTACTAGACGAGGAGAATATCGAAATCTTGGTAAGGCTGTTCAATAGAATTTATGAAACTGGTTACATTCCGCGAGAATGACTGCAGTCATCCTTTGTGATGATCCCAAAAACAGCTAATGCCACAAAATGCAATGAACACCGCTTAATCAGTTTAATGAGTCACTTGTTGAAACTCTTCCTTAGGATATTACACTCAAGAATGTACAAGATACTAGAAGAACTTAGCGGGTCAACACAATTAGGTTTTAAGGGAGGACTAGGAACAAGAGAGGCAATTATTCAATTTTATGTTTGAACACCTTAATACAAAACTGCTTAGATCAACGAAAAGATGTGTACCTCACCTTCATCGACTACGAGAAGGCATTTGACAATGTTAAACATGATATCATGATGAAACTACTACATAGGGCCAACATTGACCAGAAGGATATCAGAATTATTCAGAATCTATACTGGAACCAAACGGCAAAGGTGAGGATTGATCGAGACCAATATACGGATAAATTTGAAATCCGGAAAGGTGTCCGCCAAGGCTGCATACTCTCTCCGATGCTTTTTAATTTATATGTTGAAAATATATTTGCGGAAGCATTAGAAGATACGGAATTAGGCATTAAGGTGAACGGCATACCAATTAGCAACCTACGCTATGCGGACGACACAGTGATTATAACTGATAATTTGGAAGATTAGCAGTTATTACTTGATAGGGTGAATAGCATAGGTAAAAAATATGGCCTGAAAATCAACATTTTGAAAACGAAATATATGGTCATTAGCAGAAACCCTCCAGAAAACCCGATAATATGCATAGGTGACAATCGTATAAATCGCGTGAAAACTTTTAAATACCTTGGCACCACAATCAATGACCAATCGGATCTACAACACGAGATAAAAACTCAAATACAAATGGCAAGACAAGCTTTTGTGAAATTCAGACCGCTCCTATGTAATCAACGCCTAAACTTCGAAATACGCTACAGAATGGTCAAGTGCTACATATGGTCCATCTTGCTTTATGGTATGGAAACGTGGACTTTGAAAAAAAACATCTATCAACAAACTTGAAGCATTTGAAATGTGGTCATTGAGAAGAATGATGCGCATACCTTGGGTGGATAGAGTTCGAAACGATGACGTCCTTAATAGAGCCGGCGTGGAAAGAGAACTCTTTGAATTAATTAAAAAACGCAAGATTGGTTACCTTGGGCACATATTGAGAGGAGCAAAATATGAAATACCACAGTTAATCCTACAAGGGAAGATCGAAGGTAGGAGAGGAGCCGGCCGCAAACAATTATCCTGGTTAAGGAATATTAAAGAATGGACAGGAATACACAATACAGGTGAGCTGTGTCACGCCGCCAAGAACAGAATTCTAGTAATGAGATAGTCGCCTACGCACTTTGGTGTATGGCATGTTAAGAAGGAGATTTAAAAGTTGTTTGCATGCTTCTTGGTCAACAAAAGGGATTTAAAAAGTTTCCATGATTTATTTGTGAGTGGGACAGTAGAGCAAGAGATAAACATTGGACCACAAATCAATGGCCCATAAGAAATGGTTTAACATCTAGCGAGAAGAACATTTTGTACAAAACTTTGGTAGATCCAATAAAGATCATCTTTTCACCTCTACACGTTAAGTTATTCTTAATGAAACAGTTTCTCAAGGTCCTGTCTAAAGATAGAAAATGTTTTAAGTACTTGAGTGAAAAGTTTTTCCATCTATTGCTGGTAAAGCTGTTTTTGTTGGATCTTGACTTTTTTTCTAAAAATCTGGCAAAATAATAAGGCAAACTATTCCACCAGAATATCAAGGTGATGGAGAAACGATACCCGGGACGTTGAAACACCAACATGATAAATAATTACTGTTGGTCATGTCATTGGGAACAACAGAGTGCCTCGCATAAAAGAAAAAACTACTTGACTACTTTTACAGAAAAAAAAAACAGAAAAAAAATACAAAAGCATTGACTACTGAAATGATTGTACTCACCTTTACTATTACAAGACAAAAATTTGAAAAAAAGGTATGATTGTAGTAATGTTTCATTTTAATGAATTACGGTATTTTGTCATTTCTAAATTATTAAAATGTAGAATAAACCAGTGTTATATTGTAGGAAAACAGTTTTATTGATATTTTTTGTTGGCCTGTATATTGAACGTTTGTAAGAGAGAATGCTACAGCCTATGGCTAAAGTAAAGGAAGATAACAGACAATGACTAAAAATAATATAAATACTAAAAATTAATACAAAACGAATGCTCTTCTGACGAAAACTGTATCACAGGCATCTTATCTTTATATACAGAAAGAATATAATATTTCAGATCTGAGTTTTATTTACTTGGCTGCTGGATAACACTGATCCCGAACATTAGAATAAAATACAAATGCGAATGGAATATACCAGATCAGTTTTTTAACGAATTAAAATATTCCTTACAAATCCTTATTATTAAAAATATTCTATCGTTTCGTAAAAACTTTTATTTATTCTATACTGTTATATGGTGTCGAAACATGAAGTAACACCAACTCTAAAAGTAAATAGATGTTATTACTAGGTGATAACAAATAAATTGAATGAAATTATAACACTAGCAGAAGAACAACAAGATTTAAGGTCGGAAATATCATGCGCTGACGCTATATTTATAATGAGGCAAGTGCAAGAGAAATCATTATAATACAACAAACCGGCATATCTATGTTTCGTGGTCCTTACAAAGGCATTTGATCGGGTCAAATTAAAAGACGTTAACTACTTACTGTACGCAAGAGAGGTACTTCTAGAAATATTTAAAACGATCGAAATTATCTACCAAAACAACACAATAAAAGTAAAAGTAGAAGAACTAACCGACCCTATTGAAGCTGCCAATGGGGTAAGACAGGGAGATTCCCTGAGTCCTCTATTGTTCAACTTGACTATGGATGAAATAATAAAAAAAGTAAGAACTAAAAAAGGATACCAAATGGGAGAAAAACAACTTAAAATAATCTGCTATGCAGGCGACGCAATACTACTCTCTCAAGAAGAGTAGAATGGAACGATCATATAAGCCGAATGACAACAAATAGAGTAGTAAATACGGCAAGAGACACGAGAGGCTAATTCTCACCTTGCATTCCATCTTCTCATTGGACGACTGGATAACATTTTTGACATCGGTTAGTGAGGTCAGGTAATCAGTATGTTCCATCTTTTCATTTGACGATTTTGTCACGTGACCTATTGAAGTTATGTTTAAATTGTTTACAGGTTGTTTAGGAAAAAATATATGAAAATGATATTTCCTTGAGTTATGGAAATGTAGAAATAGCAGGTCGCCGGTTAGATTACATCAATCGGGCTGCAGCAAAAAAATATTATACTGATGAGATGTGTATTGATGGTGCTCATGGGTTAAATGAATTATGAGTTTTATAAATTTATTATGAGAATTATGAGTTGTAAGCTCATAACATTGTTAATTTTAGAGGATATAAGGCAAGGTTTTCCACGTTGTTTAATAAGCAATCGCTCTATTGCTTTATTGTCTCTATTTTTTAACATATTTAAAGAGAACTGTCTTATAAAGAGAGAAGCTGTGTTACTTTTGTTTTTGATGCATTTGATGCCCAATACAAGGGCCATCAACAGCTACCTCAATTGGTAAGATTATTTTATTAGAAAGCTGAGTTACTTTATATGTTTTACTTGCTGTTTTCCACTACAATCTATAACGAATTTTAAAAGTAGAGGACAAGTTTAATTTTAGAGTACCAACCAAAGTATGTACTATCAAAAATTATTTGTAGAAGGATAAAGACAAGCTGTTTATTTTAATTACAGTTTTGATCCAGTTACATGTACAAATATTTTATTTTAATGAACTATTTTAAAATTTCTTCGACTTTGTCTAAAGACATTTGATAATGTTAACAAAAAATTCTTATCTTACAGGAACAAGTTGACAAACTGTAGCTAAAACTAAAAATGTTTGTTTCCTCAAATGTAAACGAGGCATGAGAAGTTTGGGACAGGAGCCAATTTACAATTATAGAAGAAAAAAAGACAAGAAGTTGTGAAAGGCAATCAATAAGGGCAGAGTGAAATGAGAATATTATAAAATATTACAATATTCTGACAGATTTGAGGACTTTAAGACAATTTGTAGATAGTTTGTGACAATGTATCATTATCATCATCAGTGGCATTACATCTTTCTTCAGAACAATCCTTTATTCACCCCTGTGTCTGCCAACTCTTCTGTATGTTCTAATTCCAATAGATTTTAAATTATTGTTGTTGTTGTCTCGATAATTAAATCTTGGTCTTCCTCTAGCTCATTATCATATCAGCCCTCTTTTGTCAAAAACCTTTCTGACTGTTGCACCACCTTTTGCCTAATTAAATGATCTATCCATGTAAGCCTTTCTATATTAATGAATTTTATGTCAGGTTCCCAAAGCTTCTGTACAACTCAAAGTTGTAATGTCTGTGTTATAAACCTTGTTCTTTCTAGTAGTATCTTTTAGGTGTATTTGTAGGTTTACATTGTAGTATGTTTTAGGTTTGATTTAATTTCTGAATTTGTAATTGATTGTAACATATATGGTATAATGATTATTAAATAAACATTTTTATGTAACAATTTTATAACACCAAGTTTATAGCAATAATATTTCTTAGTATATTTCAAGGGGTTTGAAAACTTTTGGACGACTTTGTAATATATTTTAAATTTGTTTCTTTTGACCTTTTTGCAATTAATTGTAACATACAGGTTTTATGTTTTTTTTATTTAACAATATATAAATATATTAATTATAAAATGAAACCTTCATTGCGAAATATCAATCAAATTCTCTGATAATCAATCTTATCAAAAAATTAGATTCCCTCTTTTGTCTTTTTGCTCGATGCCTTGACTGCAGCTTTCAGTAGAGGAGAAGGTGGTAATATGGCCCTGCATATTTTATGGCCCCCCTCCGTATTTTAATAACAAAGTGCTGAAATCTAGTGGAGAACGCTGGAACTAGTTCACTAGTATACCAACTGGCCGGTAGGAGCGCTGTGAGCCATTAAGTGCAGTCACTCAGTAATTGTGCAGTAGTTTGTGTTTTGGTCAATCTTCAAAACTTTGAAAGGTATGTAAATTTCTTGATTTTAACTTACCATAACTAATAATAACTTAGTTCTAAGTATCGTGCATATGAATTAGAGGTTATTACCTACAGTTTAACACAGACTAGAATGTTCTAAGTCTTTTACATTTTATCTTGTAACCACGTGTTTTAAACTTGGAGATGTGTGTATTATGGCCCCCCCTAGGTAATGGTAATATGGATTCCGGGGTCCATATTACAAGCAGTTTCAATATTTGTGGTTTTTTTATTTTTCAGATGCCTAGAATCAGCTTAACACCTAAACCAGCCAGAAAAAGGCAAATTTGGGACAAGGACAAAATTAAAGAAGCAGTAGCAGCTGCCACTGAAAAGAAAATGGGTGTCAAAAAGGCTTCTAAACATTTTGATATGCCTAAGACCACTTTAAGAAGATATGTTAAAGAGGCAAGTACATCTGAAGCCACTGAAGTTCACACAAAAAAGCTAGGTGAACCCTATACCTGAAGAACTGGAAAATGAACTAGTGGAGTACCTGAAGTATATGGAGGCAAAATTTTACGGGTTCACTCGCTTGGATGTTCGTCGAATGGCTTACCAACTAGCAATTAGAAATGGGATTCAAACCAACTTTAGAAACGAAATTGCTGGCAGGGCTTGGTTGGACCATTTCCTTAGACGACACAAAGACAAGTTGTCAATCCGAAAGCCAACTGGAACATCATATGCTCGTGCAAAAGGTTTTACTCGTGAAAGAGTTAATGCCTTTTATGACTTGCTGGAGTCCGAATATTCAAAACACAAATACCCAGGTGACCGTATTTGGAATGTGAATGAAACAGGCCTGAGTGTAGTTCAGACAAAAATACCACAAGTTATTGCCAGTAAAGGTAAACGCCAAATGTTCTCTAACTGCGGCAGAACGTGGATCTTTGGTCAGTCTTCACCCGTTCAGAAAAAAGAAAAAATCAAACCGTGGACGAAAACCCTGCATCGCAAAAGTCATTACTAGTTCTCCTTATAAAAGAGAGCTTTGAAGATTTTCTGGCAAAAAAAGAAGCTGCTGCAAGTCGTCGTGGTCGTGGCCAGGCAATGGCCGTGGCAATGGGAAAGGCACTGGAAGAGGTGCTTCAACAAGTGTCACTCGAAGTTTGACGTTTGTTAACCCCATACCATCTTGTCCCGAACCTCAAACTAGCGCTGTGACGTTTGATAACCCCATACCGTCTTGTTCTGGGCCTCAAGCTAGCCCTAAAGGACAAGCAGCCAAGTCTGACTGTACCCCACGTGCCAACGCTGGAAAATCAAAGAAGAACAACCCTAAACACAAACGTCCAGCTGACAGCAGTGACGAGGACGATGATGATGATGATGATGACGGGATGCAGCTCTCCACTTGCTCCGGTGAATCACCTTTTGATCTATCAGTTGGAGAGCCTCAACCAAACCAAGATGACGCATCATGTATTTTTTGTGATGAAAAGTTCACCAACAGCGTGCGGGGGGAACTATGGGTTCAGTGTCTCATGTGTTCACTGTGGGCACATAACGAATGTGCAGGGGCAGAGAAGGATGAGTACGTCTGCGATTTCTGTCGTTGTTCGTCCATTATTACCATGTAGAACATTTTAATTTTGTAGACTGGACTATATCTACCTATACATACATATTATGCTGTATCTACTTATACACACTCTATCTACTTATGTATAATAAAAAGGTTTTTTGTTCAATGCAGTTATAATTTTCAGAATTTGCCAATATTTCCTTAAATTAATAAGGGGGTCCATATTACATACACCATTGGGGCCATATTAACTGCACATCCCGTTTTCTGATGAATGTGTCAACTTTTAAAAAATTATTTAAAAAAAATGTAAAATGAAGTCTTAAACCGCTTTAACTATTACAATGTGTTCGGTAACTAACACCATATCGTAACTAAGCTAACAATCTCTGTTTTTTATTAATAATATCAATTTTACAATAAAAAATCAAAATGGGGGTCCATATTACCACCTTCTCCTCTACTCTCAAAGGCATAAGGGATAAAATCTTAGACGAACTTCGTCGAAAATTCGACGGTTCATTTGTGTAGTAAGACCTCAGACTATTTGTTTATTGGAATAAAATATATAAGAAATTCAATTCATGGGAATGATTGACGAAAACAAATGTGGGATAGACAACGTCCTTAATAAAGATTAATTATATTAGTTTATTACGATAAAAAAAGAAAAACAACATCTCATTAACATATACAGTTACAGTTTTTGCTACGTTATGTAAAGTATAATAATAATTATGGCATGTTTATATATCGTACAAAATAATTAAAAGTAAATTATAAACATATTAAAAATAGCAAGTTGTTTTTGAAAAGTTTAGTAGAAATACTACTCTGCTAGGAATAAAACTGAATATAAAATATGAATGAAAAGAAAAATTAAATCGGTAATAAAATTCATGGTTACATATATTAACAAAACGTATCTATATAGCACATTTGACGAATTAGTGACAATTTTGGATTAGAGATTAAACTGTTTGACTTAAACGGTCCGCTGAGATGAAAAAGTTAATTCCAAATTTTCCCATTATTTTAAGCAATGTCGAAGACAAGCAATAATACGCTTTTAACTGATAATATATTTTACATTCATTTCGAGAAATATACAATTATTAGTACAAAAAAAATGGAATAAAATTACAAACTTTATTTTATCTTAATTATAGTGGTATTTACTGAGAATGTAATAAACACTCAAATTTTTCTTAGTGAGAAAGTGAAAACGTATTACCTTACAAAAGAACAGAGCCAAAAAAAAGCCAAAAGAGAGCAAAAGGAACAAGAAATCCGGAAGATAAAAATACGGAAACCGACCGAATCGACAAGCAAACGGGCACTAATCGAACAAAGAAACCAAAACTGGGACAATTATGTAAAGGGAATGGAGGAAGGGGGCCAAAATATGCAAGAATTATGGAGTATCCAAAGAACTTCGGGAAACGAAAGAAAACCCATCGTCTCACTACACGGAGGAAACGGAATCTTCCACTCTGTAGAAGAAAAAACCGAGGTGATGAGAAAGACTCTTAAGAGAGAGTGTTCACTATATTATCACCAAGACGAAGATATAGACTTTCTCAAAGAAGTCGAAGAAATAGAACTAAAAACGCCCGAAGAATATAAAGAAATAATTAATCCCACATAATCAAGAGAAATAAGTGAGCTGATCAGAAAAAGTTGACCAAAGAAAGCACCTGATCGAGACGAAATAAGTAGCTTTAAAGCTAATAAGCTCTGAAGTATTTCGAAAGCAATTGTATATTTGACAAATATAGCAAACGCAATACTAAGATACAGTCTCTTTTAAAACAGACAAAGCCAGGAAAGGATCACATATTTTCGCAAAATTACAGGCCGATTAGCTTACTTTTAACAGTCAGTACGATAGTAAAGCGATTCATCCAAACCAGACTCCAATCAGCGACAGACAGGCTAGAGTTAATCCCAGAAACACAATTCGGATTCAGAGCTCAACATTCCAGCGAACTACAAGTACTCAGACTTAGAGAATACATAGCAGCTGAATTCAACGGCAAGCAATATATAGTAGCAGCCTTCGTAGATGTAAGCAAAGCCTTTGACAAAGTGTGGCATGAAGGACTGACATACAAAATGAAATATTATGTATATAGCGGGGCCATAATGAAACTCATCTCCTTATAGCTAAGCGACCAAAGATGCATTGTCCATATTGGAGCTATTCAGAACACCCGAAAAACTAATCAGCCTTTATGCAGACAACACTGCAATCGCGGCAAAACATAGGAACCTGGATATGGCTTTAAGAAATCTACAGACGGTACTGGACATGATAGAAGAATAAAGTACCAAATGAAAAATAGCAATAAATCCAGAAAATATTTAAGGGGTTATCTTCAAAAAAAGAAGAGATAGCCCTGAAGAACAGCTAACAGTGCAGGACAGACCCATTGAATAGCAAAACGAAGCCAAATACCTAGGAGTCACAATGGACCAAGGTCTAACATTCACACCACACGTTATCGCGACAGTCCAAAAAACAGCAATTCTCAGAGTGGCAATAAGAGGACTACAAATGCATATCTTGCATAATGACACATAAGTCCCAGCAAAAGAACAAAAAAAAGGTTCAAGCAGCAAACTGCCTGAAGGAAGCTGCAAACGTGCCCAGATACGTCGCTGAATGGTTCCTATTTACCAACATTAAACAAATAATTGTATTGGATATAATGAAGCAAACAGCCGGAACAAAATTCGCTAAGGCCACCCAAACCGGATCCTGCGAGAGATATTAAGGCATGATGTGTATCATAGATGGAAGCACAAAAGACCCAAACAGCAAACATTGGCAAACATATAATAAAGTCTAGATAATCGTAGCTCTTTTAAACGAATACAATGCACTTGCCTTTGGCATGGCGCAGTTTAGTTACTTATATAGATTTTAATAATTTGTTTTCTTGATTGACTTTTGCCATAATAACAGAGTTCAACGATCGTGTCATTGCTCTACCCTAATTTATTCTTGTACTGATTTTATCTTCACTATTCTCTTTCTTATAGAATATTACCCTTAAATAATTGCAGATTTTTTCCTGCTGCTTCATATTCCTTTTTTTTTTAATTTCTTTATAGCATAGTTAAAATGCCGAATTATATAATGGTCCTTGCAGGGACAGCGTGACAAATGAATGGAGGAGCAGATACGACAATGAAATAGAGACTCTCTTCGGGAAAGGCAACATCGTAAGATACATAAAAGCCAATAGATTAAGATGGGCAGGCCACGTGGTACGGAGTGATGACGACAGACTGATTAGCAATGTATTTTGGGAAAGACCAGATGGTAAAAGATCGACAGGAAGGCCTAGAAAAAGGTGGAAAGACGCTGTCAGGGAAGACCTAGAGAAGATGGAAGTAAGGCCATGGGAAATAATAGCACAGGATCGGAATCAATGGAAGGCAATAGTAAACGCGGCAAAAACTCACGAAGAGTTTTAAAAGCCAATGATGATGATGATGATAGTTAAAATGGTCTTCATTTTCCGTGGTCAACATTTGATCATCAGCAAAGAAAAGAGTAAAAAGCTTCTGTTTGTCTACTGTTATTCCCATACTCCGGCATTTCCTCAGCCATTTCCGTAGAGATCGGTCTAGATTTTTTTTATTTAATAAATACCAATAAGATGCTTAAGAGCATTAAAATCTGATCAAATAATGTGATCAATAAACGGCTTTTAAATAAATACTAAAAACTTGAGACTAAGGGAAAACTCACTAGTATCCCTTAGGCCCTGTTAATTTATTGCACAAATATTAACATGTACCATCACTTGCACTATAATCTGATTCTTACCTTACTATCTCGAAGGGTTTCTTCCTCTTAAATCCTCTAGCCAGACCTGTGTTGTCAAGGAGCTAAATGGCCTTAACAATGACATGTTAATGAAGTCGTTGTTTGTGAGTCTTGGTAAATTTTTCAATGTTTT
The DNA here is from genome assembly GCA_918026665.1 of Diabrotica balteata. Classification (NCBI taxonomy): domain Eukaryota; kingdom Metazoa; phylum Arthropoda; class Insecta; order Coleoptera; family Chrysomelidae; genus Diabrotica; species Diabrotica balteata. The sequence continues at coordinate 87,435,600 of OU898283.1, forward strand.
TGTTAACAGTATCAATTTCTAGGTCCCTATGAAGGTCCCTATAGCACCGAGCAGCGTTGACAGTGCTTCTTAACACTTTGTTTTTGAAGTGATGCATGATGTCTAAATTACTCATACTAGCACAACCTCACGCCTGGATGCCATATCTCTATGTAGATTTTAGAATCTGTTTATACAAAAGTATTTTGTTGTAGATTGATAAGATGGATTGTCATCCCAGTAGTCAATACAGTTTTTTATCCTTGAAGCTAAGCTGTTCTCTTTTCTTTATAAAGTGGTCCGTCCAGCATAGCCTAGCGTCTAATGTAGTAGTTTACTAGCATTGTAGTACTTTGCCAGCATTTAGTCCAGGTGTGAAGTATGTTAACAGAGGTTTGTAGTTTTCTTGTTGCTTCTTTATGATCTTTACCAACGGCCAACATGTCAATATCATCAGCAAATGTTGCTATTGTGTTACGATCCATTTCGGAGATATCACTAGTGTATAATAGGTACATGACTAGTTCTATCACCCTACCTTGTCTATATTTACTTCTAAATATATTTTTACTTGACCTCTGCTACTTTCCACACTTTGGGAATATATCTTAATCTAAACAATGCATTTATAATATACTTATATTAGCATTACCATGACTTATTTAGAAAGTTGTTCTAAGATTTTCCTAGTAATTTAATTAAACACATGCTTTTCTAGAATTGACGTTTACTTTAGTTTGGTTGAAGAATTTTTGTATTGCGTAGATATAAATAAATTATCAATAGTAAATCGTCCAGCTCTGAACCCTGGTTGTTCTTCAAGTTGTTGATCTTTAAAGTTGTAATATTTTGGAGCAGAATCTGAATATATTTGGTATAACTGCTATTTCCCTATAACTTTCTGAATCAGTTTGTGTGCCTTTTGTTACGATTTTAAATGTTATGGCATATAGAACTGTAAATATTTTATGACTAATTCTTTTTTATTGATTCTCGTAATTTGTAGGTCAAAATATACCTGAGCTTAGCTACCAGTTGTTTACCAGAAATCTCTAGACACTAATTTTGGTGAGTCATCCACGTCTCGAGGTTGAAAAACGAGTCGAGCGCCTTCACCAAAATACGAGACTATTCAAGAAGTCCGCCGAATTCTCTAGATGACACAGTTGTGTATATAAATGAAAGATTTTTATTTGGCAGGCAGTTATAAGAAGCTCGCGAACCGCGATATTTAAATGTAACGAAACGTTAATAAATTATTTGTAATTAGGATTAATAAAGACTTTAATAAATTCGTAATTAGTTATCGTGAGTTTTAATAAATTAGAATGTAGACAATAAACTAGAATAAAGAACTATAAATTAGAACTATATAAACTCAACAGTGGTGCAGAAGTGGGACTGTAGATAAATTTAATTTGAATTTTTGAAAAGAAGTGAAATTGGTGAACAATGGCTACGATTTACGAGCTCACAGTTACGAATCTAAGAAGGCATCTTGAGGATAGAGAATTAGCTTCTACCGGAAAAAAAGCTGAGTTAGTCCAACGACTAAAGAAGGCTTTGGAAGAAGAAGGTTTAGATCCGGAAACTTATATATTTGAAGATGCTGTCATCTCATCGATTAACAAGGTTTCCTGTGATATCGCATCATTGGAGAATAAAGTTTCTAACGAGATCTCATCCTTAGAAAGCAAAGTTTCTAACGAGATTGCTTCTCTGGAAAGCAAGGTTTCTGCTAACATCTCTAAAGTCACCTCTGAGATGTCTGCCCTCGACGATAGAGTGTCTTCATTAAAAAACCAAGTTGCTGCCGATATGATGGCCTTCGAAGAGAAGATATGGAAAGAGTTGGAAAGGAAGATTGAGGGAACAGACACAACAGAGAGAGTAAACAATCCAATTACCATAGAGACACAAGAAGACGAGACGAAATGTAAGTTAGAAACACGGCCGAAATTTGAAGGAAGCGGAGGTTATGTTCATGTCAAGGTTCCAACTTTCGACGGAAAATCATCATGGAACAACTACATGAAACAGTTCGAATCAGCTGCAAGAGCGAATGGATGGTCTGAAAAAGAAAAGGCTGTAAACCTGACTATCGCTCTTCGAGGAGATGCCTTAGATGTGCTCCAGACCATAGCCGTAGAGGAGACAGATGATTTCGAACAACTGAAGAAGAGGTTAAATATGCGATATGGCCACGAACACTTGGAGCATGTATATCAGTCGCAGCTCAAAAATCGAAGACAAAAGAAAGATGAAGCTCTTCAAGAATATGAAGTAGATATCGCCAGATTAGTGCGATATGCTTATCCAACAGCTCCCGAAGACATGATGGAAAAGTTGGCCGTTCAAACGTTTATTGATGGTCTTCGTGATCATGAGATGCAAAGAACACTACGATTAGCTCGTCACAAGACGCTGGTTGATGTCTTATCCGCCGCTCTTGAATACGAGTCAGCCACGCAGGCCTCTGGCGGGTACAGTAAAGTTAGGACTGTAAAAGAGGAAGAAGATGAAGATAAACTTGACCAGCTCGTTAATATGATGAAAAGCATGACATACAAGAAAACGAAGACCATAAGATGCTGGAATTGTGGCGAAATAGGACACGTACGAAGTTCATGTAAGCATCCTAGATACGACACAAATCAAGAAACTCACCATCAGGAAAACTAGAACGGGTCGGCCTTAGGGGGGCAGCTTCGACCCAGAACTTTTCCAAAGACCCTCTCATACTGATAGCTTCTTTGAAATGTCGTGAAGATAGTGTATATGTAGATGGAGAAATAAATGGTAAAAAGCATACGTTGTTGGTGGATACGGGAGCGACCAGAAGCATTATTCGCCCGACAGTTATAAACAGCCGTAAGAAACTGTTACCAACGAGGTTGCGACTGCGCACCGCTACAGGTGAAAATGCTAACATTCATGGAGAAATCCAGGTACAATTAGGAATTGGAGCAGAAAAGTTCGTCCATACTGTTATAGTTGCTGACATCGAAGAGGATGTTATATTAGGAATGGACGTAATGAATACGCATGGATTCCAATTGGATTTTAAGAATAAGGTAATCAAAGTTGGTAACGAGGAGGTATTCCTCCATCCACATGATGACAACACTATGCAAGCAGCCGTTAAAGAAGATACAGTCGTGCCTGCGAGAAGTGAAACGATAATAGTAGCGCGGCTACAGGGAATTGTGGACGAAGGAACACCTGTTATGATGGAGCCCTGGAATCACGACGACGAAGTTGGCCGTGGAATCATAATTGGAAAAGAATTAGTGACTTCGGCTAAAGAAATTCCTGTAAGACTTATTAATGTCAATGACTACCCAGTGACCATCAAGAAAGAGACAAAAGTAGGAACTTGTGTACCTGTTACATCCATAATCCGTCAGACGACAACGTCTGATAATTCCAACGACAAATTTGATCAAATGGTTGCAGTTGCTGGACAGTCTCTGAATCAGATTGAGAAAAGGAAATTAAGGGAATTTCTTCGGCAGTATCGTGATATTTTCGTACCGAAAGGAGGAAAGACGGGAAGAACTACCGTTGTTAAGCATAGAATTGATACTGGTAATGCTAAGCCAATTCGCCAAACAGCTCGACGATTACCACAGGCGAAAAGAGAGGAAGCTGAAACGATTGTTCAGGAAATGAAGAAAGACGGGGTAATAGAACCTTCTACGAGCCCATGGGTCTCTCCGGTGGTCCTGGTTAAGAAGAAAGACGGAACAACGAGGTTCTGTGTGGATTACCGTTTGCTGAACAACGTTACCAAGAAAGATAGTTATCCTTTGCCTCGGATCGATGACACATTAGACACATTGGCTGGAAGTAAATTATTTTCTACTTTGGATTTGAAGTCTGGATACTGGCAGGTAGAAATGGACCCGGTAGATAAAGAAAAGACAGCCTTCACCACAGGATCTGGATTATGGCAATTCAACGTTATGCCATTTGGACTTTGTAACGCTCCTGCGACATTTGAGAGGCTTATGGAAAATGTGTTTAGAGGGTTATCTTGGAAAACATGCCTAGTTTATCTAGACGACATAATTGTCTTGGGGGAGACATTTGAAGACCATCTGAAGAATTTAGAAAACGTTTTTAATCGACTTAAAGCTGCCCAATTGATGTTAAACCCCAAGAAGTGCCAGCTATTTCAAGGTAAAGTCAATTATCTGGGTCATATAGTCAGTAAAGAAGGAGTGGCCGTAGATAAGGGAAAAATCGATTCTATTAAGGAATGGCCAAAACCAACTGACAAACACCAAGTGAGAAGTTTTCTGGGACTGTGTACTTACTACCGGAGGTTTATTAAGAAGTTTGCAGATATCGCTAAACCATTAACGCGACTTACAGAGGAAGCAAGAGAATACCGCTGGGATGTAGACTGCCAGAATGCCTTTGAAACCTTAAAAAAGCATTTAATCACAGCACCAATTTTAGGGTATCCACTGCCAGAAGGAGAGTTCATCTTAGATACAGATGCAAGTAATGTGGGAATTGGAGGAGTGCTGTCTCAGATTCAAGGAGGACAGGAAAGAGTCCTTGGATATTTTAGTAAAGTTCTCTCAAAACCTGAGCGAAATTATTGCGTCACGAGAAGAGAACTTCTGGCAGTAGTGAAATCAGTAGAGCACTTCTATCAATACCTCTATGGAAGGAAGTTTTTAATCCGAACCGACCATGCCGCCCTTAAATGGTTGATGCAGTTTAAGAATCCAGAGGGTCAGATAGCCAGGTGGATCGAACGACTCCAAGAATATGATTTTAAGATTGAGCACCGGGCCGGAGTTAGCCACCGAAACGCTGATTCTCTTTCCAGAAGGCCATGCCCAGCAGAGTGTTCTCACTGCAACAAAACGGAATCCAAGGAAGCAGCAGTGCTAAGAACGACGGTGGTCCACGACGACTGGACGCCTACCAAGATCAGGGAAGAACAAGAGAGAGATTCAGTTATACAGAAAATCCGAAAATGGAAAGAGGAAAACCGTCGACCACCTTGGCAAGAAATATCGAACCTAGGCTGAGTAGTGAAGACGTATTGGGCCCAGTGGGACTCATTTATCATGGAAGATGGCTTGCTCAAACGAGTCCTGGAAAATGATGACGGTTCAGAGAAGAGAAGACAGTTGGTGATTCCAAAGAGCAGAATAGCCGAAGTACTTCGTCAGTTACACGACAGTCCATCAGGAGGGCATTTTGGTGTGAAGAAGACCCTTCAGCGAATTCGGGAACGGTTTTATTGGATGAACAGTTCCGACGATGTAAAAGACTGGTGTAAGAAATGTACTATTTGTGCTACGAGTAACGGGCCTTATCGAAAAAGGAGAGCTCCTATGAGACAATATAATGTTGGAAGCCCGTTTGAAAGAATAGCTTTGGACATTGCTGGGCCGTTTCCAGAAAGTGATAATGGAGGCAAGTACATGTTGGTAGTAATGGATTACTTCACTAAGTGGGTCGAGATTTACGCACTTCCAGACCAGAAGGCGGCCACCGTTGCAGATAAGTTGATCCAAGAATATATCAGCCGATTTGGAGTGCCTTTGGAGATCCATAGTGACCAAGGCAGGAACTTCGAAAGCGATTTATTCCAAGGAATATGTGATAGACTAGGTATGAAGAAAACAAGAACTACGGCTTATCATCCGCAATCGGATGGTATGGTAGAACGAATGAATAGAACAGTTGGCAAGTATTTGACAAAGATGGTGTCCGATCATCAGCGAGACTGGGACCAATATCTCCCGTTCTTCACAATGGCCTACAGATCTGCTGTTAATGAATCAACAGGCCAGACACCAGCCAAAGTCCTATTCGGACGCGAGATGCGACTACCTTGTGATCTAGAGTTTGGGTGTCGACCTGGAGAAGATGTAGCAGGTGAAGATTATGTGATCGAATTACGAAGAAGAATGGACGATGTACACGAGTTGGTCCGTTCCCATCTCCAGATCGCTAGTGACCGAATGAAGAAACGGTACGATACGCAAGCCGAAAAGGGGTGTTTTAAGAAGAACGATAAAGTCTGGCTTTATAACCCCAAAAAGCGAAAAGGTTGTTCTCCCAAATTGCAGCAGTTTTGGAAAGGTCCATACCTCATTATGGAGAAGATCAATGATGTTATTTACCGAATAAGCAAGATTCCGAGAGGAAAGCCGATGATAGTACACCATAACCGGCTGGCGTCTTTCGAGGGTGACCACGACGTAGATGAAGAAGTGGAAGTAAACCAAGTCCAAGATGTGTCTGACCTCACGTTTGAGGAATTCATGGGTGCCTATGGAGGTACCGGTAAAGCAAGACATGGTGTTACCACTGAAGAAAGGCAAGATCTACTCGCGCTTCCCGATGACTACTCACTGGCCCTTACCATCCCGGCCAGTATCAATGATGCACCAGGGTTGGCATCCGTCTTTCGAAGGAAGTTTGGTCGAGTTGCAGAACTTCAATGCCAAGTGCCAGCTCCTGGTAAAACCTTGAAACTTCAAGATGCATCACGTTACCTTTTCTACCTGGTAACAAAAGACACTGCCCGTGACCAACCTACCTACCGAGATGTATGGGAAGCCTTACTTCAGTTGAGAGAGCACGTACTAGAGTCCGACGTGCAAAAGTTAGCCATGCCAAAGTTGGAGTGCCGCCAATTAGATTGGAGGGTTATACGAAACATGGTGGAGGAAATCTTTAAAGACACCGAAGTCCAGGTGTTAGTCTGTTGCAATCCGCATAGTTACTGCTGCGGAGAGAAAACCGTCCCTTGTCATTTCTATACAACTGGAAGTTGTAAAAGAGGGTCCAGTTGCCGATATCAGCATGTCGTTCCAGTTCCAGTTCCGACAAGGTTCCAGAAGGAACCATCTTTTAAGAGGGGGGCAATGTTACGATTTTAAATGTTATGGCATATAGAACTGTAAATATTTTATGACTAATTCTTTTTTATTGATTCTCGTAATTTGTAGGTCAAAATATACCTGAGCTTAGCTACCAGTTGTTTACCAGAAATCTCTAGACACTAATTTTGGTGAGTCATCCACGTCTCGAGGTTGAAAAACGAGTCGAGCGCCTTCACCAAAATACGAGACTATTCAAGAAGTCCGCCGAATTCTCTAGATGACACAGTTGTGTATATAAATGAAAGATTTTTATTTGGCAGGCAGTTATAAGAAGCTCGCGAACCGCGATATTTAAATGTAACGAAATGTTAATAAATTATTTGTAATTAGGATTAATAAAGACTTTAATAAATTCGTAATTAGTTATCGTGAGTTTTAATAAATTAGAATGTAGACAATAAACTAGAATAAAGAACTATAAATTAGAACTATATAAACTCAACACTTTGTTATGCATTATAGAAATGTAGCACTGTCTCCATTGTTCTATAAGTTTTTCGTCATTTAAACACCTTTCAAACTGTCGACTAATCTACAAAGCATTGTAAACCATATTTTATTAGTCCTAGTTTGGTTTTCTCCTGCACCTTGTGATTTTTTAAACATTTTTCCCTTCTGGCATCTCTCATGTATTCTTTTTTATCCTCTATCCTTTCTTTAGCTTTTATTTGTTCATGTGTTTGTAGAACCTTTTCAGTTTTTTTCCGTTAACAGATCCCCTAAATGCTTTATTCGTGTTTCGTTAGAAACTACACTAAATTTACCACTGTTTTTGTTAGTAGTTCTAACCATCTGTATGGCTCTCAATGCTTTTGAACTCTTTGTGCCTCATAAATAGTTGCCTATGTCTTTGTTTTTCCCAGATCTTATTTTTTATGATTACTTCTTACTTCACCTCTCCCTCCAAATATTTATATTGTATTTTGTTTGTCTGTCTCCCTTTTGCAATACTTTTTGATACAGTTTCTTCTCTTCCATGATCATCTCTTTGATTTTGTGTACCAATACGGTTTGTTATTTCTGTGACTTGTTTTCTTAAAGCTTTTTCTGCTGCTTTTTTTATAACCTCTTTTATATGCATATATGCAGGTGTCATAGATTTCTGAGCTTCGTTCAATTTTTCTGTTAATATCCAGGAATGTAGTAGACGTATACTTTCGATGTCTAAACTATCTAGGTTGAACAATATCTTTTTCTATTTTCATTCTATTTTCTCCGTTTATATTTCTATGTTGACTATGTTTCTATATATATATATATATATATATATATATATATATATATATATATATATTATATATATATATATATATATATATATAATATATATATATAAATATATATATATATATATATATATATTATATATATATATATATATATATATATATATATATATAAGTAGTGATCTGAACAACACTCTGCTCCTCTGTTTATCTCTGCTCCTTGATATCTTGCACTCTGAGTTTAGTATGTTGTCTTATTATTATGTAGTCTATTACCGATTTTAGACCACTCCTATGTTGATACCAGGTAGATTTAAATATGTCTTTATCTGTAAAGCAACCATTTAAAATCTTTAAGTCATACTGTTGGTACATATTTATAACCATTCCGCCATTGTTGTTTACAGTTTCCTCGCCATACATTGCGACCAGGAATTGATAGAAGCAATCAAACAAAGACAAAGACTCAGCAGAATTGGAAGAAAATAATCATCGCGGTTTAACGAATATCACAGAATAGGCCGGGAAATGGAAAGTCGAACAACCGTTCGAAATAGCGTAAAACAGAGAGGGTCTTGCCATGTTAATCGCCAATGTCAAAAGAACTTGATACAGCACGTTAAGAAGAAATACTATAATAATGATAGATTGAGAAAACTGTAATAAACGACTCATCATTTATATCACATTCAAGGCTTGTATCGAAGAAAGAGGCATCTGAAATTAGTTGTTCGTCTCATTGAATAAAATTTATTTGGCTCTTTTTGGTTAAGGGATTTTATAATTAGTACAAAACCTGTGACGAATATTTACTTAATACATCCCAAGATAAAAATTCCACGCTTTAATTGTTTAAAGTAAAAATCAGTGAATAATAATATGAACTTAAACGCATAGATAAGGATTTACATAAAATATTTATCTTACTTTGACGAAAACAAACTAATTATTGTATATTTGTAATAAATATTTTCATAATTATGCATCTCTTTAAGTAGAAATATGCATTAAACATGTATTTTTATAAGAATTATGATCAAAACATTTTATTTTAATATTGTTATACACGGTATATAATATTAAAAAAATAATATGATAAAGTTGACATTACTAGTAGCAAATTACTATAAATAGAAGGTAGTTATTGACTGATTTAAAATGCTTCCGTAAGTTTGTAGATGATGTTAATTAATATACCGACTTCAACACAAGAACACGGTAACAATAAATAGTACATGTGAACATAAAAATGTAATGTTCACATGTACTGTTATGTTCAAATGTTAAAAAAATAAAAATTACTGGTCATGGTTTAGAATCGTTTCGTCTGCAACTGCAGCAGACATGAGGAAGTCATTTAACTATTGAGAAAGTTCAAAGAATAAGAAATATAATAGAGAGAAGAAAAAGTTTGCTTCGCTGTCTTGCTCGACGTGGTGCAAGCTTTTAATAAAGTGTGCCACGAAGGACTTGAAATATAAATTAAGCAAGAGTTTGCCAAAAAATACACATAATTATTAAAATTATACATTTCAGATAAGTTTTTAGGGTTAAGCAAGAAGAAAGCTACTCACAGTTAAAATAAATCAATCCATGTGTACCACAATGAAGTGTGATAAGAACAGCCCTATATCTTTTATATACTAGTAATATTCCCGAATTAGATCGTAATACAATAGCTACCTTTGCTGATGATACTGTCGTGTTGACTGTAGGTGAAGATCATGAAGAAGTAATAAAAAGCTACAAACTCTGTTAACAGACTTAACAACTAGACCAAATGCTGAAGAATGAAAATAGCCAAACGAAGTTAGTGCACATTAATTTTACAAACAAAAAAAAACAGCACAGTCCTAGTATTGTAAATAATACTAAGATACCTTATATTGATATCGCAAAGTATTTGGGTATTACATTAGACGCTAGGCTACGCTGAACGCCTATGATAAAAAGAAAAGAGTCTAACACTAAGTATAAAAGATTAATTACTATTTAACTGGGAATAAGCCACAATTAAATATTAAAATACGTTTATTGACGTTTCAATTTCCACTTCGGCAATTGTCTCAAAATACAAACAGTAAATTAAACAAATTTTGTTTTTTGTTACATAGTGAAAAATTCTTCTAATAATTTAATTTTATCTGACTCATTTATATTGACAATTCAGACATACATTATGCATTTTAAAGTAGACGACTTTAAAATGATATTGCCAATATTGTTGAGTTGCGCTCCTGGGACGACTTTACTTATAAGATAGTTCATTCGATTACATGAAATCAACTTTACCTTGAGAATATCCGTCAGAAAAAATCATAGCATGTAATTCACCTTTAAAAAGACAAACACATGACATGATGACAGTAAAATTCTCCTGTTAGTGATTCCATAGTAAATTATGAGGGAAAAACCAGGAAAAAAACCTCATAATACTATCCCGACATTGTAAGTATTTGTTCGTGAATTTCGTTTACCTTCAACAAACATCAAAATTCTGATTCTATATGTTACGTTGTTTAAAAAACATAAATGATGTATCCTCTATATATTACTGACTTACTAATACTGGTATTTTCTTATTAACAACTTCCTCTTTCAATATTGGTAACCAGATCCTACTACATTCTGCCAAGGAATTTGCGACACAATTGGCCTCATTTAGCATAATTAGAGCCGCTTCTTTGATTTTTCTTTTTTTACCATCCGTTTCTTTTAGGACTACATTTGAATTATTCCATTGAACCCTATGTTCATTATCCCATGCGTGTTTACATATTTGAGATCTATCAAATTCTCTATTTTTAATATAAGATTGATGTTCACTTATTCTAACATTTAATGGCCTTGATGATTCACCTAAATAAAACTGATCGCATTCACAAGGTATTTTATAAATGCAATTCTTTGTCCTTTCTAGTTCATTGTTAGGTTTGGTTTTAGACAAAGTAGATCTCAACGTGTTTGTTGTTTTGAATGTTGTTGAAATGTTGAATTTATTTCCTATCCTTTTAAGTTTTTCTGATAATCCTTTTATGTACGGTATTGTTATTTTCCTCATATTATTCCTTGTGTATGCTGTAGGATCTCGTTCTAAGTTGTTCTGTTCTATTTGATCGATTGCTGAAAATTCCTTATTTATAAACGATAAAGGATAATCATTTTTTAATCAAACAGATGTTAAATGTTTCTCCTCGAAGAACGAATTTTCGGTAAGAATACAGAGTAATATGTAAACTTGAATTGGAAAAATCTACTAAAATTGAACAAAACAAAGACAACTAGAACAAGAAACAAAGAGGAACTAAAGGCTATAAGAACTTTAAAAAATGACGACTCCATAATCATCCTATTAGCAGACAAGGGGAATGCAACTGTGATAGTGGATAAAATTCAATACGAAAATAAAATTAAAGATCTATTAATAAACGGACCTTATACAATATTAAACAAAAGATCCAACAAAGCCTTTGGAAAACAAAATATATAGAACTTTATTCAAGTTTAAAGATGTTTTAACAAGTTATCAGAGAGAATTAATTACACCTCATTACAGTAAGACTCCTCATTTTTATGGAGTACCGAAAATTCATAAAACGAATATATCACTTAGACCCATTTGTAGTATCATGAATTCTCCTTGTAGTGAACTATCAAAATTTTTATTAAATATTTTAAAACCATTTACAAATAAACATTTTTTAAATAAATTATTAAATATTGAATTTAATTCAAATAATACTTTGGTAAGTTTTGATATAAATAGTTTATTTACGAATGTGCCATTAAATAAGACTTTAAGTATAGTCAAGACAAAATTAGAGAGTGATGATTCATTGGCAACTAGAACAAGACTAAACATATCGGCTATAATGGAGTTATTAACATTATGTACTGATAATACATATTTTCAACTAAATAATGAATTCTATAAACAAAATTTTGGTCTAGCAATGGGCTCTAGTTTATCTCCATTCTTAGCCGATATATTTATGGAAGATTTTGAAACAAATATCATTTCTAAACAAAATTTTAAACCCACAGTATGGTGGAGGTATGTAGATGATGTATTTTCAATATGGCCTCATGGATCAGAGTTGTTGGACACACTCCTAAATGATATAAACGATAAAGAAGAGATAATAACATTTACCATGGAAAAGGAATATAATAACACGCTACCTTTCCTGGATGTTTTAATCTCTAAGAACGATACTGCATATGAGACTCAGGTGTATAGAAAACCAACACACACCAATAGATATTTAAATTTCAAATCAAATCACAATATTAATGTAAAAAAGGGAATAATTAAATCCTTATACGATAGAGCCAAAATTACTTGTTCTGACGAAAATTCGTTATTGGAGGAGAAACATTTGTTAACATTTGATAGAAACATCCTTTATCGTTTATAAATAAGGAATTTTCAACAATCGATCGAATAGAACAGAACAACTTAGAACGAGATCCTACAGCATACACAAGGAATAATATGAGGAAAATAACAATACCGTACATAAAAGGATTATCAGAAAAACTTAAAAGGATAGGAAATAAATTCAACATTTCAACAACATTCAAAACAACAAACACGTTGAGATCTACTTTGTTCAAAACCAAACCTAACAATGAACTAGAAAGGACAAAGAATTGCATTTATAAAATACCTTGTGAATGCGATCAGTTTTATTTAGGTGAATCATCAAGGCCATTAAATGTTAGAATAAGTGAACATCAATCTTATATTAAAAATAGAGAATTTGATAGATCTCAAATATGTAAACACGCATGGGATAATGAACATAGGGTTCAATGGAATAATTCAAATGTAGTTCTAAAAGAAACGGATGGTAAAAAAAGAAAAATCAAAGAAGCGGCTCTAATTATGCTAAATAAGGCCAATTGTGTCGCAAATTCCTCGGCAGAATGTAGTAGGATCTGGTTACCAATATTGAAAGAGGAAGTTATTAATAAGAAAATACCAGTATTAGTAAGTGAGTAACATATAGAGGATACATCATTTATGTTTTTTAAATAACGTAACATATAGAATCAGAATTTTGATGTTTGTTGAAGGTAAACTAAATTCACAAACAAATACTTACAATGTCGGGATAGTATTATGAGGTTTTTTTCCTGGTTTTTCCCTCATAATTTACTATGGAATCACTAACAGGAGAATTTTACTGTCATCATGTCATGTGTTTGTCTTTTTAAAGACGAATTATATGCTATGATTTTTTCTGACGGATATTCTCAAGTTAAAGTTGATTTCATGTAATCGAATGAACTATCTTATAAGTAAAGTCGTCCCAGGAGCGCAACTCAACAATATTGGCAATATCATTTTAAAGTCATCTACTTTAAAATGCATAATGTATGTCTGAATTGTCAATATAAAAGAGTCAGATAAAATTAAATTATTAGAAGAATTTTTCACTATGTAACAAAAAACTAAAATTTGTTTAATTTACTGTTTGTATTTTGAGAACGATTTCCGAAGTGGAAATCGAAACGTCAATACACGTATTTTTATCTTTAATTGTGGCTTATTCCCAGTTAAATATTAATTAATTTACAATGCCACAAGAAAATAGCTTCAGAACAATATTAAGTATACAGAGGTTGTCGCTCCATCGTTTTCGTAATGTTCCCACTGATGGTCTTTCTATTGGGAAACCGTCTCTCGCCGTTTTTACTACTCTATTTGTGGTCATTCCGCCAACATCATCTTTCCATTCTACTCTACTCTACCTTATGTCCTTGTAGCTCTGTCTCATAGTGTTTTACTATAAATTTTTCTTTCTAAGAGCCACGTCTTGTTTCTGCCATACGTATGTCGTTATTTTTCTGATGACTGTTAAATTCTGCTGTTACTTCTGTTTTGAACTTTCCGTAGCTAGATACAGTGATGCCTAGATATTTCAACTCCATTATTTGTTATATTATCTGACGTTCTGGTTCCAATTTACATCTTAGTAAATTATCGTCCACTTTAGCAAATAGAAATCAAAAGTAATCTAACCATATTTTCTTCTGAATATGTTTTGTTTTTATTAGTTCGTTCATCTATTTTCTTTATCCTCTGATCATTCTTCATATTTCTTTTTGATTTCCGTAGAAGTGGTGTTCCATCTGTTTTCGGAAGCTCTGTCAGTGTTTCCTTTTCATTTCTCTACTAAAGTATTCATTCCATTTCTGATTCGTTTATAGTGGTTGTATTTCTGTTGTGCTTGTTGTGGTACGTATTGTAAAAAATCTTTCTTTTTTTCTTTACGTTTTGTCTTTACTTTTTCTCTGAACCATGGGGTTTTCTTTTTTTTTAATATGTTAGTGTTCGTTACTTTTCTCTCTCCAAATGATTTTGTTGCTATATTAATTATGTTATTTTTAAGTTTGTCACAGCTTTCCTCGATGTTATCGTTATCTAATATTTGATTCCCATCAATCTTCTCTGATATTCTTTTTTTTGTATAGGTATTCCTTGGATTCTGTATTTAGTCCTTCGACTCTGATTTTTGTTTATGTTGGCGCCGCTCTCTTGGGTGTGAAGTATTTCATCATTATTCTTATTTTACATAATACTAGGCTATGGTCGCTACCTACATCTGCTAAGTTGAGGCATCTTACGTCAATTATTTTTTACGGATGTGTATCTCTGGTAATTATAAAATAATCTATAATAATAGATCTTTGTCCACGGGTGTTATTAAACGTATATTTGTGTTGGTCTTTGTAGTCAAAAAATGTGTTGTTTATTCTAAGTTCGTTATTCGTGCAGAAGTTTATTAGCAGTTCTACATTTTCGTTTTTAACATTTTTCTTATGTTTCTAGGAAGAAAAAACAGGTATATATCAGACTTATGTACGATCGATATTAACCTATGCTATCGAAAAGCAGAAACAACAATTACAAAGAAACTCTTAAGAACAACAGAGATGAAAACTTTAAGGGCGATAGCACATAAAACTTTAAGAGACAGAATCCCTAATACACAAATTGGGGACATGTGTAAAGTACAGTCCGTAAAATTTCGATGAATTTCCGATAATATCCGATAACGTCCGATTCCGTAAAATCCGCAAAAATATATCCAGGAGCAGATATTCCATCAGACCATAATCTTTTACTAGGACGTTTCAAACTCCACATGAAAAAAGTCCATAAAAGAACAGCACAAAAACATCCGGACATCCAGAAGTTGAAAGATAAAACCACAAGAGACGAAGTCAAAGAGGAAATAAACAGCATAGTATTCTCAGATATTAATCAAGAAAACATAAGTGTTGATGATATGTGGAATAAAATCAAAAATATTTGCAATTCAGTAATAGATAATAAACTTAAACCAGAAAACAATATAAAGAAACAGCCGTAGATGAGAACAAAAATATTAGAGCTAATCGAAGAGTAAAGGTAACACAGAAATGTTAAGAATGAGGAAGAAATGTCAAGAATGAGGAAAGGTACAAAGAAATTAACAAAATCATTGAGAAGCATATTAAAGAAGCAAAAGAATTATGACTACAAGATCAATACATAGAAATAGAATCCCTAGAATAGAAGCATGACATTTCTAACCTTCATCAAAATATTTAAAACTTAACAGGAGGAAACGGATCTCGAACTCATAACTTAATACTAGACGAGCACAACAATCTGCTCTACGAAAATAACAGAATACTAAAGACATGGAGGCAATACATGGAAGAATGATTCAAGGAAGAGCAAGAGATTGAAGTCAGTCTTATATGCAATAAAAAAGTAACATATGCAATAAAAAGACTAAACACCAACACCGCACCTGGGCCTGATAACATACAAGATGAAATATTGAACCTATTTGAAAACAACCAACTCAAACTCCTAACGAGTCTACTAAACAAAATCTATGAAGCTGCAGAATTTCTTAGAGATTGATTAGTTTTCACCTTCATCCCTCTCCCCAAAAAGGCAAATGGCACCAGATGCTCCGATTACAGAATTATAAGCTTAATGATCCATGCACTCAAAATTCTTCTTTCTGTCATTCACTTTTGCTTATATAGAAAACTTTAAGAAGCAGTGTTCAGTTTGGGTTTAGAAGCGGACTTGGAACGCGAGAGGTCCTATTTTTTATACAATTATTGATACAAAGAGCTCGAGACGTAAATTGAGATTTACGCCTTATTAAAGATTTATACTTACAGCAAAGAGCAACTGTACGGGTAGACAACGAAACCTCACAAGAATTCAAGATAAATTGGGGAGTACGTCAGGGTTGCATTTTGTGACCGACGTTGTTCAATACTTACTCGGAAATGCTGTTCAGGAAAGTTATTGATTGTTTAAGAGAAGGTATATGCATTCTCAATGGTGAAATCATAAACAATTTAAGATATGTGGACGATACGGTTTTGATTGATGATAATGTGGAGGATCTGCAAGCATCAATAGACCGTGTAGTGGAAGCCTGTGACAGATACGGCATAAAATTAAACTGTAAGAAGGACAAAATTCTTGTAGTAAGTAAAATCTACGTAAATACCGAACCAATTCACAGCTAATATTGAACCCTTGAAAATAGTCGACATAATTACATATCTTGGATGCAGCCTAAATAAGAAATGAGAATACTCACAGGAAATATGATGTACAGAAAAGGCTGTCTTCTATCGCTTCAGGAATATTTTGTGTAATATGCACCTGAACATTGATATAAGAACATAAGCCTTCAGATGCTATGTATTTTCTACCCTTTGATATGTGGTCGAAGTCTGGACCTTGGCAGAGGCAACATCCAAACGATTAGAAGCCTTCGAAATGTGGTTGTACCACCGCATGCTCAGAATTTCCTATATGCAGCATGTTAAAAACAACACCGTGATCCAACGTATAAATAAAGATCTGGAAATTTTGCGTATCGTGAAAATCAGAAAGATGACATACTTAGGGCATATGATGCGCAATGAACATGAATATTAACTGATTCAATTAATTTTACAAGTCAAGATAGAAGGCAAAAGATCTCAAGGGCGCAGAAGGACATTGTAGTTGAAAAATATCAGGTAGTGGACAAGAATGACTACCATACATGCATTTAGAGCAGCTGTCAACAAAGTTGTATGGACCAACGTAATTGCCAACATCCACAGAAGATAGGTTCCAAAAGAAGAAGAAGTAAAGTACATGATATTGTCAAATCGGGACGGCAAACAAAATGGAACCAACACATGAACAGAATGGAAAGAGAGAGACTTGTCCGAATAGTAAGAGATAGCCTAATAGTAAGAGATAACAAACCTTAAAGCCTAACATACGAAGAAGAAAAAGAAAAAGTTATGTTTTTACTTATGTATGTATTTACTAGTTATGCTAATTTCGGGTATTAGTTGATTGCCCATTCGAGCGTTAAAATCCCCCAATCTTATCGTCTTCATTCTGACTTGATCTACTACTTGTTATAATTCGTCATAAAACGTTTCCTTCGTCGTTTAAGGCTTGTTATTTTTTTGGTCGCATACTTTTATGCTGCCCAGATCTTCCTTCTCCATTTTTATCTTTGCTGTTACAATAATTTTTAACATTGACACTCTTTGATGCGACTTTTGTACCTTTGGTGTATTAGTAAGGCTACAGCTTCTTTAGCCCTGTTTTGTTTTGCTGGAGACTGCTGACTTCACTGTAGATTAGTATGTATTCACCTAATTTTATTTGTCATTTTCCTTTCTTTTTTGTTTCCTCTAGAGCGTAAAATGTCTATTTGTTTTTCTTTTCGCACTTGGCTTATTTCTTGGTCTTTGGAGTTGAGCGATCTGATATTCCATTCTTAAACCTGTAGGGACACATAACATCCAGCTGTGGGTTTCTGATATAGTAATAATTGTGATTAATTTGTTATATTAGCTTATTTTTGTATTGGTTATATTTTTATTTTTATACTGTTTTTTAGAAGTGTACCAAATGATATTTTATCTCATTAAGTATTCTCATATTTGCGGTTAGTATATAATAACAAAAAATTGTATCTAAACTGTATAACGCAATTTTTTCGGTGGTTGCGTGAGGTTTGTAAAATGTAATAAATAAAAAAAATTAATAGGTGTTTGTTACAGTTTATTATAGCTTAAACGTTGTTAATTTCTATTTATTTTTCTTAAAATTGTTTAAGTTTAAAGATCTCAAATTGAGTTCTATCTATTTTCAATGAACTTATTTACAAACTACATTTAACTGATACATTTTGTTTTATATACGTGAATAAAAAAGAAGATACTGCATGTTTATTATGTAAATGTTTGGTATTGTTTTTATATTCAATTAATCATTATGTTTAAACGTGTTAAATATGATATTTGTTATTAAATAATAATAAGAAAGGTTAATTGATAAACAATATTTTCCAACAATGAACTATGGTATAATAAGTTGTCTATTACTATTTCATAATTAATAAATAGAGGTAAATCAAACAAAATTATTAAGTTTTAAATTAAATATACAAAACAAATATAAAAACTATTCTTCTTATTACTATAGGAACATTAAAAGATCTCTTCAGATTCTTCTTTTTTTGGGCATCATAACTCTGGCTATGCCCTTCCATTCATATCTTTCTTCTGCCCTTCTTATCCATTGTCTTACATTCATAGTTTTTAGGTCATCTTCGACGTCATCCAACCATGTCATTTGGGATTTCCCTTTTTGGTCTTCATATCGGCTTTCACTATTATATTTTCTTTGTTGATTTTGTATCTTCTTGTCTTTGGATATGTCCTATCCATATCCGAACATAAAGTTTCTGATTATTAACAAATCTTACAATATCTTGACCTTCATTAAATTCATTAATTTTATCGTTTCTCTTGATCCTCCATATGCCGTCTTACTCTTACACCGGGCCAGTAGAGGGCAAATGAGAGTTCTAGCCGCACCGTTCGTATACCCCCCACCACCGACCCCCCCACCATTATTATACCTCCCTCCAATGGTAAGGTAAGGGGTGAGAGTTCTAGCCGCACCGTCCGTATACCCCCCACTATTGACCCCCACCATTTTGTATACCCCCCACCACACCTCATACCCCCCACCACAGACGAGGTCAACGACCGGTCAAAGTCAAGGGGGTAACGACCGGTAAAGGGGTCAAAGACCGGTCCAGGGGGTCAATGAACGGTCAAGGGGTCAATAGCCGGTCAAGGGGTCAACGACCGGTCAAGGTCAAAGGGTAAACGACCGGTAAAGGGGTCAAAGACCGGTTAGGGGGTTAATGAACGGTCAGGGGTCAATAGCCGGTCAAGGGGTCAACGACCAGTAAAGGGGTGAAACGTTGTTTTCATAAGGTAAAAAACAAAAAGTAAATATTCCATATTTATTTTATGTAATACATTTATGACATTGGTATTTGTATGGTAGGTAAGTGTTAAATAGCGAGATTGAATAGTGCTCCAAACAAGGTAGCTTCATTTGGACGACTTCATTACGTCGAATATGTGGTGGAAGTTCATTCCATTTATCCAATAGATCAGACCCATCAACATGATTCAGAAGGTACCACGCCGGAAATCGTTCTAACTCTTGTTTGTTAAATAAACAAAAATTTTTACGGCGAAGATAATGATCCGTTATTACTTGTTCTAATAAAGGATCGTGTTGAATAAGATTTAGAATACAAATATAGCAGTCGCTGACGGAAGGTGGGTACATCACTCCATCAAAGGTGGAAGGCCAATGATTAAAACAGCGAGTAATTTTCGTTAGAATATGCGGATCATTTTTCACTTCATCTGGCAGTTTATGTTCAATATCTCGTAACTCTGACGCTTTCATATACCGGAGATATTGTAATGGAAAATCTCGTAATTCTTCGAAAGAAAATGCGCTCAATGGAACAGCAGGAAAGTGTTTACTGTAAGAAGTCATGTTGAATACTGTTTGATTACATGTAAAATATTACCGCAAGAATAACTGGTTATACCCCCCACTCACAGATACCTCCCTCTTACTGATAACCCACTGAGACCACCCACTTACTAGACATAAATGATATAAGGTAAAGTGACCTGTGTATCGAGTTAGTAAACATGTCTCAATACGACTTTAGTGATAACACACCCGTTCAAAAATATCGGTAGAGAATAAAAAAGATGTAATAATAGGAGAAAAAAGTTTTCAGTTAAACAGATCGAAAAGCAAATTTGTGTCTATTGGGTTAAAGTACGGAGCGGAGTGTACACCAGTGATATCACTATATGGAAATCAAGGACAACGAGTAGTATTCACGGAAGAAGATTGGAAAGAATTTTTATACTACCAAGGAGTAATTACTAATTATCTGTACACGGTAGAAAGCAGTGAGTCTATAAGAAGAAAAAGCTATAGTATAGAATTTGAAAAGGTACTGGAAGCGAAAGTAATAAAGATATCACAAAGTAACTCCTACATTTATTTAGGGTATGAAACCATCTGTAAATTATGGGAGGTGTTACCGCTTATACAACATCATATTACCCATTTGAAACAAGGAAATTTCTCGGAATATTTAAAGAGTATATATCCACGATTACAAAACAACAAAGGTGATTTTTATGAAAACGTGTTAAGAAGTGTCAACGCAAACACTCAAGTTTGCTTTGAAGATATAAGTAATATTTTGGAATTGGTGTACGTGTATCCAGAAGCATTAAAAGATGTCTGCACAAACGGGAAAAAGAGTAACTTTTAATGATCATCTTAACAAAACACATGTTCTACGAGTTTGGAACCACGCATATCGTCAAGCACGACAAAGGTACTGGGAAATATTTGTAATATATTCAATAAGGTTTAAAAAACGAATCGAAGAAACTTCGAAAATATTATCTCCGATTTTAAATATAAATCATAGAATGTTTGTATACAATAGTAGGTTTAAATAAATATTAAATCACAAAAGTTTTTTATTTTAAAAATTTATTAAATAAAAAATGTTTAACATATTTTATAATTACATTTAAAAGTAAAAAAGTAACACAAATAACTAAATACCAGGATAAACAAATATTTGATAGATATTCCCCACCAACTTGAGTAGCACCAGAAGAGATGTAGAGCTGACGCCATTCTGTTTCATCATTAAGGTAATTGGGAAAAGGTAATCGTAGTTTGTATACTGTACTGTTATATGGTATATAAGCGAATCTAAGATCTACTCCATTTAGCTTATAAAGACTCATGTTAGTCCACTGCGATGGCCAACTATCATTTTTTATTCCATTTCTATCAAAACATATATGAATATCGTTTACAGCATAAGGTTGGTAAATATAAAGTACTCCCTGCAAAACAGCATGTAAAATAAGTAGACCTGCTCCAGGCATTATTTTATCGCGAACTAAATTCTGTTAGATAAATTTTCTATATTTATACAACATTATTTTTACTAATCCACGAGTTGTGACTTTTATCCAATCCCAACCATTTAACATAAACTTGGTTAGCTTTGCGTTTTAATATCCGTTCCACAAGATAGACGTCTGAAAATTTAACTTTTTGAAGTTCTTCGGTGTAAAATGCCCCATTAATTTCCTCTTGTTTAGAATCCTCGAGTAAGTAAGTAGTTGGATTGGTTAACTGAACTTTTTTAATCTTAAATATTTCAGTACTCCAAGATGGTGTATATCCTTTAGCAAATGCGTGGCGATATTTACTTATACGAACATAATCCCCTCTTTGAAATTTTGGTTTACGTTTATCAACGGTTTTTAACCAGTTGTAAGCAATTATCTGCTTTGCATTTCGATTAGTTACTTTACTTGGAATGACACCCGTAGTTGAATGTTTGGTGTTATTGTACTGTTCAACGATAGATGGTAGTATGTTAACCCATTTATAAGAACCTTGCAAACTAAATTGTTTCCACAACTTTGACTTAAGAGTTCGTATCACACGTTCAGCAATACTTGCTTTTAAATTAGAATATGTGCTGTAATGATTTATACCATAAGATGACATTAGGTTTTTAAAGTGGGAATTATAAAATTCAGTCCCATTATCTGTTTGTAAATGTTTAGGAATTTTAGGCATTTGAGATAAAATTTTCTTCATACAATTGGTAACTTCAGACCCCGTTTTTCTTTTAATCGGTGACGCCCAAACATATTTACTAAATGCATTTATGACAATAAGAATATAGTTATATCCGCTGTTGTATTTAACAAAAGGAGTCATAACAGCTAAATCTGCTTGACACAAATCATGCAAACCTTTAATAATAACATGCCTCCGTTTAAAGTTTTTTTTTGCGGGTTTATGAAGTTCATTAACGACTTGTTCTTTGGGGTTAGACATTTTTTTCTAGTGGACACTGAAGAGTAATATGGACAAAAACGTTAGGATTCGTATCAAGTTTAAACGAAAGTTTATCACCTTTCTTTACATGTAAACCAGGTAATTCATGATATTTATACTCTATCGAATTTATTAAAACTAATCCATTAAAACTGTAATGTTGTACTGTTTCAATTTTAGCGTTTACAGAAAATACATACGACGTCCCTCCATGATCCAACACATAAAAGTCCTTGTTTAAACTTGTTTTTTCTTCTCCTTTTAAAGCTATTATACATTTGGTGTGGTAAGAAGATGGATCACAAATAAAATATAGTGGATTTGTAGAATTACCGTGAGATTTTAAATCAGTTAGAAAATGGTTGCCAAATTTATTAATGGGCATTATTATTGAATTATACCACCTTCTCGAAGTTCCTCGATAATGGAAATGATTTCGTTACCGTGACCGTTATTTCCCGCAGATTGTGATGCTAGAAGTAGTCGAAGTCTATCTATTATCTCATTAAAATTGTCAAAGTATTTATACTCAGTTGGTTTCGTAGTGTATTGTTTTGTTAGTAAAGCCCCACCTTTTTTACCAGTAAATTGTTTGGCTCGATTTCTAGTTGTCGCACCAAGACTTGAAGGTAAAGAAGTTAATCTTTGTCTGTGAGGTTGGGGTCTAGTTTCCAATACTGGCTTAATAATAAAATAATATTTATCTTTTATTTTAGATTCCATTTTTCTAATTGGTAATTCAGGATTATTGTTTCTATGAAGAGCATTGGTTCGTCGTAAAATATCCACGTATTCGTTAACATCCCCCTGTTTAAAACTAACGGGATTAGCCTTAAACATTAATTCATAGAGACCAGGTGTCCCTATATACTTAACCCCTTTTATAATCATATCTGATCCGACAAAGTCGATATTTGAATCACCGATTGAAAATTTTTCGTTGGCCAAATCATGATACACTCCTAATATATGATCAAATTCACCTTTTGTATCCTCTATATTAGCTTTAACGTACACACGAGGTAAAGGTTCAGTAAATTGCTCATAATATGCACCCATTACGTCAGGATTATTAACCATATTGTTAAACTCTAATACAGTTTCTTCAAAATATCGATTTATATCTTCACTACTATTACCCCTTACAGGTTGTGATGTAAAGGTATCTTCTGCACTATTTTCTCCAAGTCGTGATTCAAATGTTTCTTCGATCCCGCTAGGTGGGATAAAAGAAAGTTCTCCAAAGTTGGCAAGTGTTTTAGATGAAGGAGAACGTTTATTTGGTGATGAAGCCGCAAGTTGATATAAACTAAGATTTGGTATGCTTAATCGACGAGAATTAGACTTGGGAGATCCTAATTTAGGTGATTTAGGTAGTTTAAGTGGGACAGATTCTTGTGTTATATTACTTGTAGGTTCTTGTTTTACATTACTTGTAGGTTCTAATTTTAACAACAACTCCTTGAGAGGTTTTGTTATGGGTTGATAATTTTTTTCTAACTGACTCTGAGACTTGATAATATCACTTTTTAAACTACGATATTTTCGTTTTAATGCTTGGCGGGTTTTTAACAGTTGTTTAGCGATTCGAGTATCCATTTTTACTAACACTAAAAAGGTGTACTTCTTCTTTTATATATGTACAAATGTATCAAACCCTTTGCGATATTTTCCTGAAGATAACAAACAATCCTTATCAATCACTACAAATCCATATTTATCTTTCCAACAAAAAGAACAAAAATCTTTAAATTGTTGAAAACTCATATCAATATTGACATGGTCGTCATATATGTGTTTTAAATTCGTCATATCTTGTTGAAAAATCACTAAAAGATTGGCATTATCCCGCACTAACTGTTTTGGTATAGCGCTATAAGTTTGACACAAGTAAAAACAGTCGGTAAATTTATGTCTACCAAAACAAAAATAACTTTGAATAAGTTTTTGATCACACGAAGCAACATCATCAAAGATTATTATTGAATGATTTTTAATATCTTCTGGAGTAGGTATGTTTGCAGAATCACCATATTCTTCATACCCAATCTCAGACATCGGTTTAATTAAGTTACGTAGGTATATATATTTTGGTTGGTGAAGTGATTTAGAATAAACATATATGTTTTGAAATCTTAAACCATTAGGATGCTCAATCAACGATAATAATGTATTAGTCTTACCACATCCACTTGGTCCAATAATAAGACACCGTTTTGAATCACCACCAAATAAATTACCGTGTTTTTTTATTTTATTATCTTGTGCAACTATATCATGGTTTGTAATAGGTAGCGACAGTTGTTGTTTTTCAATCTTCATTGTATCTGGGAATGATGTGAGTATATATAGGGTATCAGATTATATATAAAAGAAAGTATAATGAGGCGAAAAAGGATTAGTAGACATCGAACAGTTGAAAGAAGAGGTTGCGGATTATTAAATTCCGTCATCAATACACTACCAGTCGAGGTACACATTCCAGGTTATTCGTATTGTGGGCCGGGGACTAAGCTAGAAAAAAGACTTGCACTTGGTAATTCAGGAATAAATTTATTAGATAAAGCCTGTAAAGAACACGACATCGCATATTCCCTACATAAAGAACTTAGTAAAAGGCACGAAGCTGATAAAATATTAGAGAACAAAGCTTGGGATCGAGTAAAATCCAAGGACGCTACATTTGGTGAAAAAGCAGCAGCTTGGTTAGTTACAACGACGATGAAGGGTAAACGTAAATTGGGGATGGGGTTACGTAAGATTAGACGTCGGTTAAATAAAAAAGGTGGATCCCTTAAAAGAAAAAGAATAAATTTGAAAAAACGTATTATTAAAACCCCCAAAAAAGGAGGTTTTCTACCTTTATTATTACCGTTAATCGGAGCTTTAAGTGCAATTGGAGGGGGTACTGCATCAATTATGAAGGCTATTAACGACTCAAAAACCAACCGTGAACAAATAGCTGAACAGAAACGTCACAATCTTGCTATGGAAAAAGGAGGTAAGGGGTTATATTTGAAACCTGCTAAAGGGTATGGGATGTATTTAAAACCGTATTCAAAAAACTAATATTTCCTCATCACCCACTAACAGATGTCGATATAAGAAAATACGCAAAATTATTAAAAATCCCATATTTTAGAGATGTATTCATGAGAGATACCTTACCAAGTAAAATTCAAAAATATGAAAGCGGTATTATAAATATGGATTTAAATAAAGGTAAAGGCACGCACTGGACAGCTTATACGAAAGAGAACAACAATATAATATATTTTGATTCTTATGGTGATTTATCACCACCACGTAATGTAATCAAATACTTTAAAACTGGTGGTCCTGTAAATATAAATTATAATTATAAAAGGTTCCAACATCATTCTTACAATTGCGGTCAATTGGCATTACAGTTTCTATATAACCATTATAATAAGGATGTGTGAATCAGTCTAAACAATAGAACCGTTCAGCAAATATGTCGTATAATTTCACCCTGACCGGGAAGTCGTGTATTTTAAGTTATAATTTTAATCCTCCCATTTACCTGGATGAAAGTCTTGAATATGAAGTTGGTTTAACGAACTTTTATTCTTTTAATTCCATACCCAACATTGATGAATCTAATAATGTATTTCTCTTTGGTCGCGGTAACATTACTTATACAACTGTTATCCCACTGGGCTCGTATGAATTGGAAGATATAATTCAGCTTTTAACGGGGTTGATGAAAAAAAGAGATAAAGATGCTTATATAGATATTATTCCAGATAAAAACACATCTAAAGTATCTATTAAAAGTAATTGTTCACTATATTTCGGTATTAAAAACTCTATAGGTAAAATTTTGGGGTTTAAGAAAAGAGAACTGGAAGCAAATAAAATTCATGTTTCTGATGAGCCAGTAAATATTTCAGTGACAAATGCAATCTGTGTTGATTGCAATATCGCTTCAGGCTCGTATTTAAATGGAGACCCGGTTCATATAATCTACCAATTTTTTCCAACCGTACCTAGTGGGTATAAAATAGTCGAGTCACCTCAAAATATTTTATATTACCCCATCAGCGTTAAGACAATCAACAACATTAGTGTAAAAATTGTTGATCAAAACGGTAAACTACTTAATTTTCGACAAGAAGAGATAACTATTAATTTACATTTACGACAGCGATTATAATGGTTCTAAACTTTTCCCGTCAACAACCCGATTACATAAAAAACTATAAAAGAACCGCCAAGAAACAAAAATTGAACAGTTTAAAAAAAACGATTGGAATATTAACACCATCTAATCGCTTATTATTAAAAAATCTTGGTTTTAAACTTTTAGTGTGATGGAAGTGTTACAAGTAACGGGTCAACCTTTATAACGATACAACTATACAGGAATATCAATTTCACAGCTATTCACCATACATTCCGGAAAGTTGAACTATAACGACGAGATAAAAATTCCCATATATGACCTTGATACATATACGCTCCCTTCAACATCATACTTAGATATAGAAGGAAAGCTACTCACCCACGACGATAAGGAACCAACAAAACTTAAATTTATAAATAACGCTATTTCTTTTTTATTTCGAGAGCTACGATATGAGTTAAATGGAGTTATTATAGACTCTGTTCGAGAGGTTGGACTGGTATCAACGATTAAAAATTATTTAAGTCTTAACGAAAACGAAAGTATTCTGTTCCAAAATGCTGGATGGTTTCCAAAAGCAGGAGATGAAAAAATAATTGTGGACGCCCATGGAAACTTTAACGTGTGTATCCCATTACGATTCTTATCAGGATTTTTTGAAGATTTTAGAAAAATTATTATGAATGTAAAGCAGGAGCTTATTTTAATACGATCGAATGATGATGTGGACTCTGTTGTGAGTATAGACGACAGCGAACGACCTAAAGTTGAAATTACAAAATTACAATGGAATGTTGCCCATGTTAGCCAAGCATGCGTGAACAACTACGATTGAATGGCATAGCTCATAAAAATATTGAGCTACCAATTAAATTCCGTTCGTGGCAAATGATTGAATATCCATCATTAAATAATACAACACGACATACGTGGGCGGTAAAAACTAGTACTAACATTGAGACACCAAGACATATCATTATTGCATTCCAAAAAGGAAGAAAATCCAAAATTACTAAAGATATGAGCAAATTTGACCATAACGACCTCAAAAATATAAAGGTATTTTTAAATTCTGAAAGATACCCTTATAATGACTTACACATTGATTTTGACACCAACAAGTTCGCTCAAATTTATGAGATGTTTGGAAGTTTTCAGACAAGTTATTATAATTTAAGTTTAAACCAACCGATATTTAGTCCTCAAGATTTTAAAACTAAAACACCACTCATACATATAGATTGCTCTAGGCAGAAAGAAGTGATCCAAAATGGGTCCATTGTTCTACGTATCGAATTTGAAACAAATACACCTTCAACACCTGATGTATCAGCATATTGTTTAATTTTACATGAGAAGGAATTTACATATAATCCATTAACAAAAATAGTAAAGCAGTATTAATACGCATGTGTTATAACTGTATATTAATTAATAGTAATAATTAAAAACGTTAGTTCATGATGAAACGTTTACACGAAAACACAATAGACAACTTTATAGATAATTTAAAAAAACTTAAAAAACAAATTCAGCAGTACGAGGCTTTTAAAGAGGTTATACAAAAATTTAAACAATTGCAAATATGAAACTTGTTATTGACATCCAAGGTTTTAAAATTGAGAATAATAGGTTTATTTGTAAAGAATTGGCGTGTTATTCAGGAGATAAATGTGTAGTATATCTATTTAAACCACCTTTCCCATTACGAATGTTACCTCCTAATTTAATTCAGCAAGCGACATGGTTAAGCAAACACCACCACTGCATTTCTTGGAGTGAAGGTTATACCCCCTTATACGAATTAAAAAAAATTATAAAGGAATTAACAGATAAAGCCGAAATTGTTTATGTAAAAGGAATGGAAAAAGCGAATTACATAAGAAAATATTCTTCCACACCTGTAATTGAAGTAGGTGAATTTCCACCACTACCAGTATCGGAAGCAAAATGTTTTTACCACTCTAAACAGAAATGTATATGCGCCCTTTCAAATGTATTTTTTATTTATGAAAATTTTGTAATGGAGTAAATTTGAATAAAAACATTATATTTTTTACTTTTTTATTTTTTGATTCAAACTACAACTATAAGTTTTGTCTATAACCTACTTACAGAACCTAAACAACCTTCACATTTGAAGGGGTGTTGATACCCCTTAAACTGCAACCGTTTCAGAATCCTTGGTGGTAGCAGGTCTTCTATTGGTTTAAGAGATTCCAATTGTTGGTATTGGACAAGTTTTTGAAAAAGGGTGTCGAAAGTTGACGTCTTTTTTAAGAATTGGTCCACCCACAACCAAACATCGGAAAATTTGAAAATTCTTTCCAAAGCTGTGTCTAATAGATAACGCTTCGTCAGGTATTCGTTAACGAACACACGTAATTTTATGGGTAGGCACACATCATCAAACATGTTGTTTTGACCGAGTTCACAAAGTGTCTCCACCCAACAGTATACACAAATTTTATTCATTTTTTTTTTGTTGGTATAATATTCAATAGATGTTAAATTAGGTGTTGATTTTTCACTAAGTAATTTCACTTTCTCCATAGTAATTTTAATACTTTCTTGAAACATGATTATAGTCTAAACTGATTTTGGAATTACATCAACGAAGTTATATACCATCGACCCCCACTAAACCATATCGAAACCGGTTTTAAAGCTCGTGTCGCTAATATCCCCACCTTTATTTGTTACCAATAATATATCCAACTTTATAATAAGAAGTACAAAAATATTTTATAATTTATTACAAATTATATATAAAAAGATAGAATTACATTTCATCAGTCTTGCAAACAGACATGTAGAATGCTTTATGCACTCATCAATAGGTATATCGTATGGCTCCCATTTGTGTATTTCGACCTTACAGTAGAAACAGCTAACGACATCGACATTCCCTATATGCTAGAACCCTGCTTTGCTTAACAACACGAGTTAACTGCACCTTTTCAATATTTAAAGGACGGTAAACGATCTTAAAACAGATGTATACTACCAAAATTACCATCGTCAAGACACATTTTTAATTAAAATATATATAAAAATATTTTAATTATTTATTAACAAAATAAAAAAATTAATTATACATATTATTAAAATATATGGTATTACATTGTTAAAACTTCGTTGAACACATTTTTTTTTTGAACTTCGATATTTTGTCGCCAACATTTTTGCAAAAAAACAGTCGCTGTACTTTAAATGTTCTTCAATTGGTATATCGGAAGGTTCCCATTTATATATTTCAGTATTGCAGTAGAAACATCGAACTACATCACTAACCCCTGTATAGTAAAACCCAGCTTTGCTTAACAACAGGGGTTCAACTGCACCCTTCCAATATTTAAAAGAAAGTAAACGGTCTTCAAATTGCCGCCCAGTACGAGATATACTATCATTGTTACCGTCGTCAAGACACATATTTGACTAATAAGTTAGTTCGGAAAATAATCTATATATGTAAACTTATATTGGGGGGAGGTATAAGCTTGAAATTTTTAAACAATTATCACATTAATAACACTAATTGTGCTATAAAAAAATTTATATTAACAAAAAAACTGACAACAAGATACAAAACCAATAAGACCTTGACCGTTTGTTCACATTTGTTACCAACGTTCATATAATAAAAAGAATAAAACCTTGACCGGTTATTCACCTATCTTTGTTTGAACCGGTTTTTTGAATGCATATTCACTTTTTCTTGTCTATGGTCGGACTATAGAATTAAAAGAAAAAATCCAACAAGACCTTGGCGGGGCAATTACCCCCATTGTTGTTAAACCTGTTTAGCTCAGTCTTAAAGATGCTACTTTCGGTTGAGTTCTATCCAAAAAATATTTGTTAGACAGTAAGCCTTACACATTCAACCATGGAAGTTGGTTCTCCAAGTATCATTGTAGATAGTGGTGTATGTGACTCTAGTACAGATTGGGATAATTGCTGTACTATTAGTGAAGATGGCCCATGCGATTCTACTACGAATTGTAATCTATCTGTATGGAGTTCGTCAACACTCGAGCTGTCAGAGGACTTATCTTCTTTGTCGGAGAGTGACATGTCTGATGTAGAGAATGACAATTTATTATATAGTGACGTGGAATTTCAGGATGTATCGGAAAATGATGTGTTTTTGGAACCTGTGATAGTACCACCCGAACTGATTGAGGATGTATCGGAAAATAATATGTTTTGCGACCCAGAGATAACACCATTCGAACTAATTAATGAACCGATAATTATCTATTAATCGTTTAAATATTGTACTTTATTATAATAATATATTTGTAATTCAATTATGTTGCAAATCCTTATTAGTTATTTTTGTACTCAAATTCTATACTTATAACCATATACTTACCATGAAGTTTTATTGAAATCTCTTTTAATTAACTGTATTTAAAAATTTAAAATAAATGTCTTAATGCTTTTCTGTTTTCTTCTTTATTACATACAAAAACAAAATACATGGTTATAACAACAAATCTACTAAGTTATAAATTTGAGTTGGAGGGTTAAAAAATAGAACAAGTGATCAGGTTTTACTATCTAGGCGTCGCACTATCTAGCTATGGAAAGCTTAAAACAGAAGTGGAAGATCAAGTTAATAGAGCAGAGCTGCAGGTTACCTGAATGAAACAATATGGAAAAAAAATATTAGGAAAGAAATGAAAGGTAGGATTTACAAAACAGTCATCAGGTCAATAATGACATACGCAATAGAAACACAACCTGACACAGAGAAAACAAAAAGAATGTTAGAAACAGCAAAGATGAAAACCCTCAGAAAAATCGATGGTAGGGTACTATGAAATAGAGCTAGAAGTCTAAATCTTGAAAAGAATGGTAGAAACAGCATAGATAAAAACCCTCAGAAAAATCGATGGTAAGACACTGTGGGAGAAAGCTAGAAGTACAGATATACTACGGGGATGTACGGTGGAGAACATCAAGAAATAGGGGGAAATAGACAAGTAGAATGAAATAATTATATGAGTCTAATAACAAAAAATAGAGTAGTAAAGATGGTAAGAGACTGTCACCTAATGGGGGTGATTAGCGGAAAGACCATGAAAACGATGGAGCGACAACTTACTGGAGGAGCATTGAAAAACGTATAGAGTCATATCTACACGAAATAAAGAAGAAGAAAATATAGAAACAACAATTTTTAGATGTTTTTTAACGATATACAAAATCACAATGAAAAATATGTATACACAAAATGAAGAAGAAGAAAATATAAAAACAACAATTTTTAGATATTTTTTATTAAAAAATAAACAATATATACAAATATAAACATAATTAAAAGTAAACTATATATACTTATATACACAAAATGAAGAAGCAAATATAGAAACAATAATTTTTACATATTTTTTATTTAAAATGAAACAATATATTTATATAAATATCACAACACAATTAAAAATAACTATATAGCTATATATACCTATATACACAACTAAAACTAAATATTATATACAAAATAGATTAAAATTAAATTTATTTATTAGGGTCGTCGGGGTGGGATCTGTAACAAAGAAATAGCAGAATGTAAAACTACATAAAATATCATAATGATGTATAAAATTAAAAACGACACTTAATGAAGAAAAAATTAAAATTTCACAATAGAGAATAAACTAAATTTTCGTTGTAAAAATTCATAGAAAACTGTTTTATTATAATCTTAAAGAAGAAAAGGTTGGTGTACAAAATTAAAGGTGGTACTTAATGAAGAATGAATTAAAATTCTGTAATAAATAATAAATTAAATTTTCGCTTGTAAAAATTTGTGAAAAACTGTTTTAATTATGATCGTAAAAAGTAAAAGTTAAGGTAAAAAATTGGATTACTCACGGTTTACTCATCCCCCAGCAGCGCAGGAAATCACCACCAGCATTTTCGTTGAAAAAGTCTGTAACAAACAAAAAACATTATCAGTATTGTGTAATTATT
This sequence comes from Diabrotica balteata, assembly GCA_918026665.1. Taxonomy (NCBI): domain Eukaryota; kingdom Metazoa; phylum Arthropoda; class Insecta; order Coleoptera; family Chrysomelidae; genus Diabrotica; species Diabrotica balteata. The sequence continues at coordinate 87,468,159 of OU898283.1, forward strand.
ATTAATAACATTACGTAAATTTTGTTAGTAAAATTGTTACAACATATTGTAATAAAAATTCTTACCTCGAGAATCCGTTTTTAAAGTATTGGCCAGGAAAGTTTTTGTGTTCTTAATATCTTGAGTGAACCTGATTTGTTCTTCGTGGAAAGCCGCCGAAATTTTTTCAACATATGCTAAAATATTTTCGGTGGCTTTCTTAAGCAGTTCACTATTTTTTAAACTTTCGTTTAAACTTTCCTGGAGACGGTCCCCATGCTGCTCCACAGCCGACACAATTCCCCTCTTGTAATTTTCACAAAACTCTCGATGGTGAGTTTCTACTTTTCTGGGGATTTGTAAAGCGCTTGTCACTATATTAATAAATGACGGCTCTACCTCTATTAGTTTTTTTTCCCAGACTTGGGTTTCCGTCAACGGTTTCTCTCTTGGTGGTGATTCCCTATCGGATACTTCCAATATATCTTCGAGAGAGGGTAAGCTTTCATTTGAAAGTGTTTCCTCTTCAAAGTCGGAGATATCTTCAAAAGGTGTAGAGGTGCTTGGAGGAGTGTGCACCTCCGCCGCTACTTGCTCCACCATTTCATGTCTCGCTGCAGCCTTTTCAGCGGCATATAAAATTTGATCTTTTTCGACAATCGCGGAGTGCGTCATTTTCTTCAAATTTTTTTTTTTATTTAAATTTATTTTATAAATTAAACGTTGCGCTTCGCTTATTTTTTTCGCGCCGACGAAAACCACACTTTCTTCTGAAGGCGCACGGCGACGGGACGGCGACGCGATTGAAAATCGACTTTTACACACCGACGACGGCGAGACTGAAGATGACTGCGGTTTTGCAAACTCCGGCACATTTTCAAACAAAATTCTTTTCTTCGCCAACAACCCCGGCTCGCGACGCGCAGAACGTTGTTCGGTTTTCATTTTGAACAGAAGAGACTATTTGAAATTGCGTAACTTAAACGGGGTTATATACAACAAACCGAACCCAAGCCAAGCAACGCGAAATGGTGGGTAAAACAGGATCTACTCTTGCTGTAACAAAGAAAGGTGAATACTCGAAGGCGATGTAAGCTCTCGCAAATGAAGTGAATACTCTTCCATGACCTACGTAGACAACAAAGAAAGGGTACTGACCGGCTACACGGTTTTATATACATACGGCTATAGTTGAGTTTATGTCTGCACAGCTTTGCACTTATTGTTGGTTTGCATCAGTTGTTTTTTAATTTTTTTTTTTTTTTTTTTTTTATTTTTTTTTTTTTTTTTTTTTTTTCATTTTTTATATTTTTTTATTTTTGAGGTTTTTTTTTTTTTCTTTATTTTTAGTCCTACACCCACCTTCCAACCACTCTAATGAAAGGTCTCGACTCCAGGAATGTGATTCCGGTGGAATTTTTTAGAAAAAGTCACGCATATGGTGGTAAAACTCTAAAAACTGGTTCTATTGATTTAAACCCACCTTCCAACCACTCTAATGAAAGGTCTTGACGCCAGGAAAGTGATTCCGATAGAATTTTTTAAAAAAAGTCACGCATATAGCGGTAAAGCGGCAAAAACTGTTTTTTTATAAACCTACCTTCCAACCACTCTAATGAAAGGTCTTGACGTCAGGAATATGAATATGCTATTATTTTTTTGAAAAAGTCACGCATATAGCGGTTAAAGCGGCAAAAACTGTTTTTTTATAAACCTACCTTCCAACCACTCTAATGAAAGGTCTTGACGTCAGGAATACGAATCTGCTATTATTTTTTGGAAAAAATCACGCATATAGCAATAAAGCGGCAAAAACTGGTTTTTTTTATAAACCTACCTTCCAACCACTCTAATGAAAGATCTTGACGTCAGAGATATGAATATGCTATTATTTTTTTGAAAAAGTCACGCATATAGCGGTAAAGCGGTAAAAAGCGGTAAAAAGGGTATTTTTTTGTCGTATTCTACTTTCCAACCACTCTAATGAAAGGTTTTGATGTCAGGAATACGAATCTACTATAACGCTTTTTAAAAAATCACGTATATAGCGTTAAAGCTGCAAAAACTATTTTTTGTTACACTTTTACTTTTAACCATGCTTAATATAATATGTCATAAATGCGGTAATTATCTATACTTGGGATATATTGTTAGTTTTTGTAATTATTTACTCTAATAATACCATAAAACCGGTATTTCTAGTTTAAAACCGGTATTTCCAGTTTAAAACCGGTAATCAAAACAAGTTTATATTTATACCCCACACTTCTTTCGTTATTGTTCATTTTCGTGTCGTACAGTCACCTAGCTTCAGTCAACAACCATGCAGTGCGACTCTTGTTTAAAAGTTTTATCCAACAAAAGCAGTGTAAGCATAAACGGGAAAGTTGTCCGGAACGATTCAATAAAGGGAAAAAGTTGAAACTTAATAATAACCCAGATGTGGTTACATACGCTAATAATTACAATTCAACCATTGTAGAAGCAACTCCCTTTAGATCTATTGTTCATCCAGTCACCACTACATCCAATGTTATCGAATGTCAAGATTGTTATAAAAAAATTTCTGGGAGAGGACTAACAGGACATTTACGTAGTAATTCACACAAAAGTGTTATTAATAATTTAGATAGCGGAGTTGAGAAACTATCAAGTGCGTTTAAAAATCGTATCGGTAGTTACCGTCTTTCTAGCAACAAACATCATACTGATCACTTGGAATTTTTTAGTGAAATTGAAGGTAGCGTTTTGAAGCTTCTACATAACTATTTACATAAATTTAAAGTGTTAAAAGTTAATTTCGAACTTTACTCTATGTACACAATACCTGAAAAAGATACTTATGATTTAAAATCATTTAATACAAAAAATCAGATTATTACTATTTCTACTAATTTGAAACAAGCATATCAAGATTTTATTAGGGAGATATTACCCAAGGTTTCGGAAATACAAGAAAAGGAATCTGGATGGAGTCTTTTACAAATTCAATCATTAGAAGTTAACATTAATAAGTACAACCCTCTACGATCTTCTTCATATATCAAGCTACCACGACAAATCGAGATGAAGAAAGCAATTATTAATATAATGAATAAAGATGAAGCATGTTTTGGTTGGGCGGTAAACGCATCAATTTTTGATCCAACAGGTAAATCCAATCTTACTACTTCTTATCCGCATTATACTAGTCTCTTACAGTTCGATAATATAGAATTCCCTATGAAACTCTCAGATATACCAAAATTTGAATTACTAAATAATATTTCGATTAACGTTTTTGGAATTAGTGAATGTTTTAAAAATAATATCACACAATTGGAAATCGTTGGACCGTTGTATTATACAAAATCTAAAAAAGCTACACATGTTAACCTATTACTTATTTTTGATGAGTACGGGAATAGTCATTATTGTTACATTAAAAATTTATCGCGGTTAATATCAAAACAAAAATCACACCATAATGGTCAGACTTTTCTATGCAATGGTTGCTTACAATTTTTCTCATCCTTAGAACGTCTTCGCAAACATGAAGATAACGATTGCAACTTTGTATATACTAAGCTTCCAACTACCAACATGATTCTCAATAAATATGGACATTTACAAAAAGAAAATATTTTACAATTTTCCAACTTTCAGAAACAAATGCAAGTTCCGTTTGTTATATATGCTGATTTTGAAAGTATACTGCAACCGATACAATATGCAACACCTTCTGATAATTCCTCGTTTACTGTCAAAACCTATCAGCATACACCATATTCATTCGGTTTTTATGTTAAATGTTATTTTGATGACAGTTTATCAGAACTTATCATTTATCGCGGTGACAACGTGGTTGAGAAGTTTATTCAAAAACTAGAAGAAAAAGTTTACACTATTTATCATAAATATCTTAAATATATTAAACCTATGAAAAAACTCTTTTTAACAATTACATTAAAGCTAAATATGTAGATAATGCCTCACTTTTGTATACCGACACTGATTCATTAATTTTACACATTCAAACAGAAAACGTTTACCGCGATATCAAAGAAAACCTTCATTTATTTGATACATCCAATTACCCCGCCGATAATATCTTTAATATACCAAAAACACCATCAGTGGTTGGTAAATTAAAGGATGAGTTTAAAGGTAAACCAATTAAAAATTTTTGTGGTACTGGTGCCAAAGCTTATTGTGTGACATTAAGTAACAATGATAACCTTAAAAAAGCTAAGGGAATTTCCAAAAACGTTATAAATAAATCTTTAACATTTACGGATTATAAACAAGTAGTTGATAATACTAATGCGAAAATTTATCGTAAAATGTATACATTTAAGTCACATTTACATGAAATGTATACTGAATTAAAAAATAAGGTTGCTTTAACTTCCCACGATGATAAGAGATATGTTATACCCGGAACTATTAATACATTAGCGTGGGGTCATTACAAAATAGATACGTTTATACCTAACCAACAACAACAAAATCTCGATTATTTAATCCAGCAAGCTAAACTACTTCTACCAGAAGCAAAAAATGATGGTGGGGATGAATTTTATGTAGACAGTTTTGAAATGGATTTTTTATCGTAGTGGGGGAGTTTGTTGGTGGGGTGTTTGTTTAATAACACGTTGTAGAGCTAATTCCTACAGTTCTTCATCAGCTTTACTGCTAGTATTTACAATGTGGATGTGTTACGTTACCGAAATTGAAGTTACGGATTTAAAAAGTGGTGTTCAAAACTTACACCAACTTTTTTCAAATCTGGAGTTTGATGCTTCTCATGAAGCCGTTTATGGTGCAGTGCGTCCATCATCTTATTCTCCAGAATTTTGTACAGAATTAGCTAAAAAATATGAAAAAGGTGCTGAAATCTGTGACTTGTATCTTAAAAACCAAATATGTTTATATGGATTTGTATCGTTACTAAAAGCTGTAAAGTTGGATGGTTATTTAATTCGAATAAAAGACTATCTTCCATCTGTTTTATACGAAAAAGAAGAAAATAGCGAAGATGATACTTCCAATAATGAAGTTATTGATACAGACATTGATGGTATGGTTAAAGATGGTTCAAGTAAATCACAAACTTAATAATCTTATATTTAGACTTTATTGTATTAACGGTATAATGTATTTAATAAAAGCATTTCTGTACTAATAATATTTGTTTTATTTGCGTATTTAGCATTTATTAATAAGGTGTGAGTGTAAAATGTATCTTGTTTTCACCACATATTCTATATATTGAATTTATCCAAATAAAGCTACCGTGTTTGGAACACTATTGTACTTCACTATTCTGTTTCAATATTTACCTACTTCTTGTTTTTTTCCTTATTTTACCTTATAAAATAAAGTTATCTATTACTATTTCTTGTTTTTACATACCTGAACTGTTTGACTTTCACTGGTAATGTATATTTTTATTCTTCGTGTGTAACGTTCATTAACCCCTTGACCATTAACCTTGACCGTTAACCTTGACCGTTCATTGACTCCTTGACCGGTCTTTCACCCCTTTAATGGTCGTTGACCCCTTGACCGGCTATTGACCCCTTGACCGTTCATTGACTCCCTGACCGTTCATTAACCCCCTAACCGGTCTTTGACCCCTTTACCGGTCGTTTACCCTTTGACCTTGACCGGTCGTTGACCCCTTGACCGGTTATTGACCCCTTGACTGGTCGTTGACCCCTTGACCGTTCATTGACCCCCTGGACCGGTTTTTGACCCATTTACCGGTCGTTGCCCCCTTGACCTTGACCGGTCGTTGACCTCGTCAGTGGTGGGGGGTATGAGGTGTGGTGGGGGGTATACAAAATGGTGGGGGTCAATAGTGGGGGGTATACGGACGGTGCGGCTAGAACTCTCACCCCTTACCTTACCATTGGAGGGAGGTATAATAATGGTGGGGGGGTCGGTGGTGGGGGGTATACGAACGGTGCGGCTAGAACTCTCATTTGCCCTCTACTCGGGCCATATACTTTTTTTAGTATGTTTCTCTCAAAGAAATTGAGTTTCGCTTATACTTTTTCTCATTATCCAGGTATTACAATCATAAAGTACTACTGTGATATAAAATATAAATCCTAGATTATTAAAACAGTTTAATATTAAATCCGTAAACTAATTTTCGAAACCAATTCAGATTTTTGCTTTAATCTGTGCCTTCTAAGAATTGCAAGAATTGCAAGAATTGCAAGAATTGCAAGAATTGCAAGAATTGCAAGAATTGCAAGAATTGCAAGAATTGCAAGAATTGCAAGAATTGCAAGAATTGCAAGAATTGCAAGAATTGCAAGAATTGCAAGAATTGCAAGAATTGAAGAATTGCAAGAATTGCAAGAATTGCAAGAATTGCAAGAATTGCAAGAATTGCAAAAATTGCAAGAATTGCAAGAAGTACAAGAATTGCAAGGCAAAACAGACGTTGATAAAGATGTTATTAGAGACATAAGGAATCTAAAAATTGCATTCCACAATATTACTTTAATACATTAAAACAGTTGTTTATCAAATTTTACTAGGAGAATTGGAAACTAGAGCAAAACCATGTAAAATGCGTGTGAGTTATAAAAAATACATTCGTTGCACTGAAGCACAACCTTGTAAGCTCAGCATTAAAGGAGTGGACAGATTGCTCCAATTTAATTGGTGCGTCGAAGACACGATTTATCTCGCAATATAAGCGACAGCGTTTTTTCGTGTCATGAACATTGCTACGATAAGTCGCTATGACGACGACGTGTTTTGTCTCATTGATTACATTGAACTGACGACTACAGCATAGTCTAGAATGGATTCTTCAGAATTGAAGGAAGATTTGATCTTGCTGGTTTCAGCCTGACGTTTTCCAGAAAATTGTTTTCTTAAGCCTATATATGATAGAAACAATAAATCTGTTCAGTCTTTATCTGTTTTTTTTTCTACTTTCAAACTGAAGTTTTTGGTTTCGTATTTTGTAAGTTTCTCACTTTTCGTTTTTTTGGTTCTGGTTCTACAATAGGGGTGGCGACTTAACACAAGTAGCAGACTCTTTATTTTTTATAGGTAACGGTACTTCAAATAGATCATCAAGTTCACTATCTTCGTTATCCAAAACATCTACACCATCATCTTTCTTAGTTACAGACTCTACTTGAGTCGGAACTTCCCGCACATTTGAAGAGGATTTCGCAAAAAACAAGAAAAGTTAAAACATTTTCATACTTTCAGCTCATTGCGTTTTATTTTGTGCAGTTTGCCCAGTTCTTGTTTTGATTACTCTTAAGTATTTCACATAAGAATCAAGTAAACTTCTCCCCCTTCTCTTCAGTTCCTTACCTAAAAAATATACTGTTTTAGGTTCTTAGCAACAGGTGACAGCTAATAGGGCACAGTTATTATATTGAATTATCGACAGTCGCTACAATTATAAATGAAGTATGTGAAACTATACATAAAAGATTACAGCCTATTCATATTCCTGAATCGATAACAGAAATATGGCAAAAATCAGCTGAAGATTTACTAAACATGTGGCAATTTCCAAACGGCATCGGTAGTTTGTACGGAAAACATGTAACTATAAAATGCCCTGGAAAAACCGGGTCAAACCATTTTTGTTATTTGAAAAAATTCTTATTAGTACTGCTATTGTTAATGCCAATTACAAATTTATATGAATTGATGTAGGAGATTACGGGAAAAAGAGAGACGGAGGCTTATTTGAAAATTCAAACATGGGTCAGAGATTTAAGGCAGGTTTAATGAATATTACTGAAGATTAAAATCTTCCTGGGTAAGTACAACCTTGTCCATACGTTTTAATTGAAGATAAAGCCTTTGCTTTGATATCTTCTTTAATATGACCTTTTCTCTACAAACAATCTAGAAAAGACAGACGAAAGAAAAAATTGTAATACTCGTTTATTTCGAGCTAGACGTGTATCAACAACGTATCAACTATTTTAATATTGAAATGTAAATAAAGACTCTAAATAATAATAAATAAATGAATATATAAAAATAATTATTTAAAACAATAATTAAAGTAATAAAAACTCGTAAATTAAAATACTTGTCCATATGCATCCCATACTTTATCCTTCTTTCTGATGTTTTTGTATATTGAATATAATCCTCGTGTGACAAATCCTAAAGCATTGGATATTTTTTATTAATTCTATTAATTTCTCTGTTGGAACCATTTTAAATTCGCAACTATAAGAAAACGCAGCCGGCTGCGTTAGCAAAATGTAACGCAGTACTAACGTTGTCGCTGTGAGATATCGTCACATGCCGATGTTGTCATCGACGTGACGTACCGATTTATCGCAGCAATCAGTTCATACCTTTCATACCTTTACAGTGGGTGGCTAAATTATTAGGGATACTACAGCTATTTTTGTATGTTCTACTTTAAATTATTTTTTTTATATTTGTATTGTATTTGCTATTTCCTCATGGTATGATCCTTAAAATTTTTGATAAGTGGCAACAATAGACTGCTCATGTATCACACAATAATTACTAATACGTCTCAGTTAGTCATCTGCTATTATCGCAGTAAGGCTTAAAAATATTTGCAAATCGTTTTAAAATTTTGAAAATTGATTTTCGCTATGTTTTTATGTTCGATATATTTAACAGGTAAGTAATATTTGTTCTTTAAAAAATTGTTAAAAATCAAAAATTTTTTTTAGCATGGGCAAAATTGCAGACTTCTCTTCAGGGAAAATCAGAGAAATAAAGACCTTATTACTACACTCTATACTTTCTCAGAGGGTTATGCCAACTACTTCAGGTGTTTCAAAGTCTATAGTTAATGGAATAAAAATAAAAATTGATTCAAATGAGGCATTGGAACCAGGCCGTGTTTAAAAATGTGGCAGAAAAAGGATCACTTCTCCTCGTACTGATCGTAAAATCGGGGATGTTTATCTCGAAAGTCATAAAAAAAGTGTATGACATCTGACAACGATGATTACTATTAAAGGAATTAGTGTTTTCCTGCTAGATTGCCGGAGCCATGAAGAGAAAGTGGCTCCAATGGGCCAATTAACACCGAAATATGACTCTTAAAGACTGGAGTCAAGTAAGTACAACTTTTTGACAAGTGGAGTTCTTGACAAGGGAATATTATTATTTTTACAGGTACCTATGTCTCTTTAACGAATCAACATTCCAGATTTGGTTACAAAAAGTGAGTTCATCTGAGGACGTTCTGGAGAGTAATTCCATCCATATTGCATTATGGAGAAAGTTAAACTTCCGGTTAGTATTATGGTGTGGTCTGTAATCTCGGTCAAGGGTATGGCACGCTTATACATCGTAGAAGGGACAGTCAGACAGTACCAGTAGTATAATCATCATCATCATCAACTAGCCTCTAACGTCCACCGCTGAACATAGGCCTCTTGTATGATTTTCCACTTAGTCAGATTTTGCGCCATTTGAATCCAATTTGTAATCACTCATTTTATGTCATCTGTCCATCTCGTTGGGGTCGACCTCTATTTCTGTAAGCTTTGATTACATTGATTAAATATTTTTCTTTTCAGACACATTGGAATCTTAGACCTAAAAATATCCTTCATCCTTCCAAATGGAGCCCAAGCGAAGTTTATTCTTCTTTTCAGCTCGATTGTTTGGTTGTCTCGACTTATTCTGATCTCATGGTCCAAGTATTTATAGGAGCCAACAGGCTCAATATCTTTGTCTTCTATTGAGATGTTTTTGTTGTGGACTAAATTTATTTTAAGACCAACTCTCTTTGTGGCAGTATGGAGTTCTTGGAGCATTTTCTGTGCATGATCAAAGCTGTCTGCAATAAGAACGATATCATCTGCAAATTTAAGGTTATTTAAAAAATGTTCATATACATTGATGCCCTTTTCGTTCCAATCTATTGTTTTACAAGCGTATTCTAGCAAAGTTGTAAATAATTTAGGAGACATGTTGTCTCCTTGCCGAACGCCTCTTTCAATACGAAAAGTCCCAGTATCTTGATTAAGTCTTACACAGGCTGTAGCATGTTGATAGATGTATTTGATGAGAGATATGTATCGGTGATCTATTCTACATTGTGTTAGAGCTTAAAGCATTTCACTTTGATTAACCGTATCAAATGCTTTTTCAAAGTCGACAAAGACAAGTAACAGGGGTCTATTATATTTATTAGTTTTTTCAATCAACGACTTAATGGTTTGTAAATGATCATTTGTTCCGTATCCAGCTCTAAATTCTGCTTGCTCGCAAGGTTGATAGAAGTCTAGTTTTAATGTCAACCTATTAGTTATTATCTTCATAAATAACATATAAACGTGAAATAACAAGCTAAAAGGTCTATAGTTCTTTAGCTCTGTTATATCTCCCTTTTTGTGCATAACTACTATAACAGCTTTATTCCACTGAGATGGTGTAACCTCTTTTGAAAGGCATAAGTTATATAATTGTGTCAATTATATGACACAATGGTGATTTATCATCACCAGCTGCTTTATTGTTTTTCATTCGATTTAATGACTTTGAGACTTCTTAGATTGTTATTTCTGGGATATCCTCTGAACTCACATTCTGGACTTTTCTCAACTTGATGCCGTCTTTTTTCCCATTTCTCTATATAATTCTGTGTAAAATTCTTCAACTATCTTAATTATTTTATCTTTATCTGTTACCACTTTTCCATTTCGATCTGCGAAACCAGTAGTATAAGCGAGTACTTAAAACTCGAGTACTGCCCCAGCTACAAAAAGAATGGTTCGCTGTTGAAAAAAAAAAATACGTTTTTATGCACGATTCTGCACCGTGTTACAAAGCTAGGAGTGTAACTGTATTTCGGACCACACAAAATATGGAAACTCCCCTGACATAAACCCCATATAAAGGGTATGTGGGAGTTAAACAAACGGGTGATCGCCAAAGATGTTATCATCACGAAGCGGCAGTTGATTGAAGTCCTTCTTAAAGAATCATAACCCAAACTTAAAAAATACGGCAGAAACTTGTATTAACAGCATTCCTCGATACATAGAAGCTAATATTTGTAATTTTGTTACTTTTTTGCTAAGAAAATGATTCTGTTAGCAAAGCTCATTGTTTTTTATTGAAAATAAATGCAAGCCCTAAAGCCAACTACTACAAAATTTAGTTAGACTAGAAAATTAAGGCATCCTTTTACTATTTCTAATAATTTGTGCACCCTCTGTAATGACAATAATCGTCGCTCTAGTAATGATTTGATTCGTCACAGATTGATATGACATAAATTTACAAAGTGGGGTCAATTGGATTAGATTATTAAATAGATTAAGTTGATTTGTCAATCATTGACAATAATTAAACAGATATAATCCTTATAACTCAGAAAAAGTCACACCATACGAATATAAGTAAGAACTGATTTATTCGTTGTTTTATGGCATTCCACCAATAGTTGGTACATTATTATATGGCGATCCTACATTATCATATGCAGGCCCTACATTATCATACAACAGACCTAATTAATATTCTTTATCTAGTCAGTTAAGTTCTTTTGTCTAATAATTTCGATGCCATTTATCTTTTATTAATATAGTATGTACGATTCCCACTGGAAATAAGTGCATTAATTGCACTGCTTACGGAATTCTTTTGATTGAATAATTATTTTCAATGTCTAGTGTTCTTTTGACGGTTATGTACTTCATTTTTTTTTCACTTATCTTAAGCCCTCTTTTTCATGCCTCAGCATCAATTTTCTGGAACGCTTTCATTAGTCGTTGCTTGTTCCTACTAATGATAGCTACACCATTTGCATCGGCAGTAATTTGTACTGATTTGGGATTTATATGTCTGGATACATTGTGTTTAGGATTAAACTTGAGAGGTCGCTGGTTAAATTATATCTTACTTACTTACTTACTTACTTACTCCGTGGCGTTACAACCCTTCGTGGGTTTTAGCCGACTCGACAACATGCCTCCACTGTTTTCTGTCTTGAGCAACCTCCATCCAATTCTCCACGCCCATAGTGTTTAGGTCTCCTGCTATATTATCTCGCCACCGGAGACGAGGGCGTCCGCGTGGTCTCCTTCCAGTTGGGACTTCCTCCCACACCAGTCATACTGTTCGTTCGTCAGAATGTCTTCTGAGGTGTCCTGTCCATTGGAGTCTTCTGGACTTTATTTCTTTTGTGATGTTGGCGTCTGGAAGTTCTTCAGTTAAATTATATCAGATAAATAATTATAGCAAAAAATTCAATAGTGGTTGGTACACAAAATTGGTGAAAATAGCAACTATAAATTGTAAATAAGTTATGAAATCAACTAGTTTACTCATTGTCAATGTTTTGTACAAAGAATTATAAGGCTTACCCTTTGGTTCTACTGATTAATTCGTACCAGGCTGAAGAGTTGGTCGGTGGTACTGACGCTAGCGTCGTCGTCGCCCGACGCTTAGCACGAGAACCGTCCGGAACTAGATGCGTGTCGATCGATCGTTGTCTGACGAAGAAGTGATGTTTAGATCGTTTCTAGGGTACAAACCAGCCTCTAACTGTGAGGTGGTCAACAGCTCGTAGGCCGGGCATGCCATAAATCAACCATGTGTTTCAATCTTTCTGACATAGAATACAAAGAAAAAAGCCCAATTCTGCATACTTTAACATGATAAATGAGAGGCAGTTTAAGTTTTACGAACTCACAGGAAATAATATATTTTAAAAAGATCTTTGAAATACAGCACCCAAATTAGGTCATATTACAGTACCGTAACAGAAAAAATATTAACTGTAAAAATATGAAATGAATTCGCACATACTTTCCCAAACATTCTCCCGCTCCAAAAACGAATGTTTTTAAGAACAGCTAAAAGTATAAGTATAAAAAAGAGACCTAAAAAGATCGATATTCAAGTTAAGAACTAAGTAAGAATAAAATATGAATTAACAAATAAGCGGCTGTCATATTTTGACCACAGAACATTGTTGGATGCCATCTGAAACTGTGCTCAGATTAACAACGCGTACAATGTCATCAATTAGAAAAGAATAGCGTCGAATCGGTAGAATTTTTTGATCGGCTAAACCAGAAGGACTGTGTCAAACACAATACCATTGCCCCCTTGTCCTATAACAAATCCGTGGAGTGCGCAAAAAACAAGAAGAAGACCAAAATGTTTAGGATTAAACTTGAGAGGTCGCTGGTTAAAATTATATCAGATAAATAATTATAACGGAAAATGCAATAGTGGTTGGTACACAAATTGGTGAAAATAGCAACTATAAATTGTAAATAAGTTATGAAATCAACTGGTTTACTCATTGTCAATGTTTTGTACAAAGAATTATAAGGCTTACCCCTTGGTTCTACTGATGAGTTCGTACCAGGCTGAAGAGTTGGTCGGTGGCACTGTCGCTAGCGTCGTCGTCGCCCGACGCTTAGCACGAGAACCGACCGGAACTAGATGCGTGTCGATCGATCGTTGTCTGACGAAGAAGTGATTTTTAGATCGTTTCTAGGGTACAAACCAGCCTCTAACTATGGGGTGGTCAACAGCTCGTAGGCCGGGCATGCCATAAATCAACCATGTGTTTCAATCTTTCTGACATAGAATACAAAGAAAAAAGCCCAATTCTGTATACTTTAACATGATAAATGAGAGCCAGTTTAAGTTTTACGAACTCACAGGAAATAATATATTTTAAAAGATCTTTGAAATACAGCACCCAAATTAGGTCATATTACAGTACCGTAACAGAAAAAAATTAACTGTAAAAATATGAAATGAATTCGCACATACTTTCCCAAACACATTGGTTATTTTGATAACTGCCTACAGAACTAGATTGAACAGCCTAGTTGATGGTACGTCTTCTTGTTTCACTCCTGTTTCGCTTCTGCCAGTTCTTATTATTTTTTAGTTGTTTTATTATCTGAACTACTTCTTCGTAACTCAGATTTTCAATATTTAGCTTCCCCTATAACATATTGTCTTATTTTGTTCATTTTCAATATGTGCGTTTAGATTTTCTTTGAAATATTCTTTTCATCTCCTTACCATTTTTCTTTGCTTCTCTGTTAGTAGTTATCTGTCCTTGCCTTTGCATATCGCCAATTCTGGTCTAAATGACTGTGTGTTTTCTTTTACCTTTTTATAGAATATTCGGCTTTCGTGTATGCTGTTATGCTTTAAGATTTCTTATACTTGTATTTTTCAAATCCTTCTGTTTTCTTCAGTATATTCTAGTAGTAACTTCTATTTTCATCTCGCCGTTAATATTTCTCCTATTTCTGGTGCTTCTCTGAAGTTGATTAATTCTAGTTTGTTTTTTCCTCTATTGTAGTACATTCATCTTTATACCATTTCGTATTTCTTTGCATCTTGGCTTTTCTGACAGTTTTATCTGAAGATTCCGTTATCATTTTTTTAAATTGTCTACATTTCTCCACTGCAGTAGCTTCCTTTCTTGTTCCATTAAGGTTCATTTAGAAAGTATTTTAGGATTATTGTTTCTTTGTTAAGTTTTTGAGTCCTTCAACATTCCATTTTTTAATTCGACTATTTATTTCTTTTGCCAAAATCGTGTTATGTGTTGCCCATCTTTTTGAAATTAGGATACGATCAATTTTATTGACTTTGTTGGTTACTGGTATTTTCCACGTTTCTTTATGGATTTTTTCTCTGAAAGGTAATACTGACAACTACATAATTATTTGATGCTACGAATTGCTCAACCCTAAGTCCATTTTGACTGGTTTCAGTATGCAAACTATGTATTCCAAATATATTTACAAAAGTTTCTTCTTTTCCTAGCTTAGCATTAAAATCACCTAATGTTATAACAGCATCGTTTTTTTGGATTTTATTACATACTTCCTGTAGTTTTTCATAGAATTTTTCAACCTGTTCTTCAACAGCCTGTTCCGTCAGTGCGTATACATATACAGTGCGCATATAATATTTATTGGTACGTTATTCAGTTAACTTTTGAGTCTTAAGGTTAAATTCTGTCTGATATTAGTGAAAATGTGATAATGGATTTTGGCACTCTTTTGGTTACTATAAATCGTACTTCTCTTTCAACTTATCTGATTTTGGAATCTCTTCAATCCTGACCTCCTGGTGGTCATCGTAATGTTGTATTATGTTCGTCTCTAAAGATCTTTGTTTCTGGTCATTTATTTTAATTTATGCATAGGTCATTTGCATATGCCTGCAATTTGATTTGATTTTCCTCATGATTTTTAGCCTTCTATCTTTCCTTGGATAATAAGTCTTTCACGTTTTCTGTGTCTGCTCTCCTAACAAGTCCAAAGTATTTTAATTTTTGAAAACGGACTTTGCTGGATAGCCTTTTGCTGACTTTTAGCTTAAAATTAAAATCTATCTATCTTTTTTCCGCTTGTCGTAAAGTCCAAGATTCATATCCATATGTCAGTTTTGGGAATATTAAGCCATTGATCAGCCTAATTTTTACAGTTCGTGAAATTTAAGAGTCCTTTCATATTTTGGTCATCTTTCCTACGGCTACTTTTGTTAGATTACATCTACATTTTATTTCGTCATGTAGTGACCCTGTGTTCGTGATCAATGATTTCAGATATAAATGTGATCTCACAACCTCACACCGCACTATAGAGGTTATATGTGAATGATTATGTAGTTTATCCATTGTCATGATCTTTGTCTTTTATATCTTTAATTGAACTTTCGTTTTCAATTCAACCAAATTCAAGCGCTCTTCTCATAATATGCTCCCCTATATATTAAATAAAAGTGGAGACCGTATATATCCTTGTCATTCGGATTCCATTCAAAACACCTTGTTTTGGATGGAATTCGTTTAATAGTGTATTAATCAGTTTAACTGTTCAAGTAGTGTGTTCGTATAATTCAGTTATAAGCGAAATAAGTACTGTGGTACATCTACTTCTTTTAGTAGCTATCTACCATAACTGATTTTTCTATTATTTGTCTTATGTTCAGAAGATGTTCTCAAGTACCTTTACCTTTGGTAAATCCACTTTTTAGATGAGTATAGTGAGAATTTGAGTAAAGTATGGATATTCAGTTTGGAGAAAAAACACAATTATGAAGAATCGTCGAAAAAATTAGGAATGTTAATTCTTGATATTTAAAAATAATCACAATATGACATATTAATATTAGTCTTTTGTATAAAATGTGTAAGTACCAAGTTATTATATAGAGCCATCGAAAAAGTTCTTCCGGATATTTTAAGAAATGTAATACAACTCCGAAGCAAGATTAGGGGTCTTTCAAGTAACCCAATTTGTTGGTAGGGGGTGTTGTAAAACATTATGGTGTGTTCCACGGGAAGAAGATGGTTCGAACAATGGGTTACGTAATATTGTTTTTTTTTACTTAACTATAAAATTAATTACGTACTTATTTATTTTTCCATAATACGTATCTATCCCTGTTTTTCATTTGTTCTGTCATTCACTCCTACTTTCCTGTCAATCTTCTTGTTTGCATTTTTTAAGTTATATTTAAGTTGTTTTTTTGTATTTTGTTTGTTGGTATTCTAAGACAACTTTTATATCGCATAAAAGATATTAATCAATCTTTGAATTACTTAATAAATACAATTTCAAATCGTAAATTTTTTATTTTTCCTACTCGTATTAATAATATAAAAGAATTTTCATTAGATTAATCAAGATATAATCAATATAATGTTGAAAGGTTAAATACAATTTCTTACAATATCGTTTTTATAGCAAACATCCGGCTGATGTTTGTTTAGTCACTTACGCTTAGTTATAAGAATTCTGAGTAATAAGAAAGTATTGAATAATAAAATTATACAAATAGGCCAATTTTGTATGAATATAAATATGTGTTTACTTTTATGAATAAAGCTAAAGTTCATATCCTTTATGGGATAAATAAATCAATGTTTTTATAGTAATTTGTGTAAAAGCTAGTATAAAGTAGTTTAAAGACAAGCCTGCAGATTTCATTAGGGGCAAGAATGTAATTACATAGGAAGTAAATTGAATATAACTATAATACAATTAAAATAGTAAAACATGAGTAACATAACATATAGTAACATAAAACCATCGACACACACTAATTGGTCTGCCACTAATCATTGTGATGTGAATGCGCAACAGATCGGATGAGCAGGCCGATTATCGTAAAGCTCTGAACATACTGCAAAAATATCAGGGTTCTATATATTTTTTTCAGAACCCTTAGAAAAATACACTCCAAAAGCGGTCAGGTGAATATATTTAGGATGGTGAATGGTCCACAACTTACAATTCTAGAAAACACTGGACTAAGACTAAAGAAGTGGTAATTCAGGGTAAATATGCAATAAACTCATTTGAACCATATTAATCATCGTGCACCAAATAAAAAATGCAAAGCCGAAGAACAAACCTAATATGGAACTACTAAAAATGTACAGATTAAAGATAAAACCACTGTAAAACTAAATGAAAAACTCTCAGAAATAGACCGAACCCAAATAAATATCCAAAATATAAATACAACTTGGCAACAAATAACATCCATCCTCGTCAATTCTGCAAGGGAAGAAATTCCAAATACACGATTAATGGCAAAAAAAGACTGGATGACACCAGCTATTCTAAAGATGATAGACGAAAGGAGGAAATACAAAAATAAGAACACAATCGATTACAAACGATTAAATACAGAAATACGAAGGAAAATAAAAGAATCAAAAGAGAAATGGCTCGAAGAAAGATTTTCATTCATCCACAAAAAACAACATTGCCCACTGGTAAATAACAACGGAGAGTTAATTCATAACACCAAAGATAAAATAGAAGAATGGGAAAAATTTATACAACAGCTGTTCCGAGATGAAAGAATAGACACTACAATTAATAATGTTACTGAAAGCCCACCAATTCTAAAAGTCGAAGTGAAATATGCCATTAAACAATTAAAGACCAACAAAAGCCCTGGACCTGATGAAGTTTATCCTGAAATACTTAAATTGATCGAAAGTAATAACATTGATTTGTTAGTAATTTTGTTTAATACAATCTACGATACAGGGGAAATACCAGAGGAATGGTTAGAATACATTTTTATTCCCATTCCAAAACAAGCTAACTACAGGCGATGCGCAGATTTTAGATTAATAAGTCTTATGAGCCAAATGCTTAAAATTCTATTAAAAATACTTCACAATAGGGTATACAAAAGGTGTGAAAAAGAAGTTGGATACGATCAATTTGGATTCAGAGCCGGAATGGGGACCAGAGAGGCCTTGTTTTCACTACAAGTACTGCTGCAGAAGTGTTACGACCAACAAAAGGATGTCTTTCTATGTTTTGTAGACTTTGAAAAGGCATTTGATCGCGTAAACCATAATAAAATGTTAAATTCCTTGCAGAGCATCAACTTGGATAGTAAAGATCTCCGATTAATTAAGAACTTATATTGGAGGCAGAGTGCCAAGATTAGGATCGCCGATCATACATCTAGAAATATTAGTATAAATAAAGGAGTAAGGCAAGGATGCATACTATCCCCTATGCTGTTCAATCTTTACTCGGAACTACTATTCAAGCAAGCCTTGGAAAACCTTTCCACAGGAATAAAAATTAATGGAGAACCAATATCTAGCATAAGATATGCAGATGACACTGTCCTACTGGCTGATACAGACACAAACTTACAGGGGGTTATAGACCACCTCAAGGATGCTTGTCGAGAGTTTGGAATGAAGATCAACGAAAAAAAAACAAAAGTAATGGTGATCCAAAGAAAACAGAATATCCTCTTACCTATAAAAATAAATGGGAATATTTTAGAACAGGTAAACCAATACAAATACCTTGGCTGTTGGATTAATTGCAAGCTGGACCCAGAACAAGAAATTAAAGCGAAAATTGCTCAAGCTAGGGATAGTTTCTTTAAGATGCGCGTTCTATTCTGCGATACACATATAAATATTAAATTAAGATTAAAACTGGTAAAATGTTTTATCTGGTCTGTTCTTCTCTACGGAGTCGAAACGTGGACTTTAAAAATAAAGAGCCTAAATAGAATCGAGGCATTTGAAATGTGGGTGTACCGTAGAATTTACTACGTAGAATTTAGAAGTACTAGCTAGACTCAATGTAGAAAAAGAACTATTAAGAACAGTCAAAAGAAGAAAAACCAGTTATTTAGGGCATTTGTTGCGCAACGAGAAATACTACATCCCTCAGTTGATAATAAAAGGCAAAATAGAAGGAAAGCGAGGAATTGGAAGAAAAAAATTGTCCTGGTTACGTAATATCAGAAACTGGACAGAACTTGGATTTGAGGAACTCTTAAGAGCAGCTGAAGATAGACAAACGTTTGCCACCATAACCGCTAACCTCCATTGATGTAGACGGCACTTGAAGAAGAAGAATCATCGTGCCCCGATGGTATTTATCCAACAGACGGAAAAACGATCTTGTTTAAAATAATTATGTACGACAATACATAGGTTACGTATATACATGAGGTACATACAATTATAGACAAAGACTTGATACCTTAGATACTCAAAGACCTACCTTGATCTTACATCACCACACATACCTCTTCTTTTGCCTCTTCTTTTTATGTAGACATGAGTATGTCTAATTATTAATGTTCCTCCAGTAAGTTGCCGTTCCATCGTTTTCTCGTGGTTTTCCTACTGATCGTCTTCCTATTAAAGCCGTCTTTACCACTTTATTTATTGTCATTCGACTCATATAATCATTCCATTCTACTCTTCTATTTCTTACCTAGTCCTTGATGTTCTTTACCCTGTATCTATGTTGTATATTTGTACCTACTTCTAATTCTGTCCCATAGTGTTTTACCATCAATTTTTTTAAGTGTTTTCATCTCTGCTGTTTCTGATCATCATTTTTGTACTCCCTGTGTCAGATCGTGTTTCAGTCACGTATGTTATTATTGATCTGATGACTGTTTTGTAAATTCTGCCTTTCATTTTTTTTCCATTATTACATTTTTATTTCTTTATATTGTTTCAATTAGGCAACCAGCGGCTCTGTTTGTTCTGTTTGCTGTTTCGAACTTTCCATAGCCAGATAATGTGATGCCTAGATTTGTTCTATTATCTGACCTTGAAGCTCCAATTTACATTTTAGTATCTATGTTATAACCATGCATTTTATCTTTGTGGAGAAATTAACATGTTAAATTTTCTGGCTGTTATATTAAATTGGTCTAACATACGTTTTAAATCTTTGAGAAAGTAAGTAGTATTGCGTCGTCTGCATAGCATATTGTTCTAAGTTGTTTTTCTTCTGTTTGGTATTCTTTTTTAATTCTTACTTCTTTTATTATTTTATCCATAATCAAGTTAATTAATAGAGGACTACAGAGGGAATATCTCTGTCTTACCATATTACCACCTTTAATAGGGTTAATTAGTTATTCTTCTACTTTTACTTTTATTGTGTTGTTGCTATACATTATTGGTCGTTTTGATTATTCCTGAAGATGCCTCTCTTTCGTACAATAAGTGGATATCGTCCTTTAATTTGACAGGCTCAAATCTCTTTTTAAGATCTACGAAGCCTAGACACGCTGGTTTGTTGTATGATTTTTTTTTTGCACTTGCCTCATTATAAATATACCGTCGATGCTTGATCCTGTTGTTCTTCTGCTAGAGTTATAATTTCGTTCAATTTATTTGTTATCAGTTTGGATGTTAATTTTAGTGTTGTTTGATAAATTAATTATTCTGTAATTTTTCTGGTATAATTTGTCTCGTTCTCAAAATACAAACAAAAAGGTTTGTATTTGGAGAACGATTTCCGAAGTGGAAATTGAAACGTCAATAAACGTATTTTAACCTTTAATTGTGGCTTGTTCCCAGTTAAATAGTAATTAAGAAAATTGGAATATCTCGAACATATTACACGTGGAGAGAAATACACCCTGCTTCAACTGATTATGCAGGGAAAGATCCAGGGAAAAAGAAGCATAAGGAGGCGCAGAATATCATGGCTGCGCAACCTGAGATAGTGGTACGGATGTACATCAAAGGAACTTTTCAGAGCAGTTGTCTTAAAAGTCCGAATAGTTATAATGATTGCCGACCTCCGCCGCGGAGATGGAGACGCCACTTGAAGAAGAAGGTCAGAGCTGGTCCTCGATACTTTAGAAAGACGATCGAAAGTGTCCCATAATAATGGATGAATATTGAAAGGATGGGTTTCATTGTAGATTTTGAAAAGTTGGGAATGTGTTGTATCTAAATTGCGTCGGTTGGAATGAGTTGAATTTCTAAGAAGCAAAAAACAGTTGCTCTAAGAATTTTGTAAATTGATGAAGATTTGGTGTGATGTTTAATTTGAAGAGATTTTGGAATGACTTGATGGTCACGACATGATCTAAGGAAAGCAAGATCACAGAAAAGACGGTATTTGCGTGTTAGAAGATTCGAAAAAGATTTAGTAAAAATGAAAAATTCTCGTAGAGGCTAACTAGCGGACCAACTCGACATCGAGTTTTGATGTAAGTTTTACTGATATTTAAGAGGGGCGGAGTATAACGATCCATCGTTTGCGTTGCCTGGTGTAAATGTTCCGAAAATCCTAAAAATAAACTGTATCGACGCCAATTTTTTTAAATTGAAAATCGATACAGCAGTTTTTTAGGATTTTCAGGAAGATTTACATAAGGGAATAGTAGTGGGTAAGCAAGACCACCAAGTTTAGGGTCAGTTATACCGATTGTTCTAGAACTGACTTTGAATCTCTTGGATATATTTGGATGTGTTGATTTCCAGGAGGTTCGCCATCTATTGCTTGAAAAACAGCAGCAACATCACCCGCAGTTGCAAATTGAATCTTCTTGGATCGTTTTCTCGCTGTTCAACGATGTTCATAAGAAGATTTTGCCTGTTGGATGAATCTGAAACAATCATTTCATTAATTGTTTTGAAATCACTTATGTAACGATTGACGGCTTGAAGTTCACGTGTGAGATTTTCCATAAGGACTGGGTCACATCCTTGATTTTAAGGCTGAGCCATTCTGAATTGTGCAACCATTTCGACATCATAGATGTATACTTGACGGTATGAAGAGACTGAACCATCAGTTGACGTCCATCTTCCTAAACGGTGATAAATGTTTTCATGAACGCGAAGAAAGTATGGACCATTTCTTGAATCACTGTCGAGGCTTATTCCAGTGCTGACCATTGCCAAGGAAGAGTCGTAGGAGCGTATTTTTTTCTTATAGTTAGCAGAAAGTTCAGTGGTTAAATTCAGCAACTCTTCAAGGTAGGGCAATGAATGAAGAGGTTCAAGGCGGACTTTGCTTTTGCCACAGCATCAAGTGAAACCCTCTCCCGTTCCTTCTTTTTCACAGGGAAAAAACTTTGCGTTGCAGAATGTACATGTCTGATTCAATTCTCCCATTGAATGTTGTGGAGTGGTGATGTCATCAATGAAAGCTAGGCGAGTTTCTCTATTCTGTTGTTGAGTTGCTCGCAGGTTCTGGTTTCTTTCACGGTATTCCAGAGCATATGGACGGGGCCGTGAGTTCTCAAACCGACTTCTTTTTCGTAAACGTGGCATTTTACAATCTAAAATATGCAAAAAAAAGTTACTTCCGGTTTTACTTCCGTTTTTTTATTTTAGAGGGGCGGAGTCTAACAATCATATTGTTTCCGTTTCCTAATGTAAATCTTCCTGAAAATCCTAAAAAACTACTGTATAGATTTTCAATTTAAAAAAATTGGCGTCGATAGAGTTTATTTTTAGGATTTTTGGAACATTTACACCAGGCAACGGAAACGATGGATCGTTATACTCCGCCCCTCTTAAATATCAGCAAAACTTACATCAAAACTCGATGTCGAGTTCGTCCGCTAGTTAATAAATATTTTGTACTTGAAATTCGAAGTTGATTTTTTTGTTTGCAATTTGGTTAGTTTAGTTTAGGTTAGCTGGGATATCTTACCGGAAGTAATTACTTCCGGTTTCATAATTCTGAATTCAATCAGTAAGTATAAGAAAAAAGTAGACGCGGGCATATTTTAAAAATATAGGACTTTAAATTTTGAAGAATGAAACCTGTAAAATTCCTATACTTTACTATAGGAAAAATTCATTTTATGGCCGCCATTTTTAAACCGGTTCGAATTTTTTAAATTTGAAACCTTAGGGGGAATTTATTCAACAATCTGTTTAATTATTCGAAAAAATTATTCTCCTATCTATCACCGTTTAGGAGGAGCATTGCGCACAAGAAAAGGGCTTAGCATTTTATTATATAAGATAAAATGTTCGGATAATTTTTTTTCATCAAATCCGGAAACGCGAACTGGACCAAGTTATCTTTCAGCAAAATCCACAGTCCATTTCGAATCAACAGCCCTCTACTGTTGTTCGGAATTTCTCAGATATTCACATATCCGATTCAGATAAAAAAGCCCTGCCAAAAAGCTTAACTTGTTCTGTATCTCCTCTTTCCATCCCAACTTAGAAAATTATTTGTCAAACTAAAGAAGCTATCCCTTCTTCCTTCCGATCAAGCCGAAGTTGCCAGACAAGATGTCGCCAGAATTCTTCGTACTTCCAAACCTCCACCGTCAAATATAGGGTAAACGGCAACTACTTTTAGAATAAAAATAGTAAAATAAAACAAAAAGTTAACAATTTAATAAAATCAAAAGAAATTCGAATAAAATAGAAAAATAAAAAACATGTGACATTTATAATGTCACATCAACACTCCTTGACAATAAACAATATTGATGTTCCATTTATCCAATCGTGGCAGAAATTTTACTAGCTAAAACAAAAAATTAAGTGTAACTTAACTTTGCTTATTCAGTTACAAATGGATATAAAAAGTAACACATAAATATTCTAAAAACAATAGAGAAATCTAATAATCACTACATACTTCACTTTCCCCCGTAAATTTGAATCCGCATGTTTGCTACTCCGTGGTTTTTAATAAGTACGTATAATAGTGTTATTATTCTAGTTTATAAAAAGGAGATATGGCTTATAATTATGTTAAATTTATTTAAACAGCGCGTAAATTGGTAACAATTTAAATTTCTCGTAATTAGCACTATTTAAACACTCCGGGAAAGTATCATTCTAGAGATTTAATCTGAAATTCAATTGAGAATTGTTAAGTTAAAAAAAAGTAAATGATATATATATATATATATATATATATATATATATATATACCGGGTGGTGAATCGTCAAACGGACCATAGGAAACTCACTGAGAAATTTTAAATTGTTGAATTGCTGCTTCCCTAATTATTTTAGATCAAAAGTCATAAAAAACTATTTGTAGAGGACTAAAATCTGAATTAAAAACAAATGTTAAAACCGTTCTACGAACCAAATGTACTTCACAATTTTGCAAAAATATAATACATTTTTTAGGCCACCCCTAAAAGTTAGGCCACACGTAATGCAAGAATATATATTAGGACGTGTGTGTTTTATCATATTGATGTCAGATGTTTGACAATTTGAATTGTCAATTTTTTTATTTTATGATTAAATTATAAACAATGAATTTTACTAAATAATACTACTAATGAACATTATAACTTTGTGAACAATAAATTATATTGTTTACAAATCGATCAATATAATGAAATGTACTCAGTTGACGAAAAAATCGCATAATGTTGTATTCAGGCAATAGCGCAAACCTTTTCCTGCCACTACCGGATCTTTATTTAACGTAAGATATTCTAATTCACTAAAATTTAATTCCATGTTAAGTTAAGTTATACAACAATTCAATGAATTCCAATATACTGTTACTGTGATCTTTATTCCTAATAATAATATATGATAATTTCTAAACATCAAACTATAACAAATGTTATAATAAAACATGAATAAAACATTTTTATTATTGCTTTTTTCTCCTCAACTGAGTACATTTTTTAATCAACTTAATTTTTTTTAACAATAAATCACAAAATTTTGGCCATTTAAATCATAGATAAATATAATATAATTGATTTAAATATTGTCAAATAGCAGAAACAATAATATGACAAAACGCAACACGTAATACACATTTTTTCACAGAAAAATGTATTAAATGTATTATATTTTAGCAAAATTTTGGAATACGTTTAAGTCGTAGAATAATTTTAACAGTTGTTTTCGATACATATTTGAGTCCTCTACAAATAGTTTCCCATGACTTTTGGTGTAAAATAATTAGGGAAGCAGGAATTCAACCATTTAGAATTTCCCATTGAGTTTCCTATGGCCCGTTTGACTATTCACTACCCTGTATATATATATATATATATATATATATATATATATATATATATATATATATATATATATATATATATATATATATATATATAGGTATATTATAATGAAAACAGAAATACAATAAATTAACTTAGAAATATATACAACCAGATATACAGTGTTGATTAGTGGATTTATTTAAATAGTGGTTAGAGACATAATTTGTAAGTTATATACTGGATAATATTATAAAAAAAATAATTATATGAGGGTATTTTTAAGAATTTCGCATAAGAATTAAGTTTAAGAAATTTTTTTTATTTTATTTAATATTAGATATTTTTGAGTCAGCATATGCAACCAAACATACACTGTAGTGTCAAAGTCAAAAAGTTATTTATTTTTGGAATGTTAATTTAGAATAGAATTGTGGATGGAAAATTGTAAAAATATAGTTCATATAAATGTTTAAGTTACATATAATAGTGTAGTTCTGATCTGGAGAGCCTAAAGTCAAGTAAATTATAGATAGAAAACTCTAGAAATGTCAATGGAACTGTATACATAGTACATAACAGACAAGAAATCATTCCAGAATTTTCAAATAGAATGATTCGAACATTATTTATTGCTAGAATATTCTGGAAAGAGGAAGGATATATAAAAAGCCATGTAATTTGGAGAGAGGTGTTCAGTTTAGTCAGTTATGAGTTAGAGTTTAGTTTGAGTTAGCGTCAGTCAGTTTGGGTTAGAGTTATGAGTTCAGTTCAGTTAAGTTCAGTTACCAGTTCAGTTATCAGTTATCAGTTAGTAAAGTTATAATTCAAGAATTTAGTTACAAGAAGATTATTAATTGAGTTAAGTAAGTTAGTTAGAAGATATTAAATCAGTTACAAGAAGATTATTATTGAGGAGTTAGTTATAACAATTTAAGGATTATTAAGTCAGTTATTTATGAGGTTATGAAGAGATTATTCAATGCTAGAAGAAGGCATTGATTAAGTTAAATGAATTATTAAATTAAATACAGTTGGAGATTAAATATTACTACAGTAATATAGTGACAGTTTTGAAGTTAATTCATTGAAATAAGCATTCAATAATACAACCATAAGATCCAGTATATTTCAAAGTACATTAAGTATATGGAAATTACAAGGAGTTAAATATATATTTATATGGTGAGTGGAGATAATTAAGAAGGAAAATATTAACATAGTTGGATAACCAAGGCTTAGTAAGAAGATATCGAGTGGTGATAATAACTTTAATTTTGGAAAAAACTTTAGGCGTTCAGTAAAAGAAGGTACCAAATTTTGTTAATAATTTAATAATTGTAAGAATTTCAAATTTTAGATAGATTGTTTTAAATTGATATTGCTTATATTAGATAGATAGGTTTGTTTCATAATATTTATAATAAAGATAATTTAAAAAAGTACTTACAAACTAATTCTTTGAGAACCGCGATAAAAACCCTATACTTACATACATCATTCAAATTTACTCATTGCTCATACAACAACAACACATCATAACAATATATATATATATATATATATATATATATATATATATATATATATATATATACGGGTGTTAAAAAGGATTTTAAGGGGTTAAAAACAGATAAAACGCTGTAACGTTATAAACGTCACATCTTTATTAATTTGTATTTAAATAAATGTTTTATTTTAATTTCTATGTTAATTTATTAATTACTTTTTTTACTATTTTTTATTCAAAAAATAGTTGGCTCTCTCTCTCTCTCTCTTTCTGTCCAGTAGAATAAATAGAGAGTTAAAGTGCAGGTAACACATAAACGTTAACACTAACGTAAACGTAAAGAAATTACGTTTACGGCCACTATACGTTTTAACTGTGAAGTGTTAGGGCTCTTGTTAACGAACGTTTTTTTCAACCGGTAACGGGCCGATGCTAAACGGGTACCCGTGTTGACGGTTCATAATTTTCAAGGGATATGCGTCCGTTGACGGTATGAAATCTCCGAAATATCGTCAGTTTTAAAGTAACAAAAGCACGCAATACATATTATATCATGTTGTCGTCAAAGAAAAAAATTATACTAGCCTATTATTTGTATAAAAAATGCAGAAGCAACGGGAGAAGCATAAAAGAAAAATATGGATACATCCTATTTTATTATAAAGAGAAAAGTATGGTGCATACACTTTACGAAGAATTGAAAAAAGACGAAACAAAATTCTTCAATTGCTTCCGAATAGCTTAAGAAACTTTCCGCAAATTGTTAGGAATAATACATGATAAATTGCCGCTGCGCTGACAATAATATGAGGCTATTCCTTGCACCTGCTGATCGACTAGCTGTTACCTACGTATGAATTATACTGTTATTATAACAGAATAAAAACTTTCGGTTATAAAAAAACTAAAAAAAAATTACAAACTTAATAGATTTTTTATCATTTAAGAATATACATATACAATCTATATATAAAATAAAAATTATTGGGAAATAACTTATTAAAATCTTCATATCAAAATCCATATTTTAGCTGCAACAAAGAAAGAAATTTATTGAAACAACGGATGCTCGCCCAGCGCCGTTAACATACTTGCATAAACTAAAAAGGTTCACTGAGAGTTCACGGTACCGTCCCATCGAACGTCTTGCCGAGGGGGACTGGATCCGTAGACGGTGAAAAGTTAACCAACGGGTTGGTTGCCGTTGCGTGAACACGCATTCATAAGAACCTGAAAGACACTGAGCAACGTCCAACGGGACGGTGTCAAAAACGTCCCGTTGAACGTTGTCGTTAACAAGACAACGGTAAAACGTTAACGTCTAACGTGTGTTGCTGACCTTACTTTTACTCAGATTTGTTGTAGATTGTTTACATATTTGACTGATTAAACAGTGCCATTTTATATTTTTTTCCTGGTTTAGGTAGATTTTTTATGAATTATTCTGATTGCTTTTATTGCACAATGGAAGATATCCTTAATATTGAAATGTTTGGAGAATCTGATTTCGAGGATGATGACATGGACGATGCTGTACTTCTACATGTATTTGATAATAATTTATGGAGAAATCGTGCTGATTTGTATGGGCGATTTTCACTAGAAACCCTGTCAGACCTAGAAGTAAAAAACGTATTCCGGTTTGAAAAAGTCCACATCCCTAGACTTGCATTGGCTTTGGGAATTTCAGAAAACATAACTACTGAGGAAAATATAACATTATCTGGTAATATATCTTTTATTTGGTTGAAAATTTCGCTTAAAATATATTTTGTCTTTAGGTATAAATGCATTATGCATACTTTTAAGAAGATTTACATACCCAAACAGACTGTCTGATTTACAACCTTTATTTGGCTGAAGTTTCAAAGCAGTGTCCAGCATTGCCAATACCACAATGGACATTGTCATTCAAAACAAAGGTTACTTAATTGAAAGTTTAGGTAATTACTATGGCTGAATGAAAACAAGTTAAACCAATATTTACAGGTAAAACATTTTTTTTTTTGATTAACTATATCATATTACATACCACTTTTTAGGCAATTTCTCAAAAAGGTGCTCCCCTAGATAACTTTTGGGCATTTATTGATGGTGCTGTAAGACCAATATGTAAGCCAGCTGAAAACCAAAGAGAGTATTATTCAGGATACAAAAAAATACATTGTGGAAAATATCAATCGCTTATATGTCCTGATGGCATTATAATAAATTTGAAGGGTTCCTATCCTGGTCGAAAACATGATTCAGGTATTTTAAGAGAATCAGGCCTCTACAATGAACTGGAACAATTCACAATATTTGACGATAGGAATTATGTGATTTATGGTGATAAAGGTCGTAGTTTAAGAGAACTTCTATTACGACCATACACAGAGAATGAAGTAGTTGGCAATCCTGCAAGACAACAGTTTAATACTAAAATGAGTAGATTAAGGATTGCAGTGGAGTGGGGATTTAACAAAATAATTGAGGAATTTGCATTCTTAGATTTTTAAAAAACCAAAAAATATTAAAACAAGAAAATGGCAAAATGTATAGAACAGCTGTAATTATGACAACTTGCCACACATATTTGTATGGTAGCCAAGTAGCTACACATTTTAATGTGCATGCGCCCAATCTTGAGGAATACCTTAATAATAATTAATTTGTTAAATAAAAAATTTGTTATATGTACCTTTATTTAATAAAATGTTTGTAAAAAATATGTATTTGATTACAATAAAAATATTATTATCCTAAAATGTTAATAATATGTAATAAGTAATACAAGTTAATGGTCAACATCTGTAGAAACTTTTGATAACAGTAAATTAATTAATGTTTGTTGATTTTTAAAAGTCTCCAATTGCATTGTCATTCCTTTTTCTTCCATTTCAGGTCTCCGTTCTTCCATTTCTAGCCTCTTTGTTCTTTCATATCTATCTTGTTCAAATTTCTTTTCTTCTAAGACAAACTTTCTTTCTTGAATTGCCAATTCTCTACTTTTAGTTTTAAATGCATTTTCTTTTTTTTTTGCTAAATATTGCAGAGTTGTTTGTTTTACAGCTACTGGTGCTCTCTTACGTATAGGTGCTAAAAAATTAGATGTTTTAAATGAATAATTTCTACAAAAAAAAGTAATAGTTGCTACATTTTACTTTGAAGTAGAAAAATTCATTTTAAAGCAAATATAAAATATGTTGACTCAAATAAACATTTATTACAAAAGCTTATAAAAAATGGATTTTGTAGTCTTTAACAAACTAACTATCTACAAAATTATACTAATATATTTTTGTGATTTTTTTACACAAAAAATTATTTTTTTTAACTCAGATTTAAAATCGCTTACTTGCAATATTTGACTGTGCTGATTTCCTCTTCAAGGATGGTGTAATTTCTTTAAAAATTTGGCAATTAGCACTTGCTCCTTGTTCATTGTTCTCATTAACAATCTGAAGTTCAACATCTACTTCTGTAAATCCACATGACTGCCAAACATGTTCATCTTCATTTTTATCTTCCATAGCTCCAGAAAATAAACAAACGTTAAAGGTGCATGGTGTTGATTATGTAAGGTAATAAAGGCCTCTGCACCTCGGCCTAATAAGATCTTTCATGCATACCCTAATCTAAAATGCAAATACTTCTGTAAAAGCTAATTAGCTTTCTAGATGGCATATTACTTATTTCAAAGGCTGTGAGAGTAACCACTTAAGGAATTTAAGCTGTTTGCAAAACAATACAACACATTCGCATGGTATATATGTTCTGCCATTTCTTTAGCATTTTTTCAAGAATTACAGTTCTTACTGTCCAATTTTTCCATTTATTTTTTGAAGGTGCATGGTGTACTTATATGCATCTATAATTAGTTGTTCAGTACTTGTTCGAGGCTGTTGATATCCAAACTTATGGGAATTTAAAAAAATTAACAAGACATAGAAAGCCAAATATACATTACGTTTTCAATTTAAAAATCAAGTTTGTAATTATATTTTTAGGATGCTATGTAAAATTATATTATATAAGAGACTCAATAAATACTTACGAGATGCTATCATTGAACTACAAGCTAATTCTGTCTGATCGTAACCCTTCTGATACAAAGATTTTTCGGTTTCAATACTTTTAGTTTTTTTGCCCTGGAACTCTCGCAATAAATCTGCAATCTGATGAAGTAAGTCATCTTGTTCTGAGACTTCCACTTCTACTCCAGACCTGTGTTAGAAAAGCAATTATTTTATTGAAAAGTGCGAATGATTTGATACTTATTTTCCTTGATAAAGTCTGGTTTTGGCTAGATATTTCTTGACTAAATTTTAAACCCTCTCTTTTAGAGTTCTAACAGTGATATACTTGCGAGTAATTTGCAATATATTCACCACAATTGTATTCCACCTCGTTGGATTCTTAAAGGGATTTTATAAACTTCTCGTAGCAGGTGTAAGTCCATTGACTTCGTAAACCTAAATCGATTCTTAAATAGACTGGTTTCCGTCATTTTTTCTTCGATTTTTTTCACTATTTTTTTATTACAATAACACGTGCAATAACACAAACAAAAGATAAATTTTTGGTTAGAATCACAAAACAACAAAAAGTTTGTAATTTTCGGAGTTTTGACAGATATTCGGTCATACTTGGAACAATTTGGAGAGCGTTAAGGGAATTCGTAAACGCACGCAAGGTTATGGAGACCCGTTAACGCAAACGTGTGTATTTCTCTACTGCGCACGAGTAGCTGTCAAAGTATACGTTAACGTTTTGCCCTGCACGTTAACTCCCTAATATTGTTCTATGTTGACGGAAGAGCTAATTCCATCATATACATATGATCTATATATTTTTTATGGTATCTGTGATATACTTCATTGTAGTCACTGTCCATTATTTCAGTCAATTAGCTTTTCTAACTTTCTGATTGCTCAGGATCATGAAGACTTGAGTTACATGACTCGGAAGCTAATAGAAGAATATAACAAATGGGGTCTCGAAGTCAACATTAAGAAAACTGAAACTATGTATATTGGAAAGACAAAACAGTCCATTATATTAGACGATGGGGTAGAAATTAGAAACTGTGATGAATACAGGTACCTGGGTATGAAGATAACTCAAAATAGAACAGTCGATGCTGTTATAAAAGACAGAAATATACAGGGTGTAAAAGCCATATCCATGATGAACGGCATTCTGTGGGACTAAACAATATCTAAAGCGAACAAACAACCCATATACAACACCATCCTTAAAAGTGTAATCACATATAGCAGTGAAGTTTGGCCAATGAAACAAAGTACAGAGAAACTGTTACTAGCAACAGAAATGGTCTTCTGGAGAAGAGCAGCAGGAAAATCAACAAGAGATCGAATACCAAATGAGAGAATACGAGAAATTATGGGAGTCAGGCTTACAATAGTTTGATGACATAAAAACAAAACAGTTAATATGGTACGGCCATGTACAGAGAATGCCAGATAACAGGATTCCAAAACAGATTTTGACGTGGACACCCCAAGGGAGAAGGAAAAGAGGAAGGCCGAGAAGAAGCTGGAGAGAGGGAATTGAAAAAGAACTAGAGGAAAGAGAAATCCCTCCAGGCCTATGGCTGAATAGAGAAGAATGGCGGTTAAGAGTCTGAAGGCGTCGGAGAACGCTGTAAACCGATAGAAGTAGTAGTAGCTTTTCTAACGTGGTGGTTGTGTGTAGTTGAAATTTATAAAAGAACGAAATATGAAATAAGGCTCATTTTATGATTTGCAGAAATCTCTTGGGGTGACTACTTTCTTTGTAACCTATATTTTATAATTCTGGTAGTATTTTTAACATGCATAACCTCACTTCTTCCAAAACCACGTGTTCGATTTTATGCATTTATGAATTTTTCCAAACTCAACTAATTTTAATAATAATTA
The DNA here is from genome assembly GCA_918026665.1 of Diabrotica balteata. Lineage (NCBI taxonomy): Eukaryota > Metazoa > Arthropoda > Insecta > Coleoptera > Chrysomelidae > Diabrotica > Diabrotica balteata. The sequence goes on from OU898283.1 coordinate 87,500,784, forward strand.
AACATAGTGTCGGTGTGTAAACGTGCTAACTCGAAACTGTTTTTGATTCGTAAGTGTTTTGCACGCATATCTCTAACCTCTGTTAGTAAACTTTACTCAATATACGTTAGACCTATTATTGAGTTTGCCGGACCAGTGTGGAATCCAGATCTTAGTCGCGATAAAATCCTACTTGAAAACGTTCAGCGTAAAGCCACAAGACTGGCATACGGCCGTGTAAGACCTAACTATGAAGATAGACTATTCATGGCTCATCTTACGACATTCGAGCAGCGACGTCTTCGAGGTGACCTAATTATGTCCTTCCGTATTTTAAAACATAATTTTGGGAACCTAAACAACATATTTACTTTGAATGAAGACGATAGATTAAGAGGCCATCAATACAAATTAAAGAGGGAACAAACTACTGCAAGGTCCAGGGCGAACTTCTTGCCAAACAGAATCTTTAATATATGGAACAATTTGGATCAAAACACCATATCGGCAGCTAGTGTTAACATCTTTAAAAATAAACTTGACAGCACTTTATTTTTTTTATAGGATAGGATATTTTTTCTCGGACAGCATTATTTATTTATTTATTGTGTCACAATTCAATTTTCGTTAATTGTTTAACTACTTAACTTTATAATTAGTATTAGTTTTATAAGGATCTATTTTATTTTTGTTTATTTTTGCTTTTTGGGCATAATAGGAGCTCGCTCCTCTGCCCTTATTTGTTATATAATAATAATAATAATAATAATAATTCTATTTCACCTTTTCCTTGTCATCTGCTGTTTTATTGTGATTTTGTAAAATAATTGACAAGGAAGTTAATCCCCTTTGATGTCTCCCTAATACACCCTGTGTTATATTCTAGTTTATGGAATAATTTATAATACAATGAATTATGTGATCAAAGAGAATTGAAATAGGTACTATCATAAAATAATACCTCAATCAACTATGGAAGCTTATCGTCTATGCTTCGCCTAGCTCAGTCTCTCAAGTGAGAATCCGTCTTGTCTTAAACTAAGAATTAAACAATGAAAATTCAGCTGGTAACAAATTAAATAATGAATTAACAAATCATATTTATTTAACATAAAATAAAATAATATCTAGCTTGCAAAAACAAACCCTGCCTACAGATTTACAATAAACAAATTTAAATGATACTTATGGCTTCGTGTGGTTGTTTGCTTCTGTTAGTTCTACATTATTAAATGAATTTCATAAATTATTTAAATTATTCCATAAATTATTAGATAAACCCAGGAAATTATTGCAAACCATAAAATGAACCTAATAATATATTACCTTCTTTTATAAATTTCAATTACAGACAAAATCCTATATCCCGCCACGTTAGAAAAGCTGACTGACAGAAAGTAGGAAGTGACTACAATGAAGTATAGCACAGATAGGACGTATACATAGGAAGGACTTAGCTCTTGTCTGTCAACATAGAACAGAATATTTTAGTCTAATGGACAGAAACAGAGAGGGCGCCAACTATTTTTTGAAAAAAAAAACTAGTAAAAAAGAAACTGAAGGTTAAGGAATTAATAAATAATACATAAGTTAATACATGAGTAATACATAAAAATAACATAATTTATTAAATATAAATTAATAAAAATGTGACGTTTATAACGTTACAGTATAAAAAAATGGAAAAACGAGACTGTTTCTTATTCAATGTTTTTCAATCACTTAGATTGTACTTCATAGTTTTTCAATCACTTAGATACCTTCATAATTCTTCCTAAAAATCTTCATAATATAGAAAACCAGTAAACCAAATTTTAATAAAATCGATTTAATAGATTTCGCACAATAATTTTTCAATCTATTTTTTTTTTAATTTTTAAATCTTGCACAAAAAAAACTAGGCAATATAACAGTTGGCCAATTTTTTAAATTATACTTATTTTATACTAATTTTGTAGCTTAAATTAAATTCAGAACAGGAAGTTGGAAATGCCTTGGCAAGACGTTTCTTACAAAAGAAACTCTGCTTTCTCAATAAAATTGTCATGTCTTCAAGATATTTAAAACATATATTATAATACTAAAGCCATCGGTATTGAGGGTGAAAAATACCAAAAACATTTAAAGAAAATTGAATGTCATGTAAAAAAAAATATTTTCTAAGTTTCCACTAAATAAATTTTCTTCATTTTTGGTTCAATCCGACGTAAATCGAATAGAGCCATCTAAAAACGCATTACCAAATGTTAGAGAGGCTTTAGTTTTGTTATAAATAAATAAATTTTTTTCCTCTAAAACTTTCCTGTGCATCTGTGCATCATAGACAAAAATATTTTAAATAAATAAGTTGCTGGGTCAATTTTAAACAAAACGTTTATTAACACTTTTTGTGTGAAATAACCGTTCTGTCAAAAATGTCACTTGAAACGACGCGGCTACGCGCGCGAAATCAGATTACAATAAATTTTGTATCAATCCGACGGTAAAAATTCGATATCTTTTGATCAGAGTGCCCAATCTCAAAAAATTCAAAAGCATTTTATAAGTGAAAAGTGCCTTATGACATTTTTGTATTTTCCCGCAATTAGAGTCAGTTTTTATAAAAGTGGTACATAAATAAACGTTGCGCGATTTTTACCACTTTTTATAATTCTTCTAAGATTATAAAAATATATCACTTTTCCATTCACCAGTTACTCACGAATTGTCATTGTCACAGCCCAATCTTCAAAACCTATGGCCTGAAATTTTGGTTTCGATTTTTCTCGACAAATGTGAGGCATTAGAAATACGCCTAAAAATGCAAAATTCAAACTTTCACATTACAAACGATCCAAAACATTTAAAACTGTTTTTTTCCGATTACAAAAACATATTTTTATAAACTACATTACCTTAGCAACAAATTTCAGTAAATTCTTTGTCTTCGGTAAAGTATTTTATAACATAAGTATTAAACATTTGACAAGAAATGTCTCACATTTGTTGCTAAAAATCAAAACAAAAATTTCATGCGATTGGTCTTGACAGATGGGCTTTAACAATAATAATCATAAAAAATGGCAAAAATCGCGCAACTTTTATTTATTTAACACCCTAAAAAACTGACTTTAACTGACGCTTCTTGATTTCTGTCGATAAAATTACGGTTAAACGCTTAAACTTTTTTGTATACTGTAAATTCTGCCTTTTATTCATTTAGGCAACTTGCGGCTATGTTTGTTCTATGCACTTGATCTTTCACTACTAGAGCGTAGAGTTTTTCGTGTAGATAGTAGATCGTATAGTTTTTTCGCTAGATAGTGTGATATCTAGATATATAAACTCCATCACTGCTGCTATTATTTGACCTTCCACCTCTTATTTACATCTTGGCAGATTTGCTGTATAACCATGCACTATGTCTTTTGTGGGAAATAAATATGTAATTTTCTGACAGTTTCGTGTTGACAGGTATTGAGTTGTCTGCATAGCAGATTATTTTAAGTTGTTTTTCTCCCATTTGGTATCCTTTTTTAATTCTTACTTTTTTTTTCAGGTTGAACAATAGGGAACTTACGATTATAACAGATATACCAACAAACATACATTTGGAAAATGTACCGATAGAAAGGTTTGATAAATGCAAATACCTAGGAACCTGGATTTCAGACAATAACGTTCAAACAACCGAAATATAAGTTAGGATAGAAATATCAAGAAATGCGTTTGTAAAAACGAAAACAACTTTCTGCAACAAAGATCTTAGAGGAGAACTGAGAGTAAGAGCATTAAGATGCTAGGTGTTTACGATACTGCAATATGGACTTGAAAGCTGCACATTAAAGCAAGAACACATAAATAAGTTACAGTCCTTTGAAATGTGGTGTTATAGGAGGATGCTTAGGATAGAATGGACACAGAAGAAAACTAACACGGAAGTATTGCGAGCGAGAAATGGTCAAAGAATGCGAAATAATAAACTGCTACGGCTGATAATACAGGAAAAGATAAGAGGAGGAAGGAGTATAGGAAGAAGGAGAGTGTCATGGTTGAAGAATTTATGGGACTGGTTTAAATGCAGTCTTATAGAACTCTTTAGAGCAGCAGCAGATAAAGCAAAGATAGTGATGATGATATCCAACCTCCAATTGGGAGACGGCGCTTAAAGAAAAGGGACTCATTATGATCAGGTTTACCAATAAAGGACTCAGATAATCGCCCTATCTTATCCCATTGCCAGCTTTATTTGGGTCAGTTAATTATGTATATTTATGTCGTAAACTCTCTCTCTCTCTCTCTCTCTCTCTCTCTTTGTTACTCATGGCGTCGTCTACTTCGTTCCTCCAGGTCCTACGGGGTCCTCCTCTTTTCCTCATTCCTATGGGGCTCTATTCGGCCATTCGGTTATTCTCTTTATTCATCTGCTGCCGCTAGTTCTTCTTACATGTCCATTCCACTTTAGCACTCTTTCGTTATATGTTAGTATGTCTGTTTCTATTTATGTGTTTTGCTTTATTTCGTCATTACTTCTCGTATCCATTCTTGTTACTCTGCAGCATCTTCGCAGGCATTCCCTCTTTGTTGCTACTATCTTACTGCTGTTTTTCTTATTTAATTTTTATTTATTATATAACTAAATAAATTAATACTTAAATTTTTTGAATAATTTTAACGTAAACTACTATTATAGAGTTTATTTATGACATTATTGAGTATCTGATGTGTAAAGATAAATATTTGCTATCACTGTATAAATAAGATTAAGATAACAATATTTATTGTTTGGTCTAGTACACTCTTCAGTATCACTTAAAAACAGTAAGTCAATATGCAAAATAAAATAATGAAAATATGCTCATATTATAAGTCGTTAGCAATGAAGTTGATATTCCGAATTAAGGAATAAAATTTAGTAATTTCGGAATACGGCATAACCAGGCAGATAAATACCACATGGATAGATATAGAAGAAATTACTCTTAAAAAATTATAACAAATAAAAAAAACAAATCTAGGCCCAATGTCCGCAGTACGTTAAAATTATAAAGTTTCCTTTTTCTTTCTTACAATTTGCCATCTTTTTTGAGGTTGTGCTGCTGTTCTCTCGTCTCTATTTTCACTAGCCTTTTTTGACATTCTTTCTACATGTTTATTACATCTTATTGTCTGTATTGGTATCTGCTTTTCAGCGTTTTATAAAGATCTCAACTTTAAGAGCCTGGTAGTACATGGGATAAGTGCGGAAATGTCGAAAATAGTTGAACAGCTACTAAGCAAACAATTAGGCAAACTAATTGGGTATTTAAAAAATTGTGAAGTACAAGAAATGAGAAATGCAATGGGAATAGAGAAATATAAGAAATAATTAAGTGATTAAGTGGCTTTGCAGTGGCATGGAATATGTCAGTAATTAATATGATTTATTTATGAAAACTTAAGGTCAGTATGCTACCTATTAGTGGAGAAAGCGAAAGTCAGATAGATTTTCTGCTGTGTATAAGACGTCAGATAAAAAAATATAAATAAAATAAAGGTGTGGCGGAAAGGAAAACAAGTGAAACACAAGAAAGTAAAATGGTGAAAGTTAAAGGATAAGGATTTGGCAAAAGTGTTTAAAAATAGAAGGCTGGACAAATAGGAGAGCAAAGAAATGTTGGAGAAGTTAAAGGGTTGGAGAAGGGCTATTGAAGAGGAAGGACAAAGTTAAGAAGTCGAAAACGAAGTATATGTGACTGGAAAGGACAGGAGTAGTTGGGCACATTAAATTGATTGGAGAATGAGCGGGGTACTCCTAAAAATGGGGGAAGGACTGAAAGGAACGATATAAAAGAGTGTAGTAAAGACTGTGTTGTTGTAAGACGATGAAGTGTAGCCCATAAAAAATATTTAGGAAAAGAAGAGTGAGGTAGCTGAAATAAAAATGTTACGGAGAAAAAGAAATTAGAGCGAAAAAAAGAAATTTTAACTTTTTGTTCTTTAGTAATTTTTACATACCATTGATAGTTTTCAGTTATTTTGATGAAACAGACGAAATTTTTAAAATTCTTTTTTCCTCACAACCACAATTTCTGTCAGAATAAGCAATTTTAAATTATCGGGTATATCTGCTGATATACAGATATAGTAAATCGTACGTGAATTGCCGTTTGATTACAATTAGAGTAATAATACCAAGGGTGTCATTGTGGTTTGTCCCAAAAAAAATCGATCTTATTTTGATTTTCTTCAGAACTCTCTAGGTTCTCAGCCAGATGGAATAAATGCCTTTTTAATTCTGTTTAAAAAAGAATCAATGTATTTTTCAAGTAAAATTACTCTTCTCCTGATATTCAATGCTCATTTTGTTTATTTATTTATTATTATTATTTTTTTTTTTTTCGAATAACATTTTAATCTTTATTAGGATATATCTAGGTTTGTATTGGGTCTACAACAAAATTAATAAACAAAGGTCTTAGTCTTTTTATAAAACTTATTTTCACTTCTAACAGTTTTTTTTTTGATAAAATTAAAAATATTTGAGTTATTCGTAAAAATCCCATTAAAAACGGATGTTTTTCACAAAATGTGCATTTAAAAAAAATGGAATATTTTTTGCTTAAAATGTGACCCCTATTCATTTGTGGAATAATTTTTGATATAAAAATTGTCACACCCTAGTATAAGTGACATTTATCCCATAAGGAAACAGCACACATCAGCATAGGGTAGATTTTGCTTGTTGAGATATTTCCTAGCTACTGTTTAAATTTTAAGAAAATCGGAGGTGAAAACCTTGACAAACTAGACTATTATTGTGTTAATTCATTTTTCTAGTAAGTTATACCGTCATTGCAATTATAAATTATCATCTTTCTAGGCGTATTGCATCATACATGTTTTACAACAAACATTTTTAGGTATTTTTAATCTTTATCAAGTTTGTATATGGCTTAGCTACAACACAAAAGTTTAATCATAGATTATTTAAATTTATTGCAGACAGAATATTTGGAAGAGTTAAACGCTTTAAAAATGCACGTAATAATTTTTAGTCAAAATATTTACATTTGACTTATACATAAGCAAACACAAGGACGCGTATATATATATATATATATATATATATATATATATATATATAATATATATATATATATATATATATATATAGTAAACTCTTAAATATTGTGGAAATCTGCAAAAAAACTCTAATGTGTATCAAATATTTCACCTAACGTTTTCGCCAAAGAGAATTTGGCTTCTTCAGGGCTGAAAGAGAATAAATTATAATTAGCTACCATATATTATCTAATAAAAAACATTTACCTTACCTTTTTTTTTATTAGATAATATATGGTAGCTAATTATAATTTATTCTCTTTCAGCCCTGAAGAAGCCAAATTCTCTTTGGCGAAAACGTTAGGTGAAATAATTGATACACAGTACAGTTTTTTTGCAGATTTCCCCAATATTTAAGAGTTTACTATTTAACTTATCTGCAAAGATTAAATTTCTTTTGTATATATATATATATATATATATATATATATATATATATATATATATATATATATTATTTGTAGTCTCAGCAATTGGTCTGTATGAAATAAAACTCTATTTGTTATTTCTCAATATTTCGTCGCGATTTTGTGACTTCTTCAGGAGAAAACTGTAAATTTATTATAATTATTATATGTAAACAAAATGAATATTTCAATACTTACAACTTAAGATTAAAAATTTTAAATTTTGATAACATTTAAAAAATTTAAAATTTTTAATCTTAAGTTGTATGTATTGAAATATTCATTTTGTTTACATATAATAATTATAATAAATGTACAGTTTTCTCCTGAAGAAGTCACAAAATCGTGACGAAATATTGAGAAATAACAAATAGAGTTTTATTTCATACAGACCAATTGCTGACACTACAAATAATATTTAACACAGTACGGTCGAGAATAATTTGATGTATATATATATATATATATATATATATATATATATATATATATATATATATATATATATATATATGCATTTGCTACCCATACACCTCCGATTGCTACATCCTTAGTTCGAGTTTACCTCCGATTTTACTAGTTCGCCTCCAAAATCGGAGGCGAAAACGTACAGTCATGTTTCTTGTTCATTTAGTTGCTAACTCATCTGTATAAGGCGTTTGACAATTTTTTAACTAGAGGCAAAATCGAGTCAAAATCATCTCTCGATATACATTTTGGTTCACCGTATCTGGCGTCAGAGGCGCAGCTTGTTACACGTGTATACTCTGTCGTTGCCCAAAGGTAGTCGGCGCCTCCGATATATACGCTATGTTCAGCGGTTCACTTCACCTCTTAGCGGTGGCAACATCGCAATCATTTAATGGCGTAATGTAGTCGGGACCTAATATATAATAATTATTATGAATAGGTAGTCAAAAGAAACTGAAACGCTAATATTTATTGTTTTACTTTTCCGCACCGCGATAGAAAATTTCATGCAAGTATTCATTTAACTAAATTCGTATAGTTACGGGGTAATCTTAAATTTATCAGATCCTAGGTAGATATCTATTTTATCTATTTATAAAATAGTGTTAGTTTTCATGCTCTTCATTTAAATTAGAAAGTCTAAAAGGACAAGTTTTAACTTTTTCTCCTGGTACATTGCTTTAATAGTAATAGCACATACATTATTATAAAGCATATTTTTACTGTACTAAACGTACCTTACAATTTTATATTTTATTAACATGGTCCTTATTCTTATTGCTTTATTTTGATGTTAATGTTGCTCATATTATGCGTACAGTTTTTTTTTTTAACTTCTGTACGTTGTTGGGTTTATCTAAAAAATCGGCGCGCATAACTGGCAAAAGTGTTTGCTATTCGTATCTCTCTGAACTGACAACATTTTACGTTGTGAATAAATATGCGAGCTCCCATGCTTATCCTTCCCAATCACTTTTGGGATTTGGTGGCACCAACAGGATTTTACAGTTTTTTAACGATTTCTTTCCATTCTTTCCGGTCTTGGGCTAGTTGTTCGGCGTCATGTAACCCTTGGTTAATCAGTGTTTCTATTTGATACACCCAACGGCTTGGAGATCTTCGCCAAGATGATTTCCCTTTAAATCTGCCACCGATTATAAGTTTTTTCATCGTGCCTGTTCTTCTAGCAATGTGTCCAAAATACTGCTAATATCTCTGTTTTGTTTGTTTAAGCAATATATATTTTAAATAATTGATGGATTCGATCGTTACTTAATGGAAATTCATTTTATGTAACAATAAAACACTGAAAACTTTGTTTTCAAACTTCCACAAAATTTATTTTAAACTCTTATTACTACAGCTGTTTCGGCTGATTGACTTTCTCAAGTGATCTTTTTTTGGCATGCGTTTACACTTTATAATCTCTAATGAAATGGGTTGAGGAGGAGAGAATTGTTTGCCTCAACTTGGTCATTCAGAATTATATCTGTGTTTTTTAACTTGTTAATTTCCATAGATTCTAACTAGGATAGCTTAAGGCCTTTATTTTGAATGTGAAGAATTTTAAATTCGTCATTAAAAGAATGATTGTGATCTAGAAGGTGAAGTGCGTATGTAGAATCTGTTTTTCTATTATTGAAAGCCCTTTTATGTTTCGCTATTCGTTTATTAAAATTTCTACCAGTTTGACCGATATAAGTTTTTGGGCAGTCGCCACATTTAAGTTTGTACATACCACTTGTAAGTATTTTTTATTTTGGCTCTTGTTGTTTTTAATATATTTGCCTAGGTTGTTATTTGTTCGGAAAGCTGGTGTTATTCCTTTCTTTTTTATGTGTTTGGCCATTTTTGTTAATATTTTTTTTTTGTTTTTTCTCTGGTGGTGGAAATACTAATTTCAGGGCTTTCTTGTGTAGTTTTTGATTTAACATTTTGTTAAATTTTTGTTCGTTGTATCCGTTGTTTACTGCTATTTGCTTAATGATATTTAATTGTCTCAAAGTTGTATTTTGACATCGGAATTTCTGTTAATCTATGTAACATACTATGATAGGCTGCCAGTTTATGTTGTGTTGTGTTGGTTGGATGGTTGGATTGGTGTAGGATGATGAATTGTGTATAGTCGTGTCAGTATGGGTAGGTTTATGAAATATGGAGAAGTAGTGTTTGTTTTTAAGTCTGATAATTTTTAAATCTAAAAAAAATTATGGATTGATTTTGTTCTGTTTTTATTGTAAATTCAATATGACTATGAAGTGAATTAATATATGATAAAAATTGATCAAGTTGCCTGTTAGTTCCTGTGAAACATACCAGTACGTCGTCTACGAATCTCCAGGAATATAAAAACTGTTTAAATACGGGATGTTTTGAAATCTTTGTCTCTAGATGATCCATAAAAATATCTGATAGCAATGGGCTTAGAGGATTGCCCATTATAAGTTCTGCACTGTTATTTGTATATATTTAATTATTAAAATCAAAGTAGTCCTGGTTTATGCAAACTTCAAGAAGATGTAAAATTTCAGATGTAATTATTGGATTTATACTATTTTGGTCTAAAAAGTTTTTTACTATAATAAAAGTTTCGGTAGGAGGGATACTAGGAAACAGATTTTTTACGTTAAATGAAATTAATCTGGAGTTGTTAGGTAATCGAAAATGTAAAAATTCGACGTAAAAAATCTTAAAACTAACAGGCAACTCGATCAATTTTTAACGTATATTAATTCACTTCATAGGCATATTGAATTTACAATATAAACAGAACAAAATCAATCCATAAATTTTTTAGATTTAAAAATTATCAGGCTTAAAATCAAACATGACTTCTCCATATTTCATAAACGTACCCATACTGACACGACTATACCAAATTCATCATCCCATCCAACATAACATAAACTGGTAGCCTCTCATAGTATGTTACATAGATTAACAGAAATTTCGATGTAAAAATACAACTTTGAGACAGACTTAAATATCATTAAGCAAATAGCTAATGACGATATTTCAAAACTCCACTCACTATTCACTAACAACTTGAATCTCTTCATTTTTTTAGTTTTGCGTCTTTATCGTTACAAAAAATATAGGAGTGATCTTTCATTAACGAATGACCACACAAATCACATATTTGCTTTAGTGTAATTCCCAAATACATGGCCAAAATTTGAAGCTTTATAGATTTTAGTTTGCTCGTTGTAGCCGCTTATTAGCCTTGTACGTGCTTGCTACAACGGTATCAAAGAGGATAGGGTTTAATATGTCAAAAAAGGTAAATTTTTCTTCTCGGTATGTCGGCGCATTTCAATTAGTAATCTAGAGCATTCCCTTATTTTATTAGAGCAATCGACCAAAATTTGAGCGCGCTTATGTTTCTGTGGTTGAAAATTTCTGTTGTTGGAAAACTTTTGTTTAATTTATTTTCATAATATTTATGTTAAAAGTTGTATTACAACATTCGGTTTATTAATGTTTAATGTAGATATTTTTCGCAATAAACATGTTACAAACGAATGAGCGTATTTACTGTGAGGCACTGTCTGTAACTCGTTAGCAAGTTCCAATAAAATCCTCCCTCTTTTTCGGGGTACCTTAGCCATAACATCATTATTTAATTTATTGAAGACAATAAGGTAGTAGTTAATAATTGAAATTATAATCTAAATTACCATTAGATATTTTTAAACTTACCTTTTTTTAATCCTGTCAGTTCTGACATATTTATAAAATTATTTAAATAGAAAAATTGTGTATTGTGTATGATCACACTATATTGAGAAATGAGACAAAGTTCGACCAGCTTGTTCATCGCCAAAAACAAGTCATAGAACTCGATAAACAACCAGACGAAAGCAATTCCGAATTAATAATCTTTATCAATACCAAAACTATTAAAAAATAACAGAGAAGGTAAAACACAACAAAATTTTGCGAAGATTATAAAGAAAAACCTAACAACTGTACAATACATAATAAAAAGACGAAAAGAAAGTGCAAATAAATTTCAAACTAGAAATATGAAAAAGTTAAGCATGAATTATAATGTCGCGATCACTATAATAACACGATAAATTTGGCAACATCTACAGAGGTGGAACCGCACTTGCAACATCATTATAAAATATGCAAATGAGACCAAAGAGTACGTTCAGTGTATGGAGGCAAACAAGAACTACACAAATAAAATAACTGTATAAAATTAGGTTAATAAATATTTACCCCTCTTTCTTTGCCTTTATAATATACATCAAAATAAGATTAATGATGCATTATATGTGCATATACTCCCTCTAGTTTTGGTGGAGGGAGCGACGTCTGTTGTATGTACGGAGGCAAAAAGGATACAAATGCACAATGTAAACTCAGTTTCCAGCTGTTCTCCGTGCGTAGAGGTTTTCTCCCCGGCTCTGGAACTAAATTTTTCCAATGTATGTTACCTGAAGTCATATTTAATTTAATACTGAACATCACAGTTTTTTACCAACAAGATATATAATCTTTTATAACTATATGTAATTTAAAGGGTTTTTACCCATGTATTTTTGATGGCTCAGGCATTTTAACCTAGCGATTTTAAACCTGATGATGGACTGTTTAGTCCGAAAACGTTTGTTTTTTTGATGTAGCCCTTTTAAGGGTTTTTAAATAAATATACCCGCTTACGAAGACTATCCTCTTTTTTTGTAATACGTGGTATACAGCCAGCTACAGGAATTGTTTTCCTTGTGGATTTTATTTTAAGTTGTTCTCCCATTTGGTCTCCTTTTTTAGTTCTTTTTTTATTATTTCAGCCATACTCAGGTTGATCTATAGAGGACTTAGGGAATCTCCCTGTCTTTATTGTGTTGTTTAAAAAAAATGTTATATAAATAATATGATTTATTATGTGCACACATTCTTACAAAATGAATAATCGTTTTAGTATTTATTTTATTTGTAATAAAACAAATATTGGTATTGTAAACCTACGTCTTTAATTAACTAGGCTATATAAAATTTATCTGAAATATGTGCTTGATTATAAATTTGTTTTAAACTATTTTGGTTTAAAATAAACTATAAAGAAAGTATATTGTGCAACACCTCAAAAAGGTATAAAGGATCACGGAACTTTTCCTCTCTAAAAGTCAATTGTTCTAGAGTTAAGTGTCGGGTTTTAGTCCATTTGAATATACGGGGTTTTAGTAAATATGTGCAACTATCTTCAGGGAGTAATTCTGTCTAAAAAATAAAGATTTACTAAATTGCTAAAAAAGTATTAGTAAAAAATAAAAACCTAAAAAAATGTTTAAACAAATTACATGGTTTATTTAACGACTTAATTATTTAAATAATACATATTTGCAACGTACATAAAAAGTACATACCAATTAAAAAATAATCGTCGAAATTCATAAACAAGAACCAGAGATATAGTAAAGTGAACAACCCCTTCCCCCTTCACCTTTATCTGAAATTTCAAAGCCGGCCGATTTTAAGGACCACATTTTTAAAGCTTTGTGAACGATTCCATTAGAGAGCAATCTTTTTGAATTTTGCACATTAAAACTTAAAGTTTTAGAGGACTCTAATAAGAGCTTTTAGTTGTTATAAACATAGCTGCTCTCAAATTAAAAAAGAGACTAACTTCGTCCCAAATTGTCCTAGGTCAACTTTTTTTCTTTTGAATTTGTAAACAAATGCAAGCTTTCTAAATATGAAAAAATATTTTTTGTAGGCAATGGTTAAAAAGTTTTTCTAATTGTTTATAAGCAAAAAATCGACATGTTTTTGCATCATTATTTTCCAATATTTAAAATTATTTTTCTTTGTTTTTTTTTTAATAATATTAATTGAATAAATCTTCTTCTTTCAGAAGCTGTCCGTACAATTAAAGCATTTCTATTTTCTTTTGTATCTAATTAAACACCGAAGAATATTTTCAATGTATTTCTATTTCCTATAGTACATGTTAAAACAGACTACCGTATACCTAGCGGGGTACATTTGCTTTACATTTGCTGTGATTGGTGGGAGGACGTGTCTTAATTTAAAATTTGGCGGGTTTAATGTTTATTGAACTGAAAATGGGTTATTGGTATGAAGAGGATAATATTCATATTTTAGGATTAAGCAGACTTATTACAGTTATATTTGAAATATGTCTTTAATTTTCCTACACTGAAAATAACAAGGTACATTTGCTGTGATTGATCGGTAGATGTTTATTAAAATGTAACTTGGGTATTGTTGTTTGTTTGTGTTTAAATGACTGCGGACACTAAATCCATTCGCCAATCTTACAATTTGTACTCATTTTTTAATTAGTCATTGTTTCCTATACAATCTTATCCTAAATCTATAACTACTATTGAGCTCTATTATATAGTCTTTTTTTTTTCTATTAGGTGCTTTTAGTTATTTATATATAAAATAAGTGATGAGGTCCTCAGAGTTCCACAGTAAACTCTTTTGCAGCTATCTACTTAATTCAATAGCTACTTTACTGTTTTTAAATGTTTTGCTACAAAGGTGGCAGGCCCCTGAGAGAATTTCAGAGCTTGTTGAAGTAGATGGAGTACAGGAATCCATAATTTCTTGCTAAAACAAAGACTACGATAATTAAATATGGTGTTCTAACGAACCGATTATTAAAACAATTTAAATGAAAAAGTTTTAAATTGAAATTATTTATGTAAGCTTGGAGTTGGAATAAAACCGGCGCCAAACAGAGAAAAATAATTTTATGTGCGCTTGGTGTTAAATAATATCGCCAAGCCAATATAAGACACATAACCTAACAAATCATAAGTCAATAAACATTAAACCCATGGTACAACGAAACCATTAAACCTGCCAAATTTTAAATTAAGACACGCCCTCCCACCAATCACAGCAAATGTACCCCGCTAGGTATAAGGTAGTCTTGTTAAAACACCGAAATGTTTTTTCAATCCTTTGCATCGTTGCAATTGATAATATAAACATTTCTGGTCTATGTATAATAATTTTTAATTGCCTTGTTTTGATCGTGATACCTCCTAATATCGCGCGTCAAATAAACGTCTACTTAGATTGCAGAGAAAGTATTGCAGAGAAGAGAATTACATCACTCAGGAATGAATCACCGAAGTGGTTACTTCGCATTTTCGCTTCATGTATTGTAGCAGTTAAATGTGGAGTTTAAGGGAAAGTTGGGATTGAAATCTTGAAGGAGAAAGAGCTCGGTGTGTAATCTTTAAAAAGCCGGCAAATTTTTTATTGTGGGGAGGTGAATTTAATCAAATGCAAATGTGGCAGTTTTGTTGATTTGATCGCCGATGTGTTGTATTGTGTCCTAAGTGGGAGATTTGTAAAACAGAGTTACAACAACCAGCAAATAGAGTTTTGAAGATTACAGTTTGATAATCCGAGGCCCGAATCCAGTGCCCAAATTCTAAAATATAGACTACTATTATTTTAGTAGTTTTATTTATTTTTTTTTTAACTTACTCTGCCTCGCTGTTTAATCTTTTATCAGTGAAAAATTATGTTAAAGTAAAGTTAAAATGACTGAAATTTCTTTTTAAAAACAATCTATTTTCCAAAAAAAAAACTCAAAAAAAATGATTTTAAAAACTTTTGGTCAAACTAGATTTTAGTACAATTTCATGAGAAATTAAATAATTGGTTTAATGAATTAAAATAAACATCATATACGTATATGTTAAATTGGAAATTACTTTGATAGAAGGAATAAATTAGTAGAACAAAGATATAAATATGTAGTAAAATATGTGTAATTTATTTATATGGTTTTAAAATGAGATTCAATATTTATAAAATCAGAAATGTGCTTAGTTTTTATTATTTTTTCTTGTAGGTTGTACAATTTCCTCCGAATCATATAACAATTCATCCAAAACATCCATCTCAGTCTCACATTCTTTTTCTGCGTGATCTAGTTCATATTCAGCAATACGACAGGCCGTGCTTACGGTATCTGCAATGTTTGTCACATGTGGCACCTTGCGGTTTGCCGCATGTGGCAAACCGCAAGAATTAGCCCTTTACCATTTTTTTGGCAATCCTATGAACATTCAAAGTTGAAGGTCGTGGAATAAACTAATTAACGTATCTCGGCAACAAATTAAGCGATCTAGGCCTACTGTGGTTTATTCGATTTGTAATTTTATAGGCTTGAATGTAATATATATATTTAAAATAAATAAAAAAAGTAATTTTGCAATAAATATTACGTTTGTTAATTTTCACCTTTATTCGTCATGTTTTGCAATAACAACTAAATTAAATTGAATGTATACTAACTGAAATTGAAGGTCTTTAGAGTATTTTTATAATCTATACAAAAATTACTCAGTACAACACTTAGTTTAGGTAAACAATAGGTTGCTCTTTATAACCTAGGCCACATTACATAAATTCCTGGATTAGAGAGTACTTTTCCTCCACAGCCTGGGCTATTACTTGTTTTATGCTTATTCCGTCGATTTGTATATTTATCTGATGCATTTCTTGACTTACTATCATTAGGGAGGGTGGGGGAATCTTACGCAGAGGGTAATTATACGCAGAGTCCATTCAAATATATCGGTCTTAACTGGTATTTGTGCGCAGGTCAGAATGTCTAACAAAACATATCAGTTTTCAGGCTAAAAAATATTGCTAAACTTCCTTACGAATTTCATTCGTCATAACTTTGTAAAGTTGCCTTTGTCCCAATGTTTAAAACTGTAGCCATTGCCAGCAAGAGATATATTACTAAGATTCTCAAAATATTTTTCAGACTGTCATGATGTACAGTCAAATTATTGTGAGCGAAAATTTAGTACAATGGCCTCATACATATGTTGCTACAATTGACACCAGATATTAGAAATATCTTACAATTGTTATTTCAGAGATAGCATATCTTTTAGTTCTTGTAATAATTAAATATATATTCAATGTCAAATCATTAACCTTGAAATTAACAATATCTTTTGATTTTTTGAAGAGGTTTCACCTAATTACACTAGATATAAAAGCACTTATTGTAGTAAATTTATCTTGTTAAATAATTGCCTAGTAACGGAGACTCCATATTAAAATTGATACATATTAGAAATCAAATAATAAAAGCTTCCATTTTTTCAGCCTAACAGTTCAGATTTTTATGTAAGATATTCTTGATTTTGGAGAATTCTGAAAGAACGTGTCTTTGAGATAGACAAGGGATCCGGGCAATAGAATCGCATTCCCTTTAATGCGAAATGAATCAGGCGCTGGCCCAGGACAGAAAAACTAAAAGGCTAACGTAGTAGTTGAAAATTCTTAACGGATCTGATACTTGGACTAGAATATCACAATATATAATTTACTCCTTTTAGATTTACAAATTAAAAAAGAGTTAAAATAACAAGAGCTGAAGTTTATTTTGGATCAATACGAGCGGACCTGCTGATAAACAAACGTTTGCAATTTACGGTCGATTTAAGTAAAAAAAAACCTTTTAATCGTTGAATTTTAAAAGTTCAATGATATAAAACAACGAAAATAAGACTGCGAGTAAAAATTTTATAATTATTTCATCTAAACGACCTGTCTTAATACGATTTTGAGGTTACAAATAAAATCCACTTAGTTAAATATTAATCACCATTTCCAAAAAACTCGTTTGGTGATTAGTGAACTCTAACAAAAATTTTACTATTACAAATATAATATTACAACCAAAGTCTAAACACCAATATTCGTCCACCAACAATCACCTAGACCTGGAGAATACTGATAACACCAATTTGAATAATGCGAGTCTTACCTCTGGTAAGACCAAAAAATATCATTTTCTGTAGTAGAATTTCACACAAGAGAATATGTATTTTTTTTTTTAAGTTTAAAATAATTTTATTGGCGTTTCAATTTCCACTTCGGAAATCGTTCTCAAAATACAAACATTAATAATTAAACAAATTTTCTTTTTTGTTACTCAGTGTTTTGTTTTTTGTTACATTTATATTGACAATTCAGATATATATTATACTTTTTAAAACAGATGACTTTAAAATGATATTGCCAATATTGCTTTACATTGGAGTTGTGTTCCTGGGATGACTGTATTGTAAAGTAGTATATTTACAATTACATGAACCCTTAGAATATCCGTCAGAAAAAAACATATCATGTGATTCGTCTTTAAAAAGACAACCAAATGCCATGATGATAGTAAAATTCTTCTGGTAGTGATTCCATGGTACATCATGAGGAAAAATCCAAGAAAAAACCTTCTAATCTGAGGATAACAAAATTTGTTTAATTTATTATTGTTTGTATTTTGAGAATGATTTCCGAAGTGGAAATTGAAACGTCAATAAACTTATTTTAAACTAAAAAAAAATGTTCTGATGAGACCTATTAGGTCGAAATACGTATCAATAGATACATAGGCGCTGTTTGCGTGAAATCAAATATTTGGTGTCTTTTTCATTTTATTCGGATCTACTCTGTACGAGTACAAGAAACCAATTCGCTAAGGATTTCTGTTTAGTTGAAAAGACATATCGTGGAATGCAAATTTTATATTCCCCATGTCTCTTTTAACACCTTCATCAACGTCTGTTTTGCTTTGCAATTTTTAGAAAGCACCGAATAAAGCAGAAATCTGAATTGTATTTTGAAACTATTTTACGAATTTATTATCAGATATCACTATTGCGTCCATATAGAAGCCATTTTGGTGTTGCTTCTTAAAAGACAAAAAATATTGATCTTTCACGTTGAGAACACCTATAAATAACTATTCTGATGAGACCTATTAGGTCGAAATACGTATCAAGAGATACATAGGCGCTGTTTGCGTGAAATCAAATATTTGCTGACTGTTTCATAAAAAAAAAATGTATTTATCTAACAAATAAATCACTAGTTAAGGAATTCTAAACTAAAGGTGGTGAAATTGTTGTAAATAACACCCAAATAACGATCCCACATGAATGAATGAATGATAAGCCCAACGATCACACATGAATCTCGTGTAACTCTACTAAAAAATATTTCATTAAAATAAGTTTCTACGATAAACTTTCTAGAAAAGGTGCATCAAATCTGTAATACCAACGCATACTTAGCTTTTGCAGATGGGTTAATATCGCTTCTTTTCCAGAAATTATAATAACCGAATGCTTGGAAATAACGTATGAGAATCTATCATTTCAAATTTTTTTTAGCCCTAGATAGTCAACGTTGATTCACATGCAAACTTTTTGGACATGTTGCTTCCCAATGCCCTTCCGATAATATTAATCCAAATATCCAACAATTACCACAACCGACACATAATTTCAGATCTCGCCAATATCTTTACCCATCGAAACATCTTCTATTGAAATATTTTGAGACAATAAATAATAGTTTACCCAAAAGTTACTTGTTAGTAAAAAATTATCCAAAAGGCGCTAATATTCCCTTTAACACACCAACTTTTGCATCAAATTTAGATCGCTCTGCTCAATCTGTAAATATCCCAACCAAGGAGAAAACTTCTTATTCAACAGCCTTCTCTTCAACAAAACGAACAGCTAAAGATATGTCTAGACCTATCCTAGAAGAAAAGGCGCCACCAAATACTTTTTTCTTCAAACGTCAAATAATGATGACATTACTTATCTAACTTGATCGTGTCAAAGTTTAATGTCTCCGCCTGCAGCAGTTTTTTTTCCATTTCTTTACGGCGGAGGGAAAAATGTTGTCAGGACAACAATATGAAACATGTCACAAAGCAACAATACAAATGTCATTAACAACAATTAAACATCATTTTTATAGTAATATTAAAAGTACAATTAGTTAGTGAGGCATTTTCAAAATTGAAACCGTGCAAAAATGTTCCCGACTCTTGATACGCATTGGTAATTGTTGATGATACTGATGGTCGAGAAAAACTTTCAGCAATCATTCCCGATGTTGGCAAATCATAAGGGTTTAAAATTTTTTGAGCATTATCGTTCTTATTTCTTATTGAATCCTCTATATATCCTTCGGCAACCGTGCTTGATTTCCAGCCCCCATGTCGTTTGAGGCGTTCTAGATTTCCGCCTCCATCAATTAAAAGTGTTGCTGAAGTTCGTCGTAAAGAGTGACCCGTGTATGCGCTTGCATTGTTTAAATTTAAATAACTAGCTACTTTTTGGGCTACTGCGTTGATCAAATGTATTCCCATGACGCTTCGGTAATACTTTCCATTTTGGTACTTGATGAATCATCGGTTTTCTGTGAAATTTTCAGGCCGCAGTGATGCATACTTTTTATACAGTTTAATGTAGTTTTGACCAATTATCGTAAAAGATCTAATTTGTCGTGTTTTACTGTCTGGGATTTTGAAAATTATTACATTTTCCTAGTCCTCAATGTCCACAGTCTTCATTTTTACCATTTCGTCGCATCGACAGGCGCCGGTAACCCCACTTAACAAAACAATCTGAAATATTTTTATAATTTGGTAGAGTATACTACATGCTTTGCAATATATTTTTTTTACCTTTAATCCTAAATACAACTTATCTGGCGCTTTAAACAAAAATTTATCAAACTCGTCTTTAGTGAAAACTTTAGACTTCTTTGCAGTATATCCTTCGCTTGTTTTTTCAGAAAGGCACATAACTTTAAAAATTTGCTTATATCCACATTTTTTCTAATAACTAACTCGGATTTTATCATAGAGTATCGTGACCACATTGTAGAAAATTTCCATTTATTTTCATTTTCCATTATATTAAAATATGCCAGTAAAACGTCTTCGGTAACTTGCCGTACTCCTCTTGTATCGCACCACTCTTGGAAGTGCTTGTACGCTAGCATGTAGTAGCCGAGATCGATACTATAGGCTAACATTTTGATCTTACCATATAGTGGTCAGTTACGCACTAGGGTCCTCTTAATACTCTTATGACTTCAACTTGTATGTGTGTTTCTTGTTTTGTGATGACATAGTCTATAATTGACTTTGTGTTTCTCGTTGGTTGAACCCAGGCGTAACTTATGTATGTTTTTATGTTGGTAGAATCCGTTTAGGGTTTTCAGAGAGTGCTGGTCACAGAATTCGATGAAGTGTTCCCTATTTTCATTTGTTTTAGCGTCACCATATTTTCCTACGACTTTGTCATTTGTTTTTGTTCCTGTCCAAGCGTTAAAATCTCCCAACAACACAATTTCTTTGCGGTTCTTTATATTTTCAATAAGTTCCGATAAAGTTTCGTAGAATATGTGTTTAACTGCTTTTGGTGCATTTTCTGACGGAGCATATATTCCAATGATCTCGAGGTCGTGCCCTTTCCACGTAATAGATACTCTAATAATTCTCTTATTGATCTGCTCCTAGCTATTCAGGTTTCCTTTTAAGTCTTTTTTTATCAATATTGATACCCCTGCTGGTGCTCTTTTGTCTTTCACTACTCCACTATAAATATGTATAAAACCTTCCATGTCTTCACTACCTTGGCCTTTTTTCTTTGTTTCGGTAAGAAACGTGATATCTGATTTTATTTTTTTTACTTCTGCCATGACTTCGTCAGACTTGGTTCTCCACCCTTGGATATTCCATGTATTTATATTCAAAGTCCTTGTTCGTTTGCTACGTCGTCTTCGTTTTTTCCCGTCCGTATTCCGAGGCTATATTTTAGAATTTTTTGCAGTAAGTTTTTTACGGTTGTAGAGGAACAGGCCCTACGTCCCAACCCCCTACCAGGAGGACCAGGATTTTCTGTTAGGGTTTACTCCCTTAGTCAAGAGAAGAGTAGTAGAGTGTAGTAGACAGAATTATAGTGATCCGTCCGCCCTCGGATTACCCTAATAGCCACTCGGGGTCGGAAAAACAAGAGTTTGCTAAGAGAGGCCGATAGAAAAGATTAAAGGCATTTCACTCAAGACAAGTTGAAAAAGACAAAATGTGAAGGCCCCTATGATCCGCCAGGTGCGTTTCATAAGCGTATGAGTATTGGTACACTTTGTGTTCCCGCTCATACCTCGGGGTGTCGACTACAGACTGTATGGCTCGTCCAGCGTGCCATAGCATGTAGGATAGGGTGCATGTCATTTTTACAATGTAGACTCCTAAATTCCACGACCTGACGAACAATATCAAGCAAACAAAATTTGTCTTCGTCAAACAAAATCAAAAATAGTTTTCCTGAGGGTTTCTTCTCATTCTGGAATCGAGTGAAATCAAAACGCTGATTGTTGGACTTTACCTGCTGCGCAATTACCTTCATTGGTAAAACAATCAATTTCAGCGTCAGATATAAAGCAGCTATTAAAATCGATGACCCTGAATTAATGGGAAGGGAAATGGAAATCATATCTCGTCTTCGGTTAGAACACTGCAAACTTTCTCATAAACATCTTATTACTCATACCTGAGCACCAAAATGCAGCAAGTGTAATATGCCAATAACAACAAAGTGTGTGCTACACACATGTACAGAATGTACTAAATTTGACGCTTACAAACAATCTAGACCTATTCGGATATTCAAACAATATAAAAGACATATTTAACCTACAAATTGACTATAAACCTCTTTTCCAATTCTTTAACTAATGTAATTTAGGAAGTAAGATATAATGTATTTAAATTACACTATTATCATGTACACCTATTATATTTTCTTTGCCCTTAATGATCTTCTTGATTAACGCGGTTATTTTCTTAAAATAATTCTAAAAAAAGCTCTCAAGGGCTGATAGGTATAGTGCCTTCTTTTCCATTGTTCTTAAAAGCAATAAATAAACAAGGAGAGTTCTGCAAAAAATAACCGATGCAATAAATAGAAAATAGTTAGATGAGGCATTCTTACTTAAAACATTATTGGAAACTAGTTCATCATCATCATCATCATCATAAGTGGCTCGACAAACAGTTGTGGATCTTGGCCTGCTCACAAAGAAGTCGCCAGTCCTATCGATTCCTGGCAACTTCCTCCATTTTCTGACCCTTAGAAACTGTAGGTCTTCTTCCACATCATCAATCCATCTCATTCGTGGTCATCCTCTACTTCGTGTGCCATCTGGTTTTGAAAACGTCATTCTCTTCGTTTATTCGCGAATGTTTATTTTGTCGCTTTTCGTGTTTGTTGCGTTTATTAGTGATCTAACATCTGTAAATTCTTTAACTTTCTCAAAGCTATTTGTTAATTTGATTTCTCTGTTGGATATTTCGGGGGGTTTTAGAAACCAACATATATTTGATTTTTTCCTCGTTTACCACAAGTTCTAATTCACGTGCCGCGTCCGCAAGCCTTGTAAAACACTGCACCATGTATCTCACACTTCAGCCCACTATACCTAAATTGTCAGCGAATGTGAGAATTTGGCGCCGATCTATGAAAAATAGTACTATCCATTCTAATATTTAATTGTCTGATTGCCTTTTTCAAGGTAATATTAAAGAGAAAACATATCAGCGCATCCCCCTGTCTAAGACCATTATTAATGTCAAAGAACGTAGTTTTCTCCTTCAATTCTAACGTATGAGCTTACGTTTTGCATTGTTATTGGAAACTAGTCACTATAGCAAAAAATTGATCTAAATTACTTTTTATTTTAACTTTAGGTTCAGTTTACACTAAAAAAATTGTCATAAAACACTGATAATAAAAACAAGGCATTAACAAAATATTTTTATAAATTGAAATCTTTGTAATAAACTAAGCAAATAAATAATAAATAATGAAAAATGGGACAAAATATAAAAATATTTATTCATGTCTGTCATGTCAAAACACAAGGCTTAAATACTTAAAAAAATATTTTTCCAAAATCGGTTATTAATCTTCGGATTTCTAAAACAATTGCGAAGCGACTTTTTTAGGTATTGATAGAGATACTAAGGTTAGTTTTGAAATATATTATTTATGTGCTTTGTTAATAGTCTAGTCATAACCAATGTTTACTGAATGACTTTTCATATATTACTTTCTATTGCTAATATAAAGTTTGATTATAAACTTGTATATTACTTACTTTTTTGAGAAATTTAATTAAAGAACAGTAGGCGGTACCGTAGACTAGCGCGGAGCTTCATACTATGTGTATGAATTATTATACATATAATTGTTATTCCAAAACTTTAATTGAAAAGATAAAACGTTATAAAGTATAAAAACTGAATTTACAATATGCACTGAAAATGAATACAAGTCTTTATTTCAAAGTGAATGGATCTCGAATGCTGAAACTAGTTGTCGGTCGAAGGTCAACGTCGTAGGCCAAACACACGGTGGCTCCACGGGGGCGGAGGGGTTAGCGGTTCCACGATGTGTGCAATAACTGTTATACAGGGGTCGATCAACAGTTAAACATACCGGCCCCCTTGATAGCTGGTAGGCTTCAACAGCAACTAATGGTTAGAAAGATCCTCTGGAAGTACACATATCTTCATGGCAGGTCGTTTGTATACGGAGGAGCCAGTTCTAATGGTAACAGCTCTGACTATACCGTCGGCACCAGGATGAGTGACTTCAACTATACCAATTTTCCATTTCATTGGCGGGATTCCATCTTCTTTAACCAAGACGAGGAGTCCAGGCTTTAAAATTGTGGGGTAGGTCTTTTTCCATTTAGACCGTTGTTGGAGCTCGGAAATATACTCCTTTGACCATCGCTTCCAGAAACTTTGGATGATTCTTTGAAGGCGTTGAAACTTGCTGAGTGAATTTTCTTTAATTGCAGAATAGTCATGGTCAGGTAAAGCAGTAATGCGTTCTCCAATTAGGAAGTGTGCAGGTGTCAAGGACTGCGGATCATTGGGATCATTGGAAATCTGGGATAAAGGTCGGGAATTTAAACATGCTTCGACTTGATGAAGAACAGTTACGAAATCTTCGTAAGAAAGTGGGATTTGACCGAGTACCCCCTTAAATGAAATTTAGTAGATTTAACTCCCGCTTCCCATATACCACCAAAATGCGGTGCATGAGGAGGTATGAAATGCCATTTTACATTGTCAGAATTTAGAATAGATTGAATTTCATTTTCACTCGTGTGTAGAAACTTATAAATCTCATTTTTAGCTCCAACAAAATTGGTGCCATGATCAGAATATATATTTGCGCTTAAACCTCTTCTAGCGAAAAATCTACGAAGAGTGGCAATAAGAGAGTCTGTAGTAAGACTGCTTACAAGTTCCAAATGCATAGCTCTCGTTGAGAGACACACAAAAATACACACGTAAGCCTTGATCGTTTTATAATTTCTAGTTTGCCGATCCTTTAATAAAAAGGGTCCGCAAAAGTCTGTACCTGTATTATAGAATGGTCGTTGAGGCGTTACTCGATGCTCTGGTAAATCTCCCATTAAATAGGGGATAGGAGACGCACTGAAGCGAAAACAACGTAAGCATTGCCTCACAACCTGTTTGATTAAATTTCTGCCAGAAGTAGGCCAAAAACGTTCTCGTATTGAAGCTAGTAATAATTGTGGCCCTGCATGAAGAAGGCGCAAATGTTCTTGTTTTACAATTAATTTAGAAAGTACATGTTTACCGGGTATTATCGCAGGATGTTTCTTTTGAAAATCAAATTTTGAATGTTTAAGTCTGCCACCAACTCTGATTATACCCTTGTCATCTAAGAATGGGGCTAATCGTAAGATTTTACTTCTAGAGTTAATAGGTTTAGATTTTGATAAGTCTTGATACTCAGTCGGAAACTCTTGCCTTTGAACAGTTCTAATAAGAGTATATAGAGCATGATTAAGTTCTTGAGCATCAAGTGCTCCGGATTTTCGATTTGCCTTAGATAAGCGGCAATTATCAAAGAATCGATAACAGTAAGCAGTGACTCGTTGAAGCTTGTTAAGATTAGAAAATCTGTTAATAAGATCCAGTCCTTCAGTAATTGTAGACTGAAAAGAAATTAATTTTTCCTTGCGTCTCTCAGGTGCATCAGAATCGACTATAGTACTAGAAGCACTAGTGGGCCATTGTTCTTTAGGATACAGCAACCATTTAGGGCCATTCCACCATAGAGAATTATCAATTAAAGACGTAGGGCTAAGACCCCGAGAGAGCAAATCAGCTGGGTTTTCTTGAGTATTGACGTATCTCCAAGAATCCGAATTTGTTAATGATTGTATTTGTGTCACTCTATTAGCGACAAAAATTTTCCACTGGGTAGAAACAGATTTGATCCATGATAAAACTATAGTTGAGTCACACCAGTAGAAGATATGAGTAATAGGAAGATCTAACGAGATTATGACCTTCTGAGCCAACTCTGCCAGCAACAATGCGGCGCACAATTCGAGCCTAGGAATCGTAATTGTTTTGAGGGGAGCCACTCTTGTTTTAGAGCAAAGTAGGTGACAATGATAAGTACCCTCTGAATCTAAGGATCGAATGTATATACAGGCACCGTATGCCATTTCACTGGAGTCAGAGAAGCCGTGGATTTCTAATAGCACTGGATTGTTAGGTAGAACATGTCTAGGAATTTTTAATGCATTTAAATCTTGAAGTTGATTATGGAATTTAATCCAGCTAGTATAAAGGTCTTGTGGGATTGATTCATCCCAATCAAGTTTGTGCTGCCACAATTTTTGAATAATGCATTTTGCTATGATTATTACAGGTTGAACTAATCCTAATGGGTCGAATATTTGAGAGACACAAGATAGGATTTTTCGTTTAGTTGGGCAGGAATTATAAGTAGCCTTTATTGAAAATTGTAGTGTGTCGGATTGAGAGTTCCAAAGAAGACCTAAAGTTTTGTTATTGCAATCCTCACCGAAATTTAATATAGTATTATCCCCTTCAGATTGCTCACAAAGTACTTCCGGTGCATTGCACATGAATTTACGGAGTGGAAAGCCACCAGAAATGAGAATTTCAGACAGGTTTTGTTTAAGGTATATTGCTTCATCAATTGATGAACACCCTGTGCAAAGATCATCAACGTAAAAGTCCCTTGCGATTATTCTGCTAATGTCTGGATGTGTATCTTTACATTGTATTGACAGTTCCTTTAAGCATCTTGTAGACAGAAAGGCTGCCGGTGCTGTACCGTATGTAAGCGTATTTAATTGATACGTATGTATTTCTGAATCAGGAGTAATTCTCCAAAGAATAAGTTGTAGCGAGCGTTGTGATGAATCTACCAATACTTGCCGGTACATTTTAGTTATGTCTCCAGTCAGCATAATATTATGTTTTCTTGCTCGCAAAACTATGGAAAATAGATCATCTTGAATAGTTGGACCAGCTACTAAAATGTCATTAAGTGATAAGCCACTAGTTGTTATAGCTGATCCATTGAAAACCACTCTTAACTTGGTGGTAGTGCTAGACTCCTTTACCACACCGTGGTGGGGCAAATAATAGCAAGGTTTGTCTGATAATTCAGAGTCATTTATTTTGGTCATGTGACCAAGAGCTTCGTATTCGCTTAAGAAATCTGTATAATTTGCCTTTAGTTCAGGATTTCTTTGTAATCGCTTTTCTAAATTGAATAAGTATTTGGTTGCTACTTCTTTTGAATCGCCAAGAGAGCAAGCCGGTTTCTGAAACGGTAGTTGGACGATAAATTGACCCAACGAGTTTCTAATAGTAGTAGTTTTGAATAGTTCTTCACAGAGAATGTCATCTGAAGATGAGGATTTAGGAACATTGATTTCTTCAATTTCCCAGAATTTAGCTATTTGTGAATGAATAGCCTGATCAGAAGTACTCAGATTGCATGAGATAGAAATGTTAGGAGGTTGTATGAATTGGGGTGAATGTATAGTGCCCGAGACAATCCAACCAAATTGAGTTTTTTGCAATGTAGGCAAATGCTTGCCAAGCTTTACTTGCCCTACCATGAGCAGATCCCAGAAGTGATCAGCACCAATCAAAATGTCGATTGGACCAGGTTCATTGAATGTTGGGTCTGCTAGTATCAGATTATGAGGGATATTTAAGCTTGACGTGTTAATAAAGTTTGAGGGTATTCTGCTTGTAATTTTAGGAATAACTAAACATTTAAAACTTGTTTTAAATGGGACTTGACGTGCTTGAACAGATACAACGGTTTGTTTTAAAATGTTTGTGGTTTTTTGCCCAACTCCTGTAATGGAACATTGTATTGGAGTTGTACTTATATTTAATTTTTTACACATTTCCTCAGAGATAAAACTTGACTCACTACCGCTATCAAGCAATATACGACAAGAAAATACATTTCCACGATTATCAAATATGTCTACCAGGGCAGTTGACAATAAGACAATGCTTGGAGAATCATTACCTGCAATTAAACAATTTGCGCTAATTTCAGGAGAATCGGAAGTTTCAGTAGAATTGTTAGCATTAGGATTGAAATTAGGATTGTCTTGCGATGCATTTCTACTAGATGAATTATGATTATTCGACTTAGAATTATGATGGTTATGTTGATTATTGAAACCAAAGTGTAACAAAGTATTATGTTTATTGTTGCATTTTCTGCAGTGCATAGAACGACACTGGTTAGTTGAATGATTATTTCGCAAACAATTGATACAAAGTTTCAATTTTTTGACTTCAGCTAGCCTAGAATTTGGACTTAGCGCGATAAACGATTTGCAGTTATAAATAGTATGATCTTTATTGCAAAAATAACAAGTTGGAGAATTACTTGAAAATAAGCCTCTTACATTTTGTTTTACCTTATTGCCTTGAATATTTAAAGTTTCAAGAATTCTGCATTTTTCGGACAGAAAATTGCAAAATATTTCTCGCGTTACTGTGTCATGTTTGGCATATTCACACTCCCATTCACGACGAGTTATTGAATCCAGTTTTGTGGAAAATAAATGAATTATTAATGCATCCCAAGAATCTACAGGTTCTTCTAGAACCTGTAAGGCTCTTAAATGCCGATTCATGTCATCTAGAATGTTTCTTAATTCTAGATGGCATTCTTTTGTAGCAGGTTTTGTCTCAAATAAAGCCTTTATATGATTTTTCTTCAATAAAGGTTTATTTTCATAACGTTGAATAAGTAGATTCCATGCTACAATATAATTGTTTGCTGAGACTTCAAGCGATTTTAATAAATCCGCTGCTTGAGCCTTTAACGATAAGCGCAAGTAATGGAATTTATTAATATCAGGTATAGATTTGTTATTATGAATTAACGATTGAAAAGTGTCTTTAAAGAATAAAAATTGATCGAATTTTCCATCGAAAGATGGTAAAGATATAGAAGGTAACTTAACGTGTTTTTTAGCTGCATTTGAAATATTAGAATTGCTAGAGATTGATGTATTATCTACAATTTGATCGCCAGAGTTATTTAAAATTGCTTGACCTATAGAAACGACACTATAATAACTGTCTTCGAACTCTAGACGTTCGTTTTGATTTACTGTATCATTACTGTCTTCTAAACATTCTATTTGAGTTTGAATATCATCAAAGGCTTGAAATAAAGGTTCAATTTTTGATAATCTAACTTCAAGTTGAGTAAAGTCAGGATTAGTTTTTGATTTTTCTTTATCTAAGTAATTTTTAAATTTTGTTATCTGAGATTTATAATTTCCACGAGAGATATGAAGCTTTTTAAGTTCAGAAGCAAGCTCGTCGTTTGGCATTTTGAATGATTAATAGTGTTCTATTTTGTTAAATTGTAAATCTACCTTAATATTAGTGAAATGTACAATAGAAAAACAGCTAGAATGTGGAAATGAAAGAAATAAGGTTTAAAAATAGTTCAAATGCTAGTGTTATATTATAACAAATATAACGAAATAGTTAAAATGTAAGATATGATGCAATATGTAGCTAATAAGTATTAAATATGTGCATAAATAATTCAATGAATGTAACGTAAATTCAGCAAAAATATGTTTATTTTATTGTATAAAATTGATTCGAGTCTTTTAAGAATGAATTAAATAATAAAATCAAGTCGAAACAAGGATAAAATCATAGGAGTAGGTAAATGAAACGCTAATTACTGACCTTTGACTCTTGTTCGGTTGATCTGCATCTAATCGTCGAAAAATGCCGGCATGGAATTGTCTGCATGCGGTAGAACTTTTTCGGTTTCCAATTTACGCGATAACTTATAATTGCACTAGTTATCATCCGCTCTATGAAGGACCAAACTATTATGTATGAATTATTATACATATAATTGTTATTCCAAAACTTTAATTGAAAAGATAAAACGTTATAAAGTATAAAAACTGAATTTACAATATGCACTGAAAATGAATACAAGTCTTTATTTCAAAGTGAATGGATCTCGAATGCTGAAACTAGTTGTCGGTCGAAGGTCAACGTCGTAGGCCAAACACACGGTGGCTCCACGGGGGCGGAGGGGTTAGCGGTTCCACGATGTGTGCAATAACTGTTATACAGGGGTCGATCAACAGTTAAACACTATGTTTTCTGTGTTTTTAAAATTAAAATAATATATTTTTTATTGCTTTAAAATGCTCTGCTTTTTATTCGGTATTGGAAGCAATAACCAGGAATAGCCGAGTTAAAATGACTAGATCCATCTTCAATAATAATCATTAATGTCTGGCCTTCACTGATGGTCTAATTATTCTAACAAAAACAAGAAAATAATTACAAAATGTCATAAAAGATTAGAATAGGAGGCAAAATATTTTGACCTAGAAACAAACTAGGAAAATTCAAAGTACTTGATACTCGGAAATACAGAGCAAAAAGAGGAGGGACAGTTTACTTTCATATCGAATGAATCAAGGGAACATAATTTCGAGAGAGTGGTCCCTTTTACTTATTTGGGGATTATTCTAATAGAAAAGAAATGTCAGAAAGAATGGGAGCTGTATGTCAGATTGGCAAAGGAAAATAAAAAGATGGGAAGCCTAAGCTCACTGATGAAATCTAAATATGTATCAAGAAAAACAACGTTAAAGATATATAAAAGAGTAATAAAGTCCACAGTGATGTATGTTAGTGAAGTATGGACCATAAAAATAACAAATATGGAGAAATCGGAAAGATAAAATGGAAAATGCTCAGACACATGGAGGTAAAACACGGTGGAAGGTTGAATGCGACTAACAAACAGGGAACTAGAAAAATTGTATAAGGAACCAAGCATCAGTCGCTTCATAAAAGCATAGCGAGTGAGATGGATGGAACACGTGATAAGAATTGACAAAAAAAAGATGCCAAAGATGATTGTAAAACGGGGCCAATAACGAAAATAAGGAAAGGAAGACCCAGACAAAGATGGTTTGATAGCGTCCAGGTAGATCTCACAAAAGAGATTGATTGTTGGGAAGAAAGTGCAACAAACAGGGATTAATTGAGGAGAATTGTAAGCCAATTTAGTAGGCAATGAGCATTATTGGAAAATAAGCCACTCCAGTTGATACAAGTTTTGTAATATGAGGAAGAATTTTGTAATATGTAGAATTATGTTAATTGCATTTTAGCACTAGGCCTTCAAAGCCTATTGAGTTTTGTAAATAATAAATTAATAATATATGTAAAATTATATAATTATAAGTAATTATATTATTTATATATTTTTATATTCTAAACAAATTTAGTAAATTATTATGTTTTCTCCTAACGCCACCTGTTAACGTATTAACAAAGCATACGTTGTTAACTTATGACATACGAGTCAAATTCAGACCAAATAATAATAATTAAGTATAAATAAATATTATTTGATAGTAAATATAATTCTGAAGCTATTTTCTTGTGGCATTGTAAATTAATTACTATTTATAACTGGGAATAAGCCACAATTAAAGATAAAAATACGTTTATTGACGTTTCAATTTCCAATTCGGAAATCGTTCTAAAAATACAAACAGTAAATTTACTAAATATTATGTTAAAAATAATAATTGTATTTATATGAAATAATTTTAAAACAATAATTATTATAAAGATTTTAGCAGATAATTAAATATTGATTTAATCGGATGACATTTATAACTTTTATTAAATAGTAGCAAATATATTTTTTTTTATTTCTTATTTCTCATTTAATGTCTATTTTTTAGCTATTTTTCATGCAGTTTTAATTTAAACCTGCTTAGAGCAAATATATGATGACCAGAAACGAATTGATCGAGATTAGTGAATCGATGTCAAAAACCGCTATATTATGACGCTACTCGTGACCACACCATCTTGTGGCGCTAGTTCCTTGACACTCGCATCAGCATTTTACTTAAGAGAAACAAAGTTAATATAAAGTCAGTATAGAAGCTTTGCTTTAAAAAGATAAAATAGCAAACATATTTCATACAGATTTAAAAGTAAGTAACGAGCAACAGATAGTACTATATAGTTTGTCATAGATCGTATCAGATCAGAGATCACAGGTATACTTTCGGCTCCGCAACATCACGGTGTTTACTACGTCACCTACACACAGTTCATTCATAACTAGACAATAATCCATTACAAAATAGTAATATTTACTAAAGATGGTCAACACCCGCAACCAGAGAATCAATTAAATATATTAAATATTTTTAGAGAATTCTAAACAGTACGAAAAAGTATCTCTGTCAGTTAGTTTCGTTAATTATCGATTTCGTTTTATTCTCAGTAATATAAGTTTCAATAAATAAAACTTAGGCAACGTGTTCCAATAAAATACAACACATGATACGGCAGATAGAGTCGAAGATTTGCGGCGCATTATCCTCCGCATTAGATGTTTTATACGAAAAAAATTAAGAAAACTCCATATAACAAATACCAGGAAACTTTTACTAAAGCATTTTAAGTTCAAAAACTTTATATTATTGACACAATTTACAACACAAATTGACACAAAAAACTATCATACTACCACAATGTTACGATCATTACCTTAGTCCAACCCTTGATAATACTTTTTTCTTTAATTTCCAACCCCCTTCCTTTAGAAATACAGAGAGTTTTAAAATAGCAAACAAAAAACTCTCTTTGGTCTCTTGCCTATCGCTGGGAACAGACGCACCCTCTTGCCTGTTACCTATCGCTTAGAACAGACGCTTTCTCTTCCCTGTTAACTATTGTTAGTAACAGAGGTATTCTCTATACTGTTGATTGCCGCTAACAACAGACATTCTCTCTCTTCCGCTTATAGTTACGCCAAAAATACCACAAATACTGTTTAAAATCGTATACAGATGCAAACGTACTCTACCTTGTGATCTCAGTATTAGTACCGCGAGACATGTGTTCAGAAACCGGTACCCGGACAGCTTCCCCATATGATCAATAACCGCGAGTTAAATCCTGTAAATACAGCGTTAGTGTGTGCAGCAAAGGAATAGGTAAGACTTTGTATAAACTTAATTTGCTATTATCTGTATAACCCTTTACTACACATCCTAATTTATTTTGAACCAGCCTTATATAATACAGTCCTCTTCTTGTTCGCGTGCCACTCAGAACTATCCGACGTTGGCCATCACCATTGCGAAGGCTTCTCGATCTTCTGCAATATGGAATAATTGTCCTGCATTTGGTATCTTAGTCCATTCACGAATGATTTTTAACCAAGAAACTTGTTTTCTTCCTACACCTCTACGGCCCTCTATTTTGCCTTTAAGGATCAGTTGTAAAATTTTATATCGACTTCCCCTTACTATATGTCCCAGATAAGACATTTTTCGATGTTTAACAGTCTTTAGCAGTTCTCTGCCTTTGTTGACGCTCCTTAGTACTTCTTCATTAGTTTTTCTTGCTGTCCAAGGTATCTTTAGCATTCGTCTATGAACCCACATTTCCAATGCTTTAATTTTGTTCATGATCGTTTCAGTACAGACCAAACATAACACTTAACCATTCTTTGCCTTAGTTTTAAACTTAGATGGTTATTGCAAAGAAATGACTTAATTTTCATAAAAGTAATTTTAGTCATTGCTATTTTACGTTTTATTTCTATGTCTGGATCTAATTGGTATGTTATCACAGTTCCCAAATATGTCATTTTGTGAACTTTCTCAACTTGGACTCCGTTCAATTAAAGTTTTGCAACGGGATGTGGTTCACGACTAAACACTAAAAATTTGGTTTTGTTTGAGTTTATTTTAATGCCCATTTCCTCTCCTACCTCGTGAATAGGATAAAACAGAATTTAAAGACCTTCAATATTATCTGATAGAATTACTGTATCTTCTGCATATCTAATCACATTAAGTAGTTCCCCGTTGATTTTTACTCCATATGGTTGTCTCTCAAGTACCTTTTTAAATAGCTGGTCCGAGTAAACATTGAACAATGTTGGCGACAAAATGCAACCTTGTCTGAATCCTCGTTGTATGGGGATTTCATCGGTGTAGTTATCTCCAATTTTTACGATAGCAGTTTGATTCCAGTACAAATTTTTAATGACACGAATATCCTTGTCATCTATTCCGATATTTTTTAGTATTTGCATTAATTTTACATGCTGTGCTTTTTCGAATGCCTTTTTGAAGTCCACGAAACATGCAAATACATCTTTTTTTTGGTCACGTTATTTTTGTAATAGGATATTTAGCGCAAAAAGTGCCTCCCTGGTTCCCATAGCATTTCTAAAACCAAATTGGGTATCTTCAAGATCTTCTTCGCATTTGCGTCTAATTCTGTTGTGAAGTATTCTGAGGAAAATTTTAAGAGTGTGGCTCATTCGGCTAATTAATCGATATTCTGAGCATTTTCTCGCATTGTGTTTTTTAGGTATTGCGATAAAGATGGATTTGAGCCAATCTGCAGGAATCACTCCGGTGTTTCCTGCAGATTGGCAGAATATATTGAATTAAAAAGTCTTACTATTACTTTTATGTTATCATCCTCTATCAGTTTCAGCAACTCAGTTGGTGTATCATCTAGACCACAAGCTTTTCTAATTTTAGCATTATTTATAGCATGTTCTAATTTGTTAATTCTTAAGATGAATAGGAATGCGTAAACTAGGTACTCTACTCGCTAGAAAAACATCATATTTCTTGCTTAAATGTAATCCATGTTCTTTATAATTATTATTTTACAACTGTACAATATTAGATTGTATTTCGCTCTTTTAAAATTTTAGTATATTTATTTTAAACAATTTCTTTTTTATTCCAGGAATTAGTCATTCGTGGTCGCTTCAGGCATCAACATTTACTCCATATTTTGGATGGGCGACATGCACGGTGTATATAAGCTGCGGGGTTAAGTTTGTATCTTTTGTTTGCGATTGGCGCTCCAAGAGTCATAAACTGGAGGTGGTTTTAAGTAACTAGTCCTCGCAAGAAACTGAACTCTCACTTATGGCTTCACGTGACACACATTGCATGCATGCAAAACTAAGGGAAGGTAACCAAATATTGCGAGAAAATCAGACAGCAAACAGCAAAATTGAATCCACAGAAAGGTGTTTGAACAGCGGTGTGGAAAGCAAAGAGACTCTACCGCCCTATATTTCTCAAGCAAAACAATTAAATTCTTTGTTGTGTAAAAGAAAAATTATTCTTTGACTACAGAATCAATAAACGAAACAGTCTCTAGTCCGTGGCAGACCTTAAGCGGTGTTAAGAATACGCATGGGGCCAAAAACAAAAGTAACAAAAACTTACTGTAGAAGACCAATGCAAATTGGTATATGGAATTTTAAAACATGTATCTCCCCGGAAAGATACACAATATAAACTAATATAAACCAAAAAATGCGTAGGCTGAAAAAAATAGCTTGGATATAAGTGAAACCAGACGGCCAAACAGAGAAAAAGTCCATGTCCAACAATACTTTTAACCATTTTGGAAACGACGGTCCTAGCCTAAAACAGCCAAACTCTGTACCATTTCTGGCTGTCTAGTGAATGATCAAAATCAGGGCAATACCCAAGAATCTAAGTATATTTCAAGTCTGTACTTTAACAGGTAATAAATCATAATTAGATATTAAATCTTTCTACACCACGATGAAACAATTAGGTCTTAAACCAAGTAGAATAGAGCCACTTTTATCCTAAGCGACTTTATCGCAAAATTAGCCAAGAGAAGTTGCGCTGACACTGTTGGGGCTGGACATGGCTGGTGCAGGAAACGAAAAAATCGATACTCTAATCCAATTCTGTGAAGAGGAGAAAATATTAATCTCTCTCCAATAATCTACTCTCAAGACGACTTTAAATATGGAGATTTGCCCAAGAGTCACAAGATCACCTAGTTATAATAATATTGACTAGATCCTACTACCAAACAAATACATAAACGGCATTCGTGGTGTAAAGACTCCAAGTGGTCCATATGTGGAGTTAGATTATAATCCCGTAGTAGCTTAAGTTCAAGTTCGGCTTGTAAGAAAGCCCTAAGAAAACTGAATACGGCAATGCTAAACAACGAGAATCAAAACAAACAATTTCTGACAAACTCAATAAACAAGCAAGTATAGCCCCAATAATAATACGAAGCTACAATAATTCAAGAAAATATTTTACATAAGGAATTTCTTAACAAGAAATGAAAGTTTTAGTTGGGGGGTAAATATTGTCTTTATTTTGTCGATTTTGTCAATGACACCTTTGATGTAAGGAAAAAAAGCTCAAGCCTTTGGGTTAAGATTGAGTGGGAGATTGATGTCTGTGGATGCTTCTACTGATGTGATTTTTACGGTAACCGTTTTGGATGAGAGCTTGTTTTAAACTAGAGAGCTCAGTGGGTCTACTTGCATCATCTCAAATGCGTATTACAAGGGTATTAATGAATGAATTAATTTTTGAAGGTGGATGATGAGAGTTGGAATACAAATAATGATTGGTATGGATGGGTTTTCGATACACATAGTGATAAAAACCTTGGGATTGGTTTATCTTTATGATACCGTCGAAAAAGGACAAAAATTAATCAGTTTCTACCTCCATTGTGAACTGGATACTAGAATATATACCATTCATATGGGTTTAAAAAGACACCAAAGCACATCTGCTACAGGGCCAAATGACAAATGTATCATTAACATATCGTAGCAAACATGTGAGTTTAAGCATTGATGTTGATAGTGCTTGGGTCTCGAAGTCTTCCATTAAGATATTGGCAAAGATAAAATAAGTGTTGGACATACATTGCTTAATGAGAGATAATTAGTCTTGCTGGATACTGTATTTAGTATTCAGAATGTTTAGAGTTTCATCTATAGAAATGTTTGTAAAGAGTGAAACTATATCGAAACTTACTAGAATGTTTGACGATGAGATTGGGAAGAAGTTCGATAAAATGAAAAGAATTTTTGGACGAAGGATGAAGCATTTGCGGCGAGAGGTTGTAGAGTTTTGGCCAAGTACTTAGCCAAAGGTTGTGTAGGGCAGTAGTACGCACTAACATTGGGATGTAGAGGAATATCGGATTTGTGAATTTTGGATAGGTCATATATTCGAGGTGTTCTAGAAGAATTTAGAGACTGTTTTATGTCAACAGGAAGAGAATTGTTCTTGATAATGGCTTTTGTTGTTTACTGTAAATAGGCTGTTGGATTATTAGAAATCTGTCTATCGAAAACCTACCCATACCAATCACTACTTGCATTTTAACTCTCATCATTCTTGTTCTTCTTCTGTCAGTACCCTGTCCGATTATCGAACGTTGGCGATCATGTCGACAATAATAACCTTATTCACGGCGGCTCTAAATAAATTAGCAGTGGTTTCTTGGTACCATTCTCGGAAATTTCTTAGCCAGGATGTTCTTCGTCGGCCTGGGCCGCTCCTTCCATCGATCTTACCCTGTGTTATGAGGTGTAGGTTATACCTCTCTGGATGTCTCATTACATGGCCGAAATATTGTAACTTCCGAATTTTTATCGTTTTTGTTAATTCTGTGCTCTTTTTCATTCGATGTAAAACTATTTTATTTCTTATTCGATCAACCCAACTTATCCGCAATACTTGTCGATAAATCCACATCTCAAAGGCCTCTATATTTTTCATTAATTTCTCTGTAAGGGTCCAGCTCTCCATACCATACAGCAATGTGGATAATATGTAGCAGCGTATTAATCTGATCTCATCATTCACCTTCAAAAATTATTTCATTCATTGTCCTCTTTCGTTCATTCTGTACCCTTGTCTATAGATCAATACTCCTTTGAGATGATGCAATTAGACTCACTGAGCTCTCTAGTTTAAAACAAGCCCTCATCCAAAACGGTTCCCGCAAAAATCACATCAGTAGAAGCATCCACAGACATCAATTGCCCACTCAATATCAACCCAAAGACTCAAACCCTCATTATACTAAAGCTTTTCTTCCTTTATATCAAAGGTATCATTGATTAAATCGACAAAATTCTTAAATCAAGAGAAATAAAAACCATATTCACCTCCCAAAAAAAAACTTTCGTCATTTGCCCGATCCATCAAAGATAACATTCCAAATGAACAATACAGAGTTTATAAAATTCCTTGTGCAGACTGCCCCCGATCCTATATAGGCAAAACAAAACGTAGAATCCAAAATAGAATTTATGAACATTCTATTTTTGTTTGTAATTCTGATTTAATTCCAGCTCTACAGATATCCATACATTCTATAAAAATAATTATCTATAAAGTCATAGAAATTTAAAAAAGACCAAATTGTCTCAATAACAGAGATGACGGCATGCGGTCACCTTTGACATGGAGACCTCTCATAAAAAAAATATTATACGCTTCACACGCCAACCAACCCTCACGTCAATCCCCGCCCCGATTTCTACGCTAACCCCTACGCCAACCTCCACCCAAAACACGTCACCATCGGCGGTATAAATGAACCGTCCTCTATTCCCAGTAGCAGTAATGCATTGGTCAGTGATCAGTGTAGTAGTTTCTGAGGTCTGGGGAGACTGAGACCGCGAAAGTCTTGAAAAAGACATCTCGGCGCAATGATAATCAACGCGGATCAACCCAATGTTGAGTTAATATTAATTCTTCTAATAGTATTAACCTTAGCTCTAGGTTTAATTGTACTAACCAATTGCAAAATTATTTTGCAGAAACTATTTAATCGATGTTAATGAAATTTTGTATGATTAAAATATTAAATAGTGTTCTTTCTCGGAATATAAAAGTCCTAAGTCTGATTTTAGTCTGGAAAATAAACTCACAAAAATACCTATTTTTTAAATATTTTTTATCACATATCTTCTGGACTAGAGATTTAATGGAAGAATGGTGAAAATTTAAAAGTACAAAAAGTATAAAGAAACTTAGGTACTTGTTAAAACAAAAATTAGAAATACCAGGATGAATAGAAGATCAAGGAAGGCAAGGAAACAGATAAAGCCTTCTGAAGGCGAGAATAGGTTTTCTTGGCAGAGCTCGATTCTATTTCTAGAACCTCTGTGTTATGCGGCTAATTATTACGAAGCTATCCATTACAAATAAAAGGATCTTTTTCTGACTTATACTGATATTTAGTGTAGTAATAGGCCACATGGAAAAGAAGAAAAAGAGGCGTGGCACCATGAAGTTAGAGATACAGGTTAGGAGGTTAATAAAAAAAAGATGTAACGTGTATATTGTTAATCTTATAGTTTTGTTAAATATAACATTTAATAAATACCGAGTATTATTATTGCATTTAGTATTTACAGATTTATTTAATTTTAACAATCTTCTCAGAAATATGTCCATTTCATGTCTCATGCAATGGATATACATTATTATATATTTTTTTTAAATTGCCGTATTGCCAAATTCCAGTAAGAGCCTAAGAAGGTATCCATTGAATTCTGACAGGCAACGGTGGGTGAAATCTTTTTTGGACATCTACGTCACTTAACAAGACACGCTATCATCTTTCAGCCGAGTAGGATACTAGGCCAGAAGACCCCAGGGTAGTGCCGGATTAACCGTGTTTCGGCTAAAATCTTAACCACCGTTCCAGAGAGGTGGTCTTGCCACTCAATAAGTAACTAAAATAAAAAAAAAACTAAAAATTTATTAATAACTATACCATTACCGTAAATCAGAAAATGTTTAGAAATTAGGCCATAAACTAATAAATAATATTAACTATAAATTTCAGATCCTTGGCTCAATTTCCTCTTCTGTCCACCTGCTTCTTTTTCTTCATCATTCCATAAACCAGACAGTGTACTTCTCTCCATTTTTTCTCTCCTCTAAACATTATGTTTACAATGTTTCTTTCATCCAGCATGAAACCCATTCGCCTCTCCAAATTTCCCATCCCATTTGCCCATCTCTGGCAGTTAAAAATGTGGGCGGGAGCGTCCTGTACCCCACAAATAGTACAGTCTGCCGAGGCAGATTTACCTATTATATTTGTCAAGGTGCTAAAACTACCATGTCCGGTCAGAAACTGCGTCAGGAAGTAGTCTAGTTTCCTGAACTTACATTCCCACCACGGCTTCATATCGGGAATAAGCTCCTTCGTCCACCTTTCCTTTCCTCTACCATTCGACCATTTTCTCTGCCACTCTACTATCGTTCTTTCTCTCCCATTCTCATCTATATTTACATCCATCCTCCTCGCATACATATTCGCTCGCTCTTTATATAACAAAACGATCGGTATCACCATTCCAATGACATTTAGAGCCTCAGTTAAAACTGTCCTATATACGCTAGATACCCTGAGGAGCATTCGCCTTTGCGAAGTCTTCATCAGCTTAGCGTATTTCGCAGTGTTTAGTACACTACACGACATAGAGGCAGCGTAAGGTACCACCGCACCGACTGGAAAACTCGATTTAGCACCTTTCTTTTGGTGCTTTCTGGACCACCAGTTTTCTGAAGCGCTAGCTGTAGATCGTTCTCTCTGATCCACCCACTAATGCGAAAACGGACATGACTAATGCTGTGTTAGCCCATTAGCCATGTCCGTTTTCTGACTCGCCTTCGCAACCAGTGCGAGATCATCGGCATAAGCTACAAGAGGGCCCCCCTTGGCATCTGTAGCCTCAACACCCCGTCATACATCCATTATTACATTAGCGTTATAATGATGTCAAAATATTTTTAAAATTCGTTAATGAATATGTACCAAAATCACCTTGGCTCCTCTTTTCTTTTTGTTTTTTTTTTCGTTTATATAAAAATTCTTAAATAAATATTAATTGCCAAATACGGATTTCTGGTACCCTTTATATCTACTAACTAATCAATTAAGTAATAGCATTTTTTATAAGCAAAAGGCGATTTATTTCATATAAAAATTGAAGCAATTTAATGAGTGAATATAAATGGGATTTTAAAAGATTTATGATATTATCGATTACGTTTTGACGCAATCTTAAAGTCCAAAAACAATTATTAACACAGGAAAACCATAAAAAGTAAAAATATTTTTTAGGTTATCAAAGGATCAATCTAATA
This sequence comes from Diabrotica balteata, assembly GCA_918026665.1. NCBI lineage: Eukaryota > Metazoa > Arthropoda > Insecta > Coleoptera > Chrysomelidae > Diabrotica > Diabrotica balteata. The sequence continues at coordinate 87,541,982 of OU898283.1, forward strand.
ATGACTTACCTGTTTTTATTTATTTATTTTTAAACTCTTACAACAATCAATTGAATGTTTTGAAAAGTATTTACAGTTTATTGCGGAAATAAACAGCAGATCTCAGAATCTAATTTAAGCGTTCAACTTGTTTTTAAGTCAATAAAAAATGTGCTCGAATAAAAAAAGTACGGTGATCAAATGTATTACACTTGTTGATAAAAAAATCCGTTAATCGATCACTCTATACTGATTCATCCGTAGTGTTTACGTACACTTCTTTTTCTTGCTTATTGACTTAGGTAAATTATTTGTTTATGTTCATACACCTTACTTCTTCTTGCTTAGTTCATTATTTCGTGTTAACACAGAGAAGATAAGTAATATTCGCATTTTCTATAGTCTTCTTGTGCATTTTGCAAATAAATCTAGGGTAAAGTCTCGAAATGACTACAAGAAATCATATATTGCAGGTTCATATATACGCCTCGGATACGACTATACGACTCGGTTAGAAACGCACAACTCAAATATTGCAAGAAAAATGAGACCAAAAGTGAAAAGATTAGCAAAGATACAAAAGCTTTCATGGAAATACGACGAAACCTAAGCGAGAACGAAAAGGGAATTAAAGAAGAATATAGAAAACTAAATGAAAGAATTTCAGCGGAAATTAGAAAAGATGTAAGAAGATATATTACTAATGTAATTATTCAACCAGTAGAAGAGAACAAATGAACAAAAGAAGTATACAAGCTGAGAGATAAAGACGGAAAGGCAACAACAGGTAAACAAAACATTCTGAAAATAACCAGAGAGTTTTATAAAGACCAAAGACAATAAATTTTTTAATAATTTTATAAAGACCTATATCAGTAAAAGACCACAAGACAATTTCCCGGCACGAGTAAAGACTCTTATAAATCAGGGATCGGAAATACATTTACCCAATACTGTGTCAGAAGTAAGAGTAGCTTTAAAGGAAATAAAGAACCATCGATCGCCTGGTGATGATAGACTCGTTATTGAGGCAATTAAAGCAGGAGGAAATATTCCATTAAAATCAGTAAGCGAACTGTTTAATAAATGCTTACATTCGGGTACGATTCCAAAAGACTGGAACAATGCAGTAATAGTCTTGTTACACAAAAAAGGCGATATTATTAAATTAGAAAATTATAGACTTATCAGCCTCTTGACACATATGTACAAACTCTTTATAAAAATCTTAACAAAGAGACTAACACCTAAACTTGATTTCTATCAGCCCAACGAACAGGCAGGCTTCAGGGCAGAATATGGCACAAATGACTATTTGCATACCATATAGACTTAATAGAAAAGTCCATCGAGTACAACATACCACTAGTTCTTGCATTTGTCGATTACGAGAAGGCTTTTGATTCTGTAAAGTTTTAAACAGTAATGGAAGCCCTAAATCAAAGCCAAATAGATTACAGGTACACGACACTAATCAAAAACATCTACGAGAACGCTACATCAAGTATACGACTACACGAAGACACAGGAAAATTCAGCTTAGGTTGAGGAGCTAGACAAGGAGACAACATTTCACCAAAATTGTTCACGGCAGCTCTAGAGTCAATATTTAAGAACACCCAATGGCAAGATATGGGCATCAATATAGATAGAGAAAGATTAAATCATCTAAGGTTTGCAGATGATGTTGTATTAATCGCAGATATTTTACAAAATATCTGCGAGTTTTTACAGTATACAGTTTATATAATTCATTCATTTAAAAGTCTGTCTGAAAGAGCTGGATTAAAGATAATCTTTGAGAAAACTAAACTTATGACAAATCTCGTAATGAGTGGAAATATAACTATTGACAATAATACCATACCATATACCAACAAACAGACACTCACAAATATCTGGGACACGAGATCAAAATAAGCAGAGACAATCAAACACATGAAATACAGAAGCGAATAGGCCTGACATGGGCAGCATTTGGTAAATTAAGCCATATTCTAAAAATTTCAATTCCCATGTGTCTCAAGCGAAAGGTTTATAACCAATGAGTTTGGCCTGTATAAATTTATGGAGCAGAGACTTTAACACTCATGCAAAAATATGCGAATAAACTCAGAGTTACACAACGAGCCATGGAGCGTGCAATGCTGAACGTGAGCCTTCGAGACCACATAACAAACCAACAAATCAGGCAAAGATCAGGAGTTCAAGACGTCATCGAAAGAACCACGACGCTTAAGTGGAACTGGGCAGAACACTTAGCCAGAACACAAGATGGACGGTGGACAAGACGTATTATGGAATGGAGGCCCAGAAACTATAAAAGAAGCCGAGGACGACCACCGACTAGATAAACCGATGATATAAAACGTGTAGCGGGAAACTGGCTACAAGCGGCTCAGTGTAGAGAACACTGGAAATAACTGAGGGAGGCCTATGTCTAGCAGTGGACGCGATTGGCTGATTGATGATGATAATGATGAACTCGATCACAATACACTAAACTGCAGAGATTACGCTGGGCAGGGCACGTGGTCCGCATGCATGAAAATAGAATCCCTAGAAAATTACTAAATGCAAGAATGCAGGGAAATAGACCTGTTGGAAGACCTAAGGAAATTGAAAGACAAAGTTCATGGAAAAGAACAGCGGTAAATTGAAATGATTGGAGAAGCTTGCTAAAGGAGGCCAAGGCCCGATTTGGGCTGTAGTGCCATTTAATGGATGGATGGAGTACTAGTTAAAAGTAATTGAATATTATTAAAACCAACAAATACATATGCATCAGTGGTATGTGGGCAAAGGTGTAACAAAAAAGTGCGATCCTCAAACTAAGCGAGGTGCAGAGAGTTGCTAACACCGAAATCACAGTAGGATGACTATTGATTATTATGTATACATTTTAGAAAGGAACTACAACGTTAAAGGAGTTTTATTGTTTTATAATGGTCAGTGGACACTTAAATATAAAAAAAATTAGAGTGCTACCATTTCAAGGAGTGCATTTTTGAGAAAAGGCTGAATTGGTTCCTATGCACTAGGGTGCCTTCGGGTGAATGTTATGCGTCTTTACTACATATACATAAACAGAAAAGTTGTTCAAAATGAAAGTCCATATGCCACCGTTTAAAGTCAAAAATAATTTGTTTGACAAAACTATATTAAAAAAACAAAGCAAAAAAAAATAGAAACACACGAGATTTTTCTTTTTTGTCCCATAACTTTTTTCCACGGAGGTATAGGTATAGGTATTGCTTTTTAACAAAAAAACATATTCTTCCTCTTTAAAATGACGTTTAGTAGAAGTCTTCATGTATCATAATTTTTGAGATATGTTTTTTCAAAGTTTGAAACTTTAACCATTGTTCATCCATTTTCTCTATTTTGTCACAACATTGTTCAATAAGTTTGTTCTACGAAGTTTTAGGTATATGCAATGGTACATTAAATAGAAATAAAAATTATTTCCTTTAAAATGGTCTACCAAAGAAGAATTTACGGCTAATTTTAAGCAAGACATTGTTCTTCAAACTTTCCTGCTTTTAATGATTTCTGCTCAAAAGTTTTAGGCATATTTTTAAACTTCTCCTTACAATTTTTTTTTGTTATACATTTAGGTATATGCACCACTAAATAAAAAGAAAAGGTTATTTTTGTACTTTATATATTATAAAATATTCTAGGACTAACGTTAATCAAAATATTTTTTGTGGCTTTAGCATTTAGCTATTTAACCAATTACGTGTTGAGGATCAATAACTAAAAAATGACTAATATTATTATTCTACTATAATTAATACAAAAGAAAATAAAAAGACTGTGTATATCTATACTAATAATGGCTAGTACAAAAAGTGTATCTATTCGAGTCAAAAAAAATCTCATAAAATCCCTATAACTGAATCAAACAAAAAGAAAAAATGATAGCAAGAAAAAACAAATATCAGGAAAAACAGAGATACTCACTTTTCGTCCATGGGACATTTGTTTAAAATATTATTAGCAATAGGTCACGAAAAGAAAAGTAAATAACAATTGGGTTAAAACAAAGGTTTACGAGATTAGCTAAGATTAACTACAGACACACATTTGCACTGTGTATAAATTTAATCAGACAATCATAGACTTTTTTATTGTTAGTAGCCAATAGTTTATTTATTTGATATGAAGGAGATATTTGCAGATTTTGCTAGTTGTCTAAAAAAGTTCCTTAATGCTGAAGATATTTAGAACGCTTAAAAAAGATGTGGTTAAGATCTCCTTGTTCTTGATAAGTTTCGCATAAGTCTGAATTGTATATTTTGGTTTGAGCAAGATGAGCAGGATTACAAGCGTGGCCAAATCTTATTAAAGTTGTATATTTACAGAGGTATTAAAATTCCTAACCGATCCGGAATTAGGGATGTGTGGTTGTATATACACGTATTGTGTTATGGTCGCAAAAAGTTTGCCAGGAAGTATTCCAACAATTTGTTTAATTTCTTTAAGAGATGTAAAAAGAACACAAATTCTCTCATCAGCTAAAATTTCAGTTGTAGAGGTTATTGCAGCTTTAGCAATGGTTTCAACATGCTCATTATCTTTTATACCAACATGAGCTTTTACACAAATAACGTTCGTAGTTTTATTTTTATTTTTAAGGTTGACAAGGATGTTCTTAATTTGGTAAATGAAAGGATTATAATTATAATTGGGTTATTCTGTATTTTTCAGAGATAATAGGACTGACAATGAATCGGATATGATTAAAACTGCATTATTGTTTAAGCTGTCGAAATTTAACAAGGCTTTAAGAATTGAAAGTGCTTTAGCACTAAAAATTGAGCAATTGAGAAGCACATTCGGTCCCTTCCGATGTTTTGGATGCAACTGTATAGAATACAGTTGCACTGGGCCATTTTTGTATATAAGAATTTAAGATGTATGAATCTTATAATGGAGTATTATAATATGTTGGTATGTGTATGTCAGCTTCATTAAAAAAATCGAAATAGTCATTAATATCAAGGTTGCTAATACTATTGGTATACTATTGGTTACACATGGCTCTAAAGGCCGTGAAAAGGATTGGTGAATTTTTATGAGTCCAGTAACTGTTTGTTAGATCATTTGTATTTAGTGAGCTTATGCCAAAATATAAGGAATTGTTGATATATGAAATTTTCAGTACAAATTTTTCACTTAGATAATCTCGTCTAAAATTTAAAGGAGGTCAATAAAACTTATTTAGGTGAATCATCAAGACCATTAAATGTTAGAATAAGTGAACATCAATCTTATATTAAAAATAGAGAATTTGATTAATCTCAAATCTGTAAACACGCATGGGATAATGAACATAGGGTTCAGTGGAATAATTCAAATGTAGTCCTAAAAGAAACGGATGGTAAAAAAAGAAATATCAAAGAAGCGGCTCTAATTATGCTAAATGAGGCCAATTGTGTCGCAAATTCCTCGGCAGAATGTAGTAGGATCTGGTTACCAATATTGAAAGAGGAAGTTATTAATAAGAAAATACCAGTATTAGTAAGTCAGTAACATATAGAGGATACATCATTTATGTTTTTTAAATAACGTAACATATAAAATCAGAATTTTGATGTTTGTTGAAGGTAAACTAAATTCACGAACAAATACTTACAATGTCGGGATAGTATTATGAGGTTTTTTTCCTGGTTTTTTCCTCATAATTTACTATGGAATCACTAACAGGAGAATTTTACTGTCATCATGTCATGTGTTTGTCTTTTTAAAGACGAATTACATGCTATGATTTTTTCTGACGGATATTCTCAAGTTAAAGTTGATTTCATGTAATCGAATGAACTATCTTATAAGTAAAGTCGTCCCAGGAGCGCAACTCAACAATATTGGCAATATCATTTTAAAGTCGTCTACTTTAAAATGCATAATGTATGTCTGAATTGTCAATATAAATGAGTCAGATAAAATTAAATTATTAGAAGAATTTTTCACTATGTAACAAAAAACAAAATTTGTTTAATTTACTGTTTGTATTTTGAGAACGATTTCCGAAGTGGAAATTGAAACGTCAATAAACGTATTTTTATCTTTAATTGTGGCTTATTCCCAGTTTAACAGTAATTAATTAGCAGTATTATTCACATATAGTTTTTGTAATAAATAGATTAGAAACGTGTCTAATACCAAAACTAATGGTACCGATATTTTCTTATTTTAAGAATAATCCAAATTAAACTACTTGTAATTTTCCTATATCATTGGCTTCACTGAACTACATTAATGAATAATAAATACGTATACCTGCTAATGCATTCCAAAAATAATGGGATTCTAAAAACAAATAAATTAATATGTGCCATTGAACCTTGTTTTTAAATATATTTTATTGCTAAAAATTATTTATTTTGTAAAAGTAAAAAGTAAAAATTAGACTAAAGGTGTAAACAACTCTTGAGTGATATGCTTAATTTAGTAAACGTATGATTATATACAGGGTGGTTTAAGGCTGATAATTAACCTCGGATACAGCGTCAGGTGCCGACCCTCACACTGTAATAAATCTATAAGACACATCCACTATGGCCTAAATGGCCTATGGCACTAAATCCTACTATAGCGTCCTCGAAGACATTATATCGCACGATATGTTCTATAAGGACAAAATACAAAGTGTAATACTAAGCAGATTGTATACTTGTGTATGACCAAATTGGACTAAAGTGAAGATGACAGACCTGATGGAATCTGTTCAAAATGTCTTTGGAACAGTATGTGTCTCTATTGCTTCTAATTAATGGAACTTTTCATACGCAGGAATAAATCATGATTACCATCACGTCTCAGTTGACATCCTTGGATTTCTGTAGTAGAAATTGCAAACTGAAAAGTGCGTCGTTCGTTCTGAGTACGATTACATTAACCCTACACTGCGCGGTGTAACAGATATGACACGTCTCGATTTCAAAGCAGTTATTTTAAATTTAAATACGTTTAAAGCTACACTGCGCAGTGCGTACATTCTGCTACAACCTTATTTATAATGATAATAAAGTCGGATTTGGTTTAAAGCTATTTTCAATGAAATAACGGACCATATTGTTCGTATCGGAATTTACAGGCTTAGCACGTTCGGAAGCTTGTACAAAGAATTTAGTTTCGTGGGTGTTATAAGTTATTGTGTTGCAGTTTTATATATTTTGTATAAGGTATGTATGTTATTTTTTCAATGCATTATTTTTAAAATAAATACTAGTCAGGTTTCTACTGAGAATGGAATTGAAATAGGTTGTTACATATCTGATACATTGCGCATGACAGTAACTATTTGAAATATTTGTGGGTTATGTGGGTTATTTTTGAATTGCTTGTATTTGAACAAAACATACTTTTGTTGCAGGTTTTTAGCCATGTCTAACCGCTTCAGATCTCTTACTCAAAAAAAACTTGAGGAAGCAATCCTCAATTTGACAGATACTCAAGATGAGCTCGATGGTGAACTGGATGAACTAGACGAAGATGACTTAGATGTTTCACATATGCCAGTAGAATTGGAAGATGGAGTTGTAATACAACCTGAAGAATCAACCAGTAGTGTGTATTCAGATAGTGAAATTAATTCCTTGAATAATACTGACGATCCTCCATCTATCTCTGTGTCATTGCCAGATACCAAAAAGGAGCACAGGAATTGAAAGAAAAGTATTCAAAAATAATATGGCGTAAGAAAAATTTAAGTCTGAACGAAGACTTCTTAGTTTTCAGGGGAAAATCCGAGCTTCCTGAAAATAGTCTTAATCTCTCAACACCTTATAGCTTCTTTAAGTATTTATTTGATGATAATCTTTTTAAAAAAATCACCACGGAATCTAATTTGTATTCGACACAAACTAATCCTAGTAAACCTGCGATGCTTACTACTGATGATATAAAACAATATATTGGCGTCTGTATATACATGTCGTTAGTAAAAATGCCAAACGTTAGAGGTTACTGGTCCAATGCTTTAGGACTTCCCCAGATAAAAGAAGTTATGCCTTAAAAAAGATTCCAAAAAAATTCGCCAATATTTACATTTTAATGGTACCAAGAGATCATCCTAATCATGATCGTTTACATAAACTTCGGCTCATTGTCGATGAACTCAACAGAAAATTTCAGTCAGTTCCTCTTTAAAAATATTTATTTATCTGTTGATGAACAACTGTGTGCCACCAAAGCTCGACACCATATGAAGCAATATCTTCCAGCGAAACCCCATAAATGGGGATACAAATTGTATATTCTCTGTGGAACGTTTGGTTTTTCATCTAGTTTTGAAATTTATACAGGTTCAGAAAACGATCCGAAATTTCGTGAGATAAATGAACCCGACTTGGGATCAAGTGCCAACGTTGTTGTCGGACTTTGCCGAATACTACCTTGTAACGAAAATTACAGAGTATATTTTGATAATTTTTATACTTCGATACCTTTGATGGTCTACCTATTGCAATGTGGTATTTACTCGTTGGGAACGGTAATACGTTCGAGATTACCTAACTGTAAGCTACCTTCTGACCAGCAACTAAAAAAAGAACTCAGAGATCTTCCCATGAATTCGTGTGGGACATTGACGGTGTTGAGGTATCTTCAGTAATTTGGCTGGATAATAAACCTGTTACATTCCTATCGACATATAAAGGTAAAATGCCATTAACTGAGGCCAAACGTTGGGACAGGAAGCAACATAGTTACGTCACCATTGAATGTCCAAGTTTGGTTCCTGAATATAATGCTTATATGGGTGGAGTTGACGCTATGGACAGTTATATTGGTCGTTATAAGATAAAGATGCGGACAAAAAAATGGTATCTCCGGTTATTTTATCACCACCTGGATATGACTATTGTCATTAGTTGGCTCCTCTATAGAAGATGTTTATGCAGGGCTAACAGTATTAATTTTCCATTGAAACGGGGAAGACCTCTGATCAAAGCATCGAGAAACTTCTACAAGAAAAGAGAAGAGAATCGGCAACTGTGAGTTTTGTACCTCTAAAAGACATCAGAACTGACTCCATTGATCACTGACCTACATATGATGAAGTCGCAAAAGGTGTAGATTACCAACATGTAAGTCACTCTCCTTCATAAAATGTTCTAAATGTGGTATACATCTTTGTTTGAACAAAAATAATAACTGAATTGTAAAATTTTACGAGAACAAAGTTTTTCACTTTGATGCGCAATGTAACAGACCTGTCAGAACAACATTTTAGTATAAGTATAATAAACTAATTAAAAAAAATTTTTTGATTTTTTCCTTGTTTTGTTGACACAATTACTTTGTCCAGATTTTGTTGGAAACGAAATAAAAAATTGCGCAGTATAGGGTTAAGGTAAACTGACCTAATAACGGCCCAGTTAAGGAATATTTAACTTTAGACGTAAATATTAAGGAAACGAAATAATAGAGAAAATTAATTTCAATTTTATTTGATAGCTTGATATTTTCTTTATCAAAATAATAAATATAAAAATAAAAAATGGGATTTTTTATCTGCCCAAAGAAAATTGTTTTCACTAAAAAGCAAAAAATTCCGGCCTATGTTGAAAAATTAGTGGTAATTCCGGCCTTCTTCTTCTTCTTCTTCGTCTAGCCATTCACGTCCACATCTGAACATAAGCCTCTTCAAGTCTTCCTTTCCATTGTTTTTTATTGTACGCTACTTGTAGCCAATTTTTCCCGGCAGTCTTTTTCAGATCATCTGTCCATCTCATAGGAGGTCTGCCTCTGGGTCTTTTGTGTTGGTATGGTCTCCAGGTTAAAATTGATCTGTGCCATTTGTTTAGATCGCTCCTAGCTACGTGTCCAGCGTATTCCCATTTCAGCTTTAATGCTTTTTGCACCACATCGGTGACTTTGGTTTTCTGTCTTATCCATGTGTTTGTTTTCTTGTCCTTAAGTGATATACCTAGCATTGCTCTTTCCATCGCGTGTTGAGTGACTCTAAGTATATTCATATTCTTTTTTGTGATTGTCCATGTTTGTGCCGCATAAGTTAATATCGGGATAATGCATGCATCAAAAACTTTAGATCTAAGATGTAATTGAATTTGTTGATTTCTGAGTATATAGTTCAGTTTACCGAATGCTGCCCAAGCTAACTTTCTTCTTCTTTTTATTTCTTCAGTCTGAATTTCCCTATTTAGGATTATTTTTTGTCCCAAGTATATATATTCTTCAACTTTTTCTATAACTTTATCGTTTATTATTGTCACGGTGTCTTCGGAGTGCATGACTTTTGTTTTGTTTAAATTCATTTTCAGTCCTATTTTAGAAGATTCGGTATGAAGTTCTACAATCCTGGTTTGCATTTCTTGTAGGTCAGTAGCTATCAGGATTATGTCATCTGCAAATCGTAGATTACTGAGGTAGCGGCCATTGATGTTTATTCCCTTATATTTCCAATTTAGGTTTTTAAAAACGTCCTCCAAAACTAAGGTAAACAGTTTGGGTGATAAAGTATCTCCCTGTTTGACTCCCCTGTTTAGTGGTACAGGGTTCGTGTGTTCATTTTCATTTAGGTAGTATGTAGCTGTAGCTTGGTTCATAGTTTCTTTTATTAAGTTAATATATCTGCTGTCTATTCTACAATTTTGCATTGCGTTTATTACGGCCGTGTGTTCTATGGTATCGAAAGCTTTTTCATAGTCTACAAATGCAAGGAAAACTGGAAACTTGTATTCGTTACATTTTTCTATTAATATTTTTGTGGTTAACAGGTGATCGGAAGTTGAATAGCCTTTTCTAAAACCTGCCTGTTCATATGGTTGGTATTCGTCTAATTTCCTTGTTAGTCGAGTAGTTATGACTTTGGTGAGTATTTTAAACAGGTGTGACAATAGGCTGATGGGTCTGTAGTTTTCCAATTTTCGACTATCACCTTTCTTGTGCAATAAGATTACTTTAGAGTTGTTCCAGCTCTTAGGGACTTTGCCCTGATGTAAACAACTGTCCACAAGCTTAGTTACAATTGCAATTAGTTCCTGACCTCCTTCTAATATCATATCTGTGGTAATACTATCTTCTCCTGCAGCTTTATTTCTCTTCATGTTTTCCAATGCTGTAGTTACCTCTGAAATTGTTACTTTTGGCATTATTTCTGATCCAACATTTTTTATTAATTTCCGTGCTGGTCTCATCTCATCATCTTGTTGATGTGATCTGTAAAGTTCTGTGTAAAATTCTTCTATTCGTGTCAGTATGTTTTCTCTACTTGTGATTTCATTTTCGTCTTTTCCTATTAATGATATCATCTGACGTCGTCCTAGTGTCGGTCTGAGACATTTCATACTCTTATTTTTTTCAATAGTTGTTGTTATTAATTTTTCGTTTTCTTTTCTTTTTTGTTGTCTGATTCCTTTTCTAATCTGCCTATTAAGTTCTCTATATTCGTCGGTTCCCCTTTTGTTAGATTTATTTAAGATCTTCCTTCTTTCTATTTGTTGTAATATTTCTTTGTCTAATTCATTGTATGTTGTTTTCGGTTTTTTCAGTTGCAGAAGGCTTTTATTCACTGTTTCGGTAATAAGGTTATTCAAATCATCAATATCATTGGAGTTTATCTGCTGCATGCTAACTTGATTTAATGCATGCACTATCTTTTTATTAAATTCACTATTTTTGATTTCTTCAGATGTCCATGTGTATCTTTTTTCATGTATTCTTTTTCTTTCTAGTTTTTTGTTAATTACTAGTTTTGTTCTTATTAGTCTATGATCGCTTCCTAGGTCAAACTGATTTAATACTGATACGTCTTCTACTAGGTTTCTATTCTTCGTTAAGATATAATCTATTTCATTCTTTGTCTTTTTATCGGGACTCATCCATGTCCATTTTCTGCTTGGTTTTTTATTGAAAAAGGAGTTCATTGAGTACATGTTATGTTCATTCATGAAATTGAGAAGCATTTCTCCTCTATCGTTTCTTTTCCCGTAGCCATAGTTACCAATTAAATGTTCATAATCTTCCTCTTTTTTGCCCAATTTAGCATTAAAATCTCCTAATAGTATTTCGTAATTTGCTTTATTTGTTTCTATAGCAGTTCTTATTTCATCATAAAATATTTCTACTTCTTCATCGTCGTGGCTTTTGGTCGGAGCGTACACTTGGATCACTTTCAGAGTGGTTCTTTTATTAATCCTGATGATGAGATATGCTACTCTGTCTGAGATGGGCTTGAATTCTTCGATACACTGTGTGAGGCTTTGTTTTACCAAGAATCCCACTCCAGTGTATTCGCCACCTTTATGCATAAAATGTGTGCCATTTTTTAGTATTATATACTCATCACTTTTTCTTCTGGTCTCGCATATACCAAGGATATCCCATTTTATATCCTTTAGTTCACTTTCTATTTCTGGGAATCTATTGTCGTCTGTCAGTGTTTGAATATTGTAGGAGCATAGCCAAATTGTCATCTTGTGGCAGCCGGGTCTTACCCAGGGATTCTTAGCACCCCCCCTTCCGTTAGTTGTTTGATCGCTGCCGTGATCAAGACTCTGGGAAGTGCTGGGCACTGGGGGCCTTTTCTTTTTTGTCATGTACATTGACTTGAAGGTTTGGACCGTTATCTCCTCACGCTGGTCCAGTGCGGGTTGAGGAGGGAGGGGAAGGATTTGGTTAGGTCTGGGTTGGTGGGTAGGATTTAGGGATTAGGATCCGCTTCTCTCCCGGAGGAAGATTGGGAGAAAAAGCCGAGCTCGCGTGGGCAGGGGCGCATCCCTGAAGTAGACCTGTCTTTACCGGGATCGTAAAGAGTGTCTACCCGCTACCACTAATTCCGGCCTAATGATGTTTTAATTCTGGCCTGTATATTAAAAGAAATATCTTTTTTTTTAACTGTACACACAATTTTTTGTAAATATGTATTTTAATATTTTTAAAGTAGGTATAAAAAATGATGAAGCATAAGAACATAATTTTATAACATAACGATATATAGAAGAGGCATAGAAAATTAAATAAAATAAAAACAACAAAAATACTTTCATAAGTTACTTATCAACTTTTTTTTCATTTATTACATGAGAGCATAGATCTATGAACGACCTACAAATTATTTATCAAGTACAAAAAAAAGAACCCTTTTATTAAGGTACTGAGGAGGTGACTCTGGCCATCTCCAATGATATCCTATTTTTTCTTAGCTTTAATTTTGAATTTATCTTCTGTTATTTCTTTGTTTGTAGTCGCCCACCTCTAAATCTATAAAATTGTTAGCTTTCGGCTTTCTAATTCTTTTACCTGTTTTTTTTGCCAGAAACAACATTTTTGTTCAAAATTTTATTTTTTTTTTGTCATTTGCTTCATCTATCTCTCGTTTTTGTTTTCCTTTATTCTTAATATTTAGGTTTATTTTGACAGCTTTCGAAATTTTAATTTTTAATGTTTTCTTGCCATCAGATTCTGCATTTTTTTTTTATATTGGTTGCTTTTTTCTTTTTCTTCAAGCTTTTTTTTCTTGCTCTCTTTTTATTTTTTCAACTTCTACTCTCAACACCAGTAGTAGTAACAATCGTTACTACTGGTGTTAATTTTTTTGTACCATTTCTTTTGAAAGTTTGAGATATTTTTCGGGGAAACAAAATGCATTTTTAAAAGCGTTAGAAATTTTAGATGAGTGACAAAATAGAATTCAGCAGAATTTATGGGACATTAATTTTCAAAACAGGTTCAGAAATCATGAACTATTTTGCATTCACATCTTTCAATGTAGTTTTTGGTATACCATATATTTTGGATGCTGTATAGGCAGATATGTCACTTTTCATATGTGAATTTTTTTTACATTGGCTCAGGCTTTTACAAATGTGAATAATTGAGTCTTTTTCGTAGATACCATGTCAGGTTAAATTTTGTTAGGCCGAATATAATATGTTATATTTATATATATATATATATATATATATATATATATATATTATATATATATATATATATATATATTATATATATATATATATATATATATATATATATATATATATACATTCGGTTTTATAACGTCTTACGACGTTGTCCGACTCCCAACCGCCACTGTATTCGGTCTTGAGTTAGGTCTTCGTCCAGATTTCGAGCGCTAATCGCTTTCCTAACTCCCAGGTTCCAGCTCTGTGGTGGTCTTCCTCGTTTCCTCTTCTCTGGGGGTTGCCACATCATCGTTTTTTTAGGCAATCTTTCGTCCCCCATTCGGCTCACATGTCCATACCATATGAGCTGTTTTTTCTCAATATCCTCAACTATAGTGCCCTCTATACCCATTTGTTGTTTTATTACTTCATTCCGTATTCTGTCGGCTCTTGATATTCTCATCGATCTTCTGATGGCATCCATTTCCGTGGCTTCGACCTTTTTCTTATATTTCTCGGTTATTCTCCATGTCTCAGCTCCATAAAGTAGGCTAGTTTTAACCATTGTCTCATAGATGTTCCATTTTCTTTTCTTTGATATTTTTTCACTCCATAGAACTCCGTTCAAACATGCTATAGCTCTTCGTGCTTGTACAATTCGATGTTCTATTTCTCGTTCGTCTTTTTCACTACGGTCGAAGATGACGCCCAGGTATTTATATTCGTCACATGGATTTACTTTTTGATTGTCATCGATATCGAGTTGTTCTGCTTCAGCTCCAATTGAGAGGTATTTTGTCTTTTCTAAATTGATATTTAATCCCCATTTCTGGTATTCTTCAATTAGTTTTCTAAGCATGTATTCCATGTCGTCTTTGTCATTTGAGATCACCACCTGATCATCTGCAAACTGTAAAGTATATATGTAATCCAGGATTACATATATATATATATATATATATATATATATATATATATATATATATACAAGAAATACTGGATATTATTGACTGTCGATATAAACAAACAACATAGTTTATTAGGGTTGCAGTCAGAAATATTGGCCGGGATGTTAAAAAAACACTCTTTTGACTTTTTGTCGAGCTTTCGGAATATTTTATTCCTTTTTCAAGACACTGTAAAAGACAATTATGTAAATATTTAAAAAAATATCATCATTCTTCAGTGTAACTTACTAGTCGTTGAGATTATATATTGTATATTTTAGAGTGTAGATTGTATATTTTAATGTGTGGTATAAATGTTGAGTGTTCAATGCTTACAAAAATAATCTCAACGACTAGTAAGTTACACTGAAGAATGGTGATATTTTTTTAAATATTTACATAATTGTCTTTTACAGTGTCTTGAAAAAGGAATAAAATATTCCGAAAGCTCGACAAAAAGTCAAAAGAGTGTTTTTTTAACATCCCGGCCAATATTTCTGACTGCAACCCTAATAAACTGTGTTGTTTGTTATATATATATATATATATATATATATATATAATATATATATATATATATATATATATATATATATATATATATATATGTATATATGGCTCTATCTCTCATTATATGTCGTACATTTTCTTCCCAGGCAACTGAAGGCCTTCCCCTTTTTTTTTGTTGTGGTATGTAATTTAAAGCTTTCTTTGGCCATCTATCTTTATTCATTCGCTTCACGTGACCATACCACATTAGTTGTAGCGTTTCACATCTTTTTTGGTGATCTGCCAAACTTCTGCCTCATAAGTCATAAGGCTCTACCAAGGTTCGATAGATTGTCAATTTCGTTTCTTTTTTAATATCTTTAGACCATAATAGAGAGTTTAGAATGTTAACCGCTTTTTTCACGGCTGCGTTCTGTTTCCGTTGTCTCTTTTGGTAGTGCCTTCTTTAGATATTATAGATCCGAGATATTTATATTCCTTGCATGTTTTTGTGTTTCTAATTTCTAACTCTGGATCTTCTTCATCATCTCCTATTTTAAGATACTCTGTCTTTGAAGTATTCATATTGAGGCCCCATTTTTCATATTCTTTCTTTAGTTTTCTAAACATGTAGTCTATGTCTTCCTCAACATTCGCTACGACTACCTGATCATCTGCGAAAAATAAAGTTGTTAAACATTTACCATCGCCTATGTCTATTCCCATTCCGGATACTTGTTTCCTCCACTGCTCTAGCGATGATTGAATATATATTTTAAATAAGGTCGCAGATAGACAACATACTTGTTTAAGCCCCTTTGTTATTGGAAATGATTCAGATTTTCCTTCTTTAACGACACTTCTTGCATTTTTGTATATATTTGTGATAGCATCCACATACTCTCTACTGAGACCTACTTTCGTCAATGTTTGAAAGAGTTTTTTGAAAGGTACCGTCTCGTATGCCTTCTCTAAATCTACAAACAATAGGTGAGTAGATAGATTAGTTGATTTCCGTTTTTCGATTACCTGCTGCAGAGCGAATATACCATCAGCGCGAGATCTTCCTGCACGAAATCCATTTTGTTCTTCTATATCTTCGTATTTTGATTCTATTCTTTTTTTGATTATGCGACCGTACAACCTCCCCACTAAGCTAATAACAGTTATTCCCCTATAATTATAGCATTTGCGTTTATCCCCTTTCTTGAATATTGAGCTGATGTATCCAATATTCCAATCATCAGGGATATTTTCGCCTTTTAAGCATTTGTTAAATAGTTGAACCAACATTTCATATAATATTTTTGGTCCATACTTTACCAACTCAATTGGGATGTCTCCAGGTCCTGCTGCTTTACCTTTACCTGCTGTAATCATCTACTAAAGTTGTTGTAGTGATTTTTTTCTTTATATTTGTGACTTATTTAATCTTTTGTATTCATTAAAGTAGTCATGATATTTTAGGAATTCTCTTAGTTCCTCACAGTTGCTGCTCATCCATTCTTCTTTGGTTTTTCTGATTTAGTTGATATTTTTTTTTTATATTTTTCTTCATTGCAATTTTTGTTAGATCTCCTTATGTCCATCAGTTCTAGGACTTCTTCTATCATCCATGTATTCTTTGTTTTTCTGATGTCTTGTAGTTGTTCTCTTTGTATAGTTGTTATTGTTGGATTGAAGGTGTGCCAAATACTTTCTTTCAAAAATATCAATAAATAACTATGTTTTTTATAGATACGAATATCAATGTCGACATTTGGTGCACGCATAACAGCCATTACTTTTGTTTTATTTATGGTTATATTTTGTCCCAAGCTATCTCTCTATCTCGTTACGACATTCAAAAGTCATTGTAAACCCTCAGCACTGTCCGTAATAATGACGGTGTCGTCTGAGTATCGTAAGTTGTTTACGTATTATCTGTTTTTATTTCTTCTTCAATATTTTCGAGGGCATTTTAAAAAATCTCTTCGGAATATATATTAAATAACAGTGGAGAAAGTACACAGCCCTGACGAACTCCTCTTTTTAGTGGCAATTTTGCTGTCAGATGATTGTCTATTTTGATCGACGCCATTTGATCCCAATCTACTTTTTTAAGTGCTACAGTGGTATGGTCTATATCATGTTTTGTTAGGGTTTCTATGAGTTCTGTGTGTTTTACTCGATTAAACGCTTTTTCGTAGTCGATAAAACAAAGAAACACGTCTTTTCGCTGATCTATAAAAATCTTCATTTTTGTAGTAATATCTGGAGGCCAAATAATGCGTTCCTTGTACCAAGCCCCATACGAAATCCAAATTAATTGTCGCTCAGGTTTCTTTCGCATTCTCTGTATATTCGTTGATGTACAATTTTAAGTAAAATTTTCAGAAAATTGCCCATTAGGCTAATTATTCTGAACTGTGAGAATCTATTTGCTTTATTTTTCTTGGGTATAGGTATAAATTTCTATCTAAGCCAGTCTTCTGGGAAGATTTCAGTGGTATATATTTTGTTAAATAATAGTGTTAACGTCTGAAGATTTTCTTCATTAATAAGCTTTATCATCTCTACGTATATTTCATCTGGACCTAAGGCTATTCGTGGCTTTGCTGTATTGATTGTTTTTGTAATTTCCGATGTTAATATATCAAGTATTGTTTCTTGTACTATATTCATTTGTGGTTCTGTTCCCTCGTCATCAAACAGATCTTTGATGTATTTTTCCCACATATCTCCTACATTTTCTGGACTAGATAGTATTTGGTTGTAATCATCTACCAAAGTTGTTGTAGTGATTTTTTTCTTCATATTTGTGACCTATTTAATCTTTTTGTATTCATTAATGCTCATGCTCTTTTAGGAAATCTCTTAGTTCCTCACAGTTGCTGCTCATCCATTCTTCTTGGGCTTTTCTGATTTTAGTTGATGGATGATTCTCTGAGTTTCTTTATATTTTTCTTCATTGCAATTTTTGTAAGATCTCCTTATGTTCATCAGTTCTAGGACTTCTTCTGTCATCCATGTATTCTTTGTTTTTCTGATGTTGTCTTGTAGTTGTTCTCTTTGTATAGTTGTGATTGTTGGATTGAAGGTGTGCCAAATACTTTCTTTCAAAAATAACAATAATTAACTTGCTAAAAAGCTATAACATGTCACCCCACCATTAATACATAAAAAAATGGCGTAATAAGTTTCTCGCTAGGATACAGACGCGCCGCAGTATTAAGTTTAACCAACTTAAGCATATTTACGAACAGTGGAGCAATTTACAGGAAATAAAGTGGCGCATGGGAAAGGCAAGAACGGTCTTTAACAAAATGTGTGCCATCTTCAAAAGTCACAACATATCCCTTGATACAAAAATGAGACATTTGAGATGCTATGTTTTCTCTGTGTTGTTGTACGGGGCGGAGGCATGGACGCTTACAGACACCACTATTAAAAAACTTGAAGCATTTGAGATGTGGCTTTATAGAAGAATGCTGAGAATATCATGGACAGCAAGGATCATGAACAAGGAAGTTCTAGGAAAAATGAAGAAGGAACCAGAGATTGTGTTTACAATCAAACGCACAAAATTGCAATATCTGGGACACGTTATGAGAAATGAGTACCGTTAATCCCTGCTACAGTCTATATTGCACGGTAAAGTCAAAGGTAAGCGAGGACCCGGTAGAAGGAGAATATCATGGCTGCGGAATTTAAGAACATGGTTTAAGAAAACCTCAACGGAGCTGTTTCGAGCTGCACCGAGCAAGGTTATGATTGCCAATATAATTTCCAACATCCGAAACGGATAGAAACCAGAAGAAGAAGAAGCATATTTACAAAAGAATTTCAATTTTTTGAATAGGCCGGATTTACATCACGCATTTGTATATGAGGTAGTTTTACGTTTTTATTATATACCTATATAGGTTTTACCTATAATATTATATGAACAATATTCAGTTATCCAAAAATTTATTTTGAGTTTATGGTTCAGAACCTAGGTGAACTTTGGACACGCATTGTATATCAAAATTTTAATCATGTTAATTTAATTTGCAATTGTTTTGCTTAAACTGTATTTCTACGAACTTTTTCTTTTTTTAATATTACATGACAACAAACGATCAACCTCACGTATGAATGACGTTACTGTTGTATTACTCAAAGGATTTTTTGTATTATTGTCTATTAAAATTAAAAATGACCCAAATTTTGCCATTTTCATTGACAAAGTAACCGCAAAATATCTTTGGCAAGTTAACAATGATGTTTATCGTGGCAGAAGGTAAAAATTGGGAATACGATGTAGTTCTGAGAACGCTGTAATAAAGTAGCATTAAAAACTATGAAACAATTCTTTATGGCAGTAAGCTAGTTATGTTACGCAAACCTCACTATATTAACTGTTATTATTAGGCAAAATAGTTGAAAAGATATTATACCGTAAAATGACAGACTACGTAAACAAATTATTTTTTTAATAATTTAAATTGCGCCTGCCAAAACCCAATAAAATAAAAATAAACATATTATATATCAACAATCTACTACGTATATAATCACTCATAATATATATGTATATATATATATATATATATATATATATAATATATATATATAATATATATATATATATATATATATATGGGATATTTGGATGGGATGCAGTCAATAAAAGTTGACTCCAATCCATCCAAAACATATTTATGTATTTTTTCCAAACGAGTCACAAGTATTTTTGTTTTTTTGAGAGACTTCTTCTGTCTCAAGACTGACATGAAAGATGCAGTAGAGCTCGTTTGTCAAGGTTACTCCATCAGGCAGGGAGCAAAATTAAAAATGTAAACTACGTAATATTATCTAGGTATGTGAAAAAGAAAAAAGACAATGATGTAATGCAAATTTAAAGTATGTTCCGCACTACAAGGTCCGACAAGTGTTTAATGTAGAACAATAAAATAAACTGAGAGAGTATTTTGCTAATGTGTTCCAAAATGTTTTGTGGTCTTCCAGTGACGGAATGCAAATAAGTTGCCTATGACATGGCAGAAATAAATAAAATAAAATATACAATTTCATGGAACGCTAACAAATCGGCAGGATAAGATTGGATCCATGGGTTTTTGAAAAGAAATCCATCGCTTAGTCAAAGAACGCCTGAGGGAGCTAGTTCTTTCACAAGGGCAAATGTAGAAATGTTTTTTGATAATTTGCAAGCAGTGTACAAAATCCTTACTTTGCAGATGGAACACAAGTATTTAATCTAGATGAAGCAGGCACATGCACAGTTCAGAAGACTCAAAAAATAATTACCTAAAAAGGAGCTAAGCAGGTCAGTAAGTGCACTAGTGCTCAGATGGGTACAAATGTGACAACCTGTTGTTTTATCTCAGCGAGTGGCAACTGTATCCCCCCGGAATGATCATTATACGTGTAGCTTTAAGCCTCACATAGTGCAGGAAGCCCCCACTGGTACTGTTGGTTTGGGAAATCCATCAGGCTAGATGACTTTTATATTATTTGTTGAAGTTATTAAACCATGTCATCCCACCACTCAAAAAACAGTATGCAATCGCCCTTATCGCAAGTGATCACTTGAGAAAGGCGCTCTGCCAAAACAGCTGTAGTGATTTATAATAATATTGATAGGATTTTATAATAAATTTTTTTGGAGTTCTGAAAACAAAGTTTTAGTGTTTTATTGTTACATAAAATGAATTTCCATTAAGTAACGGTCGAATCCATCAATTAATAAATTTTAATAATGACACTAGGAAGAAATCCAAAAAAATCGAGGAGGTTCAGTCTTCATTCAAGTTTTTCAGAAAAAAAAAGGACATAGCCTTTGTAGAGCCACCAGTTCCAGATGTATCAACAATCGCTGAGAATAGCATTAGGATGATTTTGGAGAACCCGGTTTTTGCAGGATCAACCCAACACCAAAAACAATTTATTATTTTGGGAATCGACTACACAAATTTAAATATTTGGTAACTACTGTATTCAACGTTTGAATTATTTTTTCTTAACATAACATAGCACTTTTATTGGGCATAGTTCTAAAGCAATCTCATTGGTTTATTGTACAACTTGGTCGTTTTTATATATGTTACATTGTATCCCTATGTATGTTACATTATCAACATTGGTGGAGCACGCACAATGAAAAATTTTGTTTAAACTTTAATCGATTATTACTCAAAATAGTTAATAATAAGGTTTTTAATCCTACTGTAAGTCTGTTCCTAGTACCGAAGGGCACTCTTCTCTTTTAAAACACATTTCAAACTGATATTTCAAACTTGCAAAATTACATGATCCAACTTGTAATTACAATAAACATTGTAATTACAAGTTGGATCTCCAAACTGTCTCCAAATAAATTGGAGACAGCTATTCTCATTACAGACAATACGGAGACCGTATTTCCATTCTCCTCCGCCAATCCTCCCAGTCTAAGGCATTCTCCTCCTTCAAACCTCTCGAACCATCGCTCTTTTAAGTCCTTCATTCCATGAGCTCGAGGTCGAGGTCTCCCTCTTTTTCTGCTTTCAGGAGACTTCCATCTGTAAAGTTTTTGGGGCCAACGTTCGTCAGCCATTCTCAATAGGTGTCCAAACAATTTTAAACCTCTTCTTTCTATTCTGTCGATGACCGTTTCTGTAGCATTCATGTTATTTCTTGTAGATTCGTTGGTATTCCTTTCCAACCTTGATGTTCTAGCACTTCTTTTTAAATAATCCATTTCAACTGCCCACAATCTTCTCGTTAAGTCTACATCAATTGGCTATACTTCAGAGCCATAACAAAAAACTGATTCAACCAATGCTTGCCCTATTCTTTTTTGTTCCTTTTGGAAATGTTGCAATCCCACCATAAGGAGTTCAGACATCCAACAATTTTAAGTCTCTCAGTCATTTGGTTTTTAATTTCGGTTTCTCCCAAGCCGTTCTTATCAATGAGTGCACCTAAATATTTAAATTTTCCACTTGTTTGATTTCCACGTCTTCGTCTATTAACACTTCAAACCTTGCATCTGAATTGATAACTACATATTCTGTTTTCTTTATGCTGACTTAAAAATCCCATTTTACATATTCCCTGTATAGACGCTTTATCATAAATTCTAGATAATAAGAATCTTGAGCTTGGACGACTTGGTCATCCGCAAAGTTCAAGGAGAACAGTAAGTCATTTACTATGGTGATTCCCATTCCCTGGCAGTGATTTTTCTAATTTTGTAGGGCTGCCTCAATATATAAATTAAATAGTAAGGGTGACATACTGCATCCTTGTCTTAGTCCTTAGTTACTTTTATTGGCTCTGATAGTCTCTTTCCGATTTTTTAGGTAAGTAGTGTTATCCCTGTATACTTCTCTGATTACTCCTAAAAGGTATAGACGAATAAAGAGTTGTTGTAAAGCTTGCCACAATTTAAGTCTTGAAACTGTAGCATACGCCTTGTCTAGGTTGATGAAGGCTAGATTCACTTCGGTACCAACCACTATTCTTTTTTTCTATTAATTGTTGGAGTATAAAAGAGTTATCAGTAGAAGATCTACCAGGCGTAAATACACTTTGGTCTTCGCTAATTAGATGTCCTACATCATCTTATATTTTTCCATTTATTATCTTTCCAAATAATCTCCTGAAAGTAGGTAGGACACTTAATCCTCTGTGGCAGTTAGGATATTTTCGATTGCCCTCTTTAAAGGTAGACACTTGATAAGGTATTTTTCATTCAGATGGTACTTTAAAGTGTTGACAGTATTGATTCATTAGTTATTTGTTCTATTAGGAGTGGACCTTTCGCTTTAAGTAACTCTACAGCTATATTTCCAGGTCCTGGAGATAACCCGTTTGTCATTTTAATTAATGTAGTACGGACCTCGTTGTTAGTAGTATTAATGTTACTATTTGTTTGTCTCTACATACTGTATTCCTCTCTCATATATTCCAATCTGGACTCTTGGAGTAAATTTTTATAGTGATTTTCCCACTTTTCTAAAGAAATTAAGTTGCTTAAGGAGTTATGGGTGTTTTTTTAGATTAGTGGTAGTTCTCCGTGCTTCCGTATACTGAGAACCACCAATTAAATTTTCAACTTAGACACCTTTTTGTTCTCAGAAATTGTTTTTTGTTTCTTTTATTTGATTGCTTACTTCTCCGTTTTTCCTTTCATATGTTACTCTATATGTTTTATTTGTTGGCCATTTCTTATAAAAAAAAATTTTGTATCATATATTTTAAGTTTTCTGTCATCCATGGTGATTTTCTGTCCTTAATCTATTCATTTCTTTTGCCTTTATTTTTGGTTTCACAGAGCACTATAATGTCCATTTTTTGCTACGTCATTTCAGTTAAAATTTTCATTGTCTTGTGAGTTATGCCTTGAGTATTCCAAGAACTAATTTTCAAAGTCCTTTTCTTTGCCAGGTGTCGTCGTCATAAGTTTCTATCCGAGGCTCGGCGTTAGCATTTTTAGTCAAAAGAGTTTTTTCCAGATGATAAGGGATTGGACCATCGCTCTAACCCCCAAGCTTGATGGACCAGAATTTTTTCTGTTGAAGTTTCTTCCCTTAGTCGACATGTTCCAGTTTTAAGGTGCCAGAAATTTGCCTTTCACCTCTCTCCGCTTCTATATACCGCACATCCATTGTACGCCATATATCCGGTGGTTACACGATATAGATGTCTTCGGGGACGTGAGAGTAGGATTTTCTGGCGGAGCCAAGTTCTGTTTCCAGAACACCCAACCCTTTCGTTGGAAAAGTGGTGGAATTTCTCAGAGTTTTATTGCAATATAAATTCATCTCATATTACCTCCGAGGTCCATAACCAGCCAACCAGGAAACATTAGGTGATTACTAAACAGACTTAATACATGTTGGAGAGATCATGAAAATATGTCTAGGTGAAAGCAAGTCTTCGGAGGTTTGGAGATTCATACAAAATCTAAGGAGGAAGGGCATAGATACAACAAACCTGCAAATCATCAAGATCAGTGTATTTTAAAATTTAAGAGACCAACAACTACTTCAAACTTCACTAGGCAAAAAGAACTTCAACAGTGCAGATTTGAATATCTCTAACAAACACCAAGACGATACCAAATCTATGGACTAAAAATTAACATTTTACCTTTAACAAGACACACACTGCCAAACTTACAAAAAACATAAAATATAAAAGCCTATGGAAGAGAAAAAATTCCAAAAAATCTTACAATAAAGTAAACAACTTCTATTGTATAATAGTTTAAATTAAAAAAAATTAAAATTGAAATTGAATTGAATTGAAATTGTAAACGAATTTTGGATGTTGGAACATACAAGGACTGAATACAAAAGAAGACCAAGTATTTAAGGAACTCAGTACATACCGAATTGACATCGCAGTACTCAGCGAAACAAAAAAGAAAGGACAGGGAACCACTACAAAGACGATTATATATACTTCTGGAGCGGAGTAGAAAAATCAAAAAGAGCCAAAGCTAGAGTAGCGGTCGTGATAAGAAAAAACATGGAAAAATGTATTACCAACTGGAACCCGATAGACGAAATAATTATAACAGTAGACCTTACAATAAAGGGGAGAGACATAAAAATAATTGGCATCTATGCACCCACGGACGACTCAGATACAAACACTAAAGACATGTTCTTCGACAAACTCTCAGAAGAGTTAAATAAAATAAAAAAAAGCAAGAAATAGTCCTGCTAGGGGACCTGAATGGAAGAGTAGGTAAAGCTCTTGACAACAAAATAATTGGACAACACGGAGAAGATGTAGTAAATGAGAACGGAACAAGATGGTTGGAGGTATGCTAACAACATTCGTTAAAAATACTGAATGGATTTTACAAACATAGAGACATAAATAAATATACATGGACTCAAAAGACAAGAAAACTGCAGTCAATTATAGACTATATAGTAGTTAAACAAGAGACATCTTTAAGACCCTACGATGTAAAAGTTTGGGGAGGGGCAGAATGTGGATCGGATCACCTACTAGTAAAGGCACCCGTGAAAATAAGATATATTAAACAAAATAAATCCCAAGAACAGACAAACAAAGAATCCACACGGCTCTATAACATAGACAGCTTAAAAAATGAGTCCACAAGTTTTTCTTTATAAACTACGTTTGGCTCAAAAATTAGACGAAGAAATAAACGGAACAGCGGAAGAAATGTATGAGACTTTGAAAATCAAAATTCATGAAGCAGCATTAGAAGCTCTAGGTACGAAAGAAAAAGTAAAACGTAGAAATTATTGGTGGACAGAAGGTTTATTAGAACTGGTAGAAGAAAAGAAAAAACTGTATCTCAAATGGTTAGCGACAAAAGATGAGGAAGACCGAAAAAACTATAACAGATACAAATATATAGTAAATAAAAAACGCATTACAAAAAATGAAAAATAATAAAGCTCCTGGGCCGGGTGATTTACCTATCGAGTTATTCAAACATGCCACTGCAATAACATTAGAATTATTTTGTAAAATGTTTAACAAGTGCCTACAAGGAGAAAGTATCCCAAGAGATTGGAAAGTCTCGTACATAAACTCCATCTACAAAAAGGGAAACAGGAATGACTGCAGTAATTATCAGCATTACGTCATCCACTGGCAAACTGTATGAAAGAGTTCTGAAAGCGAGAATAGAAAAAGAAGCCACAGAGAACGAAGAACAAAGTGGATTCCGACCAGGGAGATCTTGTGTCGACAACGTATTTACTCTCAAACACCTAACGGAAAAGAGATTAGCAAGAGGACTAGAACTTCATGCCACTTTTATAGATCTCCGTAAAGCGTTTGACTCCGTACCACTGCAGAAACTATGGACAACATTGGAAAACGCTGGTATAAATGCAGTATATATAAATGCCGTGAAAAAGCTATATCAAGATAACCAAGCTTATATTAAGGTTGGAAACCAAATGTCCAAGGGTTTCACCCAAACAAAGGGTGTCAAACAGGGCTCTTGCCTCTCTCCAACCCTATTTAAAATATATTTTGGTAATGCTTTAAAACATTGGATGAGAAAATGCAGCCCAATGGGCATATGGGTAAATGACACTCCTATATACACAATCCTCTTCGCAGACGAGCAGGTAGTTCTTGCCGAGGACCTACAAGATGTGACGTACATGATAAACAAACTAATAGACGAATTTAAAAAATGGGGATTAGAGGTTAATACCGAAAAGACACAATACATGAATATAGGAGGCATCGGTCAAGACATGGAAACAGAAAGCGGATTAATTAAAAACGTTGATCAGTACGAATATCTCGGAGTTACACTAAGCGAAGACGGGAGAGACGACAAGAAAAATAGGAAAAGGAAAAAACATGATAAAAACACTACATCCGATCCTGTGGAATAAAACTTTAACTAAGAAAACAAAGAAAAATATATATCAGGCTATGATTCAGCAGGTGCTGACGTATGGGTCAGAAGTGTGGGTCTTTAACAATAATATGTCACAAAAACTCCTCTCAACGGAAATGATGTACTGGAGAAGATGTTTCGGGTTAACTTTGTTTGACCACATAAGAAATGAAAACATAAGAGAGAGAATGAAAGTAAAGAACACAATAATGGATACGATAGCCGAAAAACAATTAAAATGGTATGGACACCTGAGACGGATGAACGAAGAAAGGATACCACGAAAGGTTTGGAACTGGAGACCTACACAGAGAAATAAACGGGGAAGGCCAAGAAAGAAATGGATATTCAATATTCATATAGAAATGGAAAATAGAGGTCTTCAAGAAGGAGACTGGGCCGATAAGAAATTATGGCGATTGGGATGCGAGAAGCGACAAAATTAAAGTTGCAAACACTCGCTTTGTATATATATATATATAAATATATATATATATAATATATATATAATATATATATATATATATATATATATATCAGTGAAAACATCAATATTAATTGAAACTAACATAGTATGGTTTTAAAACCCTTATATTACATATTGAATTTATTAAATTTTAAAATTATGTATGTTTCTCACGACTTGTTTTGAGTAGGGCTCTGTATGTTTCCTTAAAGTGAACATTGACCTAACGATACTACTATGTTTGCATATGGAGAGAAAGGTCTAGAAGAAAATAGTGGACAAAGTAGATTATAATAACAGCAATATACCTATGTGAAGGTCTGGAACGTGCAAATGCAGAGAACTTTTAAGAAAATTGGGAAATGACAATGTACATAATTTCATGCAAAAGTTAAATATGAGTAAATCTTGTTTATTGTACAGTTTGTTCAACAGATATATTTAATTTTTTTATTGATTTAATTTACTTATAACTTTATTCCTCACACCCGCATAACTAAATAGTTTTATGATTATTTATATGATGCGAATATAAATATCTAGTATATTTTTATTGATTTATTTTCATTTTATCATATTATTATATAAGATTTTTAATATTTTATATCTATACACACGTGTATTGAATTCAAGATAAATTTATGTCCGATATTATAAAGAATTTAGAAAGGAATTTAGAAGGAGGCTTAACTCAATCCCTTGCAACGGAGGATAGTTAAGCATGTCACCGACAATTGAGTGAACAAACTAGTACTCGGAGTATTACGGATAAATTTAGGGCAGAAGATACTACGTATTACTTAAAAGATTACGAATCAGCAAAAGAAAAGACTGTACACACATACGTAAGATAAATTAGGGAAGTAGAATAGAAAGAAGAGCAATATAAAAAATTTGTGTGAAATATTCAGATGTTTTTTAAGATTACAGGAACGATATCTCCAGCTTACACAAAACCATACAGATTATGTACCACACAGATAAAAAAAACGAAATTGATGTAAGAACAAACAAGATGTTATATAATGAAATTATTAAAAACGCAATATCCGAATTCTTAATGGCCGCCGCTTACAGCACCAAAGAAAAGTAACGAACAAGACAAGAAATGGAAAGTAAGAGACAGTGGACAATTTCTTCTTTTTAAAGTGCCCTCTCGTCAATGGAGGTTAGTTACTACAATTGCAAACTCTTTAAAAGAGTTGTTGTTAAAAATTGTTCAAAATTTAGCCCTGTCCATTGTCGAATTACTTACCTAGTCCTCTCTTTCCCTCGATCTTTCCTTTGACTATTAGTTGAGCATATTGGTACTTATTATTTATCAGTATGTGGCCTAGGTATAATGTGGCGAGATATGCGATTTCTATGAGATCTTGAGGATTATCCGGTAGATCCACATTTTAATTGCCTCCAATTTATTTACGGTTGATGTAAAGGGTCCACGTTTCAGCTGCATAGAGAAGAGTCCAGACGTTGCATTTTGATAAACATAGTCAAATTTGGAGTTTTATTACAGAATCACATAGCATTCTTTTGGTTTTTTTTTTCAAAGAATTTCTGGGTCATTATATTCTAGATCAAAATTTGGGTTGCTATCGATTCAACATCTCAGATATTTGAACTTGTTGACCTGTTCTAAAATGTGCCCAGTTATTGTGCAAGGTTAAAGTACATTTTGGTTTTTATTAATGTTTATTTCCATACCAAACTGTTGCATCAGTATTCAAGTGATTTATTGACTAATTGACTAAAGACAGATGATAGGGTTTTTTACCTATACCTAATGTTTACTCTATCGCCAGAGTCCTATTACTACTATCTTTACCTTTTCGTCTCTTAGTTTCCTGTAATGATAATTTCTAAGGCCGTTGAAGATTTCGTATGCTCATTCGTATATCAATATTACGATCCGTTTTTATCCTGAGTCTGTGAATACGTACCTTAACGGTAGATATGTAGGTATTCCTAGAGCATGTCCGATTAGATGATTTTGGGCTGTTTATATCAACTTCCTATTTTACTTAGGTATGTTCTCATGCGACCGAGGTGTACGTTACTGATGGCAGAATTATTACGTTGGAAATTCTGATTTTCATTTTAAATCCTAATTTGCTCTTCCTGTCTATAAGTGAAGAGAGTTGACTTCTAAACGCCTTTCCTTTGAAGGCCAATTGTTTCACATGTTCGGTGAAAGTTAGTTTTTTGTCAAGTATTACTCCTAGATATTTTGCTTGACTGGTCGATTCTACAGGGGTGTTTGCTATATTTATCTTTCTGTTCGATATGCTTCTCCTTTGTTGGTACATGACGGCTAGTGTTTTCTCCGGGTTTAATGCGATTTCCCACTTTAAGCACCATCTTTAAAATCTATTTAGTGCCCTTTGTACGTGGCCAGTTGCTATATCCGGGTCTGTGGTGCTCGATGCTATAGCAGGTCGTTCGTGTACAGGTTTAACAGTGATCTGGAATCTCTCGGTGTGTCTGCCGTTTTATATGGTACACAAATAAGGCGTCAGCCCCGCTCCCTGCGGCACTCGTGTCTCCAGGGTTCCGACTTTACACAGGGTTAACCCTATGCGAACTCTAAGCCTGCTGTGGCTAGATATGACGCAAGAAGACATTTTATCGCCTCACTGTAACCATATTCATTCATTTTGTACGGCAGGCCTTTGTGCCAAACTTTGTTTGGCTTTACTGATATCGAGAAAGGCTGCTGCTGTGTAAATTTTTTTAATAAATCCCTTTGTTATATATTCTGTCAGTCTCTGTACCTGTAGCTCGCAAGTTCTGATCTAAAACCGAACTGTGCTTATGGGCTCTTTCTTGTATCTAGTTAATATTACTCTTTCGGCTATTTTGCTCGTTGAAGTAGGCTTATTGGGTGGTAGTTTTGTGGAAAAGCACCACTTTTTCCCAGTTTTGCTATCATGATTACATAAGCCTTCTTCCGCCTGTCCGGGAAGTGTCTAAATCGTAGCATGTTGTTTATTATACTTGTTATTATGTAGAATTGCTTTCATCGGCAGATTCTTAAGTGCTCTGTTTGTTATGTAATCCGGTCCTGGTGTATTCTTCGCTTTTAACGTTTCTATTAACTGATTAATCTGAAATATTAAACCTATTCTACCCCTTCTTTTTAGATGTTTAGTTATCCTCTTTACATCCTCTGAAATTTAGATTTCTATGGGCATGTTCGTTATTTCTACATTATCTTTCTAGCGTGTTTTTCATGATTTTCGTTTTTTTTTCTCCTTCTGTGTACGCAATTCCTCTTTTGTCGTGTAGGGGTAGAATTGGTTTTTTAATCGTTGCGTAATACTTTCGAAAGTTTCCAAAACCAGATTTATTTGCATTCAGCTCTTGGATTAGGTTATTTAAGCTTTAATTTGTATGAATTTTCAGTTGTCTTTTAACTTCTTCTTTTTCTGTTCTTTTATCTTTTCAGGTCTTTTAGTTTTACGCTGTTGTCTCCGAATTTTCTTTTTTGTATTATTATTATTATTTCTTCTTTGGAGCTGACATTAATAGCATTATGTATGGTTTGTTCTAGTTACAACACATGTTTTAAGTTCCTTTATGGTGTTTATTGTGGGTACTGCTTCAATATTTTCGCTTACATTTCGTTCGCAATTTGGTCAACTTGTTTTCTTTTTCTTGTGAGTCTGCAAATAGTCTGTTTCTATTGCGTCTAGGGTGTTGTGCATAGTATTTTATTTCTTTTTTAATGATGATGGCCGTTCCTCCTCAGTTTGCTCTATCATCATTTCTGTAGATATCATAGCCTGGAAATCTGGCCTTCTTTCTCTCCACTTATTTTATCTCTTGAAGTGTTATATCTAGCTCAAGTTTGTGGGAGAACTAGTTCAGAAGATTGCATGACTTAATTCGAAGATCTCCCGAGTGATGTACCAGCATTGCTCACCTACACTACCCAGAGCTTTTATAACAGGCATCAGTGTTTCAAATATGCTGGTGAAATTTTTGATCTGCATGCTGAAGTTTTGCATAAATGCGGCGGTTTCGGAATTTATTGCGACGTTTGGTGCAGCATTTTGTTTTTGGACTCATTTTACTGCCTATGTGTAACTTACGTTTTATTTGCTTGCAAGCTTTGTATAATTCTACTTCTTGTTGGTGGTGTTGCAGCAGGTTTTCTTTAGAGCAGCCGCTGTAGTTGTCGGTATGCGCCTCGCCACAATTTGCACATTTTGGGTCGGTCTTCTTCTTTCAGTGCCTATTCGTTCCGAATATTGGCAATCATTTGGGTCGGTACTACGGTCTTTTTTGCATTTGCATTTTGCATTTTACGCATCTTTAACCGCAATGACTTTAAAACTGTGGTAAAATCCTTGGCAGTTATAGCACTATATGATAACTTGTGTATTTTTAAATGTATCTTCGGAAAAATTCTCATGTTACATAAGTTACCTTTTAGTTTTCCTGTATCTTTCTCCTTTTATGCTTACTACAAATAGCGATAGTCCTTTTTTGTCTAGCTTCTGCAATATCATAATTGCTACTTTTGCTTCTACTCCTTTCTGTTGTAACCCTTTAGCTATTTTTACGGGATTTGTTGTGTCGTGCAGCCCTCTGATCACAAACCTTTTGGATTTTTTCTGGTCGATAGAGTGTGCTATCCATTCGATTGGATCTATGTCTCTGTATTTTTTTAGGGTTTTTACTATTGTTAGGTAGTCATGTCTGTTGTTAGTTTCATTCATTATCGATTTACCTGATTTTCCAAATTTGTCGTTTGGATTGAAACCGTTTAGCTACTTTTTCTAACATTGCTTCATGTTTTACTTCACTCATTCACTAATTTACATATGCCAGTGGCTTTGGATTTGCTGTTTTGGATTGTTGTTTTGTGTTTTCTGTTGTAATTTTTCTTTCTGCTGTTGTTTTTTCTGCTTGTCCCCTGCTTTAGCCTATTTTTAAGCTTGATTGTGGAGTTCTTGCCTCTGTTTTAGTGTCTCAAATATGGTTATAACAGCAAATTTATCGAGATGTAAATTGGAGCTAAATTAGACAATGGAACAAATGATGGAGTTTATATATATTAGCATCACATTATCTAGCTACAAAATGCTCGAAACATAAGTAAACGATTAAGAAGTAGACAATATGGAGAAATAAAAATATTGGTAAATGAAATGGGAAATGAAAGGCAGAATGAATAGGTCATCAGAGAGAAGATAAGAAAAAGCATGTTAGAAAGAGCAAAGATGAAAACGTTTAGAAAAATTGATGGTAAAACACTATGAGACAGAGCTAGAAGTACAGATGTACGACGTAGATGCAAGGTGGAGAACATCAAGGACTGGGTAATAAATAGAAGAGTAAACTGGAGCGATCATATAAGCCGACTGACAAGAAATAGAGTAGTAAAGACGGTAAGAGACACTATAGAAAGACGATCAGTAGGAAGACCACTAAAAAGATAGAACGACAACTTAATGGAGGCACATTCAAAAACAGACGGAGTCATGTTTACATAAAAAGAAAAAGAAGAAGAAGAAGAGTTAGAAATATAAAGCAACAGGCCACTGGAGTTACCGAATGGATTTTAACTGTAGGGCTTAACACAAGTCCCCAGAAGTCCAAAATCATGAAATTTACCAGAAAGTCTTAATGGTACAAATCTAAATCTGGTAAATAAAATAAAGAATCTTGAAGTAACATTAGACCATTCGACTTAAACGTTACTTCGAAACTTTAGATAGACTAATAGTAGCCAGACGTACTCGCGGAGAAATGTGTGATTTAATACTATATTATTTTGATTATATGGCACGATGTAGGTACAATACTTTTTACAAAATTTTATTTGGAACATATTTTACAATTGCAGGTAATAATTACAAATGTCTAGCAATGTATTTTTAGATACTGAATGAACTTATCCAATGTAAATTTAATCTTGTTCAACTGGATCTGCTTGTTTTTTAATATAACATGTAATGGGTCAACAGATTGTTTTTACAAAACTAATCCGCACATTTTAAAACAAATAATTAAAATAGATCACCTTCAACACCTCACTTGCATAAAAAATACTTTCAATGTCGACCTTCGTAGTGATTCATAATAATTCGTAATGTTTTTAAATATAAAATTCGTGAATTGAAAGGTACTCGCCGCTCACCATTTCCAACTTAATAACAACGTTAGATATTTGGCACATTTCGCCTTGCACTTAGTTTGTTGACCTAAACTTTCGCAATCTAATAACCAACCAGTTTAGAACATCATTGCGAAAAAATATCTGCTAAGAGGTATAGACGACGCATATTATTATTTCTTACGAGTTAATATTATTATATTTTTTAATCAATTGCTTTTTCTCGTATTACTTATCCTGAACGACTTTTATCGTTGGATCCTAATACTGACAATAAAGACTTTATTCAATACCATTGCTTTTACAATTTTTTTTTTATTTTAAAAAAGGATACCATTACATTTTGATCCTTGGTATCGGTATATCAAAAAGTGTATTACATTGTTATTTGCAATGTTTAAATATATACCTGTAAATTTATGTAAGTGATGGATTCGGCTGTTACTTGATGGAAATTCATTTTATATAACAATAAAACACTTTAAAATTTCCACAAAATTTATTATAATATCTTATCACTACAGCTATTTCTGGGGTCAGGCCATGGAGTTAGGGTGTCTCCATTGTACAAATGACCCGCACCCTATCCTCCATGCTATGACATGCTGGACGAGCCATACAGTCTGTAGTCAACACCGAGAGGTATGAGCGGGAACATAAGGCAAGGCGCTCACCAACGTGGCAACCAAATGGCGTGGCAATGGCGAGCGAGTGCTGTGGTGTCCCAGTGGCAGATAGAATTGTTAAACCTTTATAAACATAATGTAGTCGCACGTATCGAAAGGTAGCACGTGCGACTACATATGTTTATACATTTTACCTGCCACTGGAACACCACAACACTTGTTCGCCATTGCCAACTAACCTCGAGTTTTAACCTTGTTTAGGCTTACGCCTCTTCGAGGAACAGGGAACTCTTTTTTTTTTTTGACGGAGTTGTGGGGATTACGAGAAAAACGTCAACTGAACGAAACGCGGCCTAAGAAGCAGAGAACTGCTAAGGAAAGAAAGGGAAAAGAAGGTGGCTTATTTTGTGATCGATAAGAATCGTGAACGCACAAGAAGAAGTGGGTTTGCCTAGCATGCAGTGTGAGGTACTTCAGGGATACCAGCCATACAGTAGGAACGGCTCTTTATCAGCGTTTTTGGTGCCCAGTTTATCTGCGATAATAGATGGGGAAAGATTCTAAAATATCAAAATACTCCTCAGTAAGTTCGGGTCCAGCGTTATGTAGAAGTTTAGCTGGAGGGAATGGAACTTTTTTGGCGGGATGCCTGGTGAGTATTTGCCCTCTATGTGAACAAGGTGTCTTCAATGTTTGTTTTGCTCGGTTGTTCGAGTCAGCTATGGTTCTTAAGACATACTTCCTACTGAGGGTTAGGATTCTGTCCTTG
Source organism: Diabrotica balteata (assembly GCA_918026665.1). Classification (NCBI taxonomy): domain Eukaryota; kingdom Metazoa; phylum Arthropoda; class Insecta; order Coleoptera; family Chrysomelidae; genus Diabrotica; species Diabrotica balteata. The sequence goes on from OU898283.1 coordinate 87,576,633, forward strand.
ATAGGCGTGATGTTAGTTATTGCATATATGTAGGCTGATGGATACAGCCAATCTTTTCTCATGCAGAATTGTCCACGCCATTTGGTTGCCACCTTGGTGAGCGTCTTGCCTAAGGTGCATACATAAGCGTATACACTCATACGCTTATAAAACGTACCTGGCGCATCATAAGGGCCTTTATAAATTATTTTTTTTTCAACTTGTCTTGAGTGATATGTCTTTAATCTTTCCTATCAGCCTCTCTTGGCTAACTCTTGTTTTTTCCAATCCCGAATGGCTATTAGGTTTCCGATGGCAAATGAATCGCTATACTTCCTTCTGCCTCATACTCTTCAGTGTGGCGAGTCATTAAGTGTGACGAGTCATTCACCGAGCGATTGCCGGTATAAGCAATCCCCCACTTACTGACCAACGGCTTCGGGCGGATGAGTTGGTAAGTGATAAGGCACTCTTTTTGCCTGAGGTTGTGAAATCGGCCTCGAAGGCGGATGAACCAAAGATTTGATCAACGGCATAAGGATGGGAAATCACAAGTAGGGCATACACTCCATTAAGGTACACAGCGATACGCCCTAGTCAATTAAGCATGGCAATGCTTAAAACTAAAATAAATTCCGGAGTAAGTCCTCCGATCCAGTCTCCGGGGAGGACAGTTTTCTTCTTCTTCTTCACGTACCATGTCCTTTCAGAACGTTGGTTACCATCATAGCTATCAACACCATACCATTCTCGCAAGTTCTTTAACCATGAGATTCTTCCTCGTCCTGGCCTGCGTTTGCCTGCTATTTTTCCTTGCATGATATTTTGTAGCAACCTATATTTGGAAACTCTCATTACATGTCCGAAATACTCCAGTTTTGAGGACAGGACAGTTTTGAGTTTACCAAAAGACAATAAATTGAAGTGCAGAAAGAATATCAAGATCTGCCCATGGAGTGTTAAAACTTTATACAAAGCAGAAAAAATCCGCAATGCAATACGGGAAATGAAGAAAATGCATACTAAAATCATGGAAATAACAGAAATGAGATGGCCAGATTCTTTAGAAATACAAATAGAAGATCACAAGGTATATTACTCGGGAAAAAGTTATGGATCATATGAATATTGAGTCAGAATAATCGTATCACCCAAGGTTGCTTAATGCGTTACTAACTTTACACCAACACCAGAGAAAGTAATGTTCCTACAAGTAGAAACCAACCCTATTGATATAATTATCATCCAAGTCCATGCTCCCACTACAGACAAAGTGGAGGATGAAGCAATTGAGTTTTATCAGAACATCAACAGTATCATCAAGAAAATTGCTCGACAGAAAGTTCTCATCATTATGGACGATTTCAATGCCAAGATTGGATCTTAGACATGGACTTAAAGTCACAAACGAGAGAAGACCTCCTAGAAAAATTCGCAGAAGACTCAGAACTAGTTGTCACCAACACATTCTTCCAATTACCACCTCGCAAGCTGTACACGTGGAAATCCCCTCAAAACAGAGCCGGGAGAATTATTAGGAATCAAATAGACTACATTTTAGTAAATAAAAGATTCCGAAACAGCTTTACATCTAACAAGACTTATTCTGGAGCAGACTTGGAGACAGACCACGTTCCACTGGTGGTAGTATTTCGCATCAAACTCAAAACAGTACAGAAAAGGAAAGCACAATCATATGACCTACGTATGCTGAAAGACCTTGATACGAGTATGAGAGTCCAAGCCACGTTAAACGAGCAAGTGCCTGCAATTAGAGACGAATGGAATGAAGAACACACGATTAAACATATTACAGAAATAGTGCAAAATGTAAAGGATAAACACTTAAAGCATCTGTCAAATAACTATCAAAGTGTTTGGACGCGTTTAAGAGTTCCTCGGGAAAATTTATATATTTAAGTAGTTCTAAAGTCTTTTTTTTTATTAGATTTCGATCTCTTGTGAAGTGCAGAAGTGTATTTCAAGATATAACACAGGGTGTTTAGCGATTTTGTTTTTTTTGCTTTATATTTTAAGTTCTAGTATTCTGTCAACTGTACTGTAAGTAGAAATTTTTTATTAATTTTTTTGTTAAACGCCGTGCCCCGTCATGTCCGCGGGCAAAAATGGTATCTCTGGGAAGGATCCACCAGATCCTGGTGTAGAGGATGTTGAATTTAGAGATAGGAATGATATTAAAAACAATATTGATAGCAAAAACTTGCGTTCAACTTCGCCTAAAATAAATATTCAGAAAAATCAGGTATTTAACTCAGCTAATCGATTTAGTTCTAGTGATAATGGCCCTTTTTTTATATTTGTTCAACATATTAATTTAAATATAGGTCGTTTGCATCCAATGAAACTTGGAGAGAAACTACTTTCATTATCCAATTATGATAAAAATATTATAGAAATTGTTAGTGTAGGTAAAAACCGTATCAAAATCCAAGTAGATTCAGGTGCTGTAGCTAATAAGTTAGTTACAGAAGATGTTTTTGAAAAAAATAATCTAATAGCATATATTCCAAATTATTTAACAGAAAAAAAAGGTCTCGTTCGTGGAGTGGATACTACTTTAAGTGCGAATGCATTGCTCAACACTATTAAGTCTAATATTCCTATTAAAAAAGTTTATATAATGACTAGATTAGTTCAAAATAATGGTATATCTGAAAGAGTTCCTAGACAAATGGTCATAATTAGCTTTGAGGGTAAATTAATTCCCCAATATATTTACATTAATAAAGTTAGATGTCCAGTTGAAATATATGTTAGTCCGGTTATGCAATGTTTTAATTGTCTTCGATATGGTCATTCAACCACCCAATGTAAGTCACAAAAAAGATGTAAAAAATGCGGCAATGAAGGAAAAATTGGTTGCCCTGATCAATGTATTGCATTTTGCGTTTTTTGTAAAAATAATAACCACGAGTCAATTTTTAAAGAATGCCCCGAATATTTGAAACAAAAGAAAACTAAAGAAGCTATGGCTAACTTAAATATTTCGTTTAAAGAAGCTGAAAAAGCTATTGAAAATCCAAGTTATTCCAGTTTAGTTCAAAAAAAAACAAATTTGCACCCTTAACTACCTGTGACACCGATTTCCCTCCATTAAAAAGCTCTTCTGCTAAACCTTCGAATTCTAACACTGCTTACAAAAATAATAATACTCACAAGCATATATCCTCCCCTATAGTTAGTCCCCCCAAAAAAAGAAAAAATTGTGATACAACTCCTAATTTTCCTCCTATTCGCAGAGAATACCAGACCAGCTTCTGTTCGGGATCTATATTTCAGTTTGGAAACCCTGATCCTCCTAATGAATTCAATAAGTTTATCAGTCAGCTGAGTGCTTCACTTAAAAATTTGATCCAACAAAGTATCCAGGATTATTGTAATTCTTCCTCAAATGTAGAATCTAATCTTAAAATGTACGAAATTGAATTAGAAAATAAAATTAAAGATATTATAGGTAATCTTTTTACATAACTTTAATGGCTTCCAAAAGCATTAAAATTATTCAATGGAATATTCGTTCGCTAAATGCAAACAAATATTCTTTAAATCAATTACTTTTTGAAGAACGTTTTGACATTGCTCTTTTATCAGAAACTTGGTCCAAACCATCTGATACTGTTTGCTTCAATAATTTTAATATAGTTAATAAAAGTAGAAGTAAGGGATATGGAGGAGTTGCCGTAATTTTAGCAAATAACATTATTTATGAGCCCATTTCATTCGTTAACAATTTCAATCCTAATCTCGAAGTTTGTGGTGTAAATATTAATATTGACCAAAAAATTTATTCTATTCTGAGTGTGTATCGTCCAGCAAAAGTTAGAGTAACAATGCAAGATTACGTTAGTCTTTTTTCTCAAACTAAAAATGATTGTATCATTACCGGAGACTTTAATGCTCACCATGGATTATGGGGATCCAATTTATGTTCCGTCGATGGTAATATACTAGTAGAAGCATTAGATGCATTTCCTAATCTAGTTGTTGTAAATGACGGGTCGGCTACTAGAGCTACTCCTCCAGGACATATCAAATCGGTTGTAGATCTTACTATTATAAGCTCTAGTTTATGTTCAGCCTTTGACTGGACCGTTCTTTCAGATACCTATGGATCCGATCATTTTCCCATTAGACTTTCCGTGCAGGATATAAAATTTGAAAACACAATTTTCACATCTTCAATTAAATGGTCCATGTCCAATGCAAATTGGGAAAAATTTAGAGATTCTGTAGAGAGCACCTTCAGATACGAATCAAAGACAAACGAAACCAATGAAATGATATTCTTTTTATTAGATTCTATTACTACTGCAGCCAACAAATCTTTTAAAATTATCAAACCCTCAGTAAAATCTTTTAAAACTCCACCATGGTGGGATAATGAATGTCTCACAGTTTCGAATGCAAGGAAAAATTCTTTTAAAATGTATAAATCCAATCTTACCCTTTCAAACTTTATTGAATATAAGAGGAATGAAGCTATGTGTAAACGCACATTCCGCTCAAAAGCCAAATCTAGTTGGGCTCGATTTTGTTCGTCACTTAGTAGGCAAACTTCACCCTCAGAGCTTTGGAAAAGGGTAAACCAAATTTAAGGTAAGAAAAAGTACACCGCTAATAATGAAGACATGGTAGAAAGTCTTTTTAGAAAAATCTCTCCAGATTATGTCCATCTACCAGTATTTATGCCGAGTATCTCCACTAATGATCACTTTTTACTAACCCCCATTTCAGCTGACGAACTTAAAGCAAATATTAAGAGTTCTAAAAATACAGCTCCTGGTATTGACGGCATTAACTATAGCATGCTTTTAAACCTGCCAGTAATTGCCATACATTATCTGTGCAAAATATACAACAATATTTTACTTAAAGGAGACAACTGTGATTCTCTTAAACAATGCTTGGTTATTCCTATACCCAAAGTAAATCAGCGTACTGCCCTAAGACCTATCTCTCTTACGTCTTGTTTGCTTAAAACATTTGAACGAATTATGAAAAGCAGATTAGAATGGTGGTGTGAAAACCAAAATATTTTCCCAGTTAGTCAATATGGCTTTCGTAGAAATAAAGGGACTATGGATTGTGTGTCTCAATTAACGACTGATATTCAGTTATCCTTCTCAAATAATAATTATCTATCTGCCATATTTCTTGATATTTCAGGAGCTTATGATAACGTCAATTTAAATCTATTATTTGAAAAACTAAAGCACATAGGTATTCCACCTTTGTGTTCATATGTGTTAGTAAACCTATTTCTGAATAGACAGGTATTCATTCAATGCAATGATAGATTGAATGGCCCGAGAGTAGTGCATCAAGGTCTACCGCAAGGCTCTGTCCTTAGCCCCCTGTTGTTTAATTTATACACCGTAGATCTTCACAATATAGGCATTAAATGCAATATATTACAATATGCGGACGACTTCTGCTTTTACACTGTGAATAATTCATACCAACAAAGTATTAACTCAATAAAAACTATAATGTGTGACGCAAGAGAGTATTTCTTTAAACAAGGGTTTGAGCTTACTACGAAGAAATCAGCTGTAGTATTTTTTACGCGACATCGTTTACCAGTTATATCCAGCATTATGTTTAACAGCCTAAGTATACCCGTTCACAATCACTACACTTATCTTGGTATTACATTAGACACCAAGTTAACATGGGACGAACACATTAACGAGTGCTTAATGAAATGTGAGAAAAGTCTAAATATTCTTAAAGTAGTTAATCGCTATCGATGGGGTGCCGACCCCAAGATTAACTTAATGTTTTATCGTGCATACACCAGATCCATTCTCGACTATAGATGCTTTTTATACGGATCTGCCACAAATAGTCGTCTTAAAAAACTAGACCGCCTTCAGTACAAGGCTCTGCGATTAGTTTTAGGGGCGCTCAAATCTACACCTACAGAGAATCTTCTAGCCGAATCTATGGAACCTCCCTTACATTTAAGACGACTATTTTTAGCTGAAAAATTTATTCTCAAATGACAGTCTTACAATCAAACTGAGCTACTACAAAAAATATGTGATATTGCTGTTTCTAATCTAGTCGACAAATGGTGGCATAACAGAAATTCTCCTATTCTGGCAGTGGCTTATCCTAATGTTTCTCAACGTCTAAACACTCCGTGTGACTTGACATTCTTTCAATCGAATTTCAATGTTTCTTACGCCGAAGTCAATGTTTGGTTTCACAATTTTGACAATGAGAATACAGTTGATTTTCAGCATCAGATAGCCAAGCTTAATAATCCATGCAGGATCTTCACGGATGGTTCTAAATCAAGATTGGGAGTCGGCTGTGCTGTATATATTCCGGATCACAAAGAATCCCTTATGTTCAAGTTAGATGCTCTATATACTCTGCAGAAATGTTCGCAATTCATAAAGCTCTAGAATGGGCGGTCAACAAAAAAATTTCTAACCACCAAGTAGTAATTATATCAGATTCCATGTCTGCGTTATTAGCTTTAGAAAACTCACGTCAACATTTATATAAAAATAGTCTTGTCGTTAAAATTTTAGAAAACCAACTTAAGCTACTGGAAGAACATACTACTGTACATTTCGTTTGGGTAAAGGGACACTTTGGTATTTCCGGTAACCTCAAAGCAGATTTTTATGCTAAAGAGGCAATCTTAAAAGGATCAGAAATAAATTGGCTAGATAAAAGCGATCTAACAGCCACTTGCAAGAAAAGTCTAAAACAAAATTGGGACATTGAATGGTTTGCTTTCTGTAATCGAAGCAATAATCTTTATACAAAAATTCATCCAGTTTTACCTACTGAGCCGTTTGCCGTAAGAAGTTACCCCAATAGAAATATTTATTCCATGTTTGTTAGATGTCTCTTTAACCATGCCACTGTCAAGACATACCTCTATAGACTAAATCTATCCGAATCAGAACTTTGTGATTGCAATGGTTACGTTGATGATATTAATCATTGGTTGTTTGGATGCAAGCATAATGATGATGCAATTAAATATTTGATGTACACCCTCTCTCAAGAACAAATACCTTTACCACAAAACCAAACTTCTCTTTTATACTTGTCTCGACGAAACCATAAAATACAACAAATTATTTGGGAATTTTTAAAAAGGACTAAGAGAAAAATCTAACTTGGATGAATGAGTCGGCTTGAATGTGTTTAGCAATTATTGTTTTTATAATTATTCTTATGTAATATTAAGTACCTCCCTGTAAAATACGAACATTGTTATTTAAAAAATTAAAATATATATAAAAAAAATAATAATAATTATATAAATAAAATTAAAAAATATATATATAAATAAAAAATCATATATAAAAAAAATTGAAAAATTAAAAAAAAAATTAAAGAAAAAAAAGGGAAAAAAGAAAAAAAAACTTACAGAAAAAAAAGGAAAAAAAGAGAAAAAAAAAAATAAAAAATAAAAAAAACGATCACAAAGAAGGCCTAAACCTCCGAGGTGTTGAACCGGGTTTATGTCTTAGCGCTGTGACAATTATTAATTATTAGCATTTAGTATTAGCATTTAGTATTATTTGTATCGTGTCTGTTTTAGCTTGCGTGAAGGAGGAGCTCTGAATTGAGTAGGGGCCCTTCTGTACTTCACGGAAGACAAATGGGCGGGGGAATCCTCAACCTCGACACGACGCGTCCCAATGGCTGATAGGGAACGTTCCTATAGATATATAGGACAGGTGTGAATAAGGTCTTACCAAATAAGCACCCGCGGATCAACTGAGGATATGGCATAGGGCAGCAGCTATGTCATTAGTGATTCAAGGCTGAAGGAAAATAACCTCCTCTCAGGTTTGATATCACATATTCACAGGCGGCAATCACATAATGATTTAACCGGCTGTGATACTGCGGTTACAAATCACCAACCCGCCTGGCCAGCGTGGTGATTTAAGGCTATTTTTCCCCAAACTATGTCGAATTTAAAACAAAAAGGAAATGTACCCCAGGTGGGTAGGAGAAATCCGGAATCCCACATCGGGAAACCGATCAGCCTCACGGATTCTGGGGGAGGCAAAAGCTCGACAAGAACAAATAAGAGAAAACCGAAACTGAAAGAACCCAACAAAATACACATAGCGACATATAACATCAGATCCATGGCTCAAGATGAAAAACTGTACGAACTCGAAGAGGAATTAACTAAAATCAAATGGGACATTGTAGGGTTGTCAGAGGTCAAAAGAAGAGGAGAAATGTGTCTAGAACTAGAATCAGGAAATCGCCTATATTACAAAGGAAAGGAGGAAGAAACATACGGAGGAATAGGATTCCTGATCAAGAAGAAAATTAAACAAAACGTAATCGAGTATAAGAGCATATCAGATAGAGTAGGATACATAATACTAGAAATTAACAGGAAGACAAGAATGAAACTAATACAAGTATATGCCCCAACAACAACACACGAGGAGGAAGAAATTGACAAATTTTATGAGGATATCACCACAGCAATGGAAGACAAAAACATAAAAACAACGATCATTATGGGAGATTTTAACGCAAAAATCGGAAAGAAAATGGAAGAGTCAGAAAACAAAATAGGAAACTATGGACTTGGAACAAGGAATAGTAGGGGTGAGAAACTACTAGAATACTTAGAACAACAAAACCTTCATGCAATAAACACATACTTTAATAAGAAGCCAAACAGAAAATGGACATGGGTCTCCCCAAATGGGGTGACAAAAAATGAAATAGATTACTTCCTCTGCCAAAATACAAAAATCTTCGAAGACGTAACTGCACTTAATAAATTCTCAACTGGCAGCGACCACCGCATACTACGAGCCAAAATAGAAATAAACAAACTACAGATGCAGAAAGCCGGAAGAAAACCAACGGCTATTGACCATAGCAGAATAAAACAAAACGCAGAAGAATATAGACAAGCTTTAAGGGAAAACTATAAACACCAATTAGGAAAGGAAGAGTCGGAAATTAATAAAATTAATAAAGAAATGAAAGAAAAACTCTTAGAAGCGGGAATGAAAACCGCCAAAAAACTAAGAACCAAAGAAAATAGATTAAGTAGCAGGACACTTCAATTAATGGAAAACAGACGAAAACTAATAAGCGAAAACAAAAGAAACACAGTAGAATACGTAGAACTAAACAAACTAATTAGGAGAAAAGCAAGAGAAGATCTGAGAACATACACTGAAAATGAAATTGAGAAAGTAATTGAGAGAAACAAGGGCCTAAAATGTTTACGACCAAATTTAGGGAAGCCTCTACTCATTTCAATAAAGGATGAAACAGGAAGGGAAGAAAGGAGAAAAGATAAGATATCGGAAGAAGTAGAAAGATTTTATAAAGAGCTATACACCTCAAAGAAAGACGCAAACGTAAACACACAAGAATATATTAAAAAAACAATCACTAATGTAAACTCAGAAACACTGCCAAAAATAGAAAATTATGAAATAGAGGTAGCATTATTACAATTAAAGAACAATAAAGCACCGGGACCGGATGGAATCCTTGCTGAAATGCTGAAAGAAGGGAAAGAAGAAATCTTGCAAACACTGCGAAATCTATTTAACCAGTGTCTACATAGAGGAGAAATACCCGACGAATGGAACGAAAGTCTTACAATCCTGCTATTTAAAAAAGGAGACAAAAAGGACATAAAAAATTACAGACCCATCTCACTGCTGTCACAAACGTACAAATTATTCATGAGGATTATCAACAACAGGCTAGCACACAAACTTGACTCATATCAACCAGTAGAGCAGGCAGGATTCAGAAAAGGATATAGCACCACTGACCATCTTTTAACAATTAGGACACTGATAGAGAAAGCTAACGAATATCATTTAGATCTGCATTTAGCATTCGTTGACTATGAGAAAGCTTTTGATAGTGTGGAAATGTGGGCAATAGAAAGAGCTATAAACAACTGTAGAATAGATTCCAGATACAGAATGCTAATACACAATATATATAAGAAAGCAACAATGACAGTACAATTGGAAGAAAACACAAAACCTATACCAATTAACAGAGGAGTGCGACAGGGCGATGTTATTTCTCCTAAATTATTTACATTAGCACTGGAAGATGTTTTCAAAACAATGGAATGGACAAACATGGGAATAAACATAAATGGAAAGAAACTAAACCATCTAAGATATGCAGACGATGTAGTAATAATAACATCAAGTTTTGAAGAACTACAAACTATGCTAACCGAACTAGCCAAGGAATCTGAACAAATAGGCCTAAAAATGAATCTTACCAAAACGAAAACAATGACAAACACACAAGATAATAGAAACGTAATACTAAATGGAATCACAATAGAAGCGGTTAATGATTATATATATTTGGGACAGATAATAAAAATAAATAAGGAAAACCAAACAGCGGAGGTAAAAAGAAGAGTCAGATTAGCCTGGGCAGGATTTGGGAAATTAAAATGGGTCCTAAAGAATAAGAAAATACAACAGTACTTAAAAACAAGAGTGTTTGACCAGTGCATACTCCCAATTCTCACATACGCATGCCAAACATGGACTCTGACCAAAGCAAACATGGATAAGATAGTGAAGACACAAAGAGCCATGGAGAGAGCAATGTTGGGAGTAAAATTAAAAGACAAGAAGCAAAACATCTGGATAAGAAACAAAACAAAAGTCAAAGACGCAGGTCAACATATAGCCAGGCTAAAATGGAGTTTCGCAGGTCATAACGCCAGACAAACAGACAATAGGTGGAACAACACGATACAACATTGGAGACCATGGACAGGAAAGAGAGCAAGAGGACGACCCCAGATGAGATGGGGAGATGACATTAGAAAGATAGGAGGAATACACTGGAAACAGAAAGCACAAAACAGAAGCGAATGGAGGAAACTGGGGGAAGCCTATGTTCAAAATTGGACGAATTAAAGGGCAAAAGAAGAAGAGATTATTTGTATATTTCTTATTTGTAAATTAATTTAAGTTGGTTAGGGTCCTGAATGAAGAGTTTAAATAGAGGTCAATTTAATGTTTCCACTTCCTTTTTGTTTTTTTTTTATTTTTATTCAACAATACCTATATATGTATGTGCGTGCATAAGTTTGTATATTTGCTGCGCATGTGTATAGTATTTAATATTGTAGCAAACAGTATTTATTATAATACCGTGGCTGAATGGATCAATAATCCAAAGCCATTAAAAAAAAAAAAAAACACTTAAAGATAGATAGATTAATGAAGAAAAAATCATGGTTGACAGATAAAATCCTGAAACTATTGGACGAGAGAAGAGAAGAAAAAAATGACCCAGACAAATGTAAAATCATCAATAAATTAATAAAAATTAAATCAAAAAAGCGGAAGAAAAAGAGGCAAGGAAAAGATGCGAAGAAATTGAGACTCTGTAGTCAAAGTACGATAGTCACAATGTACATAGGAAAGTTAAAGAACTCACAGGGAGACTAAGAAAATATAAGACTAAGAAGACATAAAGTAAATATAACTGATTTTGACGAAAATATAATCTTGGAAAAACAGAGTAAAATAATAACGTAGAAAGAATATCTAGAAAAACTATTTGAAGACCAAAGAGATAACACCTTTGAGCTAGAAGAAGAGGTAAATGATGGAACAAAAATAGTATAGCATGAAGCAAAAATCGTAATGATATTTAACAACATATACAACTTTGGAGAAATACAATTTCAAAAAAACCAGGAGCCAAAAAATGCGAAGATTACTGTACTCTTAGTCTCATGAGTAATCTCCTAAAATTGTTCCTAATGATAATTCATAAGAGAATCTACAAGCTGTGTGAAAGTCAAATTTCTCCCAGTCTCCCAGTCAAATGCTGTTGGTACTAGAGAGAAGCTTTGTTCTCAGTATAAGTGTTATTCCAGAGATAAGAAAACTTCAACTGCGACGTATACGCATGTCTGGTTGATTACAAGAAAGCGTTTGATCGAGTATAGCACGCCACGATGATGCAAATACTAAAAGAAAGAGGAATTAACAACCAAGATCTGAAAATAATTATAAATCTTTACTGGAATCAGACAGCAAATCTCAGAGTTGAAGCTGAACAGACTGATTATGTGCTCGAAACTAAAAAAGGTATGCATCAGATATGCAGATGACACCATAGTTTTTGCACACAATTTAGAAGACCAACAAGTTCTAATGGACAAAATCGCGTATTACAGTCAACAATATGGACTCAATATAAACGTTAAGAGGTCCTCAGTAGAATGAATAAGAACCGAGAGGTACTGACCAACATTAAATCTTCTGCAAGGAAAAATATTTGGAAAACGAGGTCCAGAAAAAACATGAACATCTTGGTTAAAGAACCTCAGAATCTGGTTCAATACAACATCTGTGCAGCTTTTTCGCGCTGCTACAGATAAGATAAAGATTGCCATGATGATTGCCAAAATTCGTAATGGATAGACACAGCATGAAGAATAAGAAGACAGCTACTTCGGCAGAGGCCTTTCTCAAGTAACCTATTTTTGGTGTGTTTACACTTTATAGTCTTTAACGCAGTAGGTTGAGGAGAAGAAAACTGTTTTTCTTAAGTTGGTCATTCAGTATTATGTCGTATTTATTCATTAGTCAATTTCAATAAATTCTAATAAAGATAGCTTAAGGCCTTTATTTTGAATTTCAAGAATTATTTTTCATCAAATCAAATTAATTATTCATCATTAAAAGAATCATTATAGTCTAAAAGGTCAGATAGAAAGTGAAGTGCGTATTTAGAATCTGTTTTTCTATTATTGAACGCCTTTTTATGTTCTGCTATACGTTTGTTAAAAGTTCCATAAGTTTGACCGATGTAAGTTTTTGGGCAGTCGCCACATTTAAGTTTGTATACGCCACTGTGTAAGTGCTTTTTATTTTTATTTTGGCTCTTGTTGTTTTTAATATATTTGCTTAAATATTACGTTGTTTGTTCTAAAAGCTAGTGTTATTTCTTTCTTTTCAATGTGTTTGGATATTTTTGTTAAATTCTTGCCTGTATATGTAATCGAGCAGAAGGGACTGAAATTAGTATATTCACCACCAGAGAAAAAACCCAGTGGTGCACTACTTCGTCATTGTCAGGGGATTTTTTAGTTTTCATTTCTAAAAGTGTCGTTTTGACTTCGTATGGTGTTAGTTCTGGCATTCATTTTAATCTCTGGTTTGTGATTTTGGACAGTGGCTGATCTTGTCTTTCGTTGGTAATCTCATACATTTCGCAATAAAAGGATACGACAACCTCAAGGATTTCGGTTCTATTCATAGTAACATTTCCATATTTGCTTCTTATTCTTTGGTATTTTGGCTTAGTTTTTCTGTAACGGTTACTACAGCACTTCCTTTTCGTTTTTTTTTCGTGTTTTCGGTATGCCATTATTTGCTTATTGAATATCTTCTATTTTATTTTCAACGTCTTGTATATGTCTGGTTAGTGTATCTTTATATAGGTCGTTGTTTTTTGGGCGATCCCATTTCTTTTTGTCGTATTTTTAAGATAAACTTGGTCCTTTCTAATTTGGCATTTAATCGTATCTTTGCTTGGATTATCTGTAGTCACTTCCTATCGGTGTAAAAAGTTAAGCAATCTTTGTCTTTGTTGGTTTTTATCGAAATTTCTATACTTGCCCATTGCTACTTCTACACCATCTTATTTAAACCACATTTTCGCAAAAACGTCGCCCATAATTATGGTGTAATATTCTTAGTTAGTATGTAATTCTGTTACTAGGTCCTTATGTCTTTATGTTACGGATAAGCATCGGGAATATATCCAGGTTATATCTTGTAATTAGTTTGAAGATGAGATATACAATCCTTGGGCGTATGCTGTTAATTTTAACTATATTTTGTCTTGCCTTCTTCGTCTTATTTTGCTGATGTCGATAATGTCCCATTTTATTGTTTTCGACTTTGGCTTGTCCTCTTCGTCCTATATTGCTGAGGCGATGGTGTCCTATTTTATTGTTATCAACTCTACCTCAAGTTCCGCCATCTTCTGGTCCGACATAAGAGTTCTAACTTTGTAAGAAGTAATATGCATTGGTTGCTCTCTGTAACCTGATTTTTTCTGGGGGAGTGGGGTCAAAAGAGCTTCTTTTTTGTAAGTTCCATGCTATGCTGATCAATAAACGCTCTACACTGTTGGCGCGGAAAACCAGCGTTTATAATGGCCATATCATATCCGACCCTCTGAGTCAGACAGTCACCCCATGGCAAAATATATATTGAATGGACATGTGCAATAGGATTGAAGTACTGTGCAAAATAATCAGGAATCAGCTCAAATCCGTATTAAGCTTTCTTACTGGATATGCGCCTCAAAATCAAATTAAGTTGTTAGACTACGTAGCAGAGGACCTGAAATAGGAAACCATGTCTTGCACGACTGTAAGTCATTGGAGGCGGCAAATACTTTTCGGAGACTACCGAGTGAGTCCAAAAACATATGGTACCCACCCTCTAGAACTGTAAAAGCTGGTACAGGGTTTCAGTAGATTTTGACGTGACGGAATTTTTTTTTTTTGATTGATATTAACAAAACATAGGCATTATTGGGACTTTTACAAGGTGTACCACTTTCAGTACACTTATAATTTTTCACAGGAATATAGTTGGTATGAAAAAAATTATAGATGTTTGAATTCTCCAGCAAAATGTCTAATGACATACCGCACATGGCATTTAAAGGTTTTTGAGTACAGGAAGGGAGGGGGTTGACAAATGTCAGATATCTATATCGTTAAAAGATATTTCCTTTTGAATAAAAATCTACCTGTTTTAGAATTTTTACAAAAACTTAATGGATATTGCCAAATCTGAAGGTGGAATTTATAAGTGGCCAACCCTGTAGAATGACTGAAAATGTAATCAGGAAAGCTGTCTCCTTATATAGTAAAGATTGAAGGAAGTACTCCATCAATGTATGTATTAACAACTTTAAGTTTCTTGTTTTCGACGAGAGCTGTTATCTTACTAAAATAATTTGGGTTATCTTAAAACACATGCCAAAGTTTTATCTTTATACTAGGAATTATTAAACAAAAGTAAGATGAAATTATTACGCGAAATTATATGAAATCATTTTTACACATTTTTGTTTCAATTGTTTATGACTGTTTACCGAAAATTACACTTAAATCATTATTATTGCTAAATTTGTTTATTATTAACGTTCATGGGTTTTTCAACTTCTGTTAATCCGTTTCCCGTATTTTTAACGTATAAAAATAAAATTATTTTGTTTTTAAATTTATCTTTGGGTTTTTCGCCGTTTTTCTTTGAAATGTGTACTACAATTGGGTTTATTTTTATTGTAATAGAAAAATGAAAATAAAAATTAAGTTTTAGTTCCGTTCCAAGTACACAGATTTTCGAAAGGATGACCCGACAACAAGAGAGTGTTACTATGAAGATGATTAATCCACTACAAGATCCATTCCCTTTTCATCATTGTTTCCCATAATATGGAAAATATCTATCTCACGAAAAAAATTGCACAAAAGACATTGTAGGAAATTGCAATTACAACAATTTAAGTCATTAGCATTTTGTCGAAAAGTTTAAAATAGCTGAGAGATTAAACAAAACCAATTAATATATAACCAATCCCCGTAAGATTGAACACTCGCGCCATTACCGCATAATTCTTCTTCTTCAAGTGCCATCTCCGCGGCGGAGGTCGGCAATAATCATAGCTATTCGGACTTTTGAGACGGCTGCTCTGAAAAATTCATTTGATGTACATTCGTACCACTCTCAATTCTACGTGACATTCTACGCCTCCCTATGCTTCTCTTTCCTTGGATCTTTCCCTGCATAATCAGTTGGAGCAAGGTGTATTTCTCTCCACGTGTAATATGTTCGAGATATTCCAATTTTCTTGTTTTAGTTGTATTTAAAATTTTCGTTTCTTTATTCATCTGTCTCAGAACCTCTTTGTTTGTGACGTGTTCTGTCCACGATATTTTCAGAATTCTTCTATACACCAAGAGCTTGAATGATTCCAGTTGTTTCATTGATGTCGCATTCAAGGTACAAGATTCCATTCCATAAAATAAAGTCGAAAAAACATAGCACCTCGCCAACCTAACCGTTAGTTTCAGTTTTAAATCCCTGGTACATAGCATTCTTCCCATTTTGTTGAAATTTGCTCTAACCTTTTCTATTCTTATTTTGATCTCCTGAATGTAATCATTATTACCGCATACGCATAACCTCAAAAAAGGTATTTTTTGTCTTCTCAGATAGGTATACCGTCTAATAAAGACTTCAATCTTCATAGGAGATTTTTTGTTTTCTTGTTTTTTGTTTTTTTTTTTGTTTTTTTCTTTAAATTTAGAACCTAAACATGTTTATAAATTAACTCTAGTCTACGTTGTTTGGAAGTAGCAAAATGGGTAATAACGTCATCGTATTATTTATTAGAGTTTTGGAGAGATTTTAAAAGTTTTTTTTTCTATTGACATTTGAGACAAGCTTGACATTCTCTCTTGTTTCATGGTATTTCGACAATAAGTTTTGATTCTTTTGAGGCAAGAGAAATCTCGTTCATTTGAGGCAGACGTTGGTGGTAATGAGAGAATTAATGAAAATAATTTATCAATTTCAGTAACAGTTTGTTGTAATGAATTACAATATATAAAATTATACATATCTTGTAACTATGTAACTTATCCCATCTTCAGAAAATATTTGGATCAGCATATAAAACTTTTATTTCATTTTCTAATTTTATTTTATTAAAGAATTATGGATAATTTTTAATCAACCTGTCTAAGAAATATCTTGGAAATTTTTTGGCTAACTTTTAAATTTTGAATCGTCAAAGAGGTCAGAAATTTGCAAATCTTCAAAATTCGAAAAACGAGTATCTATTTGCATAATAATAGTATCCAAAATTTCAAAATATACTCGTTTTTCGAGATCTGTTTCTGTGTCATGCCTTTGTCTTTTTTTTGAAGGGTTCGGAAATATCAAGCGAGTCCAAAACGTCACTGCGTATATACTGGAAATTACTATCATTACGAAAATCTGACTGAGATTTTGCACCAGTCTTGTTGACTGGTTCAAAATAATGTCAGTTAACTGATTCTGAACAACATTGAATATCAAATCGGTTTGGGTAAACACTTTCTTAAAAATATTACAAGTATGTTAAAAGAGTAATCATTTAATAAAGTTTTCAAACCGATTGCTTTAAGGATCGAGATATCATCACTTTCAAAATCGTCACATTCAATAATAAAATCAAAAACTTTCAAAAGCTGTTCACGAAAATCTGCTACAGTGAAAACTAACCGAGATTTAAAATTCCATCGCGTCTGACAAACTGTTGGCATTTTTTTCGAAACAAACCGTTCTAAAACATTAGTCCGTTTAGACAAGCTTGAGAAAAATGAAGCAAATCCGCTTAAACTGGCAAAAAAAAAGACATTCTTTAATTTTTTTACATGTATCTTGCAAAACTAAATTCATTATATGCGCATGACAATGAGTAAATAAAGCTTGCGGTGCAATAGTTTTAACTTTTGCCTGGAGACCATTTAATTCACCAATACATCACGGCAGAGCCGTCATAAGTTTGCCCTACCAATTTATTTTTGATATCAAAAAATTTTAATTTGTCCTTTAAAACACCAAAAATATGTTCTGCCTTATGGCTTTTACTCACGTCTGTAAAACTTAAAAACCTCTCATAGATATTACCACATAACGCGTATCGAACAACAATTGATAATTGTGAATGACATGATATTTCAGTAGTTTCATCTACTTCTAGTGAAAAGCAAATGGTTTCCTAAATCTCAGATTAAACAACGTTACTCAAAATGTAACTAATTGATTATTTTAATTCATTCTGGATTGTTTTAGATACACCGCTAAATGTCTTCGAATCAGAAAGTAAATTAGAAAATTCCAAATCGTATTTCTTAAATATTTTTATTAGTTCTCTATAATTATCTTGATTTAACGAATGCTCCGATTCATCGTGTCTCCTAAAAGATAATTCCTGACAACTTTAAAATATTACAATATCAATTAAACGACGTAAAACTGCGTGATTATTTTTTACAATTTCTTTATGTTTAGCATTTTCACGTTGGGCATTATCTAATGAAGCATGGATATTTTGTTTTCCAAATAAATCTAATTTAATCTGGCTGTAAGTATGATCTTTCGAAATATCATGTTTATGTAAAGCCCTAAATAATTCCTTTAAATTATCGTAACCAGATTCACACCACGGATTTTGATGTTTGCTCCTATTTGTCGATACTAAAATGCGAGGCCAAAAAAAGTTTGTTTTTTATTTCACTCCCGGTAAGCCATGAGTAGTTGCTGTACCAATTATCTGAAAATGATCTATTACTTCCCTTACCCGCACTAATATTTATAAGCCTGGACATTTTAGGCAAAGGACGCCCCTTATTTTTAATAACAATTTGTTCTTCGTATGGAATTGATGAAAACCCATTATGAAAAATATAATTTACAATATCAGACTTATCAATACTTACCTTTTCTCCCATGGCTTTCATTTTTTAGGTGTTTACTGAATTTGTTTACACTTTAATTAAAAAAAAACTTCTAATATCTCAAAAAAACCTTTAACCGTTAACTATTTACGGCGGACGTAACGTATCAGAGTATTACTTTAGAAAATAAAAATAAATCACAAAAAGATAGGCTAGTTCGTGCACTGAATATCACTTCAGTTTACTACATATATGAAATAACATTTCGTCCCACGCTCGCAATGAACAGTTCGCGACCAATCACCAATCCAAATGAAAAATCGGCAGATTTAAATTTGCCGGACTTGGTAATTAAGTTCATATGGAAAGAAATGTATAATTTGGTTGCTAACCAACCAATATTCCGTTGATTTTTACAAGTAAAGTCAAGGTTGGGATCGGCTAGCCGAAAAAACAAAACGTGCCTTTTTAAGAATTCATAGGCGGATGGATGTCTCCGATATCGGAACATTTATTTGAAAAGTGTCTACGCAAGGATCACTTAACGCTCAAATTGGACGAATTCTTTTAAAAACCATGAATGTCTTTATTATCTCACAGATATTTTTTTAGTTCACAAAAACAAATGACATCAACTGATTACCTGCTACAATTATTTATTGAAATACTGAATAAATTAAATATTAAAATAATCTATAATATCTATAAAGATGTGGGTCGGCACTGCCGACCCTGCCGACCCTGACCGGCCGCCACTGAAAGGAATCAAAATTGTACATATACTTCTCCACTCACACTATTTTCCCTTTAACTCGGAAAATATGGCGGCTAACGCAGCGGTTAAATTTAGACTATTATTGAACCCCTCTAAAGGTTAGAATAATAAAATTTTGAGTCAGCTCGCCATGCTTGGTCAGGCCTTTTCTTCATCTAACCCGACTAAATCGATATATTAAATAGTATGCTTTCTGCAATGAAAGCAGTACTCTTTATACTAAAATTTGTTTTGTTTTATCCATAGGCGGATAAACGGGGGATAAGAAATTCCCGCTCCCCCCAGTAAGATCCAATATTAAAGAAAAATAAGTTGTTGAAACATAAACATGTATTAGCTGACATAAAACGTAAACCCGAGACAGACAAATTCAACTTATTATTCTATATGTTATGATGATATTCTATGTATGTTCGTTAGAAATCTTTTAAACCATCTTCTCTTCTTCACGTGCCATCTCCGCGACGGAGGTTGGCAATCATCATGGCTATTTTGATCTTAGATGCTGCTGCTCTGAATAGTTCAATTGATGTGCATCCGTACCATTCCCTCAAGTTACGCAACCATGAGATTCTTCTTCTTCCTACACTTCTCTTGCCCTGGATTTTCCCTTGTACAATCAATTGAAGTAGGTTGTATCTCTCATTACGTATAACATGCCCCAGGTATTGCAGCTTTCGTGTCTTGATGGTTTTCAATAATTCTATTCTTTTGTTGATTCTTCTCATGACTTCGTTGTTTGTTACATGCTCGGTCCATGATATCTTCAGGATTCTTCTATACACCCACAATTCAAATGCTTCCAACGTTTTAGCAGTCGACGCGTTAAGTGTCCATGCTTCCATCCCATAAAGCAGAGTCGAGAAAATATAACACCTTGCCAGCCTAACTCTCAAGTCCATTTTAGTTCTCTTGCACAAAGTACCTTTCTCATTTTATTGAAGTTTTTTAAACCATGCAGCTTCGTAAAGATGTATCTTTATAGACTAAAATTAAGCGAATCATAACTTGTGATTATGATGGTACTGTTAAATGATGTTTATCATTTAATGTTAAGATGCATCTATGCATAATGATGATGCGAATTATTTTTATGCAAACTCTGGGTAAAAAAAAATTCTTTTTCGTGTGTCGTCTCCTCTAAAAAAGTAGGCAATCATCACGGCAATTTGCACTTATGATACCGCTTTACCAAAGAGATTAACAGAAGTGCAGGTAAACCAAGCTCTCAATGTATGTACTTATTATTTTCGATATTTATTATTTACAGATATTTATATTTTTTAAATTTTTTGATGAATTGTTTAGTTGTCTTGGCGTCATCAGTTGAGTCTTTTTTGTTCTTAGGGTTATTTTGTGTTTTGTGTTTACAATCCATTTTCTTCACTAAATTCCACAACCCTTTAGAACAAAGACCTTTCCTTAAAATCAAACATCCTTAGGTATATCTTTCTTGACGAAAACATAAAATAAATCAAATGCTGTGGGAATTTTTAAAAGAGCGAGTAGAAAAATTTAATGCGAAATGGTTGATTCGGTGTAAATGTGTTTAATTTTTTCCTTCTGTATACTGTTATATATATATATATATATATATATATATATATATATATATATATATATACATTACTTTCTCTTACTTGAAAAGTGTTCTGTCTAACTTTTTGTTTGTTTTTCAAGTTATAATGATAATTGCTCCTTTCTGAAGAATATACCTACTGCTATCGAAGTTGATGTATACACCCATAAAGTGGTTTTTAACATATTCTATGTTTATTATTTTACAGAGCACTCTTAATTTTTGAACCAAGCAACCAAGTTATTAAAAAGGGTGGCCTCTTAAATAAAAGCCCAGGTCCAGACGGAATATACCCAGAAACGCTTAAATTAATCAGCGAAGAAAATATCGAAATATTTGTCCTTTTATTCAATAGCATTTATGATACAGGTAAAATACCCCAAGATTGGCTGGAGTCAATATTCATCCTACTACCAAAAAAGCCAAACCCACAACACTGCAATGAGTTCCGTCTGATAAGCCTTATGAGTTATGCAGTAAAAGTCCTACTAAAAATCGTACATAATCGTATCTATAGAGACGATCAGTTTGGATTCAGAGCCGGCATGGGAACGAGAGTTCAGTTTACTAGTTCTCGCCCAAAAATGCTACGACCAACAGAAAGATATATTTATATGCTTTATAGACTTCGAAAAAGTATTTGATAGAGTAAGACACGACCTACTTGCAAGAAGTTGGTTTAGATGAAAAAGACATCAAATTCTTAAAAAACTTGTAGTGGAACCAAAACGCCAGAGTTAGGATCGAAGGTTGCACATCCGCAGAAGTAGAAATTAGGAGGGGAGTTAGACAAGGATGTGTTCTGTCGCCTCTGCTGTTTAATCTTTACTCCGAGTTTCTATTTAAAGAAGCATTGGAGGATTTCAAGGATGGAGTCAATGTGAATGGCGTAAATATCAACAGTATCAGATACGCCGATGATACAGTGTTAATTGCGGATTCCGACTCAGGTCTACAACGACTCATCGACAAGACCAACTCGACCTGTGAGCAATTTGGTATGAAAATAAACATTAAAAAAACCAAAGTGATGTCAATCCGAAAAAACCAAAACGTACCTCAACCTTGCACAATAAATAGGCACATCTTAGAACAGGTCAATAGATTTAAGTACCTGGGATGTCGGATCGATAGCGGCCTAAATCCTGATCAAGAAATAAGATCGAGAATAGAACAGACCAGAAAATCTTTAAAAAAAATAAAAAAACTCCTTTGTGATTCTCGAATAAAACTCGAAATTCGACTACGTTTATCAAAATGCTACGTCTGGTCGACTCTTCTATATGCAGTTGAAACGTGAACCCTTAAAACGTCAACCGTAAATAAATTGGAGGCCTTTGAAATGTGGATCTACAGGAGAATACTTAAAATTTCATGGATATCGCATACCTCAAACGAAGAAGTGCTGCATAGAATAGGCAAGGAAAGAGAACTTTTTAACACAGTAAAAGTTAGAAAAACATCATACCTAGGCCACATACTGAGAAATAATAAGTACCAATATGCCCAACTTATAGTGAAAGGAAAAATCGAGGGAAAGAGAGGCCTAGGAAGAAAAAAACTATCGTGGCTCAGAAACATCCGACAATGGACAGGGCTAAATTTTGAACAGGTAATAATAACAGCTGAAGATAGAGAAGAGTTTAAAATTGTAGTAGCCAACCTCCATTGAGGAGAGGGCACTTTAAGAAGAAGAAGGCCTCTTTGAACCTAAATTTTAGTCCCAAGGATAAGCCGAATGAAATGTTTCCATCTGCGAAAATAAAAGGATGTAGATTTCATCTAAAAAAAATCCAAAAGTTGGACTGGCTACTGAGTATTCAAAAGACAATGATGTCACACAATACCTTAGATATATGTTTAGTCTACTCTTTCTAGATTCATTAAACTTGGGTGAGTGTTTTGCTTTAGACTTTAGTAAGATATTACCAGCATCAAAAATTTTTAAATAAATTTACATTGACACATATAAAAATACGAAGTTCTGTGAAACGAAATAAAAAAAAAATGTGTACCTAGTGTAAAAGTACTTTGAGTGTCAATAATTTGTGGAATCTGTTGATTACAAAATAGCACAAAGATTTTATTTTTTCATATATTATATCATATATTATTTCATATAATATATTTAATTTAGATTTATAGCAAAATAAATGCCTTGTTTAGTTTATAATTGTTTAATTTTGTAGAGGTAGAGGATATCCCAGATATTATTACACTTGTATTGCTCTCGTATATTTTTCAATTAGCACAAATTATTTTAGTAATTTTTAACAACAGAATTATTATCAAAATAGCATATTTAACAAACATTATAATATTAACCAAATTCCTAAACCAAATCAAAATTTCTAATTCAATCACTAACATTTTTTTAAATCGGGACAAAAATGAAGTGAATATAACCTAAAAAATCTAATTCCACTGTCCCGTACATAAATATGTATCAACCAATATTTTATATAATTTCTATGTAAAATACAAAAGTCGCAGTACCAATTTTGGCGATATTAATTTTCCTAGTAGATAAATATTTAATCCGCTTAACCATGGGAGCGAAGTAGTATACGGTCTTCGGAGTGAACTAATTTAATAATTAAAAGGATTTTTTTTATCACAGGAGCAAACTAGTGTTATAATTGCTCAGACTACGACAGGAAACAAAGTCAAAATGAACCAATGTGAGAATTTGAAATTCCAGGTCAAAGTAGGTGCGAAAAAAGGTTATCCTCTGTCGTCGATTCTGTTTAGAATTTTACTAGAAAATGCAGCAAAAGAAGCTGATACACATAGACCAGCCAACGAATAGCTCAAAAAATAAAGGATGTTTTTTTGTAGAGGTATAGAACTTTGAAATGAAATTAAACAAAGATGATTTTTATAAATGGACATGAAATTGACTTTGTTGGAAAGATAATCTTTTGGCATTATAATTTAAATATGATTTCTGGCATATGACCGCCATGGCTGGCTCTTATGTAGTCTAATTTTGAGGTCCAATTTTCGATCATTTTTTCCAATATTTCTCGTTGCATATCGAAAATAACGCGGAGAATGTTTTCCTCCAAGTGGTCACTTCCCATATCACCACATAAAATTATCTAGTAACGTGAAACGTGATCCAAAACGTGAAACTATGCGGTTACCAAACGTTTCCTTCAATAAATCAATTGTGGCACAAACTGTGTGACATGTTGCGCTGTCATGTTGAAACTACAGATCCTGCACATCATGGTTGTTCACTTGGGGAATGAAAAAGGCAGTAATCGTGGCTCTATAGCAGTCAAATATAAACTTTCAGTTTAAAGCATTTCGTCAAATATAAACTATCCGGCAAGCGTAGAATGTGAAAACATTAATAATGACATAAAATTGTACAAAACACTACACTAAAACGAGGACAAACAGTTTAAAACTACTTAGAAGTTTCTACGCTACATTCTTTGTCAGTATCTGGAGGGATAATGATCTAACGATTATCTTAACTCCAAATAGGGCAATTTTATTTGTTGATGTAACCAAAAAGTGAGCTTCATCACTAAACAAAATTCGCTTATGAAAATCGAAATTAACGGCAATCTCGTTTTGGACTCGCCCACTGAATCTACGCCTTACTAGGTGATGATGTACCTTCAATTCTTGCATGAGTTGGATTTTGTAAGCACGCGAAGTAAGATCTTTCCGCGAAATCTTCCATAAAGTGGATATTCACGTATCCAACTGATGTGCACGATGGCAGATAGACGGATTCAGGTCTTCCTGCAGACGCACTACTGGAGCAGCAACTTCTTCTTCACGCACTGTACGACGTGTCTGTGAATGTATATTATTACTTAAACTAAACTTGGTACAAAAGCATTTTACGATTAATTGAATTACTTGTTATGATGGACTATTATGTTGTCCGTAATATGGACGTAGTGCGCCATACGTATTTCGAACAGAATCTTCTTCTTCTTAACGTGCCCTATCAAGTCCCCTTGACGTTGGCGATTAACATGGCGAAACTGTCTCTGTCTCGGGCTATTCTAAATCACAGTTTCAAAGGAAATTTGTACAATTTGGAAGCGTTGTTCAGGAGTCAAGTATATTCATGCTAAAATGCCAAACCAAACTTAACATAAACCACTTGACAGCTGTCAAAATGGTTGACACTTAAAAAAGTGTTACCAACTTGTATTTCTATACCTCTTACAAAACACCCTTCATGATTTGTTTATAGTTTATACTTTATCCTCCAAACAAAATTGTTTGGGGATAAAGTTTGTTGACCTTAACTTGATGTGAAAAGAACGAAATTTTTTATTGCAAACATTTTTTTTGTTTGAACGCTGGCGATAGATTTAGCTGTTGACAAGCAGTTTGTATACCGATAGTGCCCCAGTCTATTCAACGAGTCATTAACCCTGAATAGCAAATTCAAATCCAAATTTATGCTATTACCCAAAGCCTACACTTAGCAATAAGATATTGTCTCCAGTTTATTTATATATACATTAGATTATACAGATAACATTTTAAGTATAATAATTATTTTAAATATTTATTAAGCATGTGAGATGAACACTTACAGAAGTTTTTATGTCAAGGCGGTTGCTAGGGAGCGTCGGAGGTTTCTCTGATGTGTTAAAAATTATCCAGTCATGGAGCTGATGTGTAATTTAAAAATTATAACACTAATACATTCTCAGCAAACTATAAATTCACTAAATAGTTGGTGATAATTCTTTACAAAAATAAAGTACTCCCATATATTGTCTTCCTAATTTACATTTATAAAAACGAAGATAAACTAATAAAATTTGAATAACGGAAAATAGTTGCGATAAAAACAAATTTAAATATATAAGAATATAATCTCAATGGCTGACAAAACTTAACCTGTATTTTCTTGTGGTAGAAAACAAAATTTGAAGGAATCGCTAACACAGTTAGTTTTTTTCTAACCTGTCGAATGCCTGCATTCTCCAACTTCTCATCCCAATCTCTTCGAAATCTTCCTCCATATCATCCATATATCTGAGCTTAGATCTTCCTCTCATTTTCTCTGCGACGGATTTGTTTAGTATAGTTATTTATTACCGTCAGTTCCATCCATTTGCATCACGTTGTCCATCCGTCTTAGAAGGTCTATTTTGATTGTTTTAACGATATCTGCATCACCAAAAAATCTATAGAATTCAAAATTACACCGTCTTCCCAATAGATCCTGTTCTTTAAGTAAGCTATATATGGTCCTTATATATTTAATTTTCTGTGTATTAACGACAAGTACCACGGTTTTTACGCCATTTTTGTTTCGTGTGAAAGATTCAACTGCTTTATCTCGGGTTCTTACAGTTATCACGATATCATCATCATATGCCATTATTTGTAGACTTCCGGTGTATATCGTACCAGCTTCTTTCCAATCTCTCATAACTTTCTCCAGCGCCTGGTTAAATACCATGCTTGATAGCTCATTTTCCTGAAATAATTCTCTAATCCTTGTACCCCCACTTTATATTGAAATTTCGTCATTGTCATTTTAATCAATTCTTTTTGTATTCCAGTCGATTATATCCGAATATAATTATGTCTTGTCGACGATATCAAAAGCTGTCTTGAATTCACGAGGATGTAGTGGCAATATATATTAAATTGTAGGTTTTTTATAATATTGGTCTAATGGTTGATATGTGATCAGTGGTAGATGCTTTTAAAAACCCTCTTTAGTAGGTTTCGACGATATTGTGAGTAGAATGTGACAATCGCTTGTGTAATATTAGGTATAAAATCTTGTATGCCTTATTGAGACATATTATCCCTCGATAGTTGGAACAATCAAGCACTTTCCTTTCTTATATATATATATATATATATATATATATATATATATATATATATGGGGCATATAATTTTTCTATTTCGTTTTTCAGCCAAGGTGCTTTCTTGCCATACATGTGTAAATAGCTTTTGGAAGAGGATTACAAACATTTGACATTTGATAAATTTAAGTATTCATCCTCGTAGGTTTTCTGTTTAAGATGATTTGTTTTTAAGTAAAGACCTAATTACTTTATTTACTTCGTCGATATTTGGTAGATCACTCTCCTCATGCTCAAGTTCTCTAGGGTGTCTACAGTCGCCTTTATTTTGTTCAATAAGTAATTTACTGAATGATTCTGCCATTTTTTCAGTAGTTCCATTTTTTGTTTAAAAGATTTCAATCCCAAATCTTAATCTGGTTTGCTTAAAATCTTTTCTTTTGGTTCGTAAAATTTTCTGTGCTCTTTTCCTCTATTTAAGCTTTCCATTCCATTAAGCTCTTTATTGATTGATTGTTTCTTTTTTGTTTATGTTTTTGATTTTTCTCTTTTATTTAATCTATTGTCTTCAACAATGCTTCTAGTCTTTCTGATTTACGGACCAGAACTAACTCGTCGGCAGTAATCATCTAAAACTCAAAAAACTTCAGAAATCAAAACCTATTAAAATCGAACTAAAACAACTTGAACTTATATATACCAAACTAAAAGTATATAAATAACTAAAAAACATAAAATTGCGATAAGAAACAAAAAACCACGTATAAGTATAAGTAAATAATCTAAAGGAAGTTAATAAAAAAATATTATTTTATTTTTCTTCGCTCGAATAGAACAGACAGGAAAAACCCATTGAAAAAGAAGAAAAAAATAAATAAATAAAGTAAGAACAACGTATCGTAACAGAAAATTAACAAAGGAATTAAAAAATTTAATTATTAATGCCAACAGAAAAATGGAAGAACCAATGTGACGAAGTAGGGAAACTAGATTGCAAGCATGATTTTTTTAACCTCCAAGACCAGGGAATACGTAGGCTCATTTAAATCGAAAAAGCCTAAATATTCATCATACAAAGAAATCTTCCGGTAATTGATAATCATCATTATTATCAACTAATATTGTGTGTCTAAAGTTGAATATAGGACTCCCCTAATTTCTTCCAGTTTTGTCGATCTTGAGCTTCCTGAAGCCATCTCCCAGCGATTCTTTTAACGTCTTCTGTCCATCGTGTAGACGACGTCTACCTCAACAAAATAAAAATTTGGCTAAAACAGTGGAGAATTAAAGTAAACTTTCAACAGTTCGAACCGTGGGAGTGTCGATAATCACGCATCCATTTCCACGACGAGACGACGAGATGGGTCCGAAGCGGCTATTTAAAGCGAGAGACTGGCGGAAATAACGAGGTCTTGGGGCTAACGCTCTAGGCTCCCTGGCTCGCTAGTGTATTGAATCTGCGAGCCAACCTGGACAGAGAGACTTCCGCAGTGTGAATTATGCTCTGTCCTTAATCAATCAGAACCCGTGGGTATCGTGGATTGAACGTTACCGTCAACTATGACTCAGACTATAACGTTGATCTGTACAATCGAATATTTTCATTGCGAGAACGTTTGGCGCTTCCGCTGGACTGAGGTGGAAGCGAGTATAAGTCTTCGTGCGATCGAATTCGCGTATTTCAGTTTTTGTTAGTAATAATAATTTTTCTTTTACAGACGTCCGCCGGGGACTTCACGGGACTCTCGCGGGATCCAGATGGGGACGTAGAATATATTTTATTTTTATTTAGTGTACATACGGTAGAATTAATAGATTTATTTTTATTCTAACCTGTGTTTTACTGAGTCTGTCGCCTCGAAAAAGCTACCTGTCACAATTTTTCTAAATAACTAAGATTTACAACTAAAAAATCATGCCGAATACCTGGGTATGGAGGTATACCTGGCATAAAACCAGTATGGAGTTATGAGATCTAGCTCTGGGGATCAGCGTGCAGATCTAATGTATATATATCTTAGAGAGGTTTTATTCAAAAGTCCTACGTGTCATTACAAATGCATTATTTTATGTGCCTAATCAGTTTGTACTGAACATGCTTATTTCCACGTAGCCCAAATAATGGTTGCATCTTAAGACGACGATAATCTGTGTTCGAAAATCTGCCGAATGTATCGACCGGGATGGAGATCGAACCCTAATACAAGAGAATAGAGGTAGACTATTCCAGAACATTTTTCTATATAATAACTTGTATTTATAAGTATTGTATGTACAGCGTTAACAGGCCTTTTAGGCCCATTGCTGAATGTATAATTTCCATAGTTTGATATTCTTAGCTAACAGCTTCCAATCTCTGATTCCCATCTCTCTGACATCTTCTATCACTACATCTCTCCACTTCTTTCTTGGTCTTTCTCTTTTTTTTGCCCTCAGGTACTCTCCACGCAATATTCTTGACTAGTCTATTACCTAGCATTATTTCTAGATTACCGAGCCATTCTAGTCTACGTTTTTTCACCACTTGCGTTATTGTAGGGTTAGCATACATATGATAGACTTCTGCATTAGTTCGTCTTCTCCATTCTTTCTTTACTACTTTTCCACCAAATATTCTGCCAAGTATCTTTCTTTCCCATGCTTGAAATGTGTTCTGTAGGGTTTTGTTCATAGTCCATGTCTTGGCAACGTGTAACATTGTGGGTCTAATTATAGTGTTGTATACTCTTATTTTTGAATTACGAGATATATCTTGAGCCTTAATTATTTTGCTTATGACTCCAGTACACCTGTTGGTCTTGGTCAGTCTCAGGTTGATTTAAGTTTCTTCCTTACATGTCTGATCAATAAGATTACCTAAGTATATATATTCATCCACCTTCTCGAATTCTACAACTGATCCGTCCTCCACCTATAATTTAAAGGATCCCCTGGTGTTTATTCCTTTTATGCTCGAGATCTCCATGTAGTTCGTTTTATTAATATTTACTTTCAGTCCCATTTTAGAGCTTTCCCGAATCAGTCTTTTTGTTATATTTTTGATAGTTCTTTTCCATTTCTTGCAATGAGAACCACATCATCAGCGTATGCTAGGGATGGGAAAAACCTACCGGTTTTAAACGAAAACCGGTTTTTTACTTCGAAATAACCGGTTTTATCGGTTGTTTTTTTTGTCCCGGTTATAACCGGTTTTTTATTTTTAAAGTAAAAACCGGTTATTAGGTTTTTACAGTGATTAGGATTAGGTTAGGTATTATTTTGGATCCCACCCAATTATAATTATTATTCTTAAGTAATTATTCCAAACAAAACTAAAATTCAATTTTTATTTTATTTTATAAATACAGAAGCAAACTGAAAGTCACTCACATCAGCCAGAAACAATTAAATTTTATTATAGTATTTCGTTGAAAAAGTATTTGTAATCACAATATTCTTACATAATAACTGATCTGGTATTTATATCATCTATTTTTCACACTTCACTCTTGACATTGAAAGTGGGTAAATGGCTTTTTCTGATTACCAAAAATAATGACTATGAATATCGAGTTACCGATTACGAATACGAATCTCCAAGGATTTCCCTACGTTTTCAAAACGATTTATACCCATACCGGAAGTCGTAAATGAATACATGATAATTTTTTTTGATGGTAGTAAAAATAAAAGATGAATTGCATTATCCAATATATTTTTAAGTAAAATATTTATGTTGATATTATTTTCTTTAAATCCCATTTGAAAGAGTCTGGGAAATTTTTGTTGGGGAATTTTTTTTTCAAAAAACACAAAAAAATGTGTTGTATTTACATTGATATTGATGTTCTTTCGATAGTACTAATTTTGATCATATTGATATCGAGTCGAATGTAGTATCGCAAACTAAAGTGCATTGTAAATGTAACTTTCTAATCTATTGGAATAAAAAAACCGAAAACCGGTTTTTGGAAAAACCGGTTTTTTGGCCGGTTATAACTGCCAGGTTAAACCGTAAGCAAAAAAAACCAGTATAACCTAAAACCGGTGTTTTGTCAAAAACCGCCATCCCTAGCGTATGCTAAGTATTGGTACTCCTTGTATAAAATAGTCCTGGACCTATTTGTCCCACTAACCCTTACAATTTTTTCTAGAACTTTATTGAATAGGAATGTAGACAACGGGTCTCCTTGACGAACACCTTTCACTTCGAATTCTTTTGAGACTGTACCATTGCATGCCACAGCACAAATGGTTTATCTAATTGTAATTTTTACCAATCTTATTATTTTTTTGTAACAATTTATTTAAAAACAGTACAAGTTTATTACACATGACCTTCAAGTCAAAACTGTTCTTCTCCTTCAAGTTCCACTCCTATCGGAGATTGGAAATCATTCTGGCAATTATAATTTTATTGGTTACTCGCCTGAATAGTTCAATTGAACTGCATCCAAACTTCCTACGCTTCTTCTACCTTTGATTTTACCCTGTTTTATATTCCTTAGTAGTTCGTACTTTTCACCTCTCATGATGTGCCCTAAGTATTCAAATTTCCTGATTTTTATGGAATTTAAAACTTCGCATTGTTTTCCTAGTTGTTCGAGAACCTGTTCATTTATTTTGCGATCCATCCATGATATTTTCAAAATACGTCGGTAACACCACATTTCGAATGCTTCTAGGTTTTTAATGTTAGATTTTTTAAGTGTCCAAGCTTCAACTTCATTCAAAAGGGTAGATAAAATATAACATCGAAGCATTCTTATCCGGAGCGATATATTGATATCGCGATTACAAAAAAGTTTTCTCATTCTATTAAAAGTTGACCGCGCAATTTCAATGCGGCATCTTATTTCTTTTGTCTGATCAGTATCTTCTGTGATCCATGCTCCAAGGTATTTGTACGAAGATATTTGTTCAATTTCTGTATTATCTAGTACTAGCTTAACTTTGATGTTTTGTGCTTTTGTAAATACCATGAACTTGGTTTTCTTTAAATTGATTTTTAGTCCATAATCGTTGCAATATATATTTAGTTCTTCAACATTCTTCGTATATATTTAGTTGTTCAGCAAGGTGTTGCAGTTCTTCTAGTGTTCCTGCCAGAAGGACGGTGTCGTCAGCATATCTTATGTTATTAAGTGGCTCACCGTTTATTCTAAGGCCCTCACTGATCTCGGCAAGCGCTAATTCTGAGATGGCTTCACTGTATGAATTGAATAACAAGGGTGATAAAATACACCCTTGGCGGACATCACGGCGAATCTGGATATCCTTTGTCAGTTCGTTTTCAACTTTCACTTTTGTTGTTTGATTCCAATAGAGGTTACAGATGATTCTAATGTCTCTACTGTCTATGTTTTTATTTAATAAAATTTCTTTAAGTCGATTAGGCTGCACTCTGTCAAATGCCTTCTCAAAATCAATGAAATAGGCATATACTTCCTGATTAATATCTAAGCATCTCTGCGAAAGAACACTTAATGCAAACAGTGCATCTCGTGTTCCCAGTCCTTTCCTAAATCCCATTTGTGTATTACTTATGCCTTTATCTAATTTCTTATGTATTCTATTGTGAATTACTTTTAAAAACAATTTCAAGAATTGACTCATTAAGGCTATGGTGCGATGTTCATTGCACTCCTTTGCATTGGCTTTTTTGGGAAGCAGTATGAATGTTGATTGGAGCCATTCTTTAGGTAATATACCTGTTCTATATATGGTATTGAATAGATCCAAAAGGAGATCAATAGATTCAGTATTCACAATTTTAAGTAATTCGATAGGAACTTCATCAGGCCCGGGAGATTTACCACCTTTAGCTTGTTTCATTGCATATTCAATTTCTTCTCGTATAATGTCAGGCCCAGTATCATCCTTAAGTTCTTTTGGTGCTTCTGTTCTCTCTTTGTCTTCAAAAAGTTGTGCTATATATTGTGTCCATCTCTGCATTTTTTGGTTTATATCTGTTATAAGTGCACCCCTTTGATCTATTAGTTGCCTAGTTTGAAGTGTTTTTCTCATTCCCGTTAATTCTCTAATTCTTTTATGCATGTTAAAAAAACTGTTAAAGAGATCTAAAATTTCTTTCAAAAATTTGCTCTGAGGCTCAAAAACCATACTAACAATATTATGACGCCACTACCAAACCAAAAGCTAAACAACACACTCCCAGTAATATTTCAACAAGATTTCTAAACTAAGATATTTTTATATTTTTTCTGTAGATCTCAAATTTATAGACAACTTCTTGCATTTTACTTGTAAAATAATTACACAATTTACTTATTGTAAATAAATTACAGATTGCAAACACATAGGAAGTTAAAAAAAAAATTTCTTAGATCTCGGTACCATAAGTTGCAATACTTCCTGTCAATATTTTTGAAAAACATTATTTCAAAACATATATATTTGTTTGTTATATAGCACCTTACACAAAATGTAATTATACACAGGGTATTCTGTTACAAAAAAACAAGGTTGGTGTTTACTTCCGATTTCGTCGGTATTTACAACAACATACAGATATTGTTCGGTTGTATGAGCATTGATGTTTTGACAGTAGGTAGGCTTACCAGCCCCCTTTTCGGAGGACCATTTCTCAGTGATCAGTAAAGAGCCGCGTAGATGCAAATAAAATTGTAGAACAAGTAATGAAATTCAATTACCTAGGAGTAAAGATCCCTAGTGACAGGGATATAAGAACAGAGACCACAAGGCAAGAGACATCAAAAGCGGCAAGAGTAAGTGGTTGCCTCCAAGAAACCATATGGAAAAACAAATGTCTGACAAAGCAAAATGAAAGTATAAAAGACAACAATAAGACCAATGGTAACATATACTGCGGAGACAAGGACCGATACAAAAAATACGAAACAACAATATTGAAATGAAAGTATTAAGATCAATAGCGGGCATATTATTAAGAGACAGACAAATCAACAGAAGTATACGCGAACAATGCAAAATTCAAAATATTAACAGGTGGATAAAAAGCAGACAAAAAACTGGAACGAACATGTAAACCGAATGGGACCAGATAGGTTAGCGAACACCTGTAAGAACAGCAAGCCGTATAGTGAAGACCCTTTGGAAGGCCGTCAAAAAGGTAGAAAGATAATGTAAAGTCAACAACGACTGAAACAGAATAAGAGGCAGACAAACAGAAGTAATCCTAGTCGCACTAAGAATAATAAGAAGTACAGATATTGTAGATGTGTAGGTGTAGATCATTATGAAGTTACACTGAAAAACAAAATTTCAGATTTGCTATGAGGTACGCACTACGTAAAGCATCCGGTATAAAAGATATGAATGTGAATTCTTTGACAAACATCTTCCTCTTAATCACAAAATATCTGTTTCAATATTTAAAAGAATACTTAAACATCTTTGTAGATATTGTACTTTATTAGTTATTTAAATTACCAATGCATACTGGGACATCCTATATACCTTCATCAAATAAAATTACACCCTTCTAAATTTGCGATATAATGTATCGTATAATAATTAAGCATCAGCATTGTTTCATTGAAGATGAAGACAGGACCTTGCGCCAGGCAAAAAGAAGAAGAAATGGCTGTTTCTTATTGCGGTAGGTCACGGCGCTCGACCATGACATAAGAAAGGTGAAACTCGTTCTAGACTCGCTAAAGAATCACAACGTTGTCAGATGTTGGAAATTAACTATTTTTATGGATAGTTTAACGGTTGTTGCATTAAAATTTTACTTGGTAATGATTTAAACATTTTTTATGTACGCTTTCACGTAATTATTTGCTTAATATTTACATTGTTAAAAACAAGTTTTAGATATTGTATTATTATTTTAATACACCTACTGAAAAAACTGTATAATTAGAAGAGAAACCCTCTAGCCTAAAGAGATTTTGATCGGATTAGATCTGATTGAGATGAGAGAAACGAAAATCCAGTTTAGGTGTTAGCAGATTTACCTGCTTTAAGTATAGGATATGAAAGTGCATTAAAACAAGGTTTTTTGGTTTAGTATTTCGTTATCAAGGAATGTCATAGCGGATGAATAGAATTATGGTAAACATTTGTTAAAAGAATGGTGAAATGGTGAGATTGTATAAAATACGATTGGAATTAGCCGTTATCAAAATTGCGACAAGTAAAACTAAAATCGACGCTACTTTAGTTTTACAACACAATAAAGATCTAAATATCTATATAACAACACAATATCAAAAGTTAAAATAGGAAATAAGGTTGCTTATGGTTTTCAGGTAACAAAAGGGTTGAAGCGAGGATGTTGTTTATCTCCCATAATATTTAATATATATCGACGAAGCACTCAGGCACTGGAAAAAAAGTGTAAAGGGATGGGGCTGTCTATGGGGGATGAAACGTTATACACGTTGCACTATGCAGATGACCAATTAGTTATTGCCCAAGACAAGGAAGA
This sequence comes from Diabrotica balteata, assembly GCA_918026665.1. Lineage (NCBI taxonomy): Eukaryota > Metazoa > Arthropoda > Insecta > Coleoptera > Chrysomelidae > Diabrotica > Diabrotica balteata. The sequence goes on from OU898283.1 coordinate 87,611,709, forward strand.
TCTGGAGTACATGGCTAGAAAACTAATGGAAGAGTACAAAAATGGGGCCTCGAAGTAAATTTACAAAAAACGCAATATCTTTACATAGGAAGAGAAAATACTGCAGATGACCTCGACTTAGAAGACGGGAAAATTAAGAAATGCGATCAATGTATATATTTGGGGGTAAAACTAACAAAGACAGTAAGAACGAATGAAGCCATAAAAGACAGAATAACCAAAGGGAAACGAGTTATAGGTGCATTGAATTCAGTACTATGACAGAAAAATATAAGACCGGAAACGAAAAAAAGAATATATAATACCATATTGAAACCAGTAATCGTCTATGGCTCAGAAGTATGGCAGTTATCACAAAAACTTAAAGGTAACCTATTGGCAGCTGAAATGGATTTTTGGAGGAGAGCAGCGGGAAAGTCTCGATTAGAACATGCGGGAAATGAGGACATACGGAATCAAATGAATGTACAAAGATCAATTATAGAAGACATCAAAAAACAACAACTGACATGGTACGGACATGTTAGACGTATGGGGGAAAAAAGACTACCAAAAAAATATTAGAATGGGTACCACCAGAGAAAAAAAGACGACCACCAACAACATTTTTTTTCCATCCTTTATTTATTGAAATCTGTTTCTACAAATAAAAAAAAAACAATAATCAATATGTTTATCAAGTAATTAATATAGGGGAGAGCTGTCCAGTGACAGAAATCCTTAAGATAAATTTCTAATATATATAAATATTTGAAATATAAATAACAATTTACAAAGACATTTTACTAATATATTAAAAAAATAGCAATAGTTAAAATTATAACAACACACACAATTATAAGTTGTAGGTATATGTAGTATCAGTTGTAGCTATAAAATGATATATACGTTTATGTATATAAAGGTATAGAGAGATCTAGAGGATCACGTCATTTTAGTCTTCCTCTCCTTGGTCGCTTAAGTAGGTCTTGGGCAAGTGTATTTGGATGGTTTAGTAGTCTATTTTTGTAAGTGCCACTGAGTGAGACAACGGTGTCTTTAATATTTTGGATCTGAAGATCTCGGTGTATAACATAATTGGGCACGTACCACGGTGCATTGGTAATATGTCTCAAAACTTTAGATTGGAAACGTTGAAGTTTTAGTAAGTGAGAATTAGATGCTGTACCCCATATCTGTATACCGTAGGTCCAAACTGGCTTTAGAACACATTTATACAGTAATAATTTATTATGTAGACTTAGTTTGGATTTTTTATTCATGAAGCAATACATTTTCCTGTATATTAATCCTAGTTGCAGTCGCTTTGTCCAGATGTGCTTTCCCCAATTTAGTCGGCTGTCAAAATGTATTCCCAAGTATTTAACATCACTTTTTTTGGGTATTATGGTATTGTTTATGCACACAGATGGTACACTCCCTTTGCGTAAAGTAAATGTTATATGTGCTGATTTGCTGCCATTTACTTTAATTCGCCACAGTTTTAACCATTTCTCTAGTTCATTTAAATGAATTTGTAAATTTTGACAGGCTGTAACAGGAACCGAGCTAGAAACCATTATCACAGTATCATCTGCATAGGTAGCGATTGTGCTGTTTACTCTTGTGGGAATATCTGCCGTATAGAGCAAGTATAAAGTTGGTCCCAATATACTACCCTGAGGTACTCCCGATAGAATTGGAGATATGTTTGATACTGCTTCATTGCATCTGACCTGGAAATATCGATTGGTAAGATAGGATCTCAGAAGAGCATACATAGGATGAGGAAAGTGAGTTTTTATTTTAGATAGCAGCCCCTCATGCCATACTTTATCAAATGCTTGTGAGACATCCAAAAAGGCTGCAGTGCAGTATTCTTTCTTTTCAATCGCATCTCTTGCTACTTTGGCAACTCTATATACCTGCTCAATTGTTCCATGTTGTTGCCTGAATCCAAACTGATAATCAGGTATTAACTTTTGTCTGTCGATTATAGAATTCATTTTCTGAAGGATAATATATCTGAAGAAGACTGGCAGAATAGACAGGCTTGGCGAACGGGAACCCAAAGGCGGATTAAGCTATGAACGGCGTATATATATATTTATATATATATATATATATATATATATATATATATATATATATATATATTTATATATATATATATATATATATATATATTTATATATATATATATATATATATATATATATTTATATATATATATATATATATATATATATATATATGTATATATATATATAGATATATATATATATATATATATATATATATATCTATATATATATATAGATATATATATATATATATATATATATATATATATACATATATATAAAAAATAAAATTACTAAAATTCAATTAGTTAGTTTTTAGAGAACAGAGAGAAAGAGACAAAGAACCTGTTTGCTTTTAATTGATAACCAACAATAGGAACCATTTATGCAGGTACAAAGAAAAAAACGGATTACAAATTTTATATACAGGGTGTTTTCACAATCATGTTTTATTCATAATTTTTGTTGTAGTTGTTTTGTTGTTGTTGTACGATTCCAAAAAGTTTAAATATTGCAAAAAGATTAGTTTTATGGAATAAAAATACAAAGTGATTCATCATTCGCTTAAGATCGGCGTGAATATATGGAAGACATAGAGATCTCGGCTACTTTAAAATTATTCTGATAAATGAATATTATGTCACCATCATCACTGTTTGTATTTTGAGAACGATTTCCGAAGTGGAAATTGAAACAATTAACCATCATCAATGTTTATAACAAGTGGTTCAACATGTATTTTATTTAATTTGTCAAGCCGCCACATTTCCTTTTCTACTTTTTCCTGAACATGTAAAATGCAGTTCATTCATGTGATGTTTTTTTCCTACACTATCATTTGTAATATTTGACTAGATGAGTTATATGGGGTTTAACTGACAGTAATGGGGTGAAAGCTCAATACCAGTTTATTCTGGGTTTTTGCCACTTCATTAATTAAGTATTTATCATAAAGAATTTATGTTTTTACAATTGAAAGAAGCTAGTATTTTGTACAAACTTTATATTTTTGAAACAGAGTCAATTCTAAATATTGCTTCTTTAGGTACACTTGGAATGGTACGGTTCGATGTCAAGAACAATGATATATTTGTCTTCTAATATTGGTAAAACATTGAAAATGTTCGTCAATTTTCAAAAATTTACCTGTCTCTGGATCTGGATCTGACCATCTCTTCACGGTAATCACCAGACTTATTCGACTCAAATGCTCAGTGTGCATTTAGTATAAATTCATTCCCGCTGCTAATATGAAAAATAATAAGGCTTTTACTTTTTACTAAAAATTTATAGTATGTGTAAGTTTTGAGATTTGAAATATGTAGAATGTAATAAATTACTTAAAGGATTTTTGATTTTGTTATTAATTTATCCAAAAAGCTTGTTTAGATGATTTGACTGCAGTGTCTACCCATATTTTATATTTTGTATGCTCAGTATTCAACCATGTTTCATCCAGATAATAAATTTTACGCCTCTCTTCTCTATAAGTCTTTATCTGTTAAAGATATTCTTGTCGCCACAACACAACGTCATCTCTGTCTAATAAAAGGGCGTTTCTTCCCCTGCGTTGATATTGAAAATTAAGTTTTTTTAATATTCTATAAAATGTGGTTTTCATAAAATTTAACAAATCAGGGTCATCATCGTATACTTCCTTTAAAACCATACCCACGCTGGGTACTTCGTTTCTCATAAAAATCTATCTTAACAAACTTTTTTTCCCGAGTCAGACATACCTACTTCTAGTCCAGCGAGCTGATGATTAGTTTGGTATTCCTTAATCAGCGTAAATATGCTTGGATCACAAACTCAAACTTTACTCGCCACTTTTTTTAAAATATCTTTAACCACGAACCTGAGATTTTCTCTTGTTTCACATTTAAATACATTTAAAATTATTTCTTTCACTTAAATGCTAAGAGGACTTCTTGTAGTTCGTTTTCAAGAAGGACTCAATGTATCAGCAGAATCAGTGGACGAAATTTGTGTTTTCAACAACAGTAATCATGTATACAGTTTTAAGTCGTTATAGAGATAAAAATAAGTAGTTTTAAAACGCACAGCAAATAATAGTTCAATATTAACAGTATAAACATAAACTGCCCTTTATCCATCAAAACAATAAAAACATTACTAACAAATCGATTCAAAATATAACACTTTAGTATCAAAATAAAACGTCTGGTTCGAGCCTGTATTAGTTGCCGACGACGTCGAATAGCAATTTTTTTAACAAAGTAGAGACGGTTCTTTCGTTTGGTTTTTAAATATTCTTGGACAACCGTTACTTGCATATTCATTTAAATTATTTATTAATTTAATTAATATGTATATTTTTTCACAATATATTCACTGGTTACAATAATTTATATACTATTCAATAAAAACTAATAATTGAAAAAAGAGAAAAGTTAATAAAGTTATCTTAAAAATATACTGTTACTACATTAACAAGTAGATAAATTTTGAACATCTTTAACAATTAAACTACAATTATATCGTTGTTTACACACCCTGGATCGCTTATTGAAATTTAGAGGTATTATCAATTATCACGAAAATCGATCCCAAAAAATCCTTTCCCTCACTTTATCTTTTCTTGTTTAAATATCGGCGACACCGCTATCATACACAAACATTTGTTGATAAGAAAAGCAAAACTGGAATGTTATGTGCGTAAGGTTGTGTTCAATGTTTCGAACTCATTACTTTATAGCCCCTCATAAAATTATTAGATCCTACAACATATGGTAAACTGATCACTGGCATCCTTTTGAGATCTATCAACTCATCACTGCAGATAGGTAAATTGATCACCAGCATTTTTGTCCCAAAGCGCTGGTTTCTAATGCAGAAGAGTACCTGTTACATTTCTTGTTTACTTGGTAATCTATTACATTCTGAAATTATTTTAAGCGAATTGCTTTAAAATTCAATTGATATATTTATATCGGCTGTCTGCCGGTGAGTGGCCTACAAGACGAATCTGTCAATCTAAACAGATTTGAAATCTTAAAATTCAGCTGTATTCAGTATATTAATAGTGAACTTTTTAATGAAAATATTTGTGAGCATCTACTATTTTTGGTTATATCTGCAATAGTTCCCAACTTCGTTATTTTTTTGCATTCCTACTTGAATTATTCTTTCAAATTATCAAACCTTGGCGATTTGCAAACACTTACCTGCCATGGAGTGCAGGTAGGCCAGAGATCAGTGTACAAATATATGCGGATCTATTTTAAAATCCCTGCTTTTATTGCGGTGATAAGGTTGTACTGTATATTTTTGCTAATGGTATTTATGCCAATTGGTCATGAGTTTACATGTACTCATAAGCAGAGCAAAAACCAAATCAACTATTTTTTTTTACCGCACTAATCCTTTTTTATTCAATTCTATAATCTCTTTCAAGTTCAAATCTGTTTTTTGAATAAAAAAAAATTTTCCGAATTGCTTCGAGTAAAATTTTTTTAGACATATCTCATCGAAATAAATATTTTTTCTTTCTTGGTGATTTTTCGAAAAATTCTTCCTTTTTTTGTAATTTTTTGTTAAAAAAATGCCTTAATTAGTGATTTTTAGGATTTTTTTAAAAACTACTAAACGAGTTACAATTCTACAAAAATATTTAAATTCTTTCAATCTTCACGTACAAGTATGAATATTTTGACAAGGATAAGTGGTTTCTAGCTTGCTAAAAATAGTTTTAAGTTTAAACAATAGTACATTGTTTACCGGGTAGGAAAAGCTTAACATTCCTGGACGACTGTGAAGATTGCTAAGTCGAGGCGCAAGCCGAGACTTAGCAACACAGAGTCCAGGAATGTGGCTTTTCCTACGAGGTAAACATACTATTTTTCCGCAAATCGTTTAAAATTCGACAGATATTGATTGATTTAAAAAAACGCGATAATTTTATTCCCAAATAAATGGTGCTTTGAAATTCTTAATAAAATTACTTGGGTTACTATGGAAACGTATTGAGGTTGAATTGTCAAACTTATGTAGAACACTAACAACTGTACGGAAATATCATTTCCTTACAGTAAGGAAATGACATTTCCTTACAGTAAGGAAGTCCTGACTTTTTCTTCAAGAAATTTTGACAGGAATGTCAAAATTTCCTGGCGATTTGCGGAAATAGTACATTGTTTACCGGGTAGGAAAAGCTTAACATTCCTGGACGACTGTGAAGATTGCTAAGTCGAGGCGCAAGCCGAGACTTAGCAACACAGAGTCCAGGAATGTGGCTTTTCCTACGAGGTAAACATACTATTTTTCCGCAAATCGTTTAAAATTCGACAGATATTGATTGATTTAAAAAAAACGCGATAATTTTATTCCCAAATAAATGGTGCTTTGAAATTCCTAATAAAATTACTTGGGTTACTATGGAAACGTATTGAGGTTGAATTGTCAAACTTGACGCTTATAAATTTAATTGCTGGTGTTCTCGAAAGTAAAATGATAAGTGATGATGAAATTTCCATTCCTGGGACTCCTCCAGAGCTGGTTGAGGCAGTGAATACTGCTACTGCTTCATTAGAATTATTGCCAAAGAAATCAAGAGAAAAGTACGAAAATGCATACAGACGTTTTATGGATTATCGCATGAGTAAAAATACGAGTTCTTTCTCAGAAAATATAATATCTATAATGTTGAAGATTTCATCTTTAAACAAAGGTCTAGGAAGTATGCCATTACAACATTTTCTGAGAAAGAACTCGTATTTTTACTCATGCGATAATCCATAAAACGTCTGTATGCATTTTCGTACTTTTCTCTTGATTTCTTTGGCAATAATTCTAATGAAGCAGTATTCATTATATATTCATGAAGTCGACTCTGGTGCCGACATAACTAGTTTAAAGAGGCATGGCGGATGAAAGTCATCAAACGTTGCTGAAGGATATATCGAAGAATCGCTTAGCAATAAGGTTGAGGTGGCAAATAAAATTTTCACAGTTCAAAATATTCAAAAAAATGACATTTCCACCCTGCATGTTGTCCAAAATGTTTCTCATAGTTCTAAGAGTGTTCCTCCAATGTTCAATAATTGTACTAACTGTCAAATTACTGTAAATATAACAAATTGATCTTAAAAATGTATTCAGCAATGACTTGATGTTTTCAAAATATAAATTAATTCCTTATAAGCAATGTGTTTTCTATCATTTATGTAGAACACTAACAACTGTACGGAAATATCATTTCCTTACAGTAAGGAAATGACATTTCCTTACAGTAAAGAAGTCCTGACTTTTTCTTCAAGAAATTTTGACAGGAATGTCAAAATTTCCTGGCGATTTGCGGAAAAGATTTTTACGCGCCGTGTGACTATATCGCCGCAACCATACACGCTTAGCAGTAGCTTGCTCGAAAAGCATATTCGAAATATTTTTTTCCATACCTTCAGCAAGATATAATTCATTTATTCTTGTAAAATGTTGTTACTTGTACTTAAAGGTTTAAAAATTATACAGCTTTATATAGAATTGCAATTCATTTAATAGTTTTTTAAAAAAATATAAAAAATCTCTAATGAATTTTTTCAACAAAAAATTGAAAGTAACTCGAAAAGTAAGGACTTCGAAAACTTACCAAGAGACAAAAAGTATTTAGTTCGATGAGATACGCCTAAAACAATTTTACTTGAAGCGATTCGAAAAATAGTTTTGATATAAGTTATTTGTTAAAAACAATTTTCGGTCCACTTGGAAATATTAAAAAAATACATTTGAATTTGAAAAATATATAGAATCGAATAAAAAACGGTTTGGTGCCGTAGAAATGGAAAATGATTTCTGTTCTGATTGTAGTCAGAGATTCATTTGAGGTTTATTTTTTTTTTTTGGGAAATTAAAAAGTTTTGATTAAAGATTTTACGTGATGATTTTATTATTAAAGTATATACTGACTGCAATCTGTTATAAAGTGTAAGATTTTGAATGACAGTATATGTCATTAAGTTTTTTATTGATATGTTCTTATTAATAAAAATAGTTGAGCATTAATAAACAATTTATTGTTTTTTTTTCAAGTCATGTAGAAGATAATACTATAATTCTTTTTTTTTATTCTTTTTTTTTCTTCTTTGGCTTGAAACCTTTAGCCACGTAATTACATATAAATATTAGTATTCATTCATACAGGATTGTATAAGGAGGACACTTTTCACGCTCAGGGATTCATCAGAGCGGCTTTATTGTAACAAACAAGACATAAACCACGGTTAGGTAGGTGGGCAACATATATGGTAAACATACAAAGGAAATGTTCAAGCATACGATCAATTTTACACTCATACCTTTAATTTAATTTTTACAAGAAATATCATAATTATTTTAAAAATTTTTATATTGTCTTCACTTAATAGGAGATTTACGTTTAATGGTGTACTTAATCCCTCTTTTATCAATTCTCCTATTTTGTGTAGATGTTTCGGAAAACATCCATGATCTACTTTATAAATCTTAAGACAGTTGACACTGTGTTTCTGCATAGTGTAACATCTTTGTAAATTTGTTTTACAGCTACTGTGGGTTGTAATTTGTATAAATTAGTGCCCCTGCATTCACCAAACTGAATGCTTTGTCTGTCCCATTTCAATTTAATATGTTGTTTAATATAGGCAAGTAGGTCACATGTGTTAAATTCTTCTATCAACATATGTGGGTGCTGTAATGGATTTCTAGCTATAGAATCAGCAATAGTACTGCCAACAATATCTGAGTGTCCCTTGACCCATAGAAATTTAGTACCATATGGATCTGAAAGTTTTAGTAACTGTTGAAAAATTTCTAATATGAATATGTTGCTATTGATTGTGAATTTAAAGTTTTGTAAGGAGTGCAATACTGACAGTGAATCACTGCATATGACAATTTTGTTCCACTGGTTTTCACAGCACAATTCAAGGGCTTTGTATATAGAATACGCTTCAGCAGAAAAAATGCTGAATTGATTATTTAAAATAAATGATTTTTTAATCTTCATTTTTGGTACAAAGTAAGCACTGGTTGTACACGTTGGTGATTTTGACCCGTCTGTATAGATCACAATATGATCTGAATAGCCACTTAAGATTTCTTTAATACTATAATCCTTCTAAAGTATTTTATTGAATATATAACCTTTTCTTGCAGCTCTTGGTTCGATATGTCAATTTTTATAGTTTTTGTCCATAATTTGCTGATATGTTTTCTGATGTGTGTTTATTGTATTTGTCTGATGTTTTTAAGACAATTGTTTATTTTAGTTCTTGAGTTCCTTCATATGTTTCAGGTTCAAACTTATTGGCGCCCATTTTGTTTTACAGTTTAGCTGTATTTAGTGTCTTTTTTATCAAACTGGTATATTTTGTTATCTATATAATTTCTATCATTTATCTATCTATTTTGATCTACAATTTTTTACCATCTATATCCTTACCTACCCTAATAAAGCTCCATGACTAGAGCAACGTGGTCTTCTGTTAAGTATTGTGTAAGAACAGCTTTTTATTAACAAACTTTTGTCAGCTTTTTCGCGACAATATATACGACATTGACGAAAGTCAGATTTTCCATTGCATATTTTTTTATAATTTTTTGCTGTAACTAGCAATCATATAAAAGGACAAAAACTCAAAAGAGTTCAAAAATATTTTAAAATATGCTCTTGGTCTCAGGAGGTTAAATCAAAATGAGATAATCCTGTTGTTTTTTCAATTGATATGTGTGTGTGGTGTGTGTGTGTGTGTGTGTGTGTGTGTGTGTGTGTGTGTAGGTGTGTGTGTGTGTGTTTTATTGGCACTGGTTTTGACAATCAACTGGTCAGTCAATAATTTTCCATTGATGAAAAATGATATGTTTTTATATATTACACAATTAATGGTATGACAGCATGACAAAGTAATAATTAGAAAATATAAAATAAAGAAAATATATTAATCGAAAAGAGTTTATGAACGTTATTAATGATTAAGAATATACATATTGTGCTTGAGTGCATTATATTATTACTACAACTGGCAACTGTGTAGGAAATTGTTCCACTAAGTTGGTTTCTAATAAGACATTTATTATAAAAGTAACGGAATAGCTGGAATAAGGTCTTTGCACCACCTGTTTGTGAAATAAATAAGCAATAATTACTAGTGATTCTCATAAATTTAGATTGCTACCAAAATTACCATGCAAAATTTGTAAAATATTTTAAATGAAATTTTTCAATACTAGAATTTATAGAGCAGGTTTCTATAATAGAAGTGATTTGGAACATCTCATAAGTACTATGTGTAACAAAAAATTTATAAGAACCAGTAGATGCTTGCTCCTAAGTTTTAACCTATAATGATACCATTCATCGTTTCGATTTCAGTTCATTTTCCCTCAACATTTAATCATTTTATACATTCTGAGATTTGAACGCTGATATTAGCAGTTATAGTTTGTGTATATTTTAGGAAATGTGACTTATTTTCTTTTACCTTCCTACATTGCAAGCGTTTGAAGGCCGTTACTTCGAGAAGCCGTCTCTAAAAAAAATCCTAGATATATAAAACTGATAAATTAAAGAGATCTGGAAATTCAATTACGGAGACAATAGAGAAAAGAAAGTACTATCTACATAATACCTGTTATTCACTATTACTGGAGTCGTTTCGAAGAACCCCCAACAAAATATTAATGAATATTTTTAGAATAAATACCTCTATAACTCTCTTTTCTTTATGTGCCGTCTTCTACCGAAGGTTGGCGACCATCATACGATAGGTTTCTCTGTTTTGTGCCGCATGAATTATGTTCGCAGCTTCTGGTATTTGAAACCATTCTCTCAAGTTTCTCAGCCAGGATTTCTTCTTTCTGCCCAAACCTCTTCTACCTTCAATCTTGCCTTCCACGATAATCTGTAGCAGACTGTACTTATCATTACGGAACACATGGCCCAGGTATGACGCTTTCCTCCTTTTAACAGTTGTTAACAATTCCACCTCTTTACCCATTCGTCTTAATACCTCTGTGTTGGTCACTCTGTCTGTCCAAGGTATTCTCAGTATGCGTCGATACAGCCACATTTCTAGAGCCGCTAACTTCTTTATAGTTGCTGCTGTTAACGTCCACCCTTCTACGCCGTAAAGTAGCGTAGAGAGTACGTAGCATTTCGTGGCGCGCCATCGGAGGTTAATGCTTAGGTTGCGGTTGCTTAAGAGCTTTCTCATTTTGATGAATTTGGATCTTGCTATTTCAATTCGGATCTTAATCTCTACTTCTGGGTCCCACTTGTCATTTACTGTATATCCCAGATATTTAAATCGGTGTACTCTTTCAATACGTTCGTCTTCAATATGCAGGTCGATATGTTGAAATTTTTTTTTACTGATCACCATAAATTTAGTTTTCTTTCTATTGATCTTCAGTCCAAATCGGCTGCCAGTTGTATTAACTCTATGTAGCATCATCTGTAAATCTTCGATGTTATCGGCCAGTATAATAGTATCATCTGCATATCGAAAATTACTTATTGGTACGCCATTAATCTTGATGCCCTCATTGTACTCTTCTAGTGCCTCTAGAAATATTTGTTCCGTGTACAGGTTGAAAAGCAGTGGCGAAAGAATACAGCCCTGTCTTACCCCTCTAGAAATGGTTATGTTTTCACTCACCATATGTCCATTCTTCATGTGGGCTGTTTGATTCCAATATAGATTTTTTATAATCTGGATATCCTTAGTGTCAAGTCCTGAAAGACGTAATAGTTCTATGAGTTTGTCATGTTTGATAGTATCGAATGCTTTCTCATAGTCGATAAAACAGACGTAAACATATTTCTGTTGATCCAGGCATTTTTGAATCAAAACTTGTATTGCAAAGAGGGGTTCTCGAGTTCCAAAACCGCATCTAAAACCGAACTGTGTTTTACTTATGCTGTGTTCTAATTTTGCTCGTATTCTGGAATGGATAATACGCAAAAATACTTTAAGGGTGTGGCTCATTAAACTTATAAGGCGATATTCACTACACGTCTTAGAATTATATTTCTTGGGAAGGGGCACAAATGTAGATTTCAACCAGTCCGATGGAATTTGACCAGTATCGTATATCTTATTAAACAGTCCCAATACTACATTCAGGTTGTTCTCGTTAAAAACTTTTAAGAATTCGACTGGTATTTCATCGCATCCTGTTGCTTTCCCATCTTTCGTTTGATCTATAGCTTTTATCACCTGACTTTTCAATATTTTTGGTCCATTCAGATCAAGAGTGTTCGTAGAAATATGACGATAATCCGTAAACAATACAACCATAAATAAAGTTGTCCTATTCTCGACGTACAGATGTTTACAAAAATTTCTGGCTCGAAGGCACGGAAAGAGCCCCACTAGAGCTTATTCCTTTTGATACCGAACGTACATATCTGGGATGAGTAAATTTTCCCCTTAGAGGGAGTGAGAGCCGCATGGTCAAAGTCTGTATAATAATAATGCGCATAAACTATCCGCCTAAGGAATATAAGGAACATCATGACTCAGTAGGAAAGATCCTTCATGACAAAATAGCTGATAAACTGGGGCTTCTCTAAACCAAACATTTTCGATTTGAATACTAAGAATATGCTTGAAAATGACAACTACAAGCTATACTGGGAGCGAACCAAGTACAAAGATCTAAAAATACAAATAAGGAGATAAGAAAATAATAAAATATATGGCAATTCTCACATATACATATTTAATTAAGGTAAGGTGTAATTTTCATATCTGTCGCTATTTAAGATACATTAGCCCTGTATGCCAGCGGTATTGCAGTCCAATAGTTAAGCCGATCAGCAGCTTCGACACAAATTGCAAATAGGTCGTTATCAATTAATTTCTTATAAATACTGTAAATTTCTATTTAAAGACAGTCGTAATTTAATTAAATAAAGTGCTGTTACTCTGTTATTTGCACCTTTACAAGGGCCTTCTTTAAAAGTACCTTCGGAAGTGAGAACCCTTAAGTGGCGCATTTAGTGAATTAGTGTGAGAGTCTCTAAAAGATTCTTGTTGTTTTCAAACGTTTTCCTGCTATCAAATCAAAATCTAGGGAAAACTACAGCCGTTTAACCCATTAATCCACGGAATCCTGGCAAATTAGACAGAAACATATTTATGAAGAAAGGCGAGAAAGAAACTTAAAAAGGAAAGAAACTTGTACCAAAAAGGAATGTATCGAAGTATCATTCTATAAGCAAATTTCATTTTATTTCTAATTTTGATATTATTTCGCAAGTATAATCCTTTAGAATAAATTATTTCAACAATTTTTAATTCCAACATAGGATCTAGTGAAAATATCAAACTAGATTTACATTTACATTAAGTTGACAACAAATATTAAGTCCACAAATTCGTTTGAAATACATAGGGAGTCCTATAATGGAGTATGGGGGTCAGCAATAGTAAAGGAAAAAGAAAGAAAGCGAAGGACACCTATGCTACTACAAAATGAATGAATTTGTACTTCCTCTGTATTCTTATTCAAGTATACAAAAATATCAACGTCTTGAAATACTATTATGACACAACATTATTTTTAGGATTGATACTAATCTCGGCTAAAAAATTTAAATGCCTTCAAGATTTTTTTTAATTGCCGTATTGCCAGATTCCAGTAAGAGCATAAGAAGGTAACCATTGAATTTTGGCAGGCAACGGTAGGGGAAATCTTTTTTGGACATCTACGTTACGGAACAAGACACCCTAGCATCTTTCGTCTGAGTAGGATACTAGGCCAGAAGACTCCGGGTAGTGCCGGATTAACCATGTTCCGGCTAAAACCTTAACCACCGTTCCAGAGGTAGTCTTGCCACTCAATAAACACTTAAATTAATAAATAAATGTTTAAGACAGGCCATAAACTAATAAATAATATTAACCATAAATTTCAGATCTCTGGCTCAATTTCCTTCTCTGTCCTCCTGCTCATTTTTCTTCATCACTCCAGAAATCAGACAGTGTACTTGTTTCTATTCTTTCTCTCCTCTGAACATTATGTTTACAATGTTTCTTTTATCCATCCCGAAACCCATTCGCCTCTCGAAATCTCCCCTCTCATTTGCCCATCTCTGGCAGTTAAAAATGTGGGTGGAAATGTCCGGTACCCCACACACAATACAGTTTGCCGAGGCAGATTTCCCTATTCTATTTGTGAAGGTGCCAAAACTGCCATGTCCGGTCAGAAACTGCGTCAGAAAGTAGTGTAATTTCCTGAACTTACATTCCCACCACGGTCTCACATCGGAAATAAGCTCCTTCGTCCACCTTGCCTTACCACTATCATTCGTCCATTCTCTCTGCCACTCTTCTATCGGTCTTTCTCTTTCATTCTCATCTATATTTTCATCAATCCTCCTTGCATACATTCTCGCTGGCTCTTTACACAACAAAACGATTGGTATCGCGGCTCCAATGACATAAAGAGCCTCATTTGAAAATGTCAAAAAAAAACAAGATTTAAAACGATTCTGTGGTGACGAAGCAAAACAATTTTTTGATAACCTGTCCAAGAATTAGAATTATATTAATAACTTTTGTCTACTTGTCATTTTAACTTGTTTTTTTTTGGACTTGCTCTTTTAGGTCAATAATGTTTGGTGGTTTGACCTTCTTCTTCTTGTAGTTCCTTCTCCTAGCGGAGGTTGGCTGTCATCACAGCTATCCGTACCTTATTGACGGCTGTTTTGAAAAAATCTACTGAGCTACAACTATACCACTCTCTTAGGTTCCTTAGCCAGGAAATTCTTTGTCTTCCCATGGATCTTTTACCCTTGATTTTGACCAGTGGTTGGACCAGTTAAGGCTTATGTTCTATTGTGCATAACATCAATATAAGTTTAATTCCTTGTGTGTGTCATAATAATTACCCGAGTAACTGATCTAATCAACAGAGTTTATGATCATCAATAATTTATCAATAACTGGTTTTAAAATTTAAACTTTGTTTTGTACGAAATAAACGTTTAGTGACTTAGCTCTTAATAAATCTCTACAACTTAGTTTGAGGAGAACCAGGTTCCCCGGTACTTGGGGAATATTGCCATTCATATCACCGACCATATCATATTATTTCAGGATTTGTGTCTTTTTCTGCTGTACTTATTTCTTAATTTTTAATTTGAGGATTTACTAGTAGAACAAATGGAGTCAAGAAATAAGAGCAGTATGTCCAGACTTTGACAATTTATTATATTCAAAGAAAGCTTTTTCATATGCGTTTTTACTACAGTGTAGATAGTTATCGTATTACTTCGAACTGTTATTACATAGTCTATATTTTTAGTGTATGATATTCATTTAGAACAAATTAAGATATGACACACACCACTTATCGTACTAAACTTATTACAATAATTATTATCTTATGGTTTGTTGAATATAATTATGAATATGCTTAATCCCTGTAGATGTTTACCTACTGTAAATTTTATTAGATTAATTTCTAAAGGTATCGGTGTATCTGTTTCTCAGCAGTTATTTTTTTAATTTTATTGGAAAACTATCAGATGAAGTCGACTTTTCTTTTTAAAGCAAATTATATTTTCTTGCACATTTAGACTTACACATTCTCCATCAATGCAGGCATTAACCTAATCTAATCCTATCATAGGCTTTTTTTAGATCTACCTATATCATGCGTTTCTAAGTTTTTGGTTGTTCTTTTTTTAAGCTATTTTAGGCAAAAGTACAAGACCTTCCTGTACGGAGTCCACTTTGCTCCTCCCATTTTGTAACTTTTTTTCTCTATTTTTTTATAATCTTGTCGTAAAGTCTAGAAACAGAGTTTGATACCCTTAAACCTCTATAGTTGCAGCACTTTTTTCTGTCACCTTTTTATGGATGTTTGATATGAAGGCCGTTTTAAATTATGGCGGTATTTCTTCGCCTCTCAAAAAGCAATTAAACGCATAAGCAAATAGTTGCAACAGCTAGTCTGGTTCATACTTTAAAAGTTCAATGATACGACCTACAGGTCTAGTGTTATTGAATTTTCTTCTCTAAAAATGTCTCTGACTGGAAAGAAATTTATTAAGATTTGAGATTATTATTATAATTAAAATTGTTCTCTCCATTAACAAATTTATTTTCATATTCCACATTGTAACACATTATAAACATTACAGCATATATCTCTAAAACACTAAACACTGTTACAAGTTGTTACTATCAACACTTATATTCTAATGATTCTGCTCTGAAAAATTTACAATATCTACAAAGAAATCTTCAAATTCATGGGGAACGTACTTAACAGCTTTCTTAAGGTCCTCAATTTTTTCTTTAAAGGTAGCATTCGAGAAGTATAAGCTTGTGCTTTAGAAAGATGAATGGTTTGTGGGTCATTTAAATAATTATAGTAGTAAGCAGCATTATCATCAGCATTGAGTGTGTGAATAAACTCCGATATTTTAATAGGGTCACCCTGACTCTTGTGGTCACCCTGACCCTTGTAGTCAGAAGAATATTCATAGTAATGATACTGTGATGTATTGAACTATTCTCGTTCTCTCCATGAGAGAGCAGCAGAGAGTTGAACAGACTCTTTTCTTGTATACCTGAGTCCACCAATTATCAAAATCGATTATACTTCCTGTGTCTATGAGTTTGGGCAAATCAATGCACACAGCTGATATATCGTATATATTCGACTGCATTGTCTAATAGAGCGTTTTATTATGCTAAATTTGAAGACAACATAAGAAGAAATAAGTATTGTAACGTTATAAACATCATATATTTATTAATTCACATTTAAATAATTATTTAATTTTAATTTCTTTATTAATTTATTAATTCCCTTGCCTTTAGATTTGCTTTTAGTATCTTTTTCTTCAAAAAATAGTTGGCGATCTCTGTTTTTCTTTTCTTCCTCTGTCTTTCTTTATATATATTAAATAAATATTCGCCCTCTCTCTTTCTGTCTGATAGACTAAATATTCTGTTCTATGTTGACAGAAAAGCTAATTCCATCATATAGGAACATCCTATGACATATGTGCTAACTTCATGCAGTCCCTTTCTACTTTTTGTCAATCCCCTTTAATGGTGGGATTATTTTTTGTTTATAATTGAAATTTATAAAAGAAGATAGGAAACATAATAAGCTTCATTTTATGGTCTGCAACATTCTCTTGGGGTGAGTACTATCATTGTAATCTATATTCTATAAGTCTGACAGCATTTGCAATATTTATAATCTTACTGCTTTCGAAACCACGTTTCTGGATTATTTGTATGTAGGGATCTGAACAGAATTTAACTAAGTAATAATTATTATATTTCATTTTGTCCTCGCTATCCGCTATTTATTTAATTGTTATTTTGTAAACTGGCAAGGAAATTAAATCTTTTTTGATGTGTCACTAATACAAGCTGTTCCTTGTATTTTAGTTTATTGGCGATTTTATTCAAGACCATATTGAAGAATTAATTAACCATATTTACAGTTTATTGGCCGCATTATGAAAATTTATTGACCATTGAAGGACCTAACCACTTAATTGGGAGGCTACACTCACATGATATAACTACAGCTCAGTTGCAGGGTAGGGTTGATTGTTTTTTTTTTTTTTTTATTTTTTTAATAAATATGATTAGTTAAGAATGGTTTTATTTGCTATCAGCTAAGGGTTCAGGTTTAATACAAAGTTTAAGACAAGACGAACGCACACTTGAGATACTGAGGTAGGCAAAGCATAGACGATAAGCTCCCTTGGTTGATTGAGGTATTATTTTTATAATAGTATTTTAATTCTCTTTGGTAGTCTAATCGCTACAGTATCATTTAAAAACCTTTTTTGTAAAGCTGCAGGCAAGATTTGCTCTGTTAATTTTAATTAAATATTAAAATTAAAATTATTATGTATAATTATAAAAATTATAGATACATAGGTAGTAAAAAAAGTTAAAACTATAAGCACATAAAACATAAAATATACACAAAAACATACAAATTATTAAGAAGATGCCTGCAAGTATTTCTCTAACGAATAGAAAGTGTAACCAGAAGTAAGTCATTAACTGTTCTCTTAAATACATAAATATTTGACTCTTTAACATAATTAGGTAATTTATTATACAAACTAACGCATGTTGGGTAAGGACCCTTGCCCACAACAGTCAAGTGACGAGCAGGGGTCACCAAATCATTTCTGTAACGAAAATTGTAGCCACTAATTAAGGAAACATCATTTCTGCAAATAAAATTACATCTATATGTCAAACATGTTGATAACAACTCTGAGTTATTATCAACAGGTCCTCGAAGACACTTCGTCTCAGGACCAATTTACCTATGTAGGGTCATACGTCGCCATGTTACCAATTCCAACGGTAACTTAAACATCTTAATCTGTAACCATATATAATGTAAAACAACTGTAAATTTATAACATTTAAAGGGTTTTGACCCATATATTTTGGTGGCTTATAGCATGTATACCTCGTTTACACTGATGATGGATTTAACAATCCGAAAACGTTTTGTAATGTAATTGTGATAGCCCGTTTGGGCATTTTATTATATACCTCTTATAAAGGATTTTTTAATAAATTTTTTGTGATATATGGTATACAGCCAGCTACAGGAACTTAGTTTTCTAGTGGATTTTTATATTGAAGTCTCCACAGATTTCGTCCATTTTATTTATGAAAGTTTGTGTATCTTTTGATGATCTGTAAAAACAGCCAACAGTTATAATGTTTTTTTGATATTCCAAATCAATCAAAGCATACTCAAATATTTTATCAATCTTAGCAAGCGAACAGTTTTTAATAGTAAAAGAACAACTTACATTTACAAATATTGCGACTCTCCCCCACCTGAGTCTGAACGATGAAAGAAATCGCTTAATACATAAGATTGATATAAGGTTGAATGCTCCAATAAATGAACTTTGATAATATAAAAGGCAAATATCGAGCATAGTATTAATTTAATCTTGCCCAAGTACTTTCGATCCCTAGATCATCTTCAGGGACATTTAAAAAAAAATTAAGTAGTTTAAGTAGTTGGTTATAAATACTCACTTTAAAGGATGAATACTGGTGTGGAAACTTTGACTTCAGAGGGCTACTCATAGCCTCGGGAAAATGGTTCTGTATTAGTTTCAATAAATTTTCATTAGACATTGATGGGTCTAGGCTATAAACATGCAAGTCCGTATATTTAGGAACACCTTTAAATTGTACACCATTTATTTTTATATCTTCATTATTTCCAATCGTGAGTTTTCTTCTGGACTTTTTCCGAGAAACAGTTTGCCAATGACTTTCTTCCGACTCAGGTATTATATCTAGGTATTATATCTTGGTATAATAAATATGATTAGTTAATATCTTGGTTTATTTGTCCTTGTCAAACTTATTTTTTAAATTAACTTCTAAAATAAGACGTTCTCGCGCCTAAAAGACAGAGATAGATGGGTTTTAAACCAGAGATATGTAAAAGAGGGGATATGACACAAAGGATATTTCTGTATTTACTAAATGGGACCACTTATTTTGACAATATGCACTCTCCAATATGGCGACGGGCAGGTCCGGATTCAAATTAATTCCAACTGTATTTTTACTATTTACTGTTTAGTTTGGGAATAAGCATTAAGTTATGTTAATAATAGTTATTTGAAATAAAATTACTTTCATTTTTAGTACTTTTCAAGTACACTTTAATAATAATAATAAAATTTATTACAAAAAAATGTACAAAACCAGTTAATGATATGGTTTTAAAATTATAACATTTACATTCAAGTAATAAACAACAATAAGCAAGTGCACTTACATAAGTTTATATACATTTAGATATGTTACTTCCATGTACAATTAATAAAATTAGTAATTGTGTATAGGTAGGTGATTAAAGAATTGTTATATCTGCATGCAAAGATCCTTTTTCCAGTAATGCGAGCCTACGATAAGGGATATTATAGTTAAAATTATCTTTTCTAGTGTCAAAGTCGTGAGATATGTTAAACAGTTGAAAGTACCTACTACTTTTTAGCTGTTGCAACTGTCAACAATGACTAACTCAACAGGCGATTGTCGATATAGACCTTAAAGTTTGAGACCCTCATCCTATGTATAAAGCTGGTACAAAAGCTAGCTCACAATATGATGTTATATCGAGCCCTCGAATAAAAATTAGAAAAATGAAAAGACTTTATTATATTGATGTTAAAAATTTTTATAAGAATTTTAAACAATATTTTTATTTTATTTTTTTTTAAACAATTTGAATTCAAGAACTAGTTTTCTACTACTGTTATCACACAATTTATTATTATTACACATAAGCAAGGGCAGAGAGATAGCTCCCTATTATAATCAAACACAAAGAAACTACATAAGTGACCTACCAGTAGATACCACAAAAATCCACAAGGAATCTACATTCCTGTAGTTGGCTGTATACCATATGTTTGTAAAAGGTATATATTTAAAAACCCAAACGGGCTATGTTAGACAAAACGTTTTCGGAATCCATATTCCGTCATCAGTGTCCCAAAAATTGTATAACCACTTAATTAAAAAGAACATGAAGTTTAAATTTTAACCAAGGTTAATGCAAAGTGTACATGAATGTAGCCACTAAATACATGGGTAAAAACCCGTTAACAAATAATTAGTTACATTTGGTTTACATTATTTCTTATAAAATATTAAGATGTTTAATAAAATTTCTCCACCTGCTAAAGTTACCGTTGGATTAGGTAACATGGCGACATATGACTCCACTTGAAGTTGTTAGTGCTGAGACGGTGTGTCTACGAGGACTTTATGGAAGTAACTGATTGAAATGACAATGTTGACAAGTTAGGACGGAAGTCATAACAGAGCAGTCAATATAACTGTATGTGTCTACTTAAGACAAAAGTCAACGTTATTTAAAATTGTTAAAGTAAAATAAATTAATATAACAGTATCAACCATCAATATTGTTGTTTTAAAATTATGTATATAAGATGAACTGTGGAAAGAAAATTATCTGGTTATAGTCAGGCAACCAACTATACATGTGTGCAGTAGTGTTGTGAAATAGAGATTTTAATATAAGGCTTTTTATGTTTCTTCAACATTTGGTACCTAGAAAATAGAAACTAGACACATGTGGGAAGTCAACTTCCCACATGTGTCTATATATGTTCCCTATATATTGAACAAAATTTATAAATATTGGAAATAGTTAATATTCACCTTAATAACAACCAACCTTAATAATTCATCAAAGAAATATCATTCTTCTAACGTTTCTTTTATTGCTATTTTTGTGTTTACTCCCAAAGTCATTTTAAGTTTTTAATTATATTACTGTGACTAACGTGCCTAAGAAAATTTAATCATGACATTTATTACATACTTCAATGTCAATTTTTATATGTGAAATTTTTAATTTCTGTAAGTGTTTTTTAAATGTATTTGTACGCCATTTTTGTAATGGTTTTACATTGTACTCCTGATGAAGCTAGAAAATAAATAGCGAAATATTCTTTAGAAAAAACAAAGATTTTTAATAGAGACCACTATACCTGATAATTTCTACGTGTTTTATTATAAATTATTTTTTTAATTGAAATCACTTGTAATATATTACTATAATAGAAAACGATCCAGTCTATTTTTAAACATGTTGGTAGAAGGGCCGATTACAATGTTTATCACTATTTGTAGAAAGTTTCTATCTTGATCTTGTAGAAAAATTCCTTTTTTTAAGTTTAAATTGGTGACTTCTGAGGCGTTCATCTTGACTTAAGGTAAACATTTCATACTCTAATTTTTGAATTATCCTGGATATGTAGCACCTGTATGACAAAACGAAACAGTAAATATCAGAATATCAAAGATTTAATAATATATATATATATATATATATATATATATATATATATATATATTATATATATATAATATATATATATATATATATATATATATATATATATATTATAGGTTTAGAAAAAGGAGCTTTCTTAATTTAATAAATTAGTAGTTTAAGATATATCTGGTATTAATTAATATACAAGTATGTAAATGGTGTGAATCTTAAGTTGACTGCATTTGAAAACATATTTAATATTAGTTTTATAAATGTTATTCATAAAAAGTCCTGAAACTTCATAAACCTAAAATACCATAACATAATATATAAACCTTCATTTTGTACACAAAGTAAGTAGCTTTATAAAAAAAAAGCATAAATCATATTTTGAAAGGCAAAGAACTGCTGCTGTTACATCAATAAAAAATGTCAAATAGTACATATTTAAAGAATGGTCTAAACAAAAATGTGTTTAATTAAAAACTAGTAATTTATATAAAATATCAAGAACCTTCTAGTTGAAATCTCTTTGTTCACACCTATACAAACTTATTTATTTGCAAATGAAAGCAAGTGAAATGTACAATTGAAGTTGCATACAAAAGTACTGTGTAATGTCCAGGTGTAATTCAGAATATTACCTACATTATTTTAATAACCTACTTCATTTATAAATATTTATTGTTAATAAATATTTATTAATAATAATAATAATTTATTGTTGTTATAATTATTGTTACCTGAGATTCACCAATTGTAGCAATTGCAATCTCACGCAACGGATAAAAGCTAATGAGGTCCTATCTACACAGTCCTCCGCAAAATGTTTGGAACACAATTTGCTATGTTTTGATGGTTCCCAGTTCTCACACTATTTACGAACTGTATCCAGGCATTTCTCCTTCAACATCTTTAGGAAATCTACAACCACATAAACCAAATTAAAAAGATTACCTGTTCTTATTACTCACGCAGCATCACTAAAAACGGAAAGTAATACCGCCCTGTACACTGTTTACAATTTCATACTAACCCATGAAAAGATATTCCAGTTAAATTTTTCTGATTATTTCGACTGTTATTTAGACACAAAACAAAAGCACACGAAGCCATAATGGTTTCACTTTAAAATAAACGTAAAACCGTACAAAATTAAGTTCAAAATATTTTTAAAATTAAATTTCTATACACAGAAGTCCTCGACACAAACAACAATTTGTCAGATACTCTCCAATATGGCGAACCGATCCCATCTATTTCACGGGTATGTCATATCCCCTCTCTTACATATCTCTGGTTTTAACAACTGACTCCTAAATAAAGTTGTTAATTTTATTTTTACACATTGACGCCCAACATAGGTTAGTTCTACATTGGTTAACAACTATTGTTACAACGTTTAAAAAACAATTCAGAAACTTTAAGTTGTTTTAACGTTTAATGAAAGAATGATAAGATGTTAGTCTTTTCTAATAATCAATAGCTTTAAAGAAAAAGCAACGGGGGTGATGCTAGAGGCAATTTTTGTTTCACTTTCCTATTTTTTATTATTTCTTATAGTTACTACTTTTCAATAAGATATGTCTTTTCGAAATCCATATTGTTTATAAATCCATCTAGGAATAATGTTTTATTTTAAATGATATTTTTTAAAACGGAATTTAATTAGCTTCTCTAGTTCCATATTTTATTAATTTATTTTAATTCTAAAAATAATCGTAATTATTTTCTATTGGTTTCGTTGATTTGAAGATGGACGTTATGCGTTTTGCTAATTCGATTCATTAACAATATTATAACATTTTTATGTAAAATTTTTATTCTAATGTGTTCCTGAATCATACCTTAGCATATCATAAAACTGACAATACTATAACCAAAAGTATTTGTTTTTTAGTAGATATTCTTATCAGTTCGAATTCTTTAAAAAAATGATTCTAGAAATTTCCGATTTTACCTTGAATTTGTTTTTTAATAAAATTATTTTCTGGTAGACGTGCCTACCCTATCGTAATGTTTTTACAAAACCCAAATACTCCACGATAGACTCAAGGATATAGCTGATTAATTATATTAAAAATAAAAGTGAGGCGCTGGATATATTTGCAATAAAGAAAAATGATTTCAAAACATTTACTTTTAATATTTACTGTTTACAATAAACTTTCTTGAAGAAATTATTGTTTAAGGACCTAACGCAATATCAAATATGTGTAAGTGATGTGGATATAAGGAAAGCATATACGGGTGGTAGCCCAGAAGGCAGCGAAGAGTGCGGCTGCGATGAGAAGGGTGATTCCTAACAATGGAGGACCCAAATCAGAGAGAAGCCAGGCCTTACACAGTGTTATGCAGTCAATCATCATTTACGCGGCACCAGTCTGGAGTAAAGTTATAGAGATACCGACCTACAAAGAGCTTATGATACGAGTAGACATAACAAGTCTGTTGCAAGTAACATGCACCTACAGGACTGTATCTGCGGCAGCCTTGTGGACTATCACAGATTGTGCTCCTCTGCATCTGTTAGCAGTAGAAATAAGACATCTCTATGAGAGAAGAAATATCAACATCCATAAAAAAGAAGAAAACGAAAGATCAATAGAAAGATGGCAAGAAGAGTGGAACAACACGAAAGATGTTGCTGTGAACCAAGATGCTGATCCCAAGCTAACGGACTGGGTGGACTGTGGTCGCAGGCGACTGGATTACTTCCTGATGTAAGTGCTCACAGGATATGGCTGTTTTAGGAGATATCTTCATAGATTCAGAAAGACAGAAGCAGAAAAATGCCCATACTGTAAATACTCTGACACTACTACTCACACAATGCTTGAGTGTAATAGCCTGTTACTGTAAGAGAGATAATCGTGAAGATGATAGAAAGAAAGGATGGAATATTGTACATAATTACATTCAAAAAGCAATTAAAAAGAAGGGAAATACCAGCCAACGACAGAGATAAGAAATAGATTAGAGAAGGTAGTGCTTCGAAAGTATCGTCAGCCTTATAGCGGCCATTCCACTTTCGGAATAAAGTACGTGCGTGACAACTGCGTACAAGTAGGAGAGGGTTGGTAGGCAGGAAAATAGGAAGGCATGTGATGCGGATTTGAATGTAGGTTTGATAAATAGGTACTTTAAAAAAACTTTTCTTTTACTTTTATCTAGATATAGTGCCTATTTCTCTTCAACATAAGCGATGTATGAAAAGCCTAATAACAGATTTATGTGTGTATCCTAGCTTCCTCAAGAATTTCTCTCCAGTCGTTATATTCTTGCAGTTCTATTAGCCTAAGATACCACTGCAGGATCAGTATGTTCATAACGTAGTTCATCAGACTCAATTTTTTACATATGTAAATACATCTAAAATTAGAAGGACACATTGATAATAGGTCGCCGGTCAAAAATTGCCCGCAAATGTTTTAAATTCGTTAATAGTAATTAATTTTTGACAAAAAATTTAGTTCGTTCATTTATTTTTTAAATAAAATAAGCTGCTAATGTCGCTACCCTGGCGCACGAGATCTTCAGACTTATCTTTGAATTATCAATTGAACATGTGTAGGAAGGACATGATGGGTCGGAGATTTCTTAGTTTAGAGCATCCTCCTCAAACTTTGGCAGTACTTCTGAAGGAGTTAATTAGAGCATGAAACGAGATGCTCCAAGAGAATATTGAGCACTTAATCAAAAGAGAACCCAGTGCATTATATATTTAAATTTTGATAGTTTGTTTATTTTGCTACCCTGGATAATCGTATTTAATATTATGTTTTGAAAAATATTTTCAAAATATAATAATTTATAATTTTGTATTGCATGTCTTATTTAGCTACTTTTCCACAAAGAGTACCCCCGTTACCATAGGCAAAATGCCCTCATTGCCAGAATTCAATTCTTTTTATTGTTTTACGTTCTATTTGAATAAAAAATAAGGCGCAATTAATATCCACTCAATTTTTTAAAAGGTTTTGGGAAATTTTCTTCATTTATAGACTTAAAAATAGATTAAATCAAGGTTTTATAAAGGGTATATACAGAGTGGCCCAAAAGTCTTCGTTAAAAAAAAAGTTATACGCTTTTTTCGAAAAAATATGCATTTTTAGGTTATGTAAACTCAACCTACAAATTTATAAAAATAGACAAATTGCACTGAGTCTTATTTTTATTTACATAAAAATTAAAAATATGAGAAAATTTCAGGTTGTCAAAAAATATGTTTAACCCCGCCCAAAACCCCTAAAAACCGTGAAGAACATGGTTTTTGAGGGGGTTTAAAGGAGTTTCGCCGAATTTTTAAATGTCCTAAAGACCTAATTTAATTTAAAATATAGTTATTGTATAAAAAAAAACTTAATATCATCTATTTTGTGGCCTATAAAAGTAGAAAATTCCTCAAAAACCCTAAAAAAACAGTTTCTCGGATTTTTGAAGATGATGCACCATACGGAAAAATCTAAAAAATATTAGAGATATAGTGATCAAATACACAAAATAAAAAATCGAATTTTTTCGTAAAAGGTACGCTTTTTTCGAAAAAAAAATGTATTTTTAGTTATATACACTCAACTTATGGGTCTATAAATACTGGGCAAGTTTTGTAAAAGCCACAACTACGTGTGTGATTTTTTTTTAATTTTGAGATTGATTGCATCCCACCTCAAAAAAATAAAAACGAAAAATTTACTTACGCTGAACCTTATTTTTAATCCCATGGAACGTAAAAGAATTTTAAAAAATATATATTGAAGTCCTTAAGAAAAGAATTTGTAAAATATTTAAATACTGGACTGACATTTATATACTTATATATAGGACTGATTGTTGCAAACGAAAATGACCGAAGTGAAGGAACAAAACGGTTGATAAAAAAGAGACGCACATTTTTAAGCGAAGAAAAGCGACACACCAATGCTTTCAAAGAATTGAATAAACAAATAAAGAAGGGAGTAAAGGAAGATTTAAGGATCTATAATAAAAACAAAGTAGAAAAAATAGTAGGAAATAACCGAGGCCTGAAATGCTTAATATCAAACTTAGGAAAGCCTTAAAAATCTTATTGAAGGATAAAGATGGAGAAGAAATAAGAGAAAAGAACGAAATCCTAAAAGTTACTAAAACATTTTACCGTGATTTATATTCCTCAAACAAGAACCCAGATAACACTGCATTACTTTTTGAAATTTCTTATACAATTTTTTAAACATGCGTTTTCAATTTTTCGTTGTAAAGGAATGTTTTATTACACCGGAATGTGTATTTGGAATGACTATAGTTACCCAAGTATGTGAAATTAGAGATTTATATTTTTTGGAGTTGCATTTTATTTAATAGAAGTGAGCTCATAAGTATTATAATCGGGATCAACAAGCGGTTGCGATAAGTGTTTACACCTTTTAATCAAATTGTGTAACACTTGTCCACTAATTTATTCGTATATGTTATCTATTGAAATGCTTATCAGTTCACTTTTATTATCTTCTGTAACTTTCCATTTACATAATCGCCTTTGTTATATTTTAAACTAGCGGACCCGGTGAAGTTCGTGGGGTCTTAGAATTAATATATGTTTTATTATGTAACCATCCAAAGAACTTATATTTTTTCTTTATTCCATTTAATTCCACACACTTGGGACCAACATACCAATTAGACTCAAAAGAAAAGAATTTGAGGAATGCGTATTACCAGTCATGACCTCTGGATCAGAAACTATGACTCTAACCAAGACTTCTTCTTCTTCTTGTGCCTTGTCCGTTCCGAACGTTGGCAATCAACATGGCTATTCTGACTTTGTTTACAGCAGATCTGAATAGCTCAGCAGATGACAATCCGAACCATTGCCGCAAGTTTTGGAGCCACGAGTGTCTTCTCCTCCCTGGACCCCTTCTGCTGTCTATTTTCCCTTGAACGATCAGCTGTAGTACTCTATATTTCTATCTCTCATAACGTGACCCAAGTATTCCAACTTTCTTTTCTTTATACTTATTTCTACCTCTCTGTCTTTACCTATCCGGCGTAGTACCTCTTCGTTGGTCACGTGCTCAGTCCAGGAAATACGTAATATACGTCGGTAAGCCCACATTTCGAATGCCTCTACTTTTTTCATCAATGTTGCGGTCATTGTCCACGCTCCATTCCATATAACAAAACCGAGACTACATAACATTTTAGAAGTCGAATTTTGAGAGGTAGGCTGAGGCTTTTAGAGGTGAAAATTTGCTTCATGCTAGTGAACGATGCTCTTGCCTTTTCTACTCTTATACGTATTTCCTTTCGCTTGATCCCAATTTGAGTTAACTGTTGTTCCAAGTAGATGTACGAATCCACGTGTTCAATTCTTTTCATTGTCTAATATCAGTTGCTATAGTGGTTGTTTGGTTTTGCTTACTAACATCCATTTGGTTTTTGTGATATTTAGTCTGAGTCCGTATTGTGCACTTGTTTTTGTATCTTACTCATTAGGCAACTCAGTTCCTCCATGCTACTTGCTAGAATCACAGTGTCATTAGCATACCTTATGTTATTAAATTATTTCTCCATTTATCTTTATGCCTTCTGTGCTTTCCTCCAGCGCTGTCTTAAATACTTCTTCTGAGTATATATTAAGAGAATAGGAGACAAGATACAGCCCTGTCGTACCCCTTTCTTGATCTCAATTTTATTGGTTAATGTAAGATCCTACTTTCACTTTACCTGTTTGACCCCAATAGAGACTCGCTATTGTTCGAATGTCTCTGTAATCGACTCCGATCTTATGGAGAACTTCAATTATCTTTTCGTGCTTTACTTTATCGAATGCTGTTGCGTAGTCTATAAAGCATATGTACACGTCTTTGTTCATATCTCTTGCAGCGCTGGATGGTACGTGTAGACTAAAAAGTGCTTTTCTTATCCCAAGAGAATTCTGAAACCCAAACTGCATTTTTTGCTTATTCTGTTGTAAATAACCTTGGTGTATGCCTTCGAAATGTAGTTAATTAGACTTATCATCCGATGTTGATCACAAGACTTTGCTTTTGGTTTTTTCAGTATGGCAACAAAAGTTGACTCTAGCCAGTCTTCAGGAAACTCCCCGCTGTTATAAATACATTGTTAACGAGTCTGACGAGTGAGTCTAGAAATTGACTGTTTGTATCACACCGCATTTTCAATACTTCCCCGTAAACGTTATCGTTTTGGTCCTGTTTCTTTTGTTATTTTTAAGACCCTTTATAGCATTCTCCACTTCTGATTTTAGAATAGAAGGGCCAGTATCATCATTGCTCAGTGTATACACACTAGGACGGTCATCGTCCATCGTGTGGAACAGTTGTTCCACATAAGTTTCCCAGATTCTAACTACGGCATCGAAATTGAGAGCGGCACAGAGACGAATGGAACGGTCTATGCTTGGAGTGACGTTGTGAGACCGAATAAGAAACGAAGATCTGCGAAAAAGGACGAGTATTGCTGATATTGTGGAACGCATAGCGGAACTAAGATGAAACTGGGTAGGCCATGTACCGAGAATGCATGACTCATGATGGACAAGCAAAATTACAGATTGGAGGTCAATAGCAGACAAACGTAGTAGAGGAAAACCACTTACACGTTGGGCTGATGATATCAGGCCTATTAGGAAAAATTGGAAACAAAGAGTTCAAAATCGCAAAGAATGGAGAAGTTTAAGGGAGGCCTATGCCCATCAGTGGACGTAATAAATAAAGGCTATATATGATGCTATACATGATGCGATGATGATATAATGATAGATGATGAGTGATGATGATGATGAGATAATGATAATTTAATTCAGAAGGCAATAACATTTATGCAACCCTGTATAACTTATTCCGTTTTAAAAGTATGTCTGGTAATTAAAATTGTGCTGATTGTTTATTCTTGGGAGATGACACAAGCGTCTTATGGACCTCTTTTTTTATTGGTCGAATCTGGTCGAACGATTTAAGCTGTGGTTTATTTGCCACAGGGATAAGCTTGCTGCGTGAGACAGACAGTTTTTAATTTTTACTTAGACACACACTTAGGACCAACCTATTTACATTTGGAAATTTTCCGTTGGTGAACGAGAATATCGTAAAGTGCGCGTGTCTAATTCGTTCCTACGTGGTGGTTATTGAGGTTTAGCCAATGTAGAGGACATTAAAGATAGAATATAAGGGGTATGTGTTGTTATTTGTCCAATATCGATAGTTTTGTAAGATGGACCAGTTTGTGACAATGTATTTGTTTAAAAAGAAATATGGGATAAGAAGTGGTTCTTATTTGAAGGGTACAGGGAAAAACCAGATATGTCATTTCTTTTCACAACTGAGTAAAGTGAATTTTAATGTTCTAAACCAATTATTTTTATTTTATAAACACTAGTTTACATAAAACAGAACTTAACATTATTACAAAGTATCATAACTACAGTTTTTTGGTGATATAAAACTAAAGTCGGCTTTATTGCAAAAAAAAATCTGCATTCCTGACGGTTTTGCAGGAACCTACGAAGCTTCTTCTTCTTTAAGTTCCATCTTCTATCGAAGGTTGGAAATCATCATGGCTATGCGGACTCTGTTGACTGTCGCTCTAAAAAGTTCTGCACTACTGCATTCAAACCATTCCCTTAAGTTATTAAGCCAGGATATTCTTCGTCTTCCCACATTTCGCTTTCCTCGGATTTTGCCCTGCATAATAAGTTGTAATAATGCGTATTTTTGCCCTCTCATCACTGTCCTAAGTACTCAAGTTTTCGTCTTTTAATAGTTAATATTATTTCCGCCTCATTTCCCTAGTTACTTCCATGTTTGACATTCTTTAAATCCATGATATTCGTAGGATTCTTCTGTAACACCACAATTCAAAGGCGGCCAACTTATTCAGATGGACTTGTTTTAGTGTCCACGCTTTCAAGCCATAAAGAAGAGTAGAGAACACGTAACATTGAAGCATTCTCAGGCGTAGTTCTAACCTTATATTCCGAAGCAGCAATGTCACTTAAAACAGACAAAATCCAGCCGTTTTTATTTTTGAACTAAAATAGAAAATTCATGTATTTTTTAATGTTTATTTTATCAACATAATAAATAATTTAAACTTGTTATAGATGAGCCAGGTTCTGGAAAAATGTCACTGCTTTTGGACTGCAAAACCGCATAAGACTCATTAGGTCGTTAAACTTAGCCTTTAGAATTGGTAAAGGACCTGTAGCAAAAATTTTAAAAAATAAATAAATCTCATTTTTATTTAAATGTTTCTTATAACTATCATAGTATACCGGAACAGGCAGCAAGAATTCTGCTGATCTTAAAGCTGAGTTTTGGTCAAAGCGTTTTCGTACTGGTCCATTGTATGTTGAACGGTAGTAGATAATGCGGTTATGATCAGATAATACCCCTATTTCCTTCAAACTCTGAGATTTAAATTGGCATTTTTGTACATATATTGTCTAAAAATGATTTCTAATCCAGTACCATGTTTTGTGACACACGCACTATAACAATCAGTGATGGTTTGGAACGGGAATGCCTAATGTCTTCTTCAAACTCTTTCGAGACCTCAATGGGGCTATTCAAATTCCATATTCGTACATTTTTGTCACACTTCGAATAGGAATGTCCTTTTACAGAGAATGTAATATTTATTTCTTTCAGATTATGAATTTTGTTGTTTACAATGAATCGAAAAATAGTAAAGTGTTTATTTTATCCTCCGGCAGAGTCACATTAGGTTTGCAGTTATTCAACATGGTCTTGTAAGTAATTATTGATAGTTGGAGAACAAAAGATGCAACTTCGTTTGATCCTTCTTTAGCTATTCCTTCATGATACATGTAAAAAAAAGACTTACCGGAAGAGAGGACGCTCCTATTTCCTTGAATAGAACGCTTCAGTCTTTCTTTTATTTTTTATTCAGAGAATTTAGATGTTTTAAAATGTGGCCCAGTTCTAAGAGCCTATGTGGCCCTCTTATGATAATTTTTTTGTTTGCAAAGTTCTTTGACGTTTGTGAACTCGTTTTGTTGTTTGGTTAAAATGGCAAATTGTGCTAATATACAAGAGGGTTTATAAATCGTAATGTCAATTTTGTCTGACGTTAGTAGACCTTAAAAGGAGCGGCAGCTCTGGCCAATATAGCAGGAGTTGCACTCTGCACAGGGTATATGGTAGATAACATTAATGTGTTCTAAAGGGATCGACGAAGTTTTGGTTTTCAAAAACAACTTTCTTAGCAGTTCTGGTGTTTTTAAGGGTATTTTAGCTGGTAAGTTATTGAAGACTTTTGTAAGCTTATTCGTGATTTGTAAGAAATATATACAATACATTATAAAACGAACATTCAACTCATAAATAATTTAAATTTGAGTCTCGACCGATATCTAACAAGTACCATTTTTATTTGTTTTAGAACTAACGACCTTGATTTTATCTAATTCTCGTTACTAGAAGGAATCATTGTCTCTTATGATTCAAAAATAATGTATTTAAGGTATTGTTATTTAAATCCTGCACCTTATATCACTTTATCTCTGGTTTTAAAGTATAGATACTTCATTAAGCGTGTTCTCGAAATATCGAATTTTATTATTGCGCAATTATAAGTCCTTTATAAGGTTACGTGCTTTAATAAATTCAGACGCCACAAATTTAAATCGATTTGAATATTTTAATGAAGATGATATTCCCTGGAGAACTCTTTACATATGCCTATAAAAATTACTTAGATTATTCCTTCTACTCCTCAGTCCTAATCCCCTTTGGTATGTGGTGACACCATCAGGCCTTTACAGTATTTTCACGATTTCCCTCCATCCTTTCTGTCCTGTGCTAGTTGTTCGGCTTCATGTAACCCTTGTTAATCAATATTTTTTTTGATCTACCCAACGGCTTGGAGATCTTCCCCTACGTCTCTTTCCTTCAACTCTACCCTCGACTATCAGTTTTTCCATCGTACCTGTTCTTCTAGCAATGTGTCCAAAATACTGCAAATATCTCTGTTGTATTTGTTTAAGATAAGATTATTAGAATAGTAGAAAAATCGATTCCAATCGAATCAAATTAAAATGAAATAAGTAACCAACATATATTTTTCAAATTTAATTCATATTTATCATAGCCTGTAATGTATTCGACATTTGAAATATATATATAATATATATATATATATATTAATATGAATACATAAAATTAAAATGCCGTTTGTTCTTTTCTTTGGAGTGCCTATCGGTTTCGAATGTTGGCGACCATGATAGCAATCTGTATTTTGCACACTGCTCTCTGAAAAGATTTGTGGATTTTGTGTTGAACCACGTAAGTAGTTTTTTAGCCAGGAAATCCTTCTCCTTCCTATTCCTCGTTTTCCTTCTACCTTTTACTGTGATTTTTTTTTTTCATTTTTCTTTTTATATTCTTAATGAAACATCCTGATTAGTAACGTGGTCGTTATAGGATATCTTCAGGATTCAACGTAAACCCAAATTTCTAAAACGTTAATTTTCTTGCAAGTAGCGTCTGTTAGAGTCCACGATTCAACTTCGTACAACAATAGGAAAAATATAACATCGTAGTAACCTAATTTTTATGGATACTGATAAATCATGGCATTTGAATAGCTAAGCCATTTTTTAAAATGCCGATCTTGCTTTCTGTATGGTACATTTAGTTTTTAGGAAATGGTCCCACATTTGGTTGACAAATAGTGGTTGACCATGTACACTGATTCTTCCAAATTACTATTTTTTCTTAGATATCATCATACATTTTGTTTTTTTTTTATTGTTTATTAAAAGTCCATATCTTTGACTCACTTCTTTAATTCTATTCATTAACTCCTGGAGGACTTTATAACTATCAGCGAATTCTACTGCACGGTAGCAAGCCCAAATGAAATGAAAACAGGAAAAGCGCCGGTTTCGACGCTATTCACGCTGAGTTCCTCAAACATAGCGGACAGATTCACTAGGCAATGGCTCGCAGAATTCTTTTCTGACATCCTTCAAACGGGAAACGTCCCCCACCAACTCAAAAATGCAAAAATCGTCGCCATTTTAAAACCAGGAAAAGTAATAATTCACCGAAAAGACTGTTGTGTAATAGAATCAGCAAAACCATATTCCAACACTTACCAGTGGAAACAGGCAGGATTTTCGGCCAAACCGCAGCTGCACAGACCAGGTACTCTCGCCCTGACCAATTATGTGGAATCAAACTTTCAAAAGCAATCAAAAACAACCGCTGTCTTTATCGATCTATCTGCTGCTTATGACACTGTGTGGCGACAAGGGCAATATATAAATTAATGCGAATAATCCCATGCAGAAAGACCACTGAGGTTATTAACGCCATGCTATCCAACAGATGCTTTAAAGTTATATTGGGAGACAAGACTAGTACCCAAAGAAAACTGAATAATGGACTTCCACAAGGATCCGTGCTGGCCCCCTTGCTTTTCAGCCTCTACTAGCAGACATGCCAGAAACCACATCAAAAAAGTTTGATACGCAGACGACTGGACGCTTGCCGCAAGTCATAAAGAATTCGAGGTCACTGAACGCATTCTAACAAACGATTTAAATGCCCTATGGAATTATTTCCGCAAATGGAGATTGCAACCCAATCCAACTAAGACAGAAGTGTCCTGCTTCCATTTGTACAACAAGATGGCCAACTATCAACCTCAAATCAATTTTGGGATAGACTCCTTAAATATAATAAACACCCAAAATACTTAGGTGTTACACTTGACAGAACGCTGAACTTTAAAGAGCATCTTACTAAGACTGCTGCAAAACTCCGAACTCGTAACAACATCCTGCAAAAGCTCTGCGGCACTACATGGGCTCCTCAGCACCCACACTTAGATCGACAGCATTAGGACTGGTATAACCCCGTATACTGCACCGCACGTTGATGATCCAACTCAACCAAGCCATGCGAACTATATCGGGCACAATCAAGGCCACGCCCACTTACTGGTTACCAGCTTTGAGTCATATAGCTCCACCACCCATCCGCCGGAACATGCCCTTGTCAGAGAATTTACAAAAATCAATACTGATCCTGAGCTCCGCTACCCATGTCGAACTTCCGCCAGAGACATAAATAGGCTCCGTTCAAGACACTCTCGCCTCTAAAAACAGCAAAAAGGCTAGTAGATCAAAAACTTTAATGTAACTGAACGGTGGAGAGAACAATGGGAGAATAACGCTGCACCAGCTAACTGAACATGCCATGTATTACAAGCAAACCTGAGTGCTTCAACCAACCGAGACGAATTTGGACCACACTCAATAGAATAAGGACGAACTGTGGCAGATGTTCCGACTCACTTTTTAGATGGGAAAAATACAATCACCAAATTGCGACTGCGGCGCGAAAGGCAAACAGTAAAACACATGGTAGAGGAATGCCCGATTAGATCCTATAACGGCAACCCTTCAGATTTCCTGGCTGCTACAAAAGAGTCAATCGAGTATATTTATAATCTAGATGTTTGTTTGTAGAATATATTTTTTTTTTATATTTATCTACTGTTGTTTGTAATTATATCATTTATATTTTATATTTATATGAACCTGTGATGTAGCCATACGCTAAAATAAAAAAAATAATAACTGCACGGGAAAATGGAATTGTCTACTCCATAGCTGAAAAAGCCGAGGTGATAAGGAGAACTCTCGAGAGAGTGTGTACATTAAATTATCATAAAGACAAAGATATAGATTTTATCGAAGAAGTCGAGGAACAACAAGAAATGCTCCAAGAACCAGAGGAGATAATCACTTCTACATCTCTTCAGAAAATAAACGAACTAATTAAAGATAGCCTCACCGAAAAAAGCTCCTGGCCTAGATGAAATTTCAAATACAGCTCTGAAGTATCTACCAGCAAAAGCAATAGTATTTTTAACCAACATAACGAACGTATTCTCAGATACAGGCTCTTCATAAATCGATGAAATAAATCCCACATTATTATGATTCCGAAATCAGGAATAAATACCATATTTTTCGCAAAACTACAGGCCGATAAGCTTACTGCCAGCAGTCAGCAAGATCGTAGAATGAATAATACTAAGCAGACTATAAGCTGAAAGATACGAAATAGGATTGATCCCAGAAGCTCAGTTTGGATTGTTCCAACATGGATACAAATACACTTGGTCAAACATAACCACGAGATATACACGTGGCGGTTTGGGCTCAGCCAATGTGTCTGTTCAGGTATACACATGGCCATAGCCAAATGGGAAAATATAAAGGGGAGGATGTCTTGATTCCGATTATACTGATAATTCCAACGAATTTACATTCTGATTTTTCAATGGAAGTTGGTGGAATCAACTTGGAATATCCATATTTCGGACATATTTCGATATGGACAATTATACTTCGCATATTTATCAGCAAAAATATAATTGATTCAACTTTTTTCATTCCTATTGTTCTACTAAATATATTAATCTCCTTTTGGTCTCTCTAGCTTGACATACATATACTGATTGATTATACATTAGAATAAATTGTGGCCTTAAAACAACAAAAGTACTAAAATTAGAAAGACTGTTTTACAAAGTCCTACAAATTAATGAGGTCAACATAAAAATATTTTGACAAAAACACACTAATTCAAAACAAATAAATTTTAAGTGCCCCAATATTTTTAAGTATGTTGTTTCACCTTGAGAATGCAATCCATTTTATCACAATTTAAAAGTCAAGTAAACATTGACATGGAATTTAATCGATATTTATCTATATGCCCATAAAGTAGCATGTAAGCCATAGTAGGTGGCTGATTACCAATGTATCCCAAAAGAGTGTAATGGATAACCGCCAAACAAGAAATAAAGAAAACTTTTAACCGTTTCATGTAAAATACTATAATGAGAAAAAGCTGTGACAAAAAGTGGTAAAAGATACAGAAAAAATAAAGAGCCATTCATTGCTGAAAAGAGATAGTCAAGAAAGATTAAGCGGGTACCAAAGTTGGAATTTTACTGAATAAGAAATCTACGATCCAACACATCTTACTAGAAATGTACGATCCAACAGAAGACAGCCTATTTAGAGAAAAGGAGTAATTTATAAAACAAATACATGAAGAAAAAGACACGGGAACCATAATCAGAAAATAATTACTGCAGTGGACCTAAATTAAAGAACTGGAAGAAAACGCAATAACATAGGTATCTTTGAAAAAGATATAATTATTAATGCTGTAATTTGTGACTTATTAACATAGACTTGTGACCCTACAAGAAAGAGTATAACTGAGTTAAATCGCCTTATCTCGGTAGCCAATTCACATCACCTTCACTTAAGAGACCATGCTCTCAACTCTATCCATCCATCATATGTCTCTACAGCCCAATTCGAACCTTGGTCTCCCTCAGCAAACAACTACAATCAACTGCCAAAGAGATTTTTTGCATCCTCTTCCACATCATCCTCCCATCACTTTCTCGGTCTTCCAGTAGGTCTCTTTCCCTGCATTCTTGCATTTAATAGTTTTTTTAGTCTGTTTATTTCTCATTCTAAATACATGATCTGTCCATCAAAAACGTTATGCGATGAAATCGCTCGTTCGTGCAAAATGTCAAAAGTTACATGAGATGTGTGGCACTGTTAAAACCACATCGTTCAAACCAAAATAAGTTGAAAGTCATCGACCTATAGCATTTTTCACGATTCATTGGACAATCTTGGGTTTCATCTGAAGTGGAATTGTCCCAAATTGAGAAGCATGTCTATTGACGTTCCCATTTACCCAAAATAACTAAAATAAAATAACTTTTCGATGAAAATTAAACTTCGATCAGTTTTCAACTGTTCTAGAGCCCAAAGTTTGAAGTTTCTATTATCTTATAATCAAGAAATAAAATGAAAGATAATGCAAGCTAGAAGAACGATATGCTGTTTGAAACAGTATACTTCGGAGTCAATAAATAGGAAAAAGATGGAAATATAACATATATGAAATTCAACATAAACTATTCCCCGCTTAATTGTAGAGTGCCATAAGAAACAATAATGGGAAAAGTATTGGGGTCATTATAAATGGGGAGTTTCTAAATGGTCCTTATTACAGACCGGATAGAGCATGCCTGTCAACTTCTTCAAGACCTTCAGAGATCTTGTACACTAGTTGGCCTTAAAATTAACTTTTCCAAATCATTACCAACCTTGTACTGGCCAAAAACATTTCAACTAACGGCACGTTACTTCATCCTAAAAACTATCTTATATGTAAAATGAGTGTATATTAACATTTTATATTATGGTTTCAGAAAGTTTCATTTTGCAATCAAAATCTTCATTAGATAATTATTGGTTCATTATTACAAGCATGAGATTATTAGGAGCTGATTTCCACTATCATGTACTAATGCACTTTTTCGAATGGATGTGCAACGGATTTCTACAAATGTTTGAACGTCCAGGAAAGGTAGTGTGTTATTATATTCCTTTTCGATGATGTTAACATTTTTATGGATGTTATAATCTCTAAGAACGATACTGGATATGAGACTCCATGGTATAGAAAACCAACACACACCAACAGATATTTAAATTTCAAATCAAATCACAATATTGATATTAAAAAGGAAATCATTAAATCCTTATACGATACACCCAAAATTGCTTGTTCTAACGAAAATTCGTTCTTGGAGGAAAAACATTGGTTAACATCTGTTTTGTTAAAATATGACTGTTCTTTATCGTCCCAGGAACGCCCCAGTCGTCCAGGAAGTCGTCCCAGGAACGCAACTCTGCAATATTGGCAATATCATTTCAAAGTCGTCTACTTTAAAATGTATAATGTATGTCTGAATGTCAATATAAATGAGTCAGTTAAAATAAATTATTAGAAGAATGTTTCACCAAGTAACAAAAACAAAATTTGTTTAAGTCATTAATGTTTGTATTGTTCTGAAGCTATTTTCTTGTGGCATTGTAAATTAATTACTATTAAAACTGGGAATAAGCCACAATTAAAGATAAAAATACGTTAATTGACGTTTCAATTTCCACTTCGGAAATCGTTCTCAAAATACAAACAGTAAATTAAACAAATTT
Source organism: Diabrotica balteata (assembly GCA_918026665.1). Taxonomy (NCBI): domain Eukaryota; kingdom Metazoa; phylum Arthropoda; class Insecta; order Coleoptera; family Chrysomelidae; genus Diabrotica; species Diabrotica balteata. Next base: position 87,650,688 of record OU898283.1, read on the forward strand.
TGTTTTTTGTTACATAGTGAAAAATTCTTCTAATAATTTAATTTTATCTGACTCATTTATATTGACAATTCAGACATACATTATGTATTTTAAAGTAGACGACATTAAAATGATATTGCCAATATTGTTGAGTTGCGCTCCTGGGACGACTTTACTTATAAGATAGTTCATTCGATTACATGAAATCAACTTTAACTTGAGAATATCCGTCAGAAAAAAATCATAGCATGTAATTCGTCTTTAAAAAGACAAACACATGACATGATGACAGTAAAATTCTCCTGTTAGTGATTCCATAGTAAATTATGAGGGAAACACCAGGAAAAAAACCTCATAATACTATCCCGACATTGTAAGTATTTGTTCGTGAATTTAGTTTACCTTCAACAAACATCAAAATTCTAATTTTATATGTTACGGTATTTAAAAAACATAAATGATGTATCCTCTATATGCTACTGACTTACTAATACTGGTATTTTCTTATTAATAACTTCCTCTTTCAATATTGGTAACCAGATCCTACTACATTCTGCCGAGGAATTTGCGACACAATTGGACTCATTTAGCATAATTAGAGCCGCTTCTTTGATTTTTCTTTTTTTACCCTCCGTTTCTTTTAGGACTACATTTGAATTATTCCATTGAATCCTATGTTCATTATCCCATGCGTGTTTACAGATTTAAGATCTATCAAATTATCTATTTTTAATATAAGATTTATGTTCACTTATTCTAACATTTAATGGCCTTGATGATTCACCTAAATAAAACTGATCGCATTCACAAGGTATTTTATAAATGCAATTCTTTGTCCTTTCTTGTTCATTGTTAGGTTCGGTTTTGTAATATGAGGAAAATAACAATACCGTACATAAACGGATTATCAGAAAAACTTAAAAGAATAGGAAATAAATTCAACATTTCAACAACATTCAAAACAACAAACACGTTGAGATCTATTTTGTCCAAAACCAAACCTAACAATGAACAAGAAAGGACAAAGAATTGCATTTATAAAATACCTTGTGAATGCGATCAGTTTTATTTAGGTGAATCATCAAGGCCATTAAATGTTAGAATAAGTGAACATAAATCTTATATTAAAAATAGAGAATTTGATAGATCTCAAATCTGTAAACACGCATGGGATAATGAACATAGGGTTCAATGGAATAATTCAAATGTAGTCTTAAAAGAAACGGATGGTAAAAATAGAAAAATCAAAGAAGCGGCTCTAATTATGCTAAATGAGGCCAATTGTGTCGCAAATTCCTCGGCAGAATGTAGTAGGATCTGGTTACCAATATTGAAAGAGGAAGTTATTAATAAGAAAAAACCAGTATTAGTAAGTCAGTAACATATAGAGGATACATCATTTATGTTTTTTAAATAACGTAACATATAAAATCAGAATTTTGATGTTTGTTGAAGGTAAACTAAATTAACGAACAAATATTTACAATGACGGGATAGTATTATGAGGTTTTTTTCCTGGTGTTTCCCTCATAATTTACTATGGAATCACTAACAGGAGAATTTTACTGTCATCATGTCATGTGTTTGTCTTTTTAAAGACGAATTACATGCTATGATTTTTTTTTGACGGATATTCTCAAGTTAAAGTTGATTTCATGTAATCGAATGAACTATCTTATAAGTAAAGTCGTCCCAGGAGCGCAAATCAACAATATTGGCAATATCATTTTAAAGTCGTCTACTTTAAAATGCATAATGTGTGTCTGAATTGTCAATATAAATGAGTCAGATAAAATTAAATTATTAGAAGAATTTTCCACTATGTAACAAAAAACAAAATTTGTTTAATTTACTGTTTGTATTTTGAGAACGATTTCCGAAGTGGAAATTGAAACGTAAATAAACGTATTTTTATCTTTAATTGTGGCTTATTCCCAGTTTTAATAGTAATTAATTAATGTTTGTATTTTGAGAACGATTTTCGAAGTGGAAGTTGAAACGTCAATAATATCACTTGAACCTTCAATTGTGGCTTATTTTTATTAAAATAGTAGTTATATATATATATATATATATATATATATATATATATATATATATATATATATATATATATATGCATTATTTACATTAAAGGTGTTCGTCAAATTATAATTCCCCATACTCAAAAGTCACCAATTGTCATTGTAAGTGTTTATACATAAATATCTACAAACATGAAAGTTATAGAGAAAAAACACCCTGTATCTTTCTGACAACAAGTTGACTTAAATCGTAATATTTTAAAGTGTAGAATCTACTCTTTCTTTTTGTACAATTACTTAAGCACCACCCTGTATATATATATATATATATATATATATATATATATATATATATTAGATCTCTAATTTACTTATATTAATTTATAACTCGAATTAAATTGTTTAAAACAATAAGTATTCAATAAAAACTTGTTTGTCAACCTATCCAGGAATCAAAATATTAGCAAGTCACTTTTCCTTACAAACATACTGTATAACAAATATTCCGAATGCTTTTTATATATTAAACCTGAAACCATATTTTAACACTTTTTAAATTCTAAAGTAATTAAAAAATATCCGTTTCTTTTTTAGGTTAGTTATCTATTCGTTGAATACACATGATACATATTTAAAATATAATATAATATCTATGTAAAATAACTCTTGACTATGTAATTAGGTGAGTAAAAAATAAGTCAAAATTGAAATTATTCCACGATTACAATAAACGGCTTGACAACGACCCTTAAATCGCGAAAAACACTTGAAAACTCCACTCAAACTTTACACCTCGCAATCTCGAAAGCCGCACACACGACCGGCTTCGTCGTCATCGGCGGTGGGGTACCCCTCTATTTCTATAAAACACCGCTGCACCAGGCCTCCGTTCAGTACTTCCAAGCTAGGTCAAACCACGTGAAAGTGTCTGGCAGTAGCAACAAAAGCACTTCGTGTGACCTATTTTCACACGTCGTTTCTCGTGCCTAAGACTGACTTTGTATTTAAGTGATATATTTGTGATACTAGTTCTAAGTTTTTATTTCGGGAAATTTAATCGAAAAGATGCCGTCCCCACATCAGGAAATCGCTTCTGAACTACAGGAAGTTGGAGAATTAATATCTTCATCAAAATTAATGGAAACTAGAGACAGTATTTCTTCCATAGACAGCGATGTCTCCTTATCCTTTGATAAGAAACAAGTTGAAAATTGCACGGAAGATGAAGGAGCTCATATGGCCGATTTAAGTGACAGTTCTTCTGATACTGGCTCGCATGGAGGGGGTAAGGATTCCGGATGTGAGGTAACTCCTGAAGTCACTGAACCCCCATTTACAGCCCCATCTGACGAATTAGCTGATAAAATTGTTCAACAAGTTGAGTTTTACTTCTCCGATGCTAACATTACTAAAGATGCCTTTTTGCTCAAACACGTCAAAAGAAATAAAGAAGGGTATGTTTCTCTTAAACTAATTTCTAGTTTTAAAAGGGTTAAGCATTTGACTAAAGACTGGAGGGTAGTAGCCCACGCTTTGGCTAGATCCTCGAAGTTAGAAATTAACGAAGCGGGCACAAAGCTTAGAAGATTAGAGGCATTACCTAAATACGACGAAACTACTCCATCCAGGACCGTAGTAGCTGTTCATATGCCCATAGAAAAACCCACAATTGAGAACGTTGCGGAATTATTTAGATCTTGTGGAGAAATTGCTCTAATCAGAATTCTAAGACCAGGTAATCCGATACCCGCAGATGTTAGACAATTCATCAACAAAAATCCTTCTCTATCCGGCATGGTATGTGCTTTAGTCGAGTTTGTTCATTCAGAATCAGCTAGAAATGCTATACAAATGCAAGCTACCCTTGGAGAACCACTTAAAGTTTACGAACTCAACAATGTGCCCCATCCTGAAAGAAAAAAGAAGCCTGCCAGCAAAAAGAGCACCAACTCGAATAACAATATTAGTAGCAACAATAAAATTATCTCAGATTCTGATTATATCTCCTCATCATGTCAGAGCAGTTCGGAAGCTGAAGATCTAAAGAAATTTGATCCCAGAGGTAAGCTATTTTTGTGTAATTTGTTTTTTATTTTCAGTCATAATACTATCTTTATTTTGTTGTGTGTTTTCTGCAAATTTGCTCTTACTCAGATAGTATAATATCTCAATAGTCATTCTACGCTTATATCATATCCATTTTTATTGATATGCCTCTTCAGTAAGGTATTGACAATAATAAATTAATGCAAAGTATACATTTATTCTATAATTATTATTGATATTTGCCTATGTGCCAAATTTTTTATATATGCACATTCCCTTTAATTTTATTCATTGTAACTTAGCAAATATCTGATTTTATTATTCCAAATGTAATATAATTCCATATAATAAACTATGTTTCTGAATTTGTGTCTTAATGGATGCAATATTCAATTCTCATAGGGTTCTGTAATTATCTCCTCTTGCAATATTTGCATCTTGTACCTATATCATTTTTGTTGATGCTATATTTTATCTCATGAATCTGTATTGAATGTATTAAAACAAGCAATAAAAACTTTTTTAATTGATTTAATTTTTTCTGAGATTTTATTTATTTGTATTAACTGTATTTGTCTGAGATATTTAAAAATTTATCAAGCTTTTTTTAGTTTTTTTTATTGTGTTGATATTAATCTCTAAGAGATGTTATATAATTGTTTAGGTACTTTTGTAGTATCCAAAGTATAAACAAATTTTCTTATCATTTATTTTATATGTAATGACGAAATATTTTTCATAAAATAAAAAATGATTGTATATTTATCTCATTCGAAGATAGATAACTTTATTTGGAGATGGCAATGACTTTCCTTTGACCTTACTTTTAGTCAAAACTATTGAGTTGGCGGCATGTGACTGCTACTTGTGGATTTACTGATTCTTTTTATCGCGCAGCTGCAAATTTAAATTAGAAACTTGTAACTATGTGAAAGAATGTAACGAAAGCTATCCCTACTTAATATTTTCATTGTTCAACTAGTTTGTCTGCATGAAAATTATTTTTCATGCAGATATAATTTTTTTTTGTCTTGTTCAATATATAATTCGATAATTTATTCATTTGTTCGTATTTTTTAATTATTTCTCATTATGTCAATACTTTATGTCCTCTTTTCACCTTTGGATACTCAAGCAGCACTGTTTGTTTTTGAGTCTTCTTAAAATTAAAATATATGCTACACTTATAATAAAATCAACAAAGTGGTCCCTCAAGGTCAAATTATGTGTAAAATGAAAGCCCTCAATAGGTGAATCAACTTTGTCTGCATTGTTTAATCATTACGTCTAATTCGCGATTCCCGAGATAAAAGGTAGTGCGAGTACAATACTGCTTGAGGCAGAATTTTTGAAAGCGAAGAAAACTAGTTGTAAATTCTACTAAAATTATCTAATGTAGTGTGTGTTTTCTTTGGAAAGATTGACAGTATTTACAATAGGCAGCCATTATATATTTTGACCCATTTTATCACTTTAACTTTCACTATGTCGGCCAAACTCACAACTTATTGTAGTACTATCTTAGTCGGGTTTCTTTTGCTGTGGCGTGATTAGGATCTTTAACATCTCCTTATTTATTATTAATGTTCAAGTAGATATGCACACCATACTTAATATAATTCAATTAAGCTCATTAATGGCATTATTGGTCCAAACCAGTTTCTTTACAATATTTTTAATTGCGTTAATAAAATTTCAATTGCTTAGGGTATCAAATGTACTCATCTTTTCTTATTCGTCCATTTCCTATTATTTGTAAATGTTGGGTGTTACGTTGGTCCAGATAACCTTCAATCTGGTCTGATAACTGATCAAAACAATAGGACAATTGTCCGGTCCACTGCTAAAGATTAGCCTACGATAGTTATCCATGAAGGTATTTCTATCATGTCAACGTTAACCTTCGATAGTTTCTTTTATCATTAATATCGAAATTAATTAATTCTTTGTTTCTTTTAATATGCCCAAATTATCTAATGTCTATTCAAGTTTCCTGGTCTTTGTGTTGTTTAAAGCTTCTAGTTCTTTTTGCATACGATTCATAGTTAGTTGCATAGTTCTCTATTGTGCATTTTATCTCTTGCGACTAATTCCAATCACGATTTAGAAGTAATGAGTGTTATAAATGTATAGTGATCTCCCATAAACTTTTGCACTTATTCGCTTTATATCCTCCGTCCATTCAGTTGGTGGATGTCCTCTGCTTCGATATGTCCCTTGTCACTATTCCATAATATTTCTAGTTCATTTATCATCCGTCAGTCTGGTAAAATCTCTGGCTCAACACTTTGTACATTTCTAGATTTGATACTTTATTTCTAGTGGTAAAAATCCCAATATTAATATTTCTATCGTTTGTTGTGTCATCTGCCAAAGGCAGCCTATGTGAAACCTATCCTTCTTTGTATTTTAGTTATCTAATTATCTCGGCCTAAGGGATTCTGATATCCCAGATATTTATAAGCTGTTATTTATTGGTTGACTCCATGGCCCTCACTTTTGATTTTGTCACTTACAAGGATGTTCATAAATGTATTATTTGACTTATTAATTTTAAGACTAATTGTTTTTGACGCTTTATCGACTGTTTTCAGCATTTTTGTAGCTTTATCCACGCTATCAGGTACTAAGACATTGTCATCGGCAAATCTTAGGTGGTTCAGGTCCTCTCCGTTTATATTAATTCCTATATAATCCTGTCCTTATATTCGCTTGAACATATATTCGAGTACAACTGTAAACAATTTCGAAGAGGTAGTATCACACTATCTAATTCCATGTTCTATCCGGAACTTTTTGGTGACTTCAGAAAGTCGGGTGCAAGCTGTACCTGTTTTGTCCGACAATGCTCGAAGCATTTTATGATGATTTATAGTACCAAATGCCTTCTCGTAGCCTACGAATATAAGAATGATAGGCTTCTAATATGTACATTTTTCTATTATAGATAATTATTTAGTCATGATGCTCTTCTTCTGTTCTATTTTTTTACGGAAAAAAAAAGAAAAATCACAAGTTCATGAGAAAATCGTATTTCAGCCTAAGGCGATATTTGTTTGAAATCGCTGTCAACAGTCGCGCTCGACGTACGATAAACTCTGAAGTCGACTTTACAAATAATCTTAAACTACACTTCTTTCTCTTTTTAGTTCCTGTTCGATAAAATTTGCAAAAGTGTTTATTTCTTTCGATGAAAAAGGTTAAAATTCATTTATTATTAACTGAACTTGTGTTTTTAGGTGAATATTAATAACTAAGATGACCTTACCTGACTTAATCTGTGAATAAAAGTAGAATTTTTAGCACATTTTATTCGGTCGGTAATGTTTGGCGTCTACAAAATTCCGTTATTTGTTAACAATATCAGAATCCCTTAGGTAACCAAGTGGGGAGACCTAGTTACAGTTTAATCGTCAGTTTTGTATCTGAATCATGTTATAAGGTAATTAAGGAAATGAATGGTAATTGCTAGATAGCACTATAAAGATAATAAAAAACAAAGTTCTGTTATTTTATGTTAATATCGATCTTATTATTGCATTTGAATTTTCCATTTTTCTGACGAAAATACTGGTTTGGTTACATCAAAGACTACTCTACATACAAACTACTTCATGAAAGTCGTAATACGATGTATATTGCAAGTATCATTACTTGCAGAAATAGTTCTTTGTAAAACTGCGTGTTAACTTGATTTATAGATAGTCTAGACTGCCGCCACTTTTAAAAAACAAAAGTGACTCACTCCTTAAGCATCTACTTAACTATCCTATTATACTCAGTTCACCTGAGGCAACGTATTTAAAAACGTTTTATAAAAAATTAACAGTTTCGAACCATATATTGCATAGACTAACTAGTCTTTTAGATATGAACTACTATTCAGGAGGTGTTTTTATATTCATAATAAAATAAGTAATTTAGACTCGTATAACAATGAGGTAAAAACTGTTCTACAATTGCAAATAACTTCTTTAGTTTTGATATCAGCGTTATTATTATAGACAAAACGAATAGATCGGGTTAGTTTGGAAAAATATTTCCATGAGATCTTCTTCTTAGAGTGCCTGTCCGTTGACCATGTGCCTATGACCTATGATGACTTTGTTGGTTGCTATACGAAATAGGTGTGTTGAGGTATTTCTATACCATGCTCTCAGGTAACCAAGCCAGGATATTCTTTTTCGTCCTGGGGTCCTTTTTCTTCAATTTTACCTTGCAATTTCTTCCCATGAGATGTTTTTGTATAACCACTTTCTTAAGATACCCCAAAATAAAGGTCGAAAGGCGAATTTGTTTTAAAAACTGTAACAATTAATTTTTTTGGCCATAATGAATTGTTTAGGTTTTTTGGATGAACGATTTCCAAGGCTCAAAAACACAAGTAAAAAATATTAAATTTAAAATTCTATAGTGCCTACATTTAAGTTCAAGTCTTCTTCTATTCTATTATTCTCTATCTATTCTATTCTATATATATGCTCTATCATTCTATTAGCTCCCAATAAAAATTCTGGGTTTATTTTATTTTAAAACATGGTTTTTAGTTGTTAATGAGGTGGGACTGTAGGGAAGGGACCAACTCATTTATTGGGACTGCAGGGAAGGTCTGGATGGACCAAACCAGACGAATTATTTCCACACAAAGCTTATCTAACAACTTAAGACAGAGAGGAGTGAAAATCCATGATCAGAATGATTAAAACGTGATCTTTCGTCACTATAATCGTTCGAAAGTAAACGGACAAAAGAAGCTTTAACTTTAACCTCATAAAAACCATATAAACTGCGTTAGGTCAGCTACCCAAAAATGTATTATTTTAGATTTTATGGTTTAGAGAATATCATGGGAGGAAAAACTTTAGAGCTTAAAATATAAAACTTTAAAAATAACTATGAATTATGTGATTCTGCGACGAAAATAACCATTTTACTAGATCTTGTGACTCATAATTAAGGTCCTTAACCAAGGAAAAGAAGAAATCAACACAAGTTACCTTGATTAGCAATAAATTATAAGCTATAAGAGGGCGCGTAAGATGACACATTCACAGCAACATCACGATAGCATTTTTACAATATATTTAAGCTCTTGTGTTGTCATATTCTAAATTTTAGCCACACACTGTATGTTTTCAAGGTTGTCTAAAAAATACCCGTATTTAATTAGGACTTAATCCCTTTTGATCCTGTTTGGCATGGTTTCCTAATGCTTGATAATACTATCTTTTAAATACTGGAGGTAAATATCTTAGGCAACTTGATTTTTATTTAATTTAGAATTAGCGAATTGCAAAACTAATTTAAATAAAATAACTTGTGATCCTATTTTCCTTGTCTTGGCGACAGAAAATCGTGTAAAGTAAGCTTATAATACATAAAGAAATAAAAATAAATTGAAGAAGATTAGGTAGGCTTATTATTAGATTGAATATTTGTCTTGGGGTATGTTGAATAAAGTTTGAAGGTTGTGTCGTAATAAATTTTGCATTAGATAGATAGACGTATTCCTTTATATATATTTATATATAATATCTGAGTGATCAGAGCCCAATAAGAACACCTGTCATTGTGTTAGATTTTAAGAATATCTAATAATATTTTTCTGTAGCGACAGATCTCCTCCTCCTCCTCTTCCAGAAGACGAATTTTTGCTTGCTCTTGGCCTGGAATATTTGCCATTCTTCTTTTTAGAATGCTGTCTCCCTACGGAGGTTGGCAATCATAATGGCTATTTTTATTTTAGAACTTGCTGCTCTAAACAAACCAATTGATCTACATTGATACCAATACATAGATTCTTTAACCATGAGTTCTGCCTTCGGCCAACAGATCTTCTTCCTTGAATCTTTCCCTGTATTGTGAGTCTCAAAATTTCATATTTTGGTTCTCTCATCACGTGGCCTAGGTATTCCAGTTTTCTGGTTTGTATGGTGGTGATTAGTTTCTTTACCAACCCCCTCCAGTACTTCTTTGTTTGTAATCACATTTGCCATTAGGCTACTAATATTATTACTGGCAATTTCTTTACGCCCTAACGACCATAACAAAGATACTTTTTTATAGTTCGCCAGTTCCTTAAGTAGTGTTTGATTTTATAATTATTGAAAATACGTAGTTCTATCAATTAGTTCTATAGTTCTTGATTAACAATTTTGACAATAATGACAATTGACAATTTTGACAATACACATTTTGTGTGTCACCGAAACATGCACAGATATTGATGACACATTTTTTTGTTTATTAATCGTTTGTATTGAAAAGACTATGTAGTTAAATTAGAAAACTAAAGACCTTAGATAAGGATATTATTAGTAAAACTATTAGATTTTTACAAAACTTCTGTTCAAATATTACTTGTATTAGCTTAGCTTGAACAAAACTTTATGATTAATTTTTATAAAACTATTACGGACGTTTGCGGAAGGTTTTCCTATGTCATCGTACCTTGGCATTGAGTTTTGTACAGTAACTGTTGTGAAGGTTACGAATTGCTTGTTGGAAGTGATATAACATCGATTTTGTGTTTCATAATACTGATATTGCAAAATTTAACTTGGAGTTTAAACCATTAAACAGTCGCTAAGGAACTACATAATTGGATATTGTTTTAATAAGTAAGTGCATTTAAAGGTGACTCATTGAAGAAAACGCAATTCACGACAATAACTATAATAAAAAAAGAGGACCCTTTGTTTGTGATCATTTTCTGGTGGAAAAGTAAAAACACAATTTAAAATAAAAAAATTCAGATAATGAAAGTAAATATGATTATTCTTCCAAACTTTGTCCTCTTGTGCAATTATCTAATTAAAAATATTCGAAAGAGCCAAACAAGTAGTAACTGATAAATTAAAGAAAATACTACGTCAATCGCTAATTAACACTAGAAACGATAAGCTTCTAAAGAACAACAATAAGATAACAGCTATATTAAATTTAGCAAAAATTCTAAACATGTGGAAAAAGCAATCTGAACAAGATTAACTAGAAAAGCAAAGTGGCAGTATATAAATTTTGTTTGGTATATAAAAAATAGTAAAGAGGTAAAAAAATTACATAGTGGAAGCCATGTCTGCTTCCACTATGTAATTGCTAGTGATTTTATTGTTGAGCTATTGAAAATAATCTCGCTCTCTCTCTCTCTCTTTCCCTTTCTGGCATTTGCCAATATCGATCTAGCAACTGTACAACAAGTACAATATATACCTTTTCTTATACATCGATCCCTTGTTTATTTGATTATTTATTGCATTCTCACATTCCATCAACTTAATTTTATGTACGTATAATCGGTATTACAGCGTAAGTAAGCGGTATTAAGTGGAAGGAAACGAGTGCTTTGCTATGTGACAGGAAATTTCTTCGTGTTCTTTCAATGCCATATTAGGTTCCCCTAACTTTGACAATTATGTTGACGAGTTGTTCACAGTATTCAGTTAATCGGAATAGTTGTTCGGCACTGCGTATTCCTGTCCAATCGTGAATGTTCTTAAGCCAAAACATCTACTTTCTTGCACTTTTTCTGCGGCTCTCGATTATACATTTCATGATAATCTGACTACTTTCGATCCCTTTTGCTAAAGGTGGCGATAATGAACCACCAACACCAGAAGTGACGACAAACAAAGAAATACATATATTAGGAAGGAAAACTTAAGGGAAGCATTAAGGAAATTAAAAATTGGAATATCATCAGGAGAGGACAGAATACCGAATGAACTCCTAAGTGCTGAGGACCAGATCTGACCAATTAAAACTAATCCACAAAAATATAATAGAACAAAACAGAATACCACAAGAATGGAGATCAAATATTCTAATATCACTCATTCAGAAGAAAGACAAATCAGACCCGGAAAATTACAAAGGATTTAATTTAGTAAACAATACACTAAAATTAATAACCAAAGTGATAACAAATAAACTGCATGAAATTAAAACACTAACAGAACTACAACAAGGGTATAGGTCGGGAATATCATGCACCAACGCTATATTTATAACGAGGCAAGTGCAAGAGAAATCGATAAAAAACAACAAACCGGCATATCTATGTTTCGTGTACCTTAAGAAGGCATTTTACAGTGTTAAATTAAAAAACGTTATCTACTTATTGTACGCAATAATCAAAACGATCGGAAATATCCACGAAAACAACACAATAAAAGTAAAAGTAGAAGAATAAACTGATCCAATTGAAGCTAACAACAGGGTAAGACAGGAAGATTCACTGGGTCCTCCATTGTTCAACCTGATCATGGATGAAATATTAAAAAATAATAACTAAAAAGGGATACCAAATAGGAGAAAAACAACAAAGGAGACAAAAAGAATCTCAGAAACAATAAAGAAAAATTGATGGTATGACACTAGGGGACAAAACTAGACCTACAGATATACGACGTAGATTCAAGGTGGAGAACATCAAGAACTGGGTCAAAAAGAGTAGAATGGAACGATTATAATATTATAAGCAGAATAACAACAGAGTTCTAAATACAACTAGAAACGGTTTTCCAGTAGGAAGACGATCATTAGGAAGACCACGAAAACGAAGTAACGACTATTTATTGGAGGCACATTAAAAAACAGACAGAGTCATGTCTGTATAAAAAGAACAAGAAGACGATGAAGATAAGCTGAAGGATTTTATACCAGTCGCTTCTAAGAGAATATGTCCTAGGTATGAACGTCTAAGAAAGGAAGAAGAAGGAAGAGAAATTCGACTGAAACTGAAAGAAAATTTGTATAAAACTACCATATGCAGTCCATCTATAAAGTATGGAACTGAATGGTAGAAGTCAAAAAGAACGAAGAACAACGAATGCAAATGGCAGAAATGAGAAAGTTTAGATGAATATGTGGAATAACAAAAAACGATAAAATTAATATATTAGGGGAAGTCCAGGATGGCACCAATTGGTGTCAAATTAAAAGAGCATTATATTAAGATAGTTCGGACGTATTTAACGGCGTGACTTTAGTTGCTTAATACAAAGAATTGCTGGTTTGTACATTCCAGGGGGAGTAAGAGGGGAAGACTAAAGAAGACCTGGACTAGGTGCTTAAGTCGGTAAATGGGGCTGAATCCCACATAGGGGTAAATACAAATAGATTGAGGGTGCTCAAATACACTTAATATAGGTTACTTTTCATATCATTCCTGAGCAATATGATTTGTTACTCCTCCTGTAGGTAAAAATGTCTTCTAATAGTCATCGCAGGAGAAAAGCGATATCTTTGGTTCATAGTTTTTAACAATGATATCTTTATATCACAGCTTCTTAGAAACTGTAAAACTATTTTAAAAGCAATTAACGGGAAGAAAATAACCCTACTAGCAGTTTATATCAGTACTGCTAGAACAAGATACCAATATTCTTCCACAATTTTAAATTTTAAAAATTTAATTCATACCATACTATCAGTTTTACATATTTATATATTGTTGCAGGTAAGATGCGCCGCGGATCTTCTTCCAACTACCCTTCGAGATACATCGAACCAGCTGCATGGCTTCAAAGACGGCTTAGCGCTTCCAGTACAGAAGCTAACTTCTTGTACATGCCAAGAAGATTGTCAAACAGCAGTAGAGACTCTAGCGAATCGTCGTTGTTCGTGCCAAGAAGGATGAGCGCTTGCAGGTGAGACTTAGACGTTATCTGTAACAAAAAATATGATTTATCTCAAATTGTGAAGTCTCACGTGGAATATTTTTAAATGCGTTATTTAATCACATAAGTGTTTATTACTATATTAATCTCAGCTTTCGACAATATTTCTATAAACTTTGTATTTAGATATCAACGTATTTTCCTCTACTAAGTTTTTGCAATTGATATGAGTTTTAAAAGCTATCTTAAAACCATTTTTAGCCCCACCACTTTAATATTTTGCTTCTATATGTATAGACTGATTACAATATTGTCGGCTGCCATTCCCAATTCTTTATCTAGGTATAAAACTAACTCTACTTCATCGCTTTCTTCAATCTTAAGCATTACCTTATTTTTACTGGATGATGTTTGTTTCTCTACGAAAGGCTACAAGTTTACACAGTGGGTACTGTGCTGTGTGAAGTGCTGTGTAAATAAACGATGGACTTGACATACAATATGAATGTCAGACAACACGATTGCTAAACAGCTAACCACAGGAATACCTGTAGGAAGAAGAAGCAGAGACTGACCGCGAAATAGGTGATTAAATGGCGTTGAAACAACGTTGGGGTATTAAAAATCAGAAGATGACAACAGGTAACTAGAAACAGAGCAGAATGGCGACGAAGAATCTTAAGAATCTTAAAGAAACCCAGGATTCACAAAGATTTGTCTAGCAAAAGATGATGATTTGTTTGTCATTATGATACGTACGGTCTACTGTTTTGTCATCTCTGAGTTGTTATCATTATTAAAAAATATATATTTCTTCTATAGTTCCTTCTTACCTTTTCTATCAATCTAGATACCTCAATAATTATGGTAGTATTATACTTTTTTCTGAACTTTTCTGCTCCAAAAGTATTATTAGTATTTTTTTCTACTTATAAGTCAAGAATACAAAAAGGGATAGGATTATAGGTTGATTGTTCTAACTCTAAATTACCAATAGTTCTTAAAAATATTGCTACAATATTTCAAGCGGTATTACCTACTAATACTAGATTTTTGAGTCCAAGACTGTCTAAAAAACTGCTCAATTAGATTTTATTGATCAAAGTATTTATTGATCAAAAGTAATATCCAAATTACTCTACATCCTGTAAATCCATAAAGTTTGGATATGCAATATATCCTTTAGGCAACTAAAAAATCACAAAGTTACTTTGATGCGGGTGACCAAGATAAAAGGAATTGCTGATAGTTTTGATACAGAATGAGCCTGTATCGGACCAAAACGATTCTGAGGTATAGAGGAAAAACCGAATCGTCATAAAATTGAAAAATTAACTTAGTATATATAGGACTGGTAAAATATTCGACGCAAAAATACACGCATCTGCTTCCTACTTAACTCTTAGAGTTTCAGAAAACTAAACTGGGAGGAATCATAGATGATGTCTCTAGGAACTGCTCAGTCACGTATCTCTACAAAATAGGAAAAGTGTACAAAGTGATAAAGTCCAGTCTATAAAAATGCAGAGAAACCACTAACATATTGTGGGTATCTGCAAGGTAATTGTTCGCGACACTATTAATACCTGTACATATTTTTCAGAACCTGATCAGATGACAAACGTAGCTCCAAAATACATAAAAGATTTTTTCAGAAGTCTACATCTTTTGGACTAAAGCATAAATGTAGGCTATTCTTACGTATGCAAGATTATCTCGTTTGTTTTATTAGTTCCTAAATGGCTATATTTGTCCAACCGACCATTTAATGAAAACATCGATCAACTACGTCACTTATGGATCTTATTATTTTTTTTTTGCAATTATTAATGCATATTTTACATTTTATCGCCACTAACCAAAATAGCTCAAATATACAAGTTGGCTTCACACTTTGACACCAATTTTTTTTCGCTGCAATCAATGTAACCTAAAAATAAAATGCTAACTAACATTTTTAATTTTTTGATAGTGTTATAAATAATAACGAAGATCATTTCTTTGTTTTCAGTATGTCCAGCAATAACGACAATTTTGTTAGAAGAATGTCATCATCATCAGAATACAGCAATCCACGCTCCAGGAGTAATAGCTCAGCGTTCCAAAATGGTGAAAACGTACTAAGGATGCCAAAAGGACCCGACGGAAGTCGTGGGTTCAGACAAAGACTACCTACCGTAGCACAATAAATTAGGATCCCTGGCGGTTCTAATAATTTGCAAGAGTGAAGCATGCTAGAGAGGTATAATATTGAAAGACAATTATTCCATCCTAAATTTTTTATGCTAAGAAATCATTTCTTTCTACCGCAAAAGGAAATATTCAATATTGTATCTAGGAGTATTAGTTTCTCTTTAATCTTCATTTCCCACTTAAATTTTCTTGATGATTTAGGATTCATTAGCTTCTATTTTGATTTAGATGTCAGATTTTTATTATGCATACTCATTTGGATATGAAATACTTTAATTGAATATCCAATTATCAAATTACTACGAGGTAGATTTATATTTCCTATCGCATAAAAAATATTTTATAATTACAATCAACAAATTAATCTTGAACAACTTTCACCCAAGTTTAAGAAAACGTATGACATGCTTCGGTGAACACACGTTGTAAAACCGTTAAAAAACACAAGAAAGTAAATTCCGTATTAATATGTCTAATGGGTAGAGAAACACAAAAATTTAACAATATACTTTCGATAATAATTATTGTATATTCCTACAAGTACGTTATAAAAAAACATCTGCGACGAGGTAACCGAATTAGATAAAAAAAGAACCTATTAATCAAATTAATAATTGTTGTTATTAAATTGAGTAAATGCCTACCTCACTGTAAAAATAATTTCGTATTTAAATGCCTGGCAGCAACAAGAATAGCACATTTACCATTTAATTAAAAAAAGAAGGTTAACCTGACATGAAACCGGAAATACATATATAAGGTCAGTTTTACAGGAAGAAGAATATGTAACCTATAAATATCAAGGCATTCGTGATTTATATTTATGGTAGTCGGTGGAAATAACAGCCTTGGGAAGAACAACTGTCCATAACTCTTTTAAATACTAATATTAATTGTCTATTAATATTGATAATTTCTTTGTTGTCTTTATTGAAAAAATTACTTTTTAATTATACGTACCTATAACTAACGACAAGTTAAATGGTATGGTAATCGGATCCAATATAAATAAATTCTATTCGTGTTTGAATTAATGGTTCAGTAAACTGTTTCTTAACTGTTTCTATTAATATATTAATAGGCGTCTTCGAAAGAGTAATTAACAATAAATATCAGAACTGGATATCATACTAGTCCAGTAGAAAATTAGAAAGAGACTTAGAACATGATGGTAAAATGATATGAAAGACTTCAAAAATAAAACAAATCTAGAACTTACTATCAAATTTGTAACAGGTAAAAGAAAAAGGTCAGAATCAAGCAAACAAATGGTTTGGTTTATTAGATAACTTATAGAAGAGCATTCTACGCCAATGGCCTTAACATTCCCCATTCTCAGCAACTGAACTAGAGATATCTAGCTGTCACCCATATATAGTTTCGACTTTCACAATGTCTTGCATTATAAATTTACTACGAAAAGAATATAATTTCACTTTTATCTATGAAAACACTTTTATTGGCAATAAAGCCAAAGAAACGCTTTAATGGATTAAAACTAAACGAGCTATCGACCTGTTAGTAGGACTAAGAACTTGCATCCATTTAAATGCTATAATCTTTTTCCACGCGAACGAAAAAATAAGGTTTCTTTGGGATTAAGTTTTTTAAGTGTGACAATTACGTTGATATGTACTTACGTTATTCCTAAAATGCTTAGATCTTCAGAAATTGTCTAACAAACTAAATGGTATATAAAAATGTCAATGAAATTTGACATATAAATGACTTTGTTTTTGAGAAGATAAAACACTTTAACAAAATACTTATTTATAGCTACACAAAATAATGTATAGGATAGTACAGACAATGGAGTACATTCAGATCGAGAAATTACCAAAGAGTAGTTTGAGATTAAGAGACTACCTAGCCGATACTAGATGTATGAAAAATATAGAAATCAAATAAAAGTTACTACTTGCACGGATTCCATTACGAAACTATTATTTATATTAGGCAGACTTATTTAATCCAAATCTATAACAATTCATAGATATAAATGTTAATACTTTTTCTTCTTATGGTGTCCAATCCAAATAGTGGATGTTGGCAACAATTCTGGCATACTCCTCTCGATCTTGTGTGGCTCTAAAGAGTGCATTGGCATCGAGGTTTGTCCAATCCCTTATGTTTTTAAGCCATGAGTATTTCTTTCTTGCGATGCCCCGAAGATTAGTAATAGTCTGTCCGTTAATTTTGATTCCGTCTTCAGTGTTACGGCTCTATCGAAAATCGTTTCAGATTAAAGATTAAAAAAGAGGGGTGACAGAACACAACCCTGTCGTACATCTTTTTCGATTGAGAAATATGGTGTAGATTCCAGTCCTACTCTCTCAGATACCACTTGATTTATATAAAGGTTTTTTACGATTTTAAGGTCATTCTCATCTATCGAACGTTCCTGGAGTAACCTTACTAATTCTGAATGATTAACACAATCGATAATAGTTAATACTTAATATTTATAATTTATGTATTTAGCATATTCTCATTATCCTTATATACGCATTTTAAAATTTAAATGCGCCACCTCGCAGGCCCAATTTCATCTGAATTATTTACTTAACGGGTGATACAAAAACATTGAACTGTTAACACAAGGTTAACTTACCTGTTGAAAATAAAAATGGAGTAAAAAAAAGATGATTCACTTAATGTAATATACTACTACGAGAAATAATCCGGCCTTGATCATACATGGATTGTAAGTAAGGTACGAACTACTTACAGAACCGGCTTTCTCTTTAATATTGTGCGAGGATATTTTGTAGTACTAACGGTAAGAAAGACGCATTCTCGAGCGAAACCTGTTTGCTTGATCCTATTAAAAAAATGGCCCACAAAACTGACCACACTAATAAATACCAATCTTCTAATAAAAAATTATAAAGGTACATTACGTTGGACAAACATCCAAATATATTTAGGTATTCACTACATAACCATAAATAAAATTACCTTGCACAAATTACTACCAAATATTCTTATCATTATATGTAGAGATCTACTCAAAAGTGGTAAACTAGTTGTTACTTAAATTAAATTTTTAATCAGATAATAATAATTTTTGTTGATAGAAATCGTATTGTATTCAACAACATCCCTAACTTGCATATGTAGATTTGAAAGCTTCGTCCTCAATCTCAAAAGTTGTCGATTTCTGATAACAAGAAGACCTTTAATATATTTGTACAGTAGAGAAACTAGCCGTATTTTATGTTTGGTCATAAAAAACTTTATTTTTGCTTTACTGAATACGGTGCTGTAATTACCATTCACAAAAAGCCAACTTCTAGTGTAATATATGGTAAAAATTCTTGAACACTACCTTGAATCAATTCGTAACATTGATTTTATGTAATTAGTTGCACTGTAAAAGGTTCTATAATTTAGCCTTTCGAATATGTATTAATGAAATCGAATAATTTTATGGAAGCTGTACTAATTGAACTGAATGTTTCGTTGTGCACGAAATTTCTATTACGTTTCTAACACTCTAAATTGTTTTATACTGTCATTTTTACTGCAATTTTTCTATAGTTTTTAATAATCTTTACATTAGTTACTATCCTTTTTTCTTTTTCTTCTGCGTTACCTTCTAATGCTTCTTTTCTACTTCTTGTTTATTCTTTTGTGTCTAAATCATCTCATTTCTGTTACTATAAGTATATTCTATTAATGATGAAATATCATCGTCTTTTCACAATGACTTTACAAGATTCATGTTAATTAATGAGTATTCTAATGCTTTAATCTTCTACTGCTTCTTTTCTACTTCTTGTTTATTATTTTCTTCTTCTTAATGTAGAAGTATCCTCGTCTTTTACATAATGTCTTTACAAGATTCGTGGTAATCTGTGAGTATTATCGGTGCTTCACTTTTTAATTTTTTTATTCTCAAAGTGAGACGATAGTCAAGTACCAACCAACCGACGCACTTCCTGGTTTATTGTGCTGATATTAATGTTAAAGCGCTTAAGGTGTTGCGCAAACTTATTTTCTAATGGCTTTTAAAATTAGACTGTTTCATACAATATTTATATACTATAGCTACAACAATTTTAATAACGACGTCATTTGCAATTGTGAAATCCGTACGAAATTGACCGCTACTAATAAAGCAATTTACCATTTTAGAAGGTTTTTCTACAATTTTCGGATTTAAAAAGCGTAACGGATTCGAACTCGAACAGAATAGAATTAATCTCTCCACCGTTCTAACGGAGAAATTTAACTTTTTTAATATTGATATCCGACGACAACGTAAAACTTTCGGAGAAAGTTGAAGCGTTAGAAAAGTAGGCCGTGTACTGAATGCATTCACGTTCAACCAGTGGCGCCTCATCAAGAATTCTATACATTCAACTAAATAAACAATACTTCAATTTGACCTGACGCTCTAAATTTTGATTATTTATTTATTGCATTAAAAAAATGTTCGACATTTTCTAAAAATTCATAGAATAATTTGCGTGTTATTTTGCTGATACTAAACAAGTAAACATTTATGTAATGTTAAACTATTTTTTGTAACTACTCGCTAACCTAAATTTGTGCACTGTTCATGATTGCTCTTATTTCAATACACACAAATAAATAGGCACACATAATTTTTATAACAACTTACAACTAAATCATATTATAATATCGATTTAACCAAGTATGAATGATACAAAGTCCAAAATGTAGATATATTTGCAATTCCCTCGTATCTTAAAAAAATTTACATTTATGTTCGAAACTCAGTCTCAATTAAGAATGTTTGTATTAAAATGAATATGCATAATAAACGTAGCTTTCTATTTAACATCAGATTTATGTTTTATGACTAATACTTTCTTTATAGTTACGTCTATTTATATTTTCTACAGATAGGTGTGCTTGAATTCATTTTGTTTTAAAAATGATGTAAACGATAATCTACCCTTATGTATAAAATGTTTTTATATTGGTAGAAAGTCTTCTTACCTTTAAATATTGTATATAACTTAATTTATTACCAATTTTAGTTTGTAAGTTGGAAAATTCTTTAATGTTTCTGAAATATTTTGTAATTATGAGAATTAGTTTTTCTTTATTTTTCAGCTACATTATAAAATGTATTTTGATGAATATTTATTGTCTCAAATTCTGGAACTGTTCGAAAAAATAAAAATAATTTGTTTTAGTTTGGTCTATTTTATTTTGTATCCTCTTTACCTCTTAAATCTTCGTATAGTTTCTTACAGATGACTAAAAATATGCAATATACAAGGATGTCCTTAAGTAATTGTACAAAAAGAAACCGTAGATTCTACACTTTAAAATATTACGATTTAAGCCAAATTTCTTTAATAAAATGTTGATATTAAGAAAGATACAGTGTGTTAAAATGCAAATTTAAAATTTTAATTTTCGCTATTCATTTCGCATTCGCAAACGTTCATGTTTGTTAACATTTATGTATAAAAATTCATAACTGGGTACTAATAAACATCAAAAATTATAATTTGATGCATACTTTAATGTAGCTGATAGAGGGCGCCACATATGCCACTTATGTGGCATACATTTGCACTTTTTTGCTCTTTAAGTTACCGGTGTTTGTGATAAAAAATATTAAAGATACTTTATTTTAACAAAAATAAGCTATATTTGTTAATAACTTTAAAACTTAACAGTTTTCGAGATAATCGGATTTTACAAATCAACTACATAATTCTGATTTAACGCAATTACTCCAGGCATCGAAAGAAAATTAGACAAAAACATCAATATACTTCTGAATTTTAACCCAATTTAAAAAAATAGTAGGATTTGTCAAAATAACAAAATAATTAAATTTTACATCAAACATTTTACGTTTTGTATTAAATTAAGGTCTTAATCAAAATATTAAATTTATAAACCAAATTAAGAAATAGTTAAACTTCTTCTTCGGGTTCCTTCTCCTAGCGGAGGTTGGAAATCATCATCGCTATTTTAACTTTGTTGGCCGCATTTCTGAATAATTC
Organism: Diabrotica balteata; assembly: GCA_918026665.1. NCBI lineage: Eukaryota > Metazoa > Arthropoda > Insecta > Coleoptera > Chrysomelidae > Diabrotica > Diabrotica balteata. The sequence continues at coordinate 87,672,543 of OU898283.1, forward strand.
TAATGAGCTGCAGCCGAACCACTCTCTCAAATTTCTTAGCCAGGACATTTTGCGTCGTCCTGGGTTTCTCTTCCCTTGTATCTTCCCTTGCATAATGAACCTCAGTAATACGTACTTCTCACCCCTCATTAAATGTCCCAGATATTGAATCTTTCTAATTTTAACAGTTTTTATGACTTCACATTCTTTCTTCATTCTTTGTAACACCTCTATATTAGTTACTTTTTCAATCCACGATATTTTATGCATTCTCCTGTAGCACCACATCTCAAAAGAGTTTACTTTTTTGATTTCAGACTGCTTTATTGTCCACGCTTCCATGCCATATAGTAAAGTAGAGAAGACGTAACAACGTAGCATTCTTGTGCGAATCTCTAGATTAAGGTTACGGTTGCAAAGTAATTTCTTCAATTTTATGAACGTGTTTCTTGCCATTTCTATTCTAGATCTGATCTCCTTTACTTGATCTCCATCTTCGGTTAGCCACGTTCCTAAATATTTATATGTTTTTACTCTTTCTATCGTTGTATTATTGATGATCAGGTTATTTACATTTTGTGGTTTTTTTGAGAATATCATTGATTTCGTTTTCTTGAGATTCATTTGCAGTCCGTAACTTTCACATGCATTGTATACATGTTGTATTATGTACTGTAGATCTTCTATGTCACTTGCAAATATGACAGTATCGTCGGCATATCTAATATTATTATTGCTATTTCCGTTGACATAAATACCTTCCACGATATCCAATAAAGCCTCTTGAAAAATCACTTCACTGTAGACGTTGAATAAGAGTGGTGAAAGGATACACCCTTGTCGAACTCCTCTTAGTATACTTACTTCCTCTGTCAGTTCTCCTTCGACTCTTACTCTTGCTTTCTGGTTTTGATACAGATTCGATATAATTTGTAGATCTCTACTATCAATGTTTTTAGTCTTAAGAATACTTAAAAGCTTCTCATGTTGAACTCTATCAAAAGCTTTCTTGAAATCTATAAAGCAAGTATATAAATGTCCTGATTCATATCCATAATTTCATGTGGATTCTGTTATGTATGATTTTAAGGAAGGTTTTCAATGTGTGGCTCATTAACGCAATTGTTTGATAGTCATTGCAATCTTTAGCATTTGTGATTTTTGGAATCGTCACAAAAGTTGAGAGAAGCCACTCTTTGGGTATGTGTCCCGTCTTGTATATGGAGTTAAAAAGGTCTACCAAGATATCAATATTATCTTCATTAATTATCTTCAATAGTTCAATTGGTATTTCATCGGGTCCTGGAGCTTTTCTGCCTTTTGTGTGTTTTATAGCATACATAACTTCCTCTTTCATTATTTCTGGTCCCGTGGTTTCTCCGTTAACTTCTAATAATTGTTCTACTTTTTGATCATAAAATAGTTGTTCAATGTATTCTTTCCATCTACGTAGTTTGTCTTGCGTTTCAGTTATAGTGGTACCATCTGCATTTTTTAATATCCCGATTGGTTTGTTACGATTTCTTGAAATCATTTCTTTAACCTTCTTATGGGTGTTGAAAGTGTCATACCTTGCCTCACATTCCTCGATTTCTTGACATTTAATGGACATCCATGTTTCCTTAGCTTGTATTATTTTCTGTTTTTATTTGTTTATTAATTTAATTTAATAGTTAAACTAAATAACATTAAACTTAACTATTGTCAAAGTAAGTGTTCGATATGTCCACCATTTTCTTTAATTCATTTGTCAATACATTCCATAAAAGATCGTCCCATATTAATAACATCATTGGTTCTAAAGAAACTGCTGCAGTATTTATAATAAGTATTATAAGTATAATATATATTAAATATAATATAATAATAAAGTATTTGTTTGGGATTTCTATGAACTAAATAATGATATTAATATCTCATCACTGAACCAAGGAATATGACTACTACAAACAATACAACGTTCAGGAAAGTTATATTTAATTATGCTGTCACTGCCCTTTGTCTATAATGTGGTGGTGTACCATCTTTCATAAACCACGTATTTCGCCTTAAGTTTGATACCAATTCTTTCAATAAATCAATAAAATCATTTTATAAAAAATGTAAATGAATCTCTAATATATATATATATATATATATATATATATATATATATATATATATAATTCTATTTCTCCACGATTTTATGAATACATAAACCAACTTTATCTATGAGACCAATAGTTCTAGTCTTTATGCCCTCTTAATGGACCAATAGTATAACTCCTCACTGACATCTTAACTAATGCCTATAATTTAAACAACAATATTTATAGTAAAGATTCATTTGATTTTAGTTCTTTCATTAATAATTTCCAATTACCACTAAATTATGTTTTAGTTAGTTTTGATGTAACATCTCTTTTTGCCAATTTACCTTTAGATTTAATCGTAAGTAGTATTGGAAAATATTGCAATAATATTTCGCAACATACTAATATTGACTTATCACATTTCAAAACACTTATCAACTTTGTTTTTGATTCTAATATTTTTATATTTAATGGTGTCTTTTATAAACAAATTTTTTGTAGTCATATGGATCTAGTCTTTCACCCATTCTAAGTAGCTATGTCATGGATGATGTTATTAGTGATTGTATCAACAATTGCACTTTTTTCATTCCTTTTATTAAAAGATATGTAGATGATTTAGTTTTGGCACTTCCTAAATACAAAATTCATGAAACAGTTAACATTTTCAACAATCATAATCAACATATACAATTTACAGTTATTATCTACCATTCCTTGACATGAGAATTGTAAGAACTACAGACAATGTGTTGAAAACCATATAGTTCAGAAAACCCATATGTAGTAATAGATTTTGTAAGCTATTACTCACACCATCCAAATAAAATGAAAATGAACCTTATAACAGGATTAAAAGAACGTGTTTTAAGGCTTTCCCATAATAACTTAACACCATTTTTTGCTAAATCTCAAAACATTGTATCCAATAATCAGAACACCTATTATTATTCACTACCTTTTATACCATCATTAACACCTAAATTAATACAAACACTAAAAGTTATTGACAATATAAAAATAGCAACAAAGAACATCAAAACTATTTCATCTTTCTATTCCAAAACTAAGTATCCTATAGATAAATTAGATAAAACAAATGTAGTATACAGCATTAGTTGTACTCAGTGTGAAGCTGTGTATGTTGGTGAGACCGCAAGGAATCTGTCAAACCGTATTATTTCTCACAAAAGTGACTGTAGAATTAAAAAACCATCTTGTGCTTTAGCAGAGCATGTAATCGACAAAGACCATATTATGGATTTTCATAACATTAAAATTTTATGTAATGAAAGTAATAAATTCAAAAGGACTTTTTTAGAAATGGTTTGTATTAGCAGAAGTGATAATAATTTAAACAAAAGATCAGAAATTCAAAATCTAAGCAAAAGTTATAATTATATTATTTCTTTATAGTTTATTCATTAAAATATCACATTTTAATTTAATATTCCATATACTTGTTACATTGTTTAGACATCTATCAATGATGAATAAATCTTCTTTTTTATTACTAAATAAAAAAGATTTTTTTAAACAAAATTTTAGTTTTTGGCAATATAAATGTCAAAAATAAAAATTGTAAGTTGGCATTCATGACATTTAGGCTTATTTGTAATTGGTCGCTATTTTAACTTATTTATAAATTCAATTATTTTTGTTAAAAAAGTTTTTCAAAATTACTAAATTTAGAGAAACATTCATTTGATATTTTTTAAAATAGTTTTTTAACATGTTTAGCAGTTTAGATTTACTAACAGAACTAATTTTATTTGGTGAGTTAAAATTTATTTTTCTAGTTTTACTTTGTAAGAATTTTTATAAAAATATAATCGACCAAGAAGAGAATCCTTTTAGAATTACATCTCTATCTCTTTTATAAAATAAGTTATGGCACTGCAAAAGTTATAATAAACATTTATAAACTCATTCGATTTATAATTAAAATAGCTAACATATTGATTTTTCCATAAAAAAATAAGTTTTACAAAAGATATTGTAAAAACTAAAAATGGAGAAAAATTGAAATTTTTGGACCTTCAATACTTAATTCTGCATAAACTATTGGTAAAATTTTAGATAGAATAACTCAAATTAAAGTTTTTTTATGTAATTTCATAATATTGTACTTATTTTATCTTAAAATATTGATTTGATACAATAAAAATAATCAAAAAACGCCGTTTTTTTGGCATTAAAAGTGGAATAAAAAATTATAACCAACACTTTGGACTTGCAAACACTTAAAGGTTACTCAAGGTATTGCCCTTCATAACGCTGTGCTGCTTTCAAAATTGAATTAATTAATGTTCAAAATCATTCATTTTTTCTCTCTACAGCTTGGACTAATAGAAATATTTATATATCGTACAGTATAGAAATTTTAAAGGTATAATTAACATACATTGTAATATCAAATTCCACAGAAAATTCAAATTTCTCAATATCTTACAGATAAGAGTACCGCATTTTTTATCTGTAAACCGATAAATTTCTAAAAATAATCTTAATAACAAAATAATGTGGCATAAAATGTGTAGATAAAATAACCTAATAAGAGATAAAGCAGTATGTAAACAGTTACGATAGGGTTACTCTTTTGTAAAATTTAGAAATCATAAAGAATAATTATTTTGTAAAAATCTTTTATATAGGAAATCATCAAACCACAATTTTCTCGTGAATGTGAACGGGTTTTTAATAAAAAAATGTTTTACCATCATTATAACCTTTCATAACTGCCTCTATATTTTATATAAAATTTGCAGATTACGTATGCAAATCTCTTTCTTGGCAGATCGCTTTTGGTAGTTAATTTGCAAAACTGCTTATTTGCTTGTCAGCCACTGTACACATTACATTGTAAATGTATGCACTGGATTTAACCCATTAACGTCCAAGTTGTTTTTCTCTTTCAAATACATAGATATCAGTAATATTGTTCTTAATATGCAAATATTCATGAAATTGTTTTATATCTTTCCATTTTTGAATTTGACCCGTCCTATAAATAAATCACTGGATGTTAAGTGTTATCATAAATTGCAAGTATGTATAAATGAGTTAAAACAGCTATGGGAATTAACATTTTTATTTGCGCCTAATAAAAATAGGTTTATGTTTTATGATATTATATAAAACAATTTTTACATAATGTTACAGTCCATTTTCCACAATATGTTAGTGGTTTGGATTTACAATTTTCTCCTGAACATCGTCTCTGCTCTTCATGTCTCTCCATGAAGTAATGTTCTTTCCTATCAAATATTATGTCCGTAAATACTTGTTGATGGTCTCGATCTTCCTAGTATACTTTTTGTACTAAGAATCAAATGTTTAATTAAAGATAAACCAAGACTGCCTACGTGAGCCTTGATTTATCTCCTAATACCATACAAGAGAAAAAATTGACCTACTGAGTCAATATCTAAACCTATTATTTCCCTCACAGTACGGATTCTCAGTAAAGTGTGTTTAGCAGTAAATGGTTGACTTAAATTAGTATCGACTATAAACATCCTGGGTTAACCGATAATAGTATAAAAGGCCCGGTTTCAGGTAACAATGGTTTATGTGAGGTACAAGGTCTTAACAATGCGCCAAGTCAGATAAATTAAATAATATTTACGACCGCATTAATTAAAGTCAACCATTTTCTGCTAAACAAACTTTATCTGGATGGATTTACTGATAACGACCCTAGATTTAAAATGGAAATAATTTTTACCACTGCATTTTCTACCACTTGCAAAGCACACAGATTGATAAATCGGTCGACAAGGAAGTCTACAATTTGCGTTCCACATGTCGTTCATCACGTAAAAAAATAAAACAGAAAGACAATTTTAGATTTTATTTCAATGCCGGTCATCTGCCAATGCCAAAAAACACAAGAACAGTTGAACTGGACTTTATGGGAAGATATTGTGTTGAAGCTATTTTCTTGTGGCATCTTAAAGTAATTACTATTTTGAATGAGAATAAGCCACACTTGAAGTTTAAAATAAGTACATTGCCGTTTTAGTTTCTACTTTGGAAATCGTTCTCAAAATACAGAAAATTAATTAATTACACAAATTTTGTTTTTTGTTACATGGTGAAAATTTCTTCTAATAATTTAATTTTATCTGTTTCATTTATATTCAGACAAAGATATTATACATTTTAAAGTAGATGACTTTAAAATGATATTGCCAATATTGCTGAATTGCGGTCCTGGTACGAGTTTATTGTAAGATAGTTCATTCCATTACAAGAAATCAACTTTAAATTTGAGAATAATCCGTCAGAAAAAATCATAGCATGTGAGTAGAAAAAAAGACAACCACATGTCATAATGACAGTAAAATTCTCCTGTTAGTGATTCCATAGAAAAAACCAGAAAAAAACCTCATGGTAATCAATCATGGTAGTCAATCTCGACATGGTAAGTATTCGGTCTTACATTTAGTTTACTCTCAATAAACAACAAACTATGATTTCATATGTATGTTATTTAAAAAACATATATGATGTATCCTCGATATGTTGCTGACTTACTAATAGTGTTTCCTTTAATTAACTTCCTATTTTAATATCGAAAGTGGAAAAGTTCCGATAGAGTACGTACAGTTCAACAATTGGTAGTGCCAAAATCACACATTAAAGGTGTGTTGCAAGAACTTTATAGCAACATTTTGGAGTTAAAAGAGCACATAGTATAACAAAAGTATTTGAGTAATGTAACAGATAACAAATAATTTAAAGCTGGCTAGCAGAAGGTGCCGGAGAGTGACTACTTGGCACTCAAAAGAGGATTCGGCCAATTTACATGCCCTACAGAGACCGTAAAGTGAGAGTATTAATGACAAGATACAAAAAAAAAATAGAAATAATGTAAATGTAAGTGGTAAATTATAGAAGTTGGTCTAAGATATGAGTGCGCCAGGAAAGTATTAACATATACCTTCCAAAGTATCTTGTAGAGCTATTTGCTGAAATAAGAAAGGAAACAGGTATTAATTAAAATATTTAGTTTTCACCACAAATTTTAATCACTATCCAAATATATATATATATATATATATATATATAATATATATATATATATATATATTATATATTATATATATATTACATATATATATATATATATATATATTATATATATATAGATATAGTTTAATTTATTATATGCTACCCACCACCATTGTATGTACAGTTAATTTAATTACTAAATTAGTTCGTAAAAAAATTCCGTGATTATACATAATTGATCCCTGATTAACCTGAATTTATAAATAAAAATATAAGAAAATTTTTAATGATTTGACCTAAAAAGGTAATTTACTTGCCTACTAGAGATGTAACTCTGTACTTCGGCTTAATTAAATATTCTAATAAAGTTCTAATGAATGAGGACATTATCCTGACGGGATAGAATTCCAAAGGTTTAAATATATAATAATAAAATACCAATAAATAATTCTCTGATTAAATGTGTACACATAAAACCATACAACAGAGTTGAAAGGTAGTATTTAAAAAACTCAATCTGTAATTGACAATTAGTCCTTAAACGTTATTTAAAATTATTTTAAACAAATGATGGGTCTTTATTATTAGTCAAAGTAGTAGGATTTAAAGTTCAACAAAAATATTATATAAAGATTATTAAAATTGATAAACAAACTCAATACAAATTAGCTGTGTTCCACATTTTAAGGCGGTCTTTCCAACTGGTTCCCTGAAGTTATCCGGGAAGTCTTATATGAGATCTGGACCTCTGATGGAACAGCTTAGGGTGACGGCAAAGGTGCAAACCCAGTAGGGAACAACTCAATTTCTTTTCTATTATAATCCCCAACCAAAAATAAAAAATGAAGAATTTTTGATTCTGGACTTAACTTCTTAAGTAGGCTAAAATAACATTTGAGTTAGAGTTCCTACTTACTCTTAGGTAAGTAAGTAAAGTAAGTAAAGTAGGAAAAAACACAAGGTTTATTAACCTTGAAAGATACGATACAAAAGTTACTGGAACAAAAAGCTTTAATTATTTTGTAAAAAGTGTGATCTTCGCAAGGTTTGACAATATTTTAGGTAAAATGGATTAATTAAATAGATAATTTTATAAACGAAAACACATGCTATGGATCTATTTTATAATATAAAAGAACGGTATAAGACAGAATATTTTTATAGATAGTCTTAATAGATATATAATTAAATGTTTGTTTAAGGCCGGAAAGTACAATAGAAATTTGACATATGATTTTATCTTATAAATTTCGATTTGGACGTAGAATATTTCTTAATAAAATGATGTGAAAATTTACAGATAGATATATCGACTATCAAAGGAAACATGATAATATAGGAATCAAAATGGATGATCGTTTTTATACTTTTTATTGATAATTGAATCCACTTACCGGCTAAGAGTGACTATAACTCAAATGGTATACACTTAAAACAAACTAAAACTTTCTCATCTTCCAAAAAAAAATACATTTTCTTAAAACAAATTTGGCACATCTCTTGGATAAGAAGGTCTGCCTAAAACGGCCGCTGGGGTCGCTGTGTAATACCAACTTAGAAATTGAAAATTAAGAAAGATTAATAGGATATGGATTTAAAAATTTTATTTAATAATGTTTAAAGGATTATTGAGGTAACGGACTCGTTAAAATAGCCAGAGTTCTAGATAGACTGGATTAATGATCGCTGAGATGTAGAAGATTAGTTCAAGAAATGCGATTTATGTAACAGTAGAAAACATGTTAGAATAGGGAGTCGTAGTAAAATGGCACAATATCTTTCAGGAGATTCTTTTGTAATGGATATTCTCAATCCATTTTCGATGACATAGAGAGTAGTACTTAATGGTCACAATGGATTATTTTTCAAAATGGCCTGAAATTGCACTCCTTTCTAATGAAAAAACGACTACCGTAGCGGAAGCATATCTACAAAGTGGTTGAGCAATTTGGTTATAGTTGAAAAACCTGATAAAACATTAAGAATTTGTTTGGATCCTAGTGATTTAAACAAAGCACTTAAAAAGGAATATTGTTTGATACCTTCTTTTGAAGATATATGCAGTAAGTTAAAAAATAAATGTTATTTTTCTGTTTTAGACTTTAAAGGACATTTAGTTCAGCTTGATGAGAGGTCCAGTATAGTTTGTGCATTTGAAACTCCTTTAGAATTTGGAAATTTGATAGACTTCCATTCGGACTAAATATTGCTCCTGAATTTTTTCAAAGAATTAACTTAGAAAACTTTGGTGATATTGATGGATGTCTCATCTATTTTGATGATCTTTTAATATTTGCAGATAGTCTTAAAGAACATGATAGAATCCTTAATAGAGTATTAGAACGTACTAGAAATATTGAAGTAAAATTTAATCCTAATAAGATACAATATAGAATGTCTGAAGTAAAATATTTGGGAAATACATTTGATAAAGGTGATATGAGACCTGATTTAGATGAAGTTAAAGCTATTATAAATTTGAAAGGACCCAATAATAAAAAAGAGTTGCAAAGAATATTGGGCATGAACAATTACCATACCTTTGAGGGTATACAAGGCAACTATCGAACACGGTGATTAATTTAATCTTGCCCAAGTACTTTCAATCAATAGATCATCTTCAGGGGCATTTCGTCAATTGTGGACTATCCGACATAGTAGAATGTCATATATGTCGGATAGTCCACAATTGACGAAATGCCCCTGAAGATGATCTATTGATTGAAAGTACTTGGGCAAGATTAAATTAATCACCGTGTTCGATAGTTGCCTTGTATACCCTCAAAGTTTAATTATTCGAACATTCAACCTTATATTGAATTACCATACCGTACAAGTTTTATACCAAATGTATATATGTGTCAGCCCCATTAAGAGAATTGTTAAAAAAGAATACAGTTTGGATGTAGATTAGAAGTCACACACGCTCATTTAATTTAATAAAAAAGTTAATTTGCTCACCACCAGTTCTTGCCAATTTTGATGAAAATATTCCAATAATAATTTAAACAGATTCAAGTCAAAATGGTGTTGGATGTGTATTATTACAAAATCTTAAACCTGTATCTTTTGCTTCTAGATATTTAACCGATTGTGAAACCAGATTTAGCCAGATTGAAAAGAAACTAAATGCAATCCTATTTTCTTGTACTAAATTTCATAATTATATTTATGGTAGAGAAGGTAAGGGTTTCACAGATCATAAGCCATTGATTTCGATAATGAAGAAAGGAATAGCAGAAGTAGACTCTCCTAGACTACAACCTATGCAGGTGAAATGATTAAAATATGACAACTGTAGAATATAAGCTAGGCAAGGAAATGCTGATAGCTGATTTGTTGTTCCGAAATTTTTTGAAGGAAAAGGTAGATATTGATTCTTTTGTAACGGAAATAGTGCATACATTAAATATAACAGAAGAAAGAAGAGAGGAATTTATAGCTGACACTAAACAAGATAAATAATTAGAGATTTTTGAGAAAAAGGGTGGCCGTCATGTGCATCGAGGGTACCTTAAATAGTAAAAGATTATTTTAATATTAGGCATGACGTTTACTCATTAAATGATTTGATGTTTTATAGGACAGAGTCATAGTTCCGTATTCTTGCGACATAAGATGTTAAGTTGCTTCATGAAACACTCTTTGGGTTACAAAAACACAGCAAAGAGCAAGTCAGGTATTGTTCTGGCCAAATATGAATAAGGACATAGTGGAATTGGTTAGAAATTGTGTTGATTGTGAGAAATATAGAGAAATAATGTTAAAGAGCCGTTAATACTAAGAGAAATTCCAGAACTGGCATTTAAAATGCTAGCGGCTGATATTTGTGAATTTCGAGGTGCATCTTATTTAACTGTAATGGATTATCCCACAAATGGGATTGAAATTGTTCCGTTGCAGTCCAAAACATCTCAGTCAATAATAAATTCATTTAGGACTATGTTTGCCACTCATGGGATTCCTTTCGAAGTCGTATTTGATAATATGCCTTTTGGCTCTAAGGAATGTCGAGAATTCTATAAGATATGAAACTTTAAATTTGTGACATCTAACCCTAGATATCCTAAAGCAAATTGGCAGGCAGAACGATCCGTCCAGATAGCTAAAAATATTTTCAAGAAGTGATAAGATTTTCAGTTAGCCATATTAGAATATAGGAACACACCACTATTAGGATCAGATCAATCCCAGTACAACTCTTGAGTAGTCATAGACTTAGAGGCAAACTTCCAGTTTTACATGAAAAATATTTACCAGAACAGGTAGATATAAAAAATGATAAGAATAAATTTAATAATAAAAGAAAATTGTACAAGCACTACTATTATAGAAATATAGCTACAAAAGAAGAATTAAGTGTAGGGGATAATGTGGTTATAAAAGAAGATGGGCAATGGAAACCTGCTGTGGTTAGACAATGTTTACAAGAGCCAAGATCATATGTTGTTGAGAAAGAAAATTGCTACTAAAGGTTGATTGCAACCATTGTCTGGGGATTGTGGCAGTCTGATATATTGGATTAAAGAGTTCAACCATTACATCAATAACATCTTCATCGATGAGTTTTAATAATTCGATGGGCATCCTCATCTGGTCCAGTAGCTTTACCCTCTTTTGTGTTTTTGATGGCATAGATGACTTCTTCTCTTAATATTGGTGGTCCAGTATCCTCGGTGATTTCTAATGACAGTTCTTCTCTTTCATCATTAAATAGTTGTTGAATGTAATTGGTCCAGTGACATAATCTCTCCTTCATATCAGTAATAATATCCCCTTTATCCCATAGTTAGCGTTTAGGCTACATAAATTTTTATTCTTTTATTAGCGTAATTTTATTATTTGGTGTATACACACTTTTCTTTGTAATAATTGTTGAGACTGTTAATAGTAATAATTAATCCAAGTGGGTATATATCTTGTCGGTATATAAATTAACAATTTAGATTTGTAGCCGCTACGGAACTACGAATTTTTTTTTGTAGCAGTTTCCCTAGTAGACTTCGTTCTGTTGTTACACCCTGTATAATTTAGTAAAAAAGATTTCAAAAAAATAGTTTTATTAAATTTTGTGTAATTTGCAAAATCTTGAAGTTGTAAATAATGTTACATTTACTTCTAATAGGATTGCATGATTTAATGTTATCGTACAGGAGGGCCAACGCGGTCGTGTATCACACCTGCAGACTATGAACGTGCCTAGCGGCCTAAGCGGCAACGTCGCTTCTTATAAGCACTGTACTGAAATCCTCTCGTGAATTTGTCTTTAGATATAATGATTTTGAGATACTAGTTCTGCAATCAGTATTGTTATTAGTTTTTATATTAGAATGTTTTATTCTTAGTTTATTGTTGTAATTTATATGTTTTATTGGAAGGAAAAGATGTCATGAGACTGAAAGATTCGAACTCGATGGTATTACAGAAAGTAATAATAATAAAATGTGCAACAGTCCGTATTAAAAATTATTACACATAACACACGTCGTATCAAGACATGGAGTTTCCTTAGTCATTCTGGTCAAAAACGAAATCTTGGTTCAGAATTATGGCAAGAGTGGAGGAATGGTCGAAAGACATAATAGAACCGTTTGTCAATACCTTTCAATGTTGTTCGCTAAAACTCAAAAAGCTTGGGATACTTTAATTCCTCTATTCCTGTTAGCATATAGAAGTTCCGAACATGAATCAACTGGTTATTCTCTATCGATGACGATCGTCGGAAGAGAAATAAAGCTTCCTTAAAATCTTATTTTTGGATTATTGTCTCCCTGTGAAGTAGAATATTCATCCCTGATCGACATCTTCTTCTTCTTCTTCCTTCTAGTATGTAGGCTTTAAAGCCTGTTTCTTCTTCAATATTAGCCTCCTAAATTGTCGCACCATCTTTTTCTTGTTCTGCCAATACTTCTTCGTCTATTTGGACATGAAAATTTAAATTAATTTCTCCTCCAAGAACATTTGTTAACATCTGTTTTATTAAAAAATGATTATCCTTTATCGTTTATAAATAAGGAATTTTCAACAAACGATCGAATGGAACAGAACAACATAGAACGAGATCCTACAGCATACACAAGGAATAATACGAGGAAAATAACAATACCGTACATAAAAGGATTATCAGAAAAACTTAAAAGGATAGGAAATAAATTCAACATTTCAACAACATTCAAAACAACAAATACGTTTAGATCTATTTTGTCCAAAACCAAACCTAACAATGAACAAGAAAGGACAAAGAATTGCATTTATAAAATACCTTGTAAATGCGATCAGTTTTATTTAGGTGAAACATCAAGGCCATTAAATGTTAGAATAAGTGAACATCAATCTTATATTAAAAATAGAGAATTGATAGATCTCAAATATGTAAACACGCATGGGATAATGAACATAGGGTTCAATGGAATAATTCAAATGTAGTCCTAAAAGAAACGGATGGTAAAAAAGAAAAATCAAAGAAGCGGCTCTAATTGTGCTAAATGAGGCCAATTGTGTCGCAAATTCCTCGGCAGAATGTAGTAGGATCTGGTTACCAATATTGAAAGAGGAAGTTATTAATAAGAAAATACCAGTATTAGTAAGTCAGTAACATATACAGGATACATCATGTATGTTTTTTAAATAACGAAACATATAAAATCAGAATTTTGGTGTTTATTAAAGGTAAACTAAATGCACGAACAAATACTTACCATGTCGGGATAGTATTATGAGGTTTTTTTTCCTGGTTTTTCCCTCATAATTTACTATGGAATCACTAACAGGAGAATTTTACTGTCATCATGTCATGTGTTTGTCTTTTTAAAGACGAATTACATGCTATGATTTTTTCTGACGGATATTCTCAAGTTAAAGTTAATTTCATGTAATCGAATGAACTATCTTATAAGTAAAGTCGTCCCAGGAGTGCAACTCAAAAATATTGGCAATATCATTTTAAAGTCGTCTACTTTAAAATGCATAATGTATGTCTGAGTTGTCAATATAAATGAGTCAGATAAAATTAAATTATTAGAAGAATTTTTCACTATGTAACAAAAAACAAAATTTGTTTAATTTACTGTTTGTATTTTGAGAACGATTTCCGAAGTGGAAATTGAAACGTCAATTTCCAGTTAAATAGTAAATAATTTAAAATGCCACAAGAAAATAGCTTCAGAACAATATTATGAAAATTTAAAATAAAAATTGGAAAAAGTCTACGAAGTTTCGAAAGAGATGTCCAAAATTTTAACGATACTGATATGAAACTAACTCTGCACTGTCTTGCAATAAATAAACAAACTAATAATCTACCGCATCTAGTTTTAGCAAAAAGTAAACTCAAGGAAGTTCATATTGCATTAAAACAGTTTGAGAACTATATTAATGATATCTTTGTCTCGTTGTCTGTTACAACATATTTTCTAATGCAATAAATACAGGGAAGAATAAACTGCTGAGGAAATTATTTTTAATTTGTTTTTAAAATGAATGAATAGTATATTTATTAACACTATGTTTATTACAAAAAATCATCTGTATATCCCTGTATATTTGCTCCTTAAATTATCTTTATTTGCAAGTAACACAGCAGCAAACAAATCGTAAATACATGTGTTATTCGTTGGGACACTGTTAGTCGTTGGTTTAGATAATACATATGTCAGAAGTATCTAATAAAAAAAGAAAACAATGTAATGGTCTCTGTAAGTACCTTACATTTCTCTTTTTCCACGCGCCAACGATTTTGCAATGTCAAGCGCAACACGATTCGTTGAACTTTGTGTAGAATGAAAGTCAAGAATGAAGAATATTCGCGTTACACGCCAATGAACCTACCCGCGTGCGTACGATACTAGCAGTGGTGTAACATTAACAACACTGATCGGAATTATAAATATAGAATGTTTTTTTTTTCGTTTTTTCGTTTGTCTTACACATTTACTTTAATGTAGCCATTAGCTTTTCAAATAAGTTACACAATATGAAATTTAATGATCATAGAAATTGTAACATTATACGAGTACATTATAATATATTTTGATGTTGCATAAAACATAATTCATAAATTAATTTTAAATATATGTAGTTTTAGGCGAAAACTATCATAACGGATTAACTGATCCAGGCATGGGAATAAAACGCAGTATTGTAATAGGTAACTAAAACTATCTTTTTAAAAATGAAAACATGTCTGTGTAATAACATCTCCACTTAGAACTACTACTACTTATCTCTACGTTCACTAATGCCTACTTACCTTCTATGACCCTCTCTCTCAATTCTTTATTTATTCCTTCGCATCAACTTTTTCTCGGTCTACCTCGTTTTCTCCTTCTTTGCCTTTTAAATTCTTTTGGTATTCGTTGTTTCATTCTTTGTATGTGTCCGAACCCGATAAGTTGTTTTATTGTTACGTCATCTGTGATTGTTCGTTTGATTCCCATTATTTCTCTAATCGTTCGTTGGTAATCCTTTCTCTTCTAGATCTTCCTGCGGCTCTTCTCCAAAAATCCATTTCCGTCGCTTTCAGCGTTCCCAGTGTTATTTCTTTCAGTGGCCGTACCTCACAGCTGTATAAAGTGATACGTTTTATTATAGTCTCATATATCCTCTTTTATTTTCTTTGCTGATGGATTGGTCTAATAAAATGCTTGTTTAACATTTTGATGGCTTTTCTCCCTGACGTATTTCTCTCTCTTATGGCTTTGTCTAATGTTCCATCTTGTGAAATAATGATACCTAGATATTTGTGGTCACAGCAGTGCTTTATCGTGGTGTTATCGTCTAATATGAGATATTTTTGTTTTCCTCCAATGCATAGGTATTCGGTTCTTTTTATTTATTTCTATACCCCCATATATCGTACTCTTCAATTAATTTTCTTGCCATAATCTAAGTATTCTCTCTCGATTCTTTAAAACCTTCCCATATATTCGACTCGTAGATCCGGTTACAGCTACTACTCCTCGGTAATTTTCACAATTATTTTTATCACCCATATTATGTATAGTACTGAGATATGATATAATATTACATTCCGTAGGGATTTCGCTTGTGTTTATGCATTCTTGAAATAGTTGTCGAAGACATTCGTACAATTTGTTCGTTTCGTACTTAAAAAATTCTTCGGGTATATTCCCTGGTCTGGGTGCTTTGTTTCTCTTCAACTGTTGGTTTTGATTTTTGATTTCATTGTTCTTGAAATTCGACTCTATTATCTACCAAAAGTTTTTTAAAATGCTTTTCCCAGTCTTCAGGTTTTATGCTCTGTATTACTTCTTTATTCTTTTCTTTTCTTAATTTTTTATCAGTTTCCAGCTTTCTGTGCTTTTGGTTCCTCCTAGATAAGTATTTATTCGTTGACAGTTTCTTTCCCAAGACTCGATTTTCTTCTTAGAGATTTTCCTTCGTACTTCTGCTTGTTTTTCTTTATATGTTATTTTGTCTTGTAATGATTTGGAGCTAAATATTGTTGCTATAGTTGTCTTTTACATTTTATTTCTTCCTCTATTTCGTTATTTTACCAGTATGGTTTGTTTACTTTGGGTTTTATATAGTATCCCATTGCTTCAAATGCTGATTCGTGTAAATAGTTTTTAATATGTTCATATAACTGGTCGATATTCTTGTTCCACATAAAACTAAAACAAATAATCAAAAGTATGACCAATACAATCTTGCTATGTTGCACTGTACAAGAGAAATTAAGATGAACTAAAATTAATAAAAATTAGAACTAAGGCAGATGAATATAGCCAAGCAGCCATGGCGCTCTTAAAAGCTCGAACGTGGACTCTGGAGTAGTGTGAGAATGCTTAGGAAAGCTCGGCAGACCGGCGGGATCACGTGCTGGTGTCACGTTAGTATGTATAATTAAATATCTCACTTAGAACGGAAATATACCCGTTAAAGCATATAAAATGTATATTTGTCGGGCATGCGGTAATAGGGCTGATGTACTACTGAAAATAAACCAGAAGTCAGGTCAGATTCATAACAAGCATTCTTACCGAACATGTGGCAGTCACAATGCACATGAATACAATGGGGCTATTTCATGGAAACTTAAGCTGCAGACATGTAGCAGAGCATATGGAAAAGTCAACCATGTCTTTCATGACTACGAGACATTAGATTTAAGGCATCAAACACTTTTGGAGGCTATCAACTAACTCCAAAGACAAATGGTACCCACCTTCTAGATATCTTCAAGCTTGTAGAGAGCTCCAGATTTACAGGAGACTTCCAAAATAAAAACTAGCTGTTCTTGTTTTTTATGTAGACATAACTGTCTGTTTTTTAATGAACTTCCAATAAGTTTTCGTTTCATCGTTTTCCTAGTCTTCCTACTGATCGTTTTCCTGTTATGAAACCGTCTCTTGTCATCTTTACTACTTTATTTGTAGTCATTCGGCTTATATGATCTTCCATTTTCTTCCATTCATACTTTTCTATTTCTTACCAAGTTTTTGATGTTCTCCACCTTGCATCTATGTCGTATATCTGTACTTCTAGCTCTGTCCCATAGTGTTTTACCATCAATTTTTTTAAGTGTTTTCATCTCTGCTGTTTCTAACATCCTTTTTGTACTCTCTGTGTCAGATCGTGTTTCTGCCGCGTATGTTATTATTGGCCTGTTGACTGTTTTGTAAATTCTGCCCGATATTAATATTTCTTCACGTTGTTTCATTCAGGCAACTTACATCTCTGTTTGCTCTATTCACTTGTCCATTATAGATAAATTGATGCCCAGATATTTAAACTCCATCACTTGTTCTATTATCTGACCTTCCAGCTCTAATTTACGTTTTAGTAAATTTGCTGTTATAAAAAATGCATTTTGTCTTTTTGGGGAAATCAACATGTTAAATTTTCTGGCGGATATATTAAATTGGGTGCACTATATGTTGTAAATCTTCCAGTCTTATCCCATTGCCAGCTTCGATAGGGTCAGTTAGTTTTTCTCTACTTTTACTTTTATTGTGTTGTTTTGTTAGATATTTTCGATCGTTTTGATTATTTCTAAAGGTATCTCTCGTGCGTACAATACGTGAATATCGTTCTTTAATTTGATCTTAAAATGCCTCATTAAGGTCCACGAAATATAGATTTGCCGATTTGTTGTATTCTAATGATTTTTCTTGCACATTGCCTTATTATAAATATAGCGTCGGTGCATGATCTTCCCGACCTAAAACCTTGTTGTTCGTGTGCTAGTGTTAAAATTTCTTTCAGTTTATTTGTTAATCACTTGGGTTGTTAATTTTAGTGTTGTGTTTATTAATTAATTTCTCTGTAAAAAGGAATGATAATCGACGAGCATTAATTGAGCAAACTAGTATTGTTGCGCTAAGAGCCAGATTCCTTCAGCTAAGAGAACGGAGAAATGAATAACGAACTTTTTACTAAGTTGATAAGAACACAATTAATACCTGATTTAGAAAGAGCCCGTCATTGGTTGTAATGAATAATGCTTCTTGTCATAGTGTCCTTTTAAATAAACAACCTTCAACTACTTCAAGGAAAGATGAAATTATTAGTTGGTTGATCACAAATAATATTAAATATGGCCCACATTTTATAAAGCGACATTTCTACAAATAGCCCAAAAATAACAGAAAAAGAAAATAAAAAAAGAGGTTATAATTCTTTGTAAATAGGTATATTTAAAAAAAAACCTTAAAAGGGCTACATCAAATTAACACGAACGTTTTTCGGAAATATAATTCCATGCCATCAGATTAAAAATGCCTAAAATAAGATATAAACCATTTTAATAAAGCAAAACGTGGTTAAAAATTTTGACTAAGGTTATAAAAAAGCAAAATCTTTATACTTTACAGGTTAACGTGGCCTGAGCCATTCAAAATACTAGGTTAAAAACCCTTTAAAATAAGTAAGGTTAACAAAGATTGTACATATTGTTGTTAATAATATTTGATATTTAATATTTAATTATATTTTACTTCGGATAACATACACCCATGCCTTACGTGAGTTTCCAGCGTCCGGAGAGTAAAACATCCTCAAACGGACTTCAGCTGGTAACTGTTTCACAAGATACCTATGAACGGTGTCGAAAACAAAATGTCCAATGTACCTTAAAACCAGTATTTAGTTATACATAGTATTACTTCAGTAAAATGAT
Source organism: Diabrotica balteata (assembly GCA_918026665.1). NCBI lineage: Eukaryota > Metazoa > Arthropoda > Insecta > Coleoptera > Chrysomelidae > Diabrotica > Diabrotica balteata. Next base: position 87,691,749 of record OU898283.1, read on the forward strand.
TCAAAATTTTGATGATGTTAAAAATGATAACAGCAATCCAGGTTGGGATTTAAAATGTTTTAATTATTTAATTTTCAGATATAAAAGATGTAAAATTATCAATGGTAGTAAAGGTCATGTTTTAAGAGAATTTACGTATGCATTAGGCAGCCTATGTTTACTCTTTGTCGTATGGAGTGTGGTCTAAAAAGTGTAATTTGTGACAGATTAGCTTAGATATATAAAATTGTCCTTTAATGTTGATGAAATTGTCCTTTTATGTTCATATATTTAAGCTAATCTGTCACAAAGTACACTTCTTAGACCACATTCATAAAACAAAGAGTAACATAGGCTGCCTAATGCATATGTCATTCTCTTAAACATGTCCTTTAACACCATCGGTAATTTTACATCTTTTATATCCAAAATATAATAATTAAAAAAATTGTTTAAATTTAAACACCTTGATTGCTGTTATCATTTTTAACATCAATAAAGTTTTGAATCTTTTGGCTATAGTAATACTATGTATAACTAATACTGTTTCATTGTACATTGACATTTTGTTTTCGACACCGTTCATAGGTATCTTGTCAATCAGTTACCAGCTGAAGTCCATTTTAAAGAGTTTGACTCTCCGGACGCTGGAACTCACGTAAGGCATGGAATATGTACAATCTTTGTTTAACCTTACTTATTTTTAAAGGGTTTTTACCCTAATATTTTGGTGGTTCAGGCATGTTAACCTGTAAGTATAAACCATTTTGCTTTTTTAACCTTAGTAAAAATTTTTAACCACGTCTGCTTTAATTAAATGGTTTATACTTATTTTAGGCATTTTTTAACCTGATGACGGAATTAGTATTCCGAAAAACGTTTCGTGTTAATTTGATGTAGCCCTTTTAAGTTTTTTTTTTAATATACCCATTTACAAAGATTTAACCCTCTGTTTTTTGTGATACGTGGTATACAGCCAGCTGCAGGAATTATTTTCCTTGTGGATTTAGAAAAGAAAATATATATGTAATTGACGAGTTGCTCCGAGAATATGGTCATGAAGTGTTGAAACTGCCTCCTGTATCACTATGAATTTAACGCAATATAATTAATTTGGGCAAATTGCAGGTCGTATTGCTAAGCATATTGGTATAGATGGGCATGGGCATTCTAATACTGCTGTTTTAAATATGTGAAATAAGGCACTGTAACAATGTAATGCAGATATTGGGGAGAAATGTGTCAGACATGGTAATAAAACTATCAAAAAATGATATATCCGAGACAAGAATATGGTGAATGTTGACATTCAACCAATTATTATAAATCCTGGTGATAGCTGATTCAGACAGTGACGAGAATTAAATACATGAGTTTCTATTTCGGTGGGCATTCGGTTGAAGCTTATTGTTATATAGATACCCAATCTTTTATTTTTAGTCTTGTTTGAACGACATGTTTGGTACGTTCTCTAAGAGTACGCTATGGTATGAAGCGTTATCTATTGTAATTATTAGGGATGGTTTAGACAAATTTTTTAATAGTTGATTTTCAAACCACGATAAAAAATTTGCTTAATTCATTTCTTCATGGTAGTCCATTAAAGCTGATTTAGAGAAAAATATAGCCTGTGCACACTTAATGAAGTCATTTTCATTACTAGCATGAAGAATAATATATTATCTAAAAAAAATTTACGGTTATATATTATGGTGAATCTAAATATATCACGGTTTTCCATCAGTTTTAATAGATTTTACACATATTGTATTCTCATCTTGCCATAAGCGACATATAGATCTATAGATCAAGTTTCATCTATAAAAACAAACTTGTACAGTTCTTCATGTTTATATTTTTTATATAATCTCAAAGATTCTGCTCTCTTCACAGCAATATGAGATTGTTCCACTAGTCCTCGCCTTGTCTTTTAGCCATTTAAAACCAATGTCCTTCAGTAAAATATTGAGTGACATACGATAACCACTAAACAGATTTGTTATACTTTCAATTGAATCCATAAATGGGTCATAGTCACATGAGTGACAAAAGTTAAAAGTTGCAATTCTGACTTTTGGGTTCCTAGATAAAGACGAGTGTTGGTAAGATTGTAGTGTTGATAACTTAATTTGTGAAAAAGTTGGGGCACTTGGGTCACTGTTTCCCTAAAGGTGCGATAAATTAAGTGGAAGTTATACTTCCACTATATTATTTCAACGAAATAAATATGTTTTAAACAGTTTATTTGTATTTTTTTTTAATTATACTAATTTTAATACTTAATATTTTCCAAAAAAGTTCTTAAAATAATACCAAAAATTAAAAAAAGTTAAAGCATCAACACGATGCAACACGAACCACAGCAGCCTCGTGGTTCCGTAGCGCGTCACCCATCCAAATCTTAACCGCGTTCGGACTATGCAGCTATAGAATATAATTGATACAAAATTAATTATTTTGGCAGATTGTACAAATAATATTATGATTCCCCTTTTTCATCTTCTTTTCATCATATTTTGCTGCTACATTTTGCTGATGGGTTTGCTACACATTTTTCTTCATGAAGTAGAATGAGAGATGCTTCTTTGATTTTTCTCTTTTTCATGTCTGTTAATTTCGGTATTAGTGATGCATCTTTTCATTGTATTCTGTGCTGGTTATCCCAGGGATGTTTGCATATCTGAGATTTGTCCAAGTATATGCTTTTAATGTATATTCCATGCTCGTTTATCCTGACACTTTGTCCATTGTAAATTGTCCATAAAAACTGAACATTTGGTAAACTAATTTTTGGATTCAAAATATCTAACGATGAAATAATTAAAAGTGTTAACAAAGGAAAGAAATAAAGAATGGAAAAAAAAAAAGAAATCAAAATACTCTGTTACGCAGACGATGAATATTAATAGCCCAATTTGAAAATAGTCTGCAAAGACTGGTCCACAGATTTAATATAAGAGCAAAACAATTTAATATGATAATCTCATGTCAGAAAAATAAAACAATAGTAATCAGCAAAGAACGAACCAGATGTAAAATAGAAATTGATGGCATTATTATTGAACAAGTAATGGAAATAAAATATCTTGGAATTACACTGTCCAAGCTATGGAGACCTGGACAAAGAAGTGAGACATCAAGTATAAAAAGCATATAGACTGGCAGGATGCCTTAATAACACTATATGGCGAAAGCAGACACATTAACATTGAAATAAAGTCAAGAATTTATAAAGCCAGTGTAAGACCCTACACAGCCCACAACACAAAGGCTACTGGAAACGGCAGAGATAAGAGTACTGAAAAGAATTACAGGAAATATGCTGAGTGATTGAAAAAGAAGTGAAAACTTTAGTAGAAAATGTAACTTCCATATAGGTATTAATCCGGCAATAAACAAACATAATTGCTTATAATTAGGAAGGAAAACAAGAAGAAGAAGAAAATACTTGAACAATCATTGCTGCCATATTTTCCTCAAATACCTTTAATATACAGAAGATGGTTGAGAAACTAGATATAAAAGCGGACAGAGGTAGGTCTAGAGGGTGAACTATAGTAAAACCAAGACTATGACAACCAAGAAGACCAATTTAGAATTAGTAAGTCAAACAGAATAAATTAGAGCAGGTGGCAGAATACATATACCTAGGACGATAATAAAACTGAACAGGTACAATCAAACAAAAGAAATAAAAAGAAGAACTAGACTAGCATGGGCCTCATTTGGTAAACTATCATATATTCTAAGAAAATAAAAAGTTCCCTCATATATATGCGAACGAAAGTATTCAACCAGTGCATTTTACCAGTTATCACATATGGCTCCCACAAACATGGACTTTCACAAAGGACAACATCGGAAATCACAAAGAAGAAACATGGACTTTCACAAAGGATATCCAAAACACAAAGAGCAATGGATAGACAGATGCTGTGTATCGGTCTTAAAAGACAGGAAAAGAAACTCATGGATCAGAGAAAAAAAACTAAAGGTGAACGATGTATCAAGACAGGTTGCAAAACGTAAATGGAACTTCGCCGGTCACACTCTCCAGCAAAAAGATGAAAGATGGAAATAAGCGAATTCTTACACTGGAGACCATGGAAAAAGAAAAGAAAAAAAAGGAAGGCCACAGATGAGATGGGACTGACGATCTTAAGAGAACGGCAGGAAAGGACCGGATGCAGATCGCCCCAAAATAGATACCAATGGAGGTTAAACTGGGGAGGCTTATGACCAAGAGTGGGCGTTTTAAGGCTGATTAGATAGATAGATAGACCTTTAATATTATAGGATGAACTGATATTGACCAATAATTGAATGGGTCATCGTTGTCACCCTTCTTTTATACTGGTACCACCACTGTTTTTTGAGGAAATCAGGAACGATGCATTCTTTAAAAAAGTGATTTATAAATGTTATTAAAGGACTAGCAATGAGGTGTTTGACTCCTTTTCTTGTTCACCATATTAGTTAAAATATCTCTGATTTCAATGAGGGAACATCTTGGAAGGAAAATATTTCCTCGGACAAAGTGACATCAAAATTTAAGGGATTGAAGAATGAGGGTTGCATCTGGATCTGCAAGTTTAAAGCAACATTCGTGAAGAAATCATTAATTTTTTTTTTGTGAAATATTTGTTTCCAACTTGCCCTTAAATTTGTGTCGGTGCTCACGTTTTATGCACACCATTTTAAACCTTCGACATATAAGAAAAAAGAGCATTTACAATTTTTGTGTAATTAGTCTAAAAACAGATCTAACAAGTGCTGGATCATTGCCACTAGTAAGCACAAGGAAATCAATAAGCTAACCACATTGATCAAAGAGGGTTGTCTTAACAGCATTTACATTACAGTCATGATGATCCAAAATCACAAATATGTTGTATAGACAATTCTTCTTATATACTTGGACAGTATTCTTTGTGTCTGGATGTTTTTGAACGCTTTATCGAAAGCGTTCAATCTTCTAAATATTTTCAAATTCTTTATACTTACCCCTTGTACCCACCAAATATTTGCTTGAGATTGGGGAAGGGACTCTTTAACCTTGGGAAATGTTAACAGCGTAAACAGACGTTCTTTGCAGCGGTCTATTCTAGGACAGGCGCTTCAGACTTGTCGGTTCATAGAAGGTAGCTGAGGTGATTTGTCCTCATATCTGCCACATGTAGTCCGAATTCTCTAAAGGTTACAATTTCACCAAAAGGGTGCTTTTTGATTTTTTTATTTTACTTTAATAAAAAGTTAGTGTTAAATGTTAAATGACTCATAAAATATTACCCGAAAGGACATATCTCCAATTAATAGATATAAACCGTACAAAAAAGAGTTAGCACTGCTTTGATTAAAGATATACCCCACCTTACCTTCATATAGGCCATTCACCATTTTCAAAACGAACATTGCCATAAGTTATGTTTAACGAAGTGTTACCAATAATTTGATAAAATTGGTCGTTTACAACGGGGTAATTAAAATCGTACGGTATTTTATGTGCATTAAATAACAATTTTAACGCATGATGTAAGGAATTTCATTTTAAAATGAGTCCTGGTAAAGTTCACGAACCAAGCAAATTTAAGCAAATCCCTGAAGCGAATCACTGAAACGTATCAGTGAGTTTCATTTACTTAAAATTTCCTAAACCAACGTACTATACTGGAATAGAATTAAATATTATAATCTATAATATATACTGTGAATATAATTATGTATTTCTTCTTCTTTTTTTAGAATCGTGTTGTGCAACAATGAGTAATCAAAGCAGAAAAATTGTCGAACTTACCTTAAAAAAGCAACCGAAAACAAAAGTCCTTATTATTAACTTTAAAGCCTACAGTCAAAAATGTGCTATTTGCGCTTAAAATAAAAATTCTTTAATTACCTTTTGATCAATACACATGCCCCAACTGATGAAAAACAAGAGGAAATAAAAGAACAGTTGTTATTAGAAGACCTAGAGCAAGCCTACAGGAGATGTCCCAGAACTTAGCAGCAGCACTCAATATGACAGTCGCTAGCACCTATTTTGAACACAAGAACATACACAAGGAAACCTGGACCTCTCTTGATGGAACAATAACGAGTCAGATTGATCACAATCTTAATAGATTCAAAGCATGGCAACAGACGTTCAGATTGCCTACTGATCTCAACATTGAGCGCTAAAATTTCAAATACTAGTAAAATAAATAAAATGGATACAAAAAATGGAATTTGCAAAAGCTGAGAGATGTCACAATTGCAGAACGGTACTCGGAAAACATCACTAACAGGCTAAGGAATCAAAATTTAAATGAAGAATGCCAGACAGATATAGACTCCTACAGGACCATAATTAAGGAAGACATTGAAGCAGCAGCGAAAGAGGAAATAGGAAAAGAAATGTGTACCCCTATTGGTTTGACGAAAAGAAAAAAGTGAAGCCTATAGAAAGGCTTATCCGACAAACTAAAACAACTGTAGAGAATTACCAGACAAAAAGAAGAAAAGACAAGAGGATACATAGAAGAAAAAAACGAAACCACCTAAATAAGGACCTTAAATATAGAGAAAACCTCAACAGGGAGAAATAATTCAGAGTATTCTATAAGAAAGTGAACGTCAACAGAAAAGAATTCAAGGCAAACACAAATCAATGTAGAAGTCAGAATGGTGACGTATTAAAAACAAGGAAATACTTTAACCAGGCACATAATATAGAGGAAGAAGGAGAAAACCTGGACGAAAGAGATGAGGTAAGGCGCACAGTCGAGAGAGAAGAGGAACCACCAACGATTCTTGAAGTTAAAGAATCAGTTAAAAAACTAGTCAGATACAAATCACTTGGAATAGATAATCTCCCAACTGAACTATATAAAGAAAGTGGTCATGATACCATAATGGCATTACAGCAGCTTCTTCTTCTTCTTCTGGTTCCTATCCGTTTCGGATGTTGGAAATCATATTGGCAATCATAACCTTGCTCGCTGCGGCTCGAAACAGCTCCGTTGAGGTTTTCTTAAACCATGTTCTTAAATTCCGCATGATATTCTCCTTCTACCGGGTCCTCGCTTACCTTTGACTTTACTTGCAATATAGACTGTAGCAGGGAGTAACGGTGCTGATTTCTCATAACGTGTCCCAGATATTGCAATTTTATGCGTTTGATCGTAAACACAATCTCTGGTTCCTTCTTCATTTTTCCTAGAACTTCCTTGTTCGTGATCCTTACTGTCCATGATATTCTCAGCATTCTTCTATAAAGCCACATCTCAAATACTTCAAGTTTTTTAATAGGGGTGTCTGTAAGCGTCCATGCCTCCGCCCCGTACAACAACACAGAGAATACATAGCATCTCAAATGTCTCATTTTTGTATCAAGAGATATGTTGTGTTGGATATGTTTGAAGATGGCGCTCATTTTGTTAAAGACCGTTCTTGCCTTTTCTATGCGGCATTTTATTTCCTGTACATTGCTCCACTGTTCGTTTATAATAGTTCCCAGGTAGCAATACTGTTTTACTCGCTCTATCTGCGTCTCATTAATGTATAGATGAGCCCCGTTTATATTCTCCTTGCTGATAATCATTTGTTTCGTTTTATGGGTATTAATGTTTAGTCCGTACTGTTGACTGTACTCGTTTATTCTGCCCATTAGCCTCTGAAGTCCCTCTAAACTATCTGCTATCACCATGGTGTCGTCGGCATATCTAACATTGTTTACTCTTTCACCATTTAGAAGGAAGCCTTCGTCTATTCCGTTAAGAGCCTCGTTAAAAATTACAGCAGCTTATAAAAGAAATATGGAGACAGAAATCCTTCCCCAATGATTGGAATATTGGAATACTTTGCACCATACAGAAAAAAGGAGATATCTTTGAATGTTCTAACCAGAGAGGAATTACGCTTCTAAATGCAGCGTATAAAATATTTTCCACAGTACTATGTCATCGTATGGCACTATATGCAGAATGGATAGTAGGAAAATACCAGGCTGGTTTCAGAGGTGGTAAATCGACAATTCATCAGATTGCAACCCTGGAACAAATTTTGGAAAAAACACTAGAATATGACATTGATACTCATCACATATTTATAGACTACAAAGCAGCCTACGGCTCTGTACATAGAAGAGAAATGTTGAAAGCAATGAAAGAGCTAGGAGTACCAAATCGGAGGGTAAATTTAATAAAACTAACTCTTGAAAAAGTTGAATGTAGAGTACGAATTCAGGGGAACTGTCTGAACCTTTTTAAACAAACAATGAGCTGCGCTAGTTCAATAGTATACTGTTGAAATGAAAACAAGATGTTTTGAAAGAAAAGTACTAAGGCGAATTTATAGAGCAGTGGATGGCAATGGAGTGTGGAGAAGACCATACAACTTCAAACTTTATAGAATATACCAGGAACCTGATATCGTAAAACATATTAGGATAGGACCTCTGAGGTATATAGGGCATGTAATGTGGATGGAACAAGACAGCTAGAAAAACGCTTCTTGATAGACCCATTGGTCAGCAAAGAAAAGTAAGATCTAGAACAAGGTTCCTTGATAACATTGATGAAGATATGAGAAATATGGGAATACGTGCTTGGCGGAGAAAGGCGATGAATATGGATGACTGAAGAGAATTTCTTGAGGGGCTAGGACCCACGTAGGGTTGTAACGCTAGAATGATGATGATACCTTGAAAGAAGCTGAAAAATCAGGTAATAACGATATTCATTTTTAAAATAGATAGGAATCTTTTGAAATCCACTGCTAATATTTTTTTTTGTATTTTTTATTATTTCAGATGACGAATCTGACCCCTTTAGTTCACTTGATTCTGATTCTTGACCCCATGTCTTTACCAACCAGTGATGAAAAAATACTAGCCAGTTAAGATTTCTCAGACATATTGACTCAGAAAATAGCATTGTCCAAAACCAAAGCAAATAATAAATCCAAATTGCAACCAACCAAAATAATTTCAAAGAAATTGTGTACGAGGAGTGATTTTGATTAATCAAGCTGTTCTACATTAGTCTTGCCGCTAATGTCTTACAGGAAAAAGTAGAAGGTTCTGAAACTACAGCCAGCATTCCATTTGATTCTATAGAAACAAACGAGAATGGGTTATGAAAACATTTAGAACGGGAACAGAACAAAATCTCACCTGAACAATTGAAATGATTCTTTGATATCAAAACTTTAGCTGAAACTCAACTAGCAAAGACGATATCCAGGAAAATGAGGTTGATGATAATTAAAACATTCTAGAACATATGTGGACGCAGTCAATTGGAAATCATCACGAACATGAGTACTCTACATAAGTTGGATTATGGGGCAATTACGCCACAATACTTATAAATGTTTTATCGCCCAATAAGTGTTTACGTACCTACTTTCGTTGATACTGTAATTATTGACGAGATTGTAAATCAAATAAACTTATATGCAACTCAAATAATGTGTGATCCCAACGATATAAACAATGATGGAAGACTACACAGATGAGCTCCAACAGACAAAAAAGGATTAGATTTATTGGTATAGTAGCTTACATGGGTCAGGTAAAAATGCCTTCTTTGGAAAAGTATTGGAGTAACGACGATCCATATAAAAATGTTATTATACCAAAAACCATGTCCCAAAATAGATTTCAGCTGCTTCTTAGAATGTGGCACTTCTCAAATAATTAAAGTTGACAGAAGGAAATGTGACAAAATGTGACATGTGATTTTGTCACATGTCACCTCAACATTTCCGTTAGACCGTGAGTCAATCTGTCTCCGGCTTCTGTACACAATGTAGCTTCGCCTATTTTTCACAAAAAATTTAAAGTGTTTGTTTGCTCCTTGTGTAGTGTAGTGTGATGTACTATTTTATGTTTATGACATTTTATTCTTGTCAGATAGGCCGCAATTGACGAAATGCTCCTGAAGATGATCTAGGAATCGAAAGTACTTGGGCAAGATTAAATTAATTAAACTGTGCTCTATATTTGCCTTTTATTTGATCAAAGTTCATTTATTCGAGCATTCAACCTTATATCAATTTTAATACTTTCCCGATATTTTTATATCTCCATATTGTTTCATTCAGGCAGCCGGCGACTCTATTTATTCTATTCATTTGATCTTCCACTTTAGTTTCTAGCTTTCCATAGATAGATAATGCGATACCTAAATATTTAAACTATATCACTTATTCTATGATTAGACCTTCCAGCTCCAAGTTACACCTTAGAAAATTTGCTATTATATAACCATGCATTTTGTCTTTTTTGGGGGATTAACATGTTAAATTTTCTGGCGGTTATATTAAATTGGTGCAGCATACGTTGTTAATCTTAAATACGTTTTAAGTTGTTTTGCTCCCATTTAGTATCCTTTTTTAGTTCTTACTTTTTTTATTATTTAATCCATAATCAGGTTAAACAATAGAGGACTCAGGGAATCTCCCTGTCTTATCCCATTGCCAGCCTCAATAGGGTCACTTAGTTCTTCTTCTACTTTTACTTTTATTGTGTTATTTTGGTAGATATTTTCAATCGTTTTGATTATTCTTAGAAGTATCACTCTTTTGTGCAGTAAGTGGATAACGTCCTTTAATTTGACACGGTCAAATGACTTCTTAAGTTCCACGAAACATAGATATGCCGGTTTTTTGTATTCTAATGATTGCTGCGTTAATTATGTTATTTTTGAGTTTTTTCCCAGCTTTCCTCGATGTTATCGTTTTATAATATTTCATTCGCGGCGATCTTTTCTGCTATTTTTATTCTGTATAAGTATTCTGTAGATCCGTATTTAGTCCTTCGATTTTTATTTTTGTTTTTGTTGGTACCGCTCTTCTTAGGTGTGAAGTATTTCAGGATGATTCTTATTTTACATAATACTAAGCTAAGCTGTTGTTTTCTCTACTTAAGCTCAATAATAAATGACAGAAACAACGTCAGTCAAGAAATACAATCACTGATTCTTAGTGGTAATAAGTGCTTTTACTGCATCTACAAAACAGTAATTAGACCAGTGGTCACATATGGATGTAAAACGTGGACCCTTTCAACCACCACTAATGAAAATCAGTTGAGAATATTTGATAAGCAAAATTGGAAGATATTTGGACCAACTCATTATAGCGATGGTTCGTGGAGAATAAAAATGAACTATGAGCTGCATGAATCTAAAAGAGCGCAAATATCGTTAGATTTGTAAAGCCACAAAGACTAAACGCAACAAACAAAAACCCACAGTGTTTCCACGACTTGTCCTTGAGTAAACCATGAAACTTACCAGATTTACCGACATCTCTTCTCTGATTATCACTCAAACAACCACTGCATAATGCATTTAATGTTCGGCTTATAAATTATTCCTAGTGAAAGTCCCTAAAAAATACAGGAGGTGTATGAGTATGGTTGAGTATTAAGTGCTGACTCAATAATAATTAAACATCTCTCTCTGTCTCTCCAATAGCGCTACAGCTCAAATTGAACCTTGTCTCCTCCAAACTATACCTTTAACCTTGCCGGTCACGCACCGATCCTCTTCAGGTTCTCACTTCTACCAACATTTGCACGTGGACAGTCACTTCATCCTCCCACCTCTTCCGTGGCCTTACTTTTGATCATCGAAGTCTCTGAAGTTTAACGAATTCCTTCCTTGGTACTTTTCGTTCAAATACTTCCAGCTTTGTCTCTCATCCATAACATACTATTGGTCTGATAATAGTCTTATACCCTGATTTTTGATCTCCAGTGTGTGTTTTTGAAACGGAATACATCAAGTACAACAGATCAATTACAATGACGGCCACTCTTATTCTGACGTCATAAGTAGGGGATCTGCTGATAGTGGCCTACGCATTATCACACCTGTTATTTTTTGTACCATGGTGTGGTGTCAATTTAAATATAACTTAAATGTTAGACGTAACAGAGAGAGGTCCAACGTGGTATTGTCTTTGCTTTCGGACGTGGATAATCGGAGTTCGATTATTTCACTGATTTTTGTATGTATAAATTTAATATTGATCAATATTACGTTGATTAAATATTAATACGAAGAATAGCAAAAGATGAAATAAAGAAAGGTAAACGTGTCCAAATTAAAGCCAACAAACTTATAATAGATGGTCTAGAAAGAGATGGAATAGAAACACCAACCAGCTGGAGGACCATCAAGGAGGTGGTTCAAAAAACTAGCAAGGGATGAGAGGATGCATTATTCGTTGACGGACGAGGCAAAGAAACAGGAAATGACTGCAGATAATCCCTGGTACAACAAAAGTGAAATAAAGGAAGATAGACAAGAAAACAAAAATAAAAGACGAAGACAACAGAACAAAAAAAATAAAGAGTTGAAAATAAGAACATGGAACGACATAAGAACTATGCTAGCTCCAGGAAAAATGCTAGAAATAGGAAAAGAACTCAAAAAGTATAAAACAGATATTGCAGCACTGCAAGAATTATGCTGGGAGGGACAGGGACAGATTTATAAACAAGACTTTACAATGTTATATTCAGGAGGAAAGAAGCAAGGGCAAAAAGGCGTGGGATTCATGATACTAAGGCACCTAAGAGAGAAAATTTTAAATTTCAAGCCAATATGCGAAAGAATGGCCTATGTTAGAGTCAACAGCAAACCATTTAATATATCAGTCTTGAATTTATACGCCCCCACAGAAACAAGCAATCTAGGCGAAAAAGAAATCTTTTATGATAGGGTCGAAGAGGAGATAGAAAAAATATCCAAAGAAGATATATTTGTACTAGAGGACCTCAACGTCCAGATTGGAAAAGAGAACTTTTTACAACAAATTGCAGGAAAGTATACAATACACGAAATGACAAAGGGCAAAGACTATGTAACCTAGCAACAAGAACAAATTTGTTAATAAGCTCAACCAAATTTGAACAACCTAAAATACATAAGGTAACATGGAGGTCACCAGATCAGAAAACATAGTCAAATTAATCACATAATGATTAATAAACGAAAACAATCGTCAATAAAAGATGTAAGAACGTTCAGAGGTGCGTGTGCAGATTCAGACCACTACATGATCACAGCCACTATAAGACAAAAAGTTAAAATTGAAACAAAACAAAAAACAACATAAAAAGTGGAATGTCAATAAAATAAGTAATGAAGGAGTAAGAAAACAATATGAAGATGCAGTAACAGTTTAAATAAAAGAGAAATATAAAGCAGAAGATATAAACACAGAATGGGAGACGATCAAAAAATCAATAGAAAAAGGTGCAAATATGCATATAGGTGAAAGTCAGGCTAAAACAAAAAACAGATGGTATAACCAAGAGTGTACAGAAATAACAGGAAAAAAAGTGCAAGCCAGAAATAAATGGCTAAGAACAGATAAAGAAGAAGACAGAGAAGAATATGAAAAATTAAGAAGGAATGCTAAGAAAGTGATAAAGCAAAATAAAAAAGAATGGGTAGACAAAAAATGCAGGAAATAGAACAGGAAAGAACAAACAGAAATACGAAAAGTTTTTACAATAAGATTAAAGAACAAAACAAAAAATACAAGGTTAAAACAAACGGAATAAAAATTAGAGAGGGAATAGTGATAATATAGGACCAAGAATACAAGCAAGTATGGAGAGATTACTACAGAGAGCTCTTGACGGAGAAGAAACGCATAACGAAGAGGAAACGGTTCACGAAGAAGAAGCAGATGAAGTAGATGAAGTAGATATCGAGATTTCAAAAGAACCAACATTAGAGGAATTGTATGAAGTAATACAGAGAAGCAAAAATGGAAAAGCCCCTGGTAAAGATGGAATTAATATGGAACTAATAAAATACGGAGGAAGGGAATTAAGAGAAAAATATTGACACTACTGAAAAATATATAGAAAGAGGAGAAAATGCCAAGGGACTGGGAGGTAGGGCAGATCATAACAGTACATAAAAAGGGAGACCAACAAATCTGTGAAAATTATAGAGGAATAACATTACTAAATACAACATATAAAATATTGACATCAATAATAAAAAAGAGGTTATCAAAGATCACAAAGAAAACAGTAGGGCAGTACCAATGTGGATTTACAGAAGAAAGATCTACAATAGATGCAATACACACAATAAAACAAATAATGGAAAAAGCAAACGAGTATAAATTAGAAATGGAAATATTATTCATAGACTTCAAACAGACATTTGATTCAATTAAAAGGAACGGATTAATGATAGCACTAAAAAAATTAAAAATTCCACATAAACTCAGAAAATTAATAGAAATGACAATGAGAACTACAAGAATAAGCATAAAGACACAAAGAGGAGAGACAGAGGAATTCAATGTAAATAAAGGGATGAAACAAGGAGATGCCTTATCAACAACGCTATTTAATCTAGCAATAGAATATGTACTACGAAATATAAATAAAGAAAATCTCAGAACAAGAGGTGGTAAATAATTGCATATGCAGACGATATTACTATTGTTGCAAAGAACAGAAAAATAATGAAAGAAATGCTAGAAGAAATAAGAGTGAAAGGGCAGGTAATGGGGCTAAGATTAAAGCCCCAAGAAAAGATAAGATAAAATATTAAGATTATTTTATATTAAGATTATATTAAGATTCATCTTCTTCTTTTTATATATACATAGCTCTGTCTGTTTTTAAATGTGCCTCCAGTAAGTTGTCATTCCATCGTTTTCGTGATCTTCCTACTGAGTCTTCCTATTGGCGAACCGTCTCTTGTCGTCTTTATATATTCATACATATTATTCTATATGTTGTCATTCGGCTTATATGATCGTTTCATTCTACTCTTCTATTTCTTACCCAGTTTGTGATGTTCTCCACCTAGCTTCTACGTCGTATATCTGTACTTCTAGCTCTGTCCCATAGTGTCTTACCATCAATTTTTCTAAGTGTTTTCATCTCTGCTGTTTCTAACATCCTTTTTGTAATCTTTGTGTCAGGTCTTGTTTCTGCCGCGAATGCCATTATTGGTCTGATGACTGTTTTGTAAATTCTGCCTTTAGTTTCTTTCTCGATATTTTTATTTCTCAATATTGTTTCATTTAGGCAGCCTGCGGCTCTGTTTTCTCTATTCACTTGATCGTCCACTTCGGTTTCGAGCTTATCGTAGCTAGATAATGTGGTGCCTATATATTTAAACTCCATCACTTGTTCTATTATTTAATCTCCCCGCTCCAATTTACATCTTAGTAAATTTGCTGTTGTAACCATGCATCTTGTCTTTTTTGGGGAAATCAACATGTCAAATCTTCTGGCGGTTATATCAAATTGATGCAGTATACGTTGTAAATCAACTTTACTTTGAGAGAGTACTATTGCGTCGTCTGAATAGCAGATTATTTTAAGTTGTTTTTCTCCCATTTGTTATCCTTTTTTAGTTCTTACTTTCTTTATTTTTTCATCCATAATAGGTTGAACAATAGAGGACTCAAGGAATCTCCCTGTCTTACCCCATTGCCAGCTTCACTAGGGTCGATTAGCTCTTCTTCTACTTTTACTTTTATTGTGTTGTTTTGGTAGATCTTTTCGATCGTTTTGATTGTTCCTAGAGGTATATCTCCTGCATACAGTAAGTGGATAACATCTTTTAATTTGATCCGGTCAAATGTCTTCGTAAGGTCCACGGTTTGTTGTATTCTAATGATTTCTCTTGCACTTGCCTCATTATAAATATAGCGTCGGTGCATGATCTTCCCGACCTAAAACCTTGTTGTTCTTCTGCTAGTGTTATAATTTCATTCAATTTATTTGTTATCACTTTGGTTGTTAATTTTAATGTTGTGTTTAATAAATTAATTCCTCCGTAATTTTCCGGGTCCGAATTGTCTCCCTTTTTGAAGAGAGGTATTAGGATGCTTGATCTCCATTCTTGAGGAATTCTGTTTTGTTCCATTATTCTTTGGATTAGTTTTAATAGTTGTTTAGTCAGATCTGGTCCTCCGTACTTTAGAAGTTCGTTCGGTATTCTGTCCTTTCCTGGTGATTTTCTATTTTTGTATTTTGTTATGTTTGAATATTAGAAATTATTATGATGAAGTATTTGGTGGTTTAATTGAAGCAATGTTAGAACTAGTCCATAACAATATTGTTGCTTGTTTCTAAAACATACTTCTCTGATTTTGTATAACCTTATTTTAGGCATTTTTTTATTATTTCGTCATTAATAATATTAAATAAAACAAGTTTCAATTTTTCCTTTTTCCTAGATTAAAAATCTGACCCTATAGATGCTCACAGACAGCTGGTAAATGGTATTCTAGAAAAAACCTTCAGTGATAAGCCTGTCGCCGGCGCTCGGTCCACAGCGACATTCGACGCCTAAATGTTTTAGTAGAAACCTAAGACTATTGAACACTGAATCTTTTTTTTTTAATATCAGTTACCTTGGCTCTTTGTGTAGTGTCTTTTTCATTTTCGAGAAAAATAAAATCTTCTATCTCAAGATAAAGTTGGAAATAATACATGGAAATGAAAAGGTTTTGTGTTTTGTTATGTTTGAATATTAGAAATTATTATGATGAAATAATTGGTGATTTTATTGATGTGGTGTTAGAGCTAGTTTCTAGTTTAATTATATAGTGTAGTTTTTTTCAGTTTTACTACTACCCGTCCAAATCTACAGTTGTCTGAATGTATATAATATCTGGCTTCCACACTCTTCTCCTCATTTAAACCGCTAACTATCATCTTGAGCTTTGTCATAAACAATTCTTGGTTTAAACGTATCTAATCTTGACCGGATAGCTCTAACGAATATAAGAGTTGAAGGGCCTAAACTTGTAGTTGTATTAGGTTTAATTCGATATTGGAATTGTTGTTGTTTGTTTGTGTTTCGATGACTGCGGACACTAAATCCATTCGCCAATCTTACAATTTGAGGTGTAGTGTGTGTGTGTGTGTGTGTGTGTGTGTGTGTGTGTGTGTGTGTAGAGTAATTGTCTTGATACTTAGCAAAGTCGACGTCATTGTCTTTGCTAAGAGACGCTAATTGTATCCGAACGTCTGCGGTCCCTCCGGTGTGTACCGATCACACAAGGATAGAAATTATTTTCATTTATTAATTTTTTTAATAAACGAAAATTTCCACCCAGGTGGGATTCGAACTCACGACCTTTAGGTTTAAAGGCAGGCGCTCTTACCACTGAGCCACAGAGGGGGTTTAAATATTGGAATAAAAATCTATTTAATTTTAGTTTTTTATCGCCTGTATTAAAATTTAGATTGCGCAGAAACTGTTTGACAGTTTCGACATATCTCTCTGCTAAACCGTCCGTAGCAGGGTGATATGATGCACTTAAATGTAAAATACCATTTTAATTCAAAAATCTTTTGTATTTGTAGGAAATAAAAGTTTGGGCACTATCTGATACTAAGTAAAATGAAATCCCGAAAGTTGTAAAGATCTTCCTTAGCACATTTATTGCAGTTTTACTTGACATATCATGTACTACTTATGTACTTCAGGCCACCTAGTATATGTATCCAAAAGTATTAAAAAATACTTATTCATAAAAGGTCCTGCAAAATCTATATGAACACCTTCAAATGGCGCTGTAGACATTTGCCAATGATGAACCTTGCCAAGATCTGTTTAAAGCTTTGAGGGGCGCTTAGTGAGCACTTAAGATAACTGAATTAGGAATGTTATTAGAATGGATATGTACATAGTATAGGCTTGAGAACTTTCAATATTTTCTTTGGGAATGATCAATTATCGAAAAAAAGGAAAGCTTATTCTATCGACTATGTTAATTATGTTTTTTTCGGTGGTTTTTATTTATTATTAAGATGTATAATCATTCATTTTATTTTAGAATATTTATTTGCAAAATAAAATTAAAAAGGTTATTATTTATTTCATATTACAATTAATATTTAAATGAATACGGGTTATTAAAAATTAACTGTACTTTATTCATATCTATTTAAAATAAAGTAATTCATTTCAAGAAGAATTTAATTTGTAACAAATTCTAGTACCGCTACTGAGATATTAAATTTACCTCAAAGTTGGTGAAAGTAACTGTTTTTATGAATTTTTATTTCTATTTTATTTAATTTACCGTCTAATCTTTTTGTTTTAATTATCAACCAGAATACACTCACGGACAAAAACATTGCATGTTTTAGATCCAAGTGTATAGTTTTTTGACCTCATAATGTTTATTGTGTTAAATGTAATATGTTTATCATGATTTTTCAGTTTACTAGAACATAAGTAAATTACGCATCGCCTCGAAAAACTGTTTGGAATAACAAAGAATATAGAATTTTTCATATAAAAAAAAAGAGTGCACGTCATTCAAGATTTACGACTCCAAAACCCCACAGTGTCGCCAAAACATCAGAATAGTTAATAAGTGAGGAATTTTCAAAATGTCAAATATTAAGGAATAAACTAACTATACCATATTCGTTATCGTGACTTTATTGACAGCAGCTCTAAATAACGATGTAGTTGATTTTCCATACCATTGACTTAGATTTTTCAGCCATGATGTTCTTCTTCTACCAGGACCACGATTACCTTGGATCTTTCCCTGAATGATCAGATGTAAAAGATCATATTTTTCAGGGTGTCTCATAACGTGACCGAAGTATTCCAGCTTGCGTTTCTTTATTATATTGTCAAGTTGTGTTGTTAGGTTCAGCCGTCTAAGGACCTCCTTATTTCTAACTCTGTCGACACAGCTTATTTTCAGTAGTCGTCTGTACACCCACATCTCAAAGGCTGTCTAGCGTTTAAGGATAGCCTCAGTTAAAGTCCAAGCTTCCACTCCATACAGCAGGACAAAAAAGATGTAGCAAGATGTTATTCGAACTGTAAGGTCAATGCTAAGATCGTGACTGCAAAGTACGTTTCTCATTTTTACAAAGGCAGTTCGGGCTTGTTCTATTCGGCTTTTAATTTCTGCGGTTGGATCCCAGCTCTCATTGATAGTACTGCCGAGATACACGAGTTTCTTTACTCTGTCCAGTGTGGTATCTCCGACTTTTATACCGTCATCCTGTATATAATTTTGTTTGCTAACTATCATATACTTAGTTTTCCTAACGTTGAGTTTTAATCCATACTAATCACAAGTCTGGTTTATTTTGTTTATTAGATTTTGAAGGTCTTTTCCGCAATTAGCAAGGACTAAGGTATCTTCGGCATATCTAATATTGTTGACGGTTACTGCATTCACAATAATACCTTCGGTTGTCTCCATTAAGGCTTCCTTAAATTATTCCTCCGAATATAAGTTAAAAAGTAAAGGCGACAATGTACAGCCTTGTCTCACTCCTGTTTTTATATTTATTTCATCCGAAGTTCTTGTTCAACCTTTATTCTTGCCACTTGATGCCAGTATAGATTTGTAATTATTCGTAAATATCTATCGTCCAATTTAGCTGTTTCCAATATTTCTAGCATTTTGTTATGTCGGACTTTGTCAAAAGCCTTTTCAAAATCGATTGCACAAATGTAGACATTTTGATTTATATCTCTACATCTCTGTACTAGCACCTGTATACTAAACAAGGCTTCTCTTGTACCAAGCCACTCCTAAACCCAAATTGAATATTGCTAATTCTGTCCTCTAACAGCGTGTAAATTCTGCTGTGTATTACTCGCTGGAAGATCTTCAAAACGTGATTCATCAGATTTATTGTCCTATAATCACCGCATCTCTTTGGACGAGGTTTCTTAGGTATTGTGACAAATGTCGACTTTAACCAATCAGTTGGTAATATCCCAGTGTCATAAATTCTGTTAAAGAGATTACACAGAGCTTTAATTCCATTTACTTCCAAAACCTTTAGTATTTCAGCACTTACTTCATCGGGGCCAAGTGCTTTTCCATTTTTTGCCGTTTGTATTGAACGTGTAACCTCACTTTCTGTTATAGATGGACCTGATATAGCAATCGGTGTATAGTGTTCTACTCTCTCACCTTCAAATAATTCAGAAATGTAGTTTTCCCATTCTTTTAACTGTTCATTGATGTCTAATATTCTGTGTCCGTTTCTGTCTTCTAAACTTTGGGATACTTGTTTCCGTTTGTTTCCAGCGACCTCTTTTAATTTCTTGTGCAGATGAAATGTATCGTGTTTCTTTTCATATTGTTCCATTTCATTACATTCTTTACTATAAAATTGTGTTTTCGCGTGTCTTATCTTCTGCCTGATTATTGCGTGGATCCTCTTGTATTCGTTTTTATCTTTATTTCTGACTTCTCTTTTTTTATCCATAAGTCTCAGTATTTCTTCTGTCATCCATCCTTGCTTTTAGCGCACTCAATTTTGTTTCTTGAGCAATCTTTAATATGTCTTTAATTTCCGTCCAGTTTTCCTCAGTACTTTCTTCTTTGCTTGATGTTAACTTCATTTTTTGTTCTAATATAATAGTTATTTCTTGTTTTACAGTATCATTTAGCATCATTTCTCTATCAATAGTAACTGTTTACTTATTCATCCTTGCAACTCTTTTTAATCTCAGTCTTATTTTTCCTACTAAAATATTGTGATCTGTTGGTACATCTGCGCCTGGATATGTTTTTACTGCTAATACTGAATTTCTGTATCTCTTATTTATACATATAAAGTGTATTTGGTTACGAACAACTTGTTCAGGTGTATCTGCTGGTGATTTCCAGGTGTAAAGACGACGTTTTGGAAGTTAAGAAGAAAATAATCACATTTTTAAAATTTCTTTTTTTACTTTTCTATAATGTGAATAACGAGATACGTTTAATCCCTAATATTATAAGAGATCACATAAAAATGTATAATGTTAACTACATTTAAAATTTAATCCTCAAATACTGAGGCACTAAATAAATCAGTAACTTTTATTATACAGTGTGGAAACCACTTATGGAATAAAATTGTTTGTATCCTTCTTATAGAAAATAATAAAAAAACTCTAGAACACGTTAACTTTTAAATTTAAATGTGCGCTTTTTTAACATAAATTTAAATGTACAAGGTGATCCACGCAAGTCTGGCATAGTCCATAATCCCGATTTTTAATGAAACACCCTGTATATTTTTATTTTGTTAAAAGATGCAGGAGTTCAACAATTTAAAATTTTCCCCTGGGTGTCCTATGGCCCATTAGACGATTCACCACCCTGTATATACAGAGTAGATTAAAAGTCTGAAAACTAATTATCTCTTAAATGGATGGTCCAAATTGTACAAGAACTATGAAGATTTTAAATGTGACCGAATTCCTGACCTGGAAGTTATTCAGTATAATAGGAAATTATCGGCTCTTAAGTTAAATGAATTTTAAGTTAAATATACCCGCTGAAAAATTACAAGAGTGAGTTGGTGAAGTTCCTGTGTAGGAGTAACATCAGAGACTCTGTAAGTCAGATTATATTACATCAGTTATTAGTAATAAACAAAAATATCTATTTGATAACATAAGAAGAACCATCGAATATTTCAAATACAAACAAGAATTTTTTTATCTTTTTTGTTTTTGCACCGGCTTAATTGCCTTGTTACAGTTTAGATACAGGACCGCATTCAGATCTAATGACTAGTTTTAAAGTTTATTTAAATGGATGATATTAATTCCGAATTAGCTCAGGAAATGAGCTGTATTTCACCACCAACACTTAAAAAATCGTACTCATCAGTAACCAGTACTCTTAATTTTCCATCCAGAAAGCCAGCTATAGTATTTAGTTCATTAGAAAATGTAAAATTAGAAGATTACCTTGTATCACTAGGATCAGTTGTTATATCTATATCCAGGATATATGGATAGTTAGTCAGC
Organism: Diabrotica balteata; assembly: GCA_918026665.1. Classification (NCBI taxonomy): domain Eukaryota; kingdom Metazoa; phylum Arthropoda; class Insecta; order Coleoptera; family Chrysomelidae; genus Diabrotica; species Diabrotica balteata. The sequence continues at coordinate 87,713,504 of OU898283.1, forward strand.
ACCTAATAGGTGTTCCATCCACCTTTTCCACCTTTTCAATACTTCTCTTATATTAAGTATATACCCCTTCTTAATCTTACATAGTCCTATACTTGGTTTAAATTCTTTTCTTGAATTATTTAGATTTTTATAGAATTTTCTTGTTTGTTTTTCCTTTTTTAATGCCTCAAGTTCTTCCAATATTCTATTTTCATAAGTTCGCGTTTTTCTCCGATGGATTTACTTCTCTTCTGAGATTTTTATATCTTTGTTCTTTTTCTCGGGTTCTTCTTTGCTGCATCTGTTTATATGCATTTTTCTTTCTTTTAATATAATTTTAACATATTTCCCATTGTTCACTAATTGTTATATTCTCTTAGTTATGTATTTAGTTTTCGATATAGTTTGAAAACCTCTCTAACCGTTTGATCGGATTTTTGAGGAGTTCAATATTAAGGTGCATTGTTTTGGTACTTTCTCTCCTTCTTCGCATTTAGAGATTCTAGCCCGAATTCTTGTGCCAACTAGAAAATGATCTGAATCAATATTGGTGCCTCGATAGGTGCGGACATCCATAAGGCTGGAGAAGTGTCTAGCATCATGATCACATGATCATTTTGGTTGTTCGTTAATCCCATCAGGCGAGGCCCAAGTCCCCATATGTATTTTTTTTTGTATAGAAACATGTGCTTCGTACGATCATGTTCTTTAAGGCTGCGAAGGTGACTGCTCGGTGTCCATTCGAATTAGTATTATTATGAAGACTATATTTACCAATGTGCGGGAGATATATTTCTTCCCTTCGATTTTTTGCGTTAAGATCACCTATTACTATTTTAATGTCATTTCTAGGACAATTGTTCATATGTTCTTTCTAATTCATCATAGAAATTGTCTTTTTCTTCGTCTTCTATGTTACTTTAATGTAAATTAATAAGGCTATTATTAAAAAACTGCCCCCGATCCTTAAGCAGCTCATTTGTGGATTTATCGGCTTGAAACCTATAACCAAGTGCTTGATTTTATTAATGACTATAAAAGCTGTCCCAAATTCATGTCTGGTTCTATGGCAACATATAGTATATATTGCAGTTTGCTTTTTGGATTATGCCATGGCCTGTCCATCGTACTTCTTGTATTGCAGTAATATCAGCATTATATTGTGCTAATATGTCACTACAGTTTGCGGAATGTTTCCAGGTTCGTTAAGTGTGCGAACGTTCCCGGTAAATTACATTATGATCATTATTTCCATTATTCAGTTTTATTTCGTTGCATACGTCGTTGTCGAGATTTCCATCCGGCATTTTTGACGTTCGATTTCGTAACTATGGGATTTTTACCGGGTTGGGTAGTTAACCCAACGCCAAACCCCCTTTTCGAAGGGTCATTTCACCGTTCTCGTCAGTTCCGACCCAACTTTCCATCCGGGTTGGATACGAATCCCAGCTGGGTTGCTCGTTAACAGGGACACAATATGGTATAACAATATATAGCTTATCTGACCCAGGACATTGAAAGGCACAATATAGAGATTTATGCTGGAACAACCAGAAGGACAATGTCGGTTACCAAATGATGCTCAGTGTAGTTAAGCGTCTTATATTCAATACGAAAGTCTGGAAGGAACGTGACTGGCAATTACTTTACCTCCGTGTCACTAACAACTTGCTCGTAATCATAAACTAACTATGGTTGGTACAATTCACAAGAATAAGCGACAAATAGCAGCAAAATTTCTTCAAACTGAACAGTCGATCTTTGTGTAGTAACATATTCGGTTTTGGATAAGCTGGAAACAACTGTGTTCTGCTTCCTAGTTCCGAAAAAGAATGTAAATGTTTTGATGCTGTCAACTCTACATGATGATGATGCAATAGATGCGACGACCCAACAAGCTTACAAACCCGATATTATAACATTTTATAATTCCACAAAAGGCGAGGTGGATGTGGTAGATCGATTTAAATCCGAATATTCTGTTGCATGAGTCAAAAAATCGGTGGCCATAAAGTAAGACCTAGAACACGTAGCAGCGAAAGATCCGTAATAGCAATTTTAGATCTCTGTTTTATAATACCTTGGACATCCTTCTAAAAGCGGCTCTGGTCTGTTCAATTCTGGATCTAATTTCACCGTAACTCTCTGCGTTACAGTTAAACTGATATCCAAGGTAAACCATTTGATCAACTTGCTCAAGTTTGGTACTATTTACCTATATATACGGTCTTATATTCTGTTGTTTACTTATTATATGTATTTTGGTTTTCCGTATGTTCAGATCTAGTCCTGCTTCCTTACAGCTCTCAACGATACTATCAAGTAATGTTTACAGATCTTCTTGAGTAGATGCTAAGATGATGTAGGAATATTGTGTCATTCACATATCGCAAATTATCGATGACTTCATATTTTGCATATGATAAAAGATTCAATATTCGTTATTAAGATTTTCCAGAAAACATTGATAGGGGAAATATGCCTATGATGGCATGCTGCCTTTGATGGCATACCACGTGTAATTTGTAAATCGTTTTCTGTCAAACGATACTGGCTGCATAGGCATGCGCATAGACAGTGTTTATTTGCAACGGTAAAGTTACAAACACTTATTAATTCCACAGATAAGTATGTAACGGAAAATGTGATTTGTTGAGTGATGAATATTATAACGCACGGTAACACAAACAGTTTTTTGCCACTTCTCGTCTGAAGTTAAAATATCCAAAGTAAGTATGCAATTTTGATTAGTATTAAGCTTCAGTGGGCAATGTATTTTAACTTATGCCATTGTGGTGCTAGAAGATAACGCTCTGATTTAAATCTGATGCGTACTTGCCTATGACAGCAAAGCAGATGTGGCATACTGTGCCATCATGTGCACATGTTATATGCCATCAAAGGAAAATGAATAATATTTGCAAAAATTTCAAAAACTCAACTTTTTACTTATATTAAGGTAAAAGTAGATAAACAATACCATTTTGTAGGATTTTTTAAACAAATTTGGAGCTTTCAAATCGCACAAAATCTTCAACAGTAAAATTAAATGTATATCTGAAATATCCTTAAAGGTTTAATACGATTCTTTACTTAAATACAATTGTCGTTATCTAGTTATACCTTAAACAGTCGAATATCTCCTGATATCAGATATAAAGGCTTTGTTTTGTTGCAGGGCCTTTGTTAATATGGCGTCTACCAAGAAACATAGGCAAGAGAACATGAATATGGCAATTCAACACATCCAAGAAAAGAAGATGAGATGGCTGTTGGCTTCCAAAACTTTTAATGTTCCGGCTACGTTTGGAGGAAGAAAAGGAGATTTGGTGGCCGAAATTACACTACCTCCTCATCTTGAGCAAGAGTTAGCTACTCATGTGATTGATATGGAAACAAGATTTTTTGGTCTCACAACGCTAAATTTGAGACGATTAGTTTTCAAACTTGCTGAGAGAAATAGCATCAAACGCAAATTCAACAAAAAGACTCATCTTGCTGTATGAAACTGGGTGATGGGTTTTTTAAAAAGAAATAGTACCATTTCACTCAGAACACTAGAAAATACATTTCTCGCGCGAGCACAAGCATTTAATAAGAACAATATTAAAGCATATTTGATATATATATATATATATATATATATATATATATATATATATATATATATATCCCGTTCATAGCGTAATCCGCCTTTGGGTTCCCGTTCGCCAAGCCTCTCTATTCTGCCAGTTTTCTTCAGATAGATTTCTTGCTGACATTGCTTTTGAAATTCCTTGCATGCATGTTGTTGGTGGTCGTCCTCGTTTTCTTTTCTCTGGTGGGACCCATTCTAATATTTTTTTTTTTTGTAGTCTTTCTTCCCCCATACGTCTAACATGTCCGTACCATGTCAGTTTTTGTTTTTCTATGTCTTCTATAATTGATCTTTGTACATTCATTTGATTCCTTATGTCTTCATTTCTCACATGTTCTAATCTAGACTTTCCCGCTGCTCTTCTCCAAAAAGTTTTTGTGATAACTGCCATACTTCTGAGCCATGGACGATTACTGGTTTCAATATGGTATTATATATTCTTTTTTTCGTTTCCGGTCTTATATTTTTCTCGATATAAGGTTGAATGCTCGAATTATCAAAGTTATATTTTTCTCCCATAGTACTGAATTCAATGCACCGCATATTTTATATCTTTAGCAAAAGTTTTAGATACATACAATTTTCAATCCGAAAATATATTCAACGTTGATGAATCAGGTCTTAGTACTATTCAAACAAGGCCTCAAAAAGTATTTGCAACCAAGGGACGGAAACAAGTTGGAGCACTGAGCAGTGCGGAACGAGATCAGCATTTAACAGTTGTATGTTCAATGAATGCAATTGGTACTTTTGCACCACCTGCATTTATTCTTCCCATAAAAAGGTTCAAAAGTGAATTAATATATGCTGCCCCATCGGGAAGTGTTGCTTTTTGCCAGGAGAAAGGGTGGATGTCTTCAGACCTTTTTGTTTAATGGCTTAAACATTTTATTCACCATACCAAAGCTTCGAATGAGAACAAAATATTATTATTGTGGATGGCCACAGTAGTCATAAGGGACTGGAAGTCTTACAAGTTGCAAAAGAGAATGGTATTGTACTTTTCTGCTTTCCACCACACTGTTCCCACCGCGGTGCAGCCACTCAACGTGATGTTTTTCAGTCCTCTGCAAACCTATTATAACCAACAGATTCAAAATTGGTTACAACAAAATCCTGGAAGACTCGTTACGCACTTTCAAGTTGCTGGGTTTTTAAAAATAGCTTACCTTAAAAGTGCTACTCCTGCTAATGCCATAAATGCCTTTGCCAAAACAGGGATTCAACCTTTTACCTATTACTGTTCAGTGGTTAGAAAAATTCGGTATAAAGCTTGCTTATGTCGATACGCTACATATTTTGAATATATAGGTTATACAAATTTAATGTATAAATATATACATACTTTTTATCTTGCCACATTGCTTATTTTGACGATCGCATTTGTAAATGTAGTATTATCTTCATATGTATAATAATTAACGAGAACACTATAGTACTAATAAAACATATTGTTTGTACAATAAGTAATTAACTGTTTTTACGTAGAAATTTTCCCTGACTAATAAGTTATTATAGTTTTAATAATTATGATGTACATTAACTTTCTAAACATTTACTATAATTACTATATTGCATACCTTCTGTTAGTTTTACTGCAAGACGATAATATTTTCTGTATTAATTATTATAAGTTGATAAGTGACATTATTGTGGGTTCAAAAATAAATTAATATTTATTATGGTGTATACAATCTCAGAAAAAATCTGTGCATAAAAAAGTTGCCGTTTGATAGTTATTTATATAAACTATCTAAATGTTTTTTTCTACTTCGGCAACGTTTGCCTTCAAATCCAAAGAATTGTCCTGGTATATTCTCCTGTTATGTAGATATTCTCGCAAATAGTAGGTATATAATGATATAATAAATAGTGAAGATAATACCTAATGAAGATATAGCAGGAGAGTAAGTATATATGAAGTGGAATATATAGAGAATGGGCTACTAAAAATAGCCCTTTCTGATACTTCTCAATATTTATTAGATGTGAAAATGCTAAAACACGTGGATATTTATTTTAAAGGAGATGCATTTTAATTAGACAGATAGCTATCATTTGTCAACTTCCACAATATCTTAATTAAAAAAATGTAGCGTTTTTAAATAAAACGAGCAGTTCGAATTTATATAATTTAAATAATAAATATCTATATTTATGATCTATTATATTATTTATATAATACCATCATCTTTTAGTACTAGACAATTCCACCCAAGTGTTTGATTTTATTAATGACTATAAAGGCTGTCCCAAATTCATGTCTGGTTCTATGGCAACTATAGTATATATTGCAGTTTGCTTTTTGGATTATGCCATGGCCTGTACATCGTACTTCTTGTATTGCAGTAATATCAGCATTATATTGTGCTAATATGTCACACAGTTTGCGGATGTTTCCAGGTTCGTTAAGTGTGCGAACGTTCCCAGTAAATACATTAAGATCATTATTTCCATTATTCAGACTTTATTTCGTTGCTTATGTCGTCGTCGAGATTTTCCGTCCGGCATTTTTGACTTTCGATTTCGTAACTATGGATTTTACCGGGTTGGGTAGTTAACCCAACGCTAAAACCCCCTTTTCGGAGGGCCATTTCACCGCCGTTCACCCGATCCATCCATGCTGGGTTGCTCGGTTAACAGGGGACACAAATATGGCATAACAATATAATATAGCTTATCTGACGCCAGGACATTTGAAACGCACAATATGGAGATTTATGCTGGAGACCAACCAGAAGGGCCATATCGGTTGCCAAATGATGCTTCCAGTGTAGTAAAGCGTCTGATATCCAATACTGAAAGTCTGGAAGGAACGTGACATGGGCAATTACTTTAACTCCGTGCCACTAACAACTTGCTCGTAAATCATAAACTGACTATTGTTGGTACAATTCACAAGAATAAGCGATTATCATATTATTACCATATTATCTACGATAGTTTGAACTATGTTTTCCAAATCACTCATTAATAATTCTTGTACCGGAATGTAAGTAGTATTTTGGTTATTTACTAATTTATTTCAATTCTATAGATTATCTTATACCAATTTATGGGTTTTTACTTTGTCTGTTTCATTAATTTTATTCATATTAATAATCACAGACATATAATATTGGCATAATAGCTGTAATTGTTATATTTATATGACAGAACCCTAATGTGGGTTTTTGTAATTTCAGCATTTAATTTACCATCTACCGTTAGACCTGAAGATGCATAGCAAACTGTAGTATGCGAAACCGGTCGTTTTGGTAGTAAAATGAAATTGATTGTGAGTAAGTCTTATTTTATTTCTTTTTACCTATTTTTTTATTGTCTTGTCTAATAATAGAATAAATAGTACCGTTGACAGCGCATCTCTTTGTCTTACTCCATTTTTATATTTATTATTTGTTCTTTTCTCTTTCGTTGTCTATTGTTGCTTGGGATTCTCGCATTGTCATTTCTATCATTTTTATAATTTTATTTGGTATATATACACTCTTGTAAATCTTGGATCATTTTTCTTCTGTTTTAGTTAGTCAAACGCCTATTTAAAGTCTATGAAAAGTGTATGTTTCTCCGTCGTACTCGTATGTTTTCTCTATCATTTGTTTTTACTCTTATGTTTTTTCTATCACCTATTTACTGAATGTTCTGTCATAATGTAAATTCCAACTTTAAATTTCATTTTCACCCCTGTCTCCCTGCCTTAGACCATTAATAATAAAGGACGTAGAGTTTTCTCCTTGAATTCTAATTCACCAGCGTACATTTTGCATTGTTTCCCATATTGCTTACCCATATTTTTGTGATTTTTCTAAAATTTGCCCATGTGCGTGTATTTGGTGTATAGTTGACTTTCCGGCAGTGAATACGCATTGGTAATGTCCAATAATATGCTTTCTAAAAAGTTGAAGTTTCTCAAAATGTACGTTGCCGAATATTTTATATGCAGATACCAACAGAGTAATGGCTCTATAGTTATAATCAAATTCATCACGCTTTTTATGCAGCTGGATTATTATTCCCTTTAGCCACCACTCTGGTATCAATTTATTCTGCCATATAAGTACTATTAGTTTATGGATTACTGCCAAAAGATTATCCCCACCTTCTTATACATTTCAAAGCATATTTCGTCGATTCCTGCAGCTTTATAATTTTTAAGTTTTTAAATGGCATTTGACAATTCTTCTCTTGTTGGTGCTTCAATGTGTAGTTGCTGATGTATATTTGGTTGATTTACTTTTATTTTTTTTAATGTTTAGCCGAAGAGTTAATACTCTAGAAGCTGGGAGGGGGTGGGGGATATGCACTTTTATGTCCTCTGGGTACCTTGACGTTTTTTATGGTTTTTGGTGGGTAGATTCGATGTTTCTAGTGTAACAGGTTAAAAAACGTCAGTTATAATATTGTTATTAACAATTTAATTGTTTAAATAATTGTATCTCCTAAACTATTGAAGATATTTAATTTTACCAAAATTAAAAAATGGACTTAATTATTTTGAAAAAAATTAACAAAATGGCGTTTCGATTCGATGGTGCTTTTCTAAGAATAACTCAGCTGTCATACGTTGTTTGGAAAAGTGTCAAGACTGATTTAAATATTTTATTTTTATTATTCAGAATATGACCTTATTTAGTTTTAAATCTTTTATTTAATCATAATATATTAGCTAATTATAATATGGCTTTAGTTTATCCTTTTAAATTCTCGAACTCAAATTGGCTGATTAATTATTGTCAAGTTCTGAGAATTCACTGTCTCTGAAAAAACATGTTTTTGGGAAACATTTATCAACCCAAACACTTCAGAGTCCTTAAGGAAACGTACCCGTCCTTTGTGTAGAAAGTTTAAAATGTCATTTTAAGCTTAATTTACTGCTATTCACGGAGGTCCTAAGAACAGAAGAACCACCCTAGTGGATTCGCGTACATATGTATCTTTTTTCCTATTATCGGGCACTCTGCAAAAGCTTCTAGTCGAGAACGCAAGCAAAAACCAGTATCGAGTGTTCATACCATTTTACATAAAAAATATAAGCAACATTATTATATCTAAATTCTGAAATTAATTATTTATTCTCTTTTAATTAATCTAAAAATTAAAAAAGACAACTAGCTTTATTAGCGGTATGTACTTGACGGTCGAGTCCTGACCTGTATCATAGCCGTTGTAGGATTCAGAATAGGTTTATATCATTTTTGAAATGCGAAATCCATCTGCATAAGCGTTAAAAATTAAAAAAGACAACTAGCTTTATTAGCGGTAGGTACTTGACGGTCAAGTCCTGACCTGTATCACTAGCGTGTAGGATTCAGGAATAGGTTTATATCATTTTTGAAATGCGAAATCCATTTGCATAAGCGTTGCAGTCAACGTTGCAAAGCAACGTGTCAGTCTATCCTTAGTGATAGCTGAGAAAACTGGCGAGTGCAGTTCCGCCAAAAAATATTCTATTCGTCTTCACCCACTGTTTGATGTGTATTTGGGACTACTATTTTTTCGGAAATTTCTCTCAGCGATAATTTTTGAAATTTAGTCTATTATATAGATATTTTTTATATAGTATAGTATTTATTAGTTTAGTTTAATCACAGTATTAGTTTATTTATTTAGTGCACTTTATTAATACATTTATCTGTGGTTTGTTTCGAATTTCGGATATAAAGTGTTCTCGTGGATTTCGTTTGGACAAAAATAATTTTAGACAGACATGAATCCAATTAATGCCTTGGTGTGTAATATATTAGAGACTCCGTTTAGGCATTGGAAAAATGAAGATAAAAGGGATGTTCTTTTACATGGTGGACCAACCAGTATTTTAAAACATCTGCGTCTGATCCAGAGTGGTCGCTGTAATCAGCATCTGAACAGAGTGGGCGGCTGAAGCGAAACTCATCAACCCGTTTTAGCAGGCGTGGTGTTTTAATCGCCAAAAACCCTCAATGAACTAAACTCTGTACATTTTTTTAACGAATTTTTAATGAGATTTGGGCGCGAAGTAGGTACCAGAACTCCTTTTGGCTCCGGCAAGCTTTCCTCATCTTCACCATTTTTTTAGGCCACGAGCCGCCGCTGATACAAAACATACGTGCTGTTAATTTTCAAAACAGAAAAACATTAAAAATTTTTCTCAAAAGTTGGGAACTAATTTGTTTATAAGAGATTTTAAAATCTGGCTAATGGAAGTTATAGAACAACTCAAAATTATTATTTTAAATTTTGGTAAATGTTTCTATATTAATTTTTGACCACGATATGGAACTTTTAATAACGCGCTCTGAGGCGCAATAAAAACCAATACATACGTAAATTCCTGTAGATTTAGAGATGCATGTTACTGTATCATTATAAAAAAAGTTTTAGCAGTTTATAGTTAAAATTTTCGTTAAAAAGTGGTGAATTCATTTGTTTATAAGAGTTTTAAACAAAATTGAACCATAAAAGTTGTCAGTTTGGTTAATGGGAGATACAGAATAATTCAAAACAAATCATTTTAAGGTTTCGTAAATATTTCTACATAAATTTTTTGCAGAGATAGTGAAAATTTATTTTACGCGCGGGTTAAGCGCTCCCGCTAACTTCGCTGCGAGCTGACCGCGCGCCTTATTAAAAGTTCTATATCTTGATCAAAAATTAACAAAGAAACATTTACCAAAGTTTAAAATATGTATTTTGATTTGTTCTACAATTTTCATTAGCCAGATTTTCAAAGTTTATACCTAGCTTAATTTTGTTTTATAAATTAATTTACTAATTTTTGGTGAAATCTTTAATGTTTAATTGTTAATATAACCTTTTTAATAATAAAGATAAAGTAATTTTTGCTAAAACAATTACCTTTACAATGAGGGGTTTTGAAAGTTATTCGCACGTATGAAAGCTGAGTTATACTTTGAAAAGCCTTATCGATTTTGCAATTAGTTCTCAAAAAATATGTTATAACTCCGGTTCTAACTAAGGGATCAGAGTTTACCGAACGCCATTTTGTTAATTTTTTCAAAAGAAATAATTTTCATTTGGATAAATTTAAATATCTCTAATAGTTTAATGGATCAATGATTTAAACAATTAAATTGTTCATAACCAATTATCTGACGGGTTTTCAAAATAGCACATTCGAAAAACCGAATCTACGCACCCAAAACCATAAAAAGTCAAGGTACCGAGGGGATACAGAAGTGCATACTCATCCCCCCTAGCTATTAGACTATAAACTTGAATAGAAAGGAATAAAAAATAATATATTGAAAATATCTTTATTAAACACATATTAAGTAAATTTTAATTAACATACCATCACACACTAGATACATAAGTAATTTTTTATTTAGCACACCATTCTGAAACTGAGTAAAAAGACAAAAAAAGCTTAAAAGGCGAACGAAACGAAATATATAAACGAAAATATTGTATCGTAATTACAAAATGTTTTTAATGATTTCTCCCTTGTGAAAACTATAGTTTTTACAAAATATTATGTTAGCACTACAATATATGTACAGAAAAAGCTTTAAATTGATAACATCTCAAGTGTTTATTCAAGTTTGATATATAGGCTATTCCACGAATATATGACTGTTTTGGTTTACTGCGACAACGAATATTTTACTGTGCAAGTAGAAGTATGAAGGTAAATTGGTCCAATCATTATTCCAATAAAAAGGGTCTACTAGTATGACATCTAAACTAAAATTATTTCAGTTAAAATCTACAAATAAATACAATGACGTCTATGAAGCCAAATGTGTTCATCACACATTTGGGTAAGCTTTCCGTGAAATGTAAACACCAAAGAGGCGTGCTGGGTTTCTTTGATATTACACTATTTTATGACTATTACTTAGAGTATTACTTATTTATTAGAGTATTATTTATTTAGTATTACAACTGTAATAAAAAGAAATATACTATTTTTAATATAAATGAAAAGAAATTGGCAGAACGATGGTTCAGAAACCAGAAAAAGAATCTAATATTTCACTTTGTGAGTTTTAAATATTTGTTTGCTTTGAGTTTATGTACTCTTAAAAGTTCCGAAAGTAACGGGTATAACATACCGGCTATTGATAGTTAAAGTACGGAGTCGTTACAGATATTAAAAAGTAACGAAAATTTATATACAGTTTCATATATCGCCGACTGATTATGGCTGTGAATCTGATCGTTGATCATAGTTTTAGAAGATTAAGAGAATAAGTGAATATGTAAGTTTTTTTGTTTTTTTTTTAATACTAATTGAATATTCGACTAAAAAATTACACTATTTGATCACTTAAGTGTTGTTCCATTTCGTTTAAATCACATAATTCAAAAACTTGTTAACAATACTAAACTCCATGATAGTAATTATATACTTCAAAATCTGAATTACAACTGTTCTATAAACTATTAACTTTATATTTATATCATGACTTTATATTTAAATCTAAGGTTTATCTGTCGTAACAATACTTTAAAAATGGAGAGAATTTACTATTGTTTAGACCATTTAAATCGACACCTTAAAGCGAATTTAAAACAGTCGTAAATTCGTGGAATGGAGTATACAGTAGATTCCCTCTATAACGAGAACTGAAATGGCAGACTAATTACCTCGTTATATCAGACAACAATAATACTGTGCATACATATGAATATGTAGTTTTCTAAAACATTAACTTTCTATAGTGAAGCCATCCGGAGCAATATAAGATGCTAATAAATATGGTTTGAATGTTTTTTTTTGAGAAAAAAAGTTGTTTACTTTTATTGTCCATGAAATACGTTAAAACAAAAATCTGTACTTACATTTTTTTCCTACTACATAATGTATAAAGCGTATTTTGAAGGATAATATAAACCATTGCTTCTGCAATTGGAAGAAGTGTGTAATATTTGACTGCTTTAAATTGTCCAGTATCATTATATCTATCTATTTTCTAAAGATGTGAAACAGTTGTATTTATTGTAAAGAAGTTTATTGCGAGGCAGTTAAAAAGGTAAAAAACACGTTTTTCGATCTTATTTTCTCTCGTTATAACCAAATTTGCCTCGCAATGGAGGGTTATAGATCAACAGAAATTTCACGGGACATCTAACGTATCTCGTTATAAGCGAAACCTCGTAATAACCGTGTTCGTTATAGAGGGAGTATACTGTATTAACATTAGTCTAGAACCGTATTAGAATCGTGCAATTTCGTCCTTTTCAAAACTGTTCTAAAATAATCCTTCAAAACAATGTTATCGAATATATGGAAATCAATTTTCTAACCTCAATTATTTCCGAGAGTATTATTACAAATACCAAAGTTGTGAAACAACGATTTTATTCATAGATATTGACTTCATCGTCGACGTCTTGAACGGCAATATATCAACAACAAAACTCCAAAAACATCGAAATCATCAGTCAACTAATCACTCATTACATTGGAAGATAGTAGTCGAAATGTGCATACCTTCTTTCACCCCTAAAAGGAAAACCTGAAATCTAGGAAGAGATGAAGTTTTGTTTTTCAAAATTTTCTTTTAGTGACCAAGAGTGGCTTAATGGGCCAGAAGGTTTATTTTTGGATTGCGAAGGAATAATTTTAAGTGACTATCTTGAAAATGATAGAACTATTAATAGCCAATATTATTGTGCATTATTGGACAAATTGAAGAAGGAATAATTCAGTAAGAAATGGTCCAATATACAGAAGAAAAAAGTGTTGTTTTTCCAAGACACGCTCACAAGAGCGTTATGACAATGGCAACAATTCACGAGTTAGGTTTCAAATTGCTTTGCCATCCGGATTATTCTCCTGATCTACTCTCTAGCTCTCTATGTTCCCAAATCTGAATTCTTAGACTTGGGAACTAATAAAAAAGTCGTTAATAAAAAAATTCAGCACTAATGAATAAATAATTGACGAAACTGTCGCTTATTTTGCGGAGCTTTCATAATTGTATTTATTCGGACTATATCGAATAAAATAAAAGAATTTTCTGGAAAATATGATGGTATGATAAAGAAATGATGGTGTGTTGCAAAATATCCAAGAATATCATCGTGAAAGCGATCTGGAATAGGCCGACGATATCTGCCCGTTAGGACAAAGTTTCCAAGATGTGGCTGATCAATTGGAAACACTATTGTGTTTCCAATGAAACCAATATAGTAGATTTGAAAATCAGTATTAGTAAAACCAAATCCATGAGAGCAAATGCAAGAAACAACACGTTATTTACTATCAACATGCAGATTGAAAATGTGGAAAACTTTACGTATCTTGAAAGTGTCATAACAGAAAGCGCAGGTACAGAGAACGATATTCGTATGAAGATACGATAAGCTCAACAAGCATTCAGCATGCTCAACCCTGTTTGGAGATCTGGCGAGTATACTACAAGGTCAACGATCCGCATATTCCAGTGAAATGTCATGTCTGTTCCACTTTACGGATGTGAAACCTGGAAAGTGACAAACACTCTTACAGATAAACTGCAGGTCTTTATTAATACATGCCTACGACGAATTGTTCGCATTTTCTGGCCTAACATCATTAGAAACGAAGATCTACTACACCTGACCGAACAAAAAAGGGTCGAACATCAAATAAAGTCCAGAAAGTGGGATTGGATACGTCACACACTCAGAAAAAATAATTCCAGTATTGCAAAGATTGCCCTAGAGTGGAATCCCTAAGGAATAAAAAGAGGTCGCCCAAAACGAACTTGGAGAAGTTCCATCATGGACGAGATAAGCGGTCAAGGAAAGTCTTGGAATGAGGTAAAGGCCTTAGCGCAAAATAGAACCCGACGGCGCGTTTTCACTGAAGCTCTATGCTCTACTTAGGAGTTCAAGAACCTTATATAATATATAAATTTACTATTTAAATGAAACTTATGCTTTTCAACGAGCTTAAAACCGCCAGTGGGCAAAAATTTCAAGAAAAGTACGCACAAAACGACCATGGTAGGTTTTCAAGGATCGACCTTTAGGTCCAATCTTGAACCTAATTCTGTCATCATTATGGAGAAAGAGTCGACGATTCTGGCAGTCACCAATAACTGCCTGGTGAAAGGGTGGACATCACCAACTGGCTCCCTCAAAGAAATGTATCATTCGACGTAACATTTTGAAAGTGCATATACCGAATTCAAGAAATGCTGTGCGAACTATATTGAGCTCATACGGACCAGCTAAAAAAACAAGTCTCAAGAGAAAACTTGGCTTCTATAGATGAGTTGTTAGTTACTAAGATAAAAAATGTGATGCATAAATCATGAAAAATTGCATAAAACACTCTATAACAGAAGATAACAATATGAGACCTACAAACTAGAGTCGATGTTTCAGTTCAATCGATAATTATCAACGTGAATACTAATGATCTCGGTAGTTGTTGATACCGAGTTTTCTTTGAACTCCAATGTGCTTTACTCTTTTTAAAAACCTAGACAAACCTCAATATTTAAAGTTCACTCCAAAGGCCTGAACGATAATGTAGCAATGAATGATATATTTGTCTCTACCTTACAGAAACGTTGACCTATTGTTTACGATTTTCTAGCTTTTACAGACAGAATTTTTAATAAAAATATTGATTTTATTGAATATATTTATTAGATACCTTAACGAATACAATCGGTTATTCTATGACTATTTTATTAGATACCTTAACGAATACAATCGGTTATTCTATGACTATTTCTCCGCATAGTAATCATTAATAATGTGATTTTAACATATTTACAATTCTGAGACTATAGTATATTATAGTTCTTAGCTGTGATATAAAAGTCTTGTTCTCAATTACATTGTATAATTAAATGTTCCTGAGGATACTACTTACATACACTCATCGTACTATCTATAATATTAAAAGTTATTTAATGTACAATTGAGAATTAAAAAGCAATACATCAGATGATCTAACAACATTGAGAAATAAAGAGAAATATGCAGAAGAACAAAAAGAAGACTCTACAAATCTAAAAAACTATGCCGAGATCCAGCCTTATATACAAGTGAAATTGTTGATAATGTTTTTTGTACGAAAACTTGCAAATTTAATATAATGTAAATAGAAAAACAAACCGAAAATATGAAATCCGCAATGAAATAGCTTTACTCTTAGAATGAACAGAGAAACAGGCGTAAATGAAGTCATATATTATGTACATTGAAAAGATGTAGACGTTCATACTGATAATTACATAGACAAGTTTAAGAACTTGAATATATTAAAAGGTGAATGTTAAAATATAATTTGTATCCATATACCATTAAGTTACATATTATTATGTAAATTATTATATATTAGAAGTATATTGTCGCACAATAGTAGTATCTAATAAAGCATAGTTTATATTACAATCAAGCATTGTACAACGCGATCGAATTCGTTTTACATTCTTTTTACTCAGTTTGCTATGACACTGGCTTCCATCATCTCATCATTGTCAGACATGCCACTGTCCGAGGCGTACTGTCAACTAGTACCTTGACCCACCTGTTTGTTCTTCTGTTTACAGGCAATAACGTACCGCTGAACAACAGAATGAGGTGGACTATATCCTTCTGTATAGTTAGGATCTTCAAACAACAATTCGTACTCGTCCATATGGGTAGAGGGTGGTTTGTTTACCAAAGCCTGATAAAAGCAAGTAGTTTGAGGAAACAGCGCCATTACTGAAATAAATAGATACAGACACATTACAAAAATTTTAATTCTGCAGTTTATCGTTTTGTTAGAGATGTTATAGAGATATATTTTTCCAGAAGTAACGGTAATAACTATAAAATTAAAAAGTTTTGTTTTTAGTAGATTATATATGACCAAGATGAGCGGTTTTCATTTTTCTTTGTAGCGGAACCATGTGTAAAAAAATATGGGAGATATTAACTTTTGTCAAACTAACAATATCTTAATAAGAAATGGATCACATGGACTATACGAACACTACCATTCTCCACCGTGAGAACAATAAATCTAAAAGAGAGTTCATTGAAATGTCTTATACCTTAACGATTTTTCCATCAATGTTAAGAATGACATTAAGAATCTAAGCGATATATACCACTTCTTACTTAAATCAAAAACCAAGAACAATACAACATCACAGATAACTAACTTGACTGATATATCTACTAACAACTAACCTACTTTAATAATCATTTTCATTAACTAAAAAAGATAACATTCCCTTGCTTTTCTTAGATACATCTCAATAAGATATTATTATAATAATAAATGAACAATATACGAATTAAAAAAAAAAGAATTTCAATTAAGAAAATTCTAAACTAATATCTCCCCAGACTGGGATCTAACTTCATCGGTTTTACCAATGAACCTTAACGACATAGATATTCAAACTCACTACTTGTAATTGTTCGGCGCTTGCGCTCTATGAAAACAGAAGCTCACATTCAAACTTTACAACAATCAAAAATTTAGTTATTGCCGACAATTCAAAGAATTACTTACTTTAAATGTAGTTACATTGGGTTTTTCGATTAACCTTGGGTAAACCTTTGCGTTTTAAGTTCAAAGCTACCATACATTTCCAACGTTAACAAATAAACTTTTTTGCACATAGTAACAAAAAAACACCATTATGTTGTTACTAGCTAAAGTTTTTTAACATCATAACTCGACATTTCTAAAATTTACGGTAAGGTAAATGTTTTTTATTAGATAATATATGGTAGCTAATTATAATTTATTCTCTTTCAGCCCTGAAGAAGCCAAATTAATTCTCTTTGGCGAAAACGTTAGGTGAAATAATTGATACACATTAGAGTTTTCTTGCAGATTTCCCCAATATTTAAGAGTTTACTATTTAACTTATAAACTTATAAATATAGGAGAAACGAAGGTAATCAGAATGTTTAGAGACCTAGAGTGAACTTAAAGTAATTTATAAGTTATATACTAGAGAATATTATAAAAAGTATCTATATGAGGGCATCCTTAAGAAATTAGCATAATAGTTTGTTTAAAAAGTATTTATTTTGCAATGTACTTGCTTATTTTAATAGTTATGAAATTATAAATAGATATGTTAATGCCATCTATATAGTCAACTAAAGATACACTGAAGTAAGTTTGGTTGTTGAGATTTTTGTGAATAAGAGTGATAGGGGACATTTGAAATAATAATTATGGATTAAAATATTGTTATTTACTAATTTAAGATGTTTAATTTATATAGAAGTTTACATTCTGATCTGAAAAGCCTAAATTTCCATAAAATTCTCAATAGAAAAGTGAAGAATTATCTAGAAGTTTAAAATAAGACGTCAATAGAAAGAATATAACCTCTTTTCGTAGGAGAATATTCGCGAACATTGAAATATCTATGAAATAGAAGAATTCGAACCTATTTTCTTTAGAAAATATTCGTGAACATTGTAATAGATATAAATACGCGGTGATTTGGAGCATATAGTATTCAGTATTCGAGATTAAGTATTGAAAGAGTATTAAGTATTAAGTATTTAATATTAAAAAAGTAGTAGTATTATAGTATTGTGGTATTGGAGAGTATTCTCACAGTAATCTAGTATAGAAGACTATAGGAGTAAAAGGTCAAGATTAAAAATTATATTATTTATATGGAGATTGAAGATTGAAAAAAAAAGATTATTAGAAAGAAGAATACACAAGAAAGCAATAAAGAAGGAAGAATATTTTACCTATTTATAAATGTTATTAAGAAGAAAAATATTTTGAAATGATGGAAGATGATAATTGAAGATAATTGAAGATGATAATTGATAGGCAAAGTGTGTAGAATGTACTAACAAATTAATTGAACAATGGTTTAGTAGAGAAGGAAATATGTGTAATATTAATATCGAACCTGTAATAATTAACAATTGAGATAACAGTTCAGATTCCGAAGGTGAATGAAATATGAGAAACGAAAAACATGTTCAAAATCTTGCAAAAATATTATTTGAGCTGAATGATGTTTCATTATTTAAATAATTTCACTGTTACCTGTAACATCAACAAACTGTAAATATTATTGTATATGTTTTTATGTATTTATGTATTTATGTATTTATGTATTTATGTATTTATGTATTTATGTATTTATGTATTTATGTATTTATGTATTTATGTATTTATGTATTTATGTATTTATGTATTTATGTATTTATGTATTTATGTATTTATGTATTTATGTATTTATGTATTTATGTATTTATGTATTTATGTATTTATGTATTTATGTATTTATGTATTTATGTATTTATGTATTTATGTATTTATGTATTTATGTATTTATGTATTTATGTATTTATGTATTTATGTATTTATGTATTTATGTATTTATGTATTTATGTATTTATGTATTTATGTATTTATGTATTTATGTATTTATGTATTTATGTATTTATGTATTTATGTATTTATGTATTTATTACTGATGATATTAAAAGAGTTTATTAAGCTACTTCAAATGTAGCTATAATTCTGCATCAAAATTATAAAGCAAAACTAACATTTTAGATTATATTTATTTGATAATGTCAAATTTTATAATATAATCTGTGATCGTAGCAGTAGCCTTTGTCATGGACACAACTGTACATTATGTACACTATGTAATGACCCAAAACTCACCTAAAGTACCCTGAGGAAACAGAGCCTGTGGATCAGTCTCTGGATTTGCCCTCATTAAAGGTAATGGTATAACCCTACGCCTACTTAATGTATGACGGCCCTTTTGATTTTGCTCTTTAAGAATATCATCCACTTCATACTTGCTTGTACTGTGATTGTAACAGACAACTTCGGCTAATATCCAATTCTCGCCTTCTGTGGCATGCTTTGCCAACGCAGCCACCATATCACCTACCTACAATTGTTAACTATTAGGTTAGTTTAGAAACTACATGGTTATTTGAAATACTACTGATCAACTTAGCTATGCAATTAAATTTTAAAATATAAAACAATATTAATCAAAAGAAATTCAAAACAAAAGTTGAAAAAACAAACAATATGAAATGTTACTTATAACAGCTATTTTTATCCCTACTCTATACAAGTTCTATAAAAGATTACTTTGGCAATATAATTTGGATCAGCTGGTATGGCTCCACATAGCGGTGGTGGTTTTTCTCCAATTTTTCCAACATAAAGGGGTAGAGTCTGAGCAGAACTATACAGCATTTTCATCCATATTCCTTTTCTTAAGGATTCCTTGTTTGAAACAATTCTGGCCTAAAATATTAAACAGTTAATTTATAAAACCAATAAACTATACATAGTACAACACTAAGACTGCCACCAAAATGAAAAAAAGAGTGTTCTTCCGGCCGTAAATATTTTCCCTCTATAGTAATTTAGAGTTGGAAAAATTGTCACTTTTTTTCATTTTTACTTTTTTTGGTTAATTAGTCTTAGGTGTGATAACTAATAACTTTACCTCACAGATTTTTAGTTCTAAGACTAATTAACACTTTTATTGCAGATTCTTAGTTTTAGTTAACATTTATTTGCATTTGTAAAAGGTATTTCCCCCTAGCTTGTGGGCGTATACGGCCTATATGGTCACGGACCGTGACCATACCTGTTCCGGTCCATTTCAGCTATGGATAGTGCGACTGGACCACCTTCCCTCATTTCCGAGGGTTCAGGCCAGATACACTACCTTCACATTTTCCCATAACAAAAAGGAACAACGAAGAACACAATAACGAATTTGAAGAAAAATCCGGACTCGAACAATAACTAACTACTTCCGCGGCTTATCGTCGAGTAACATCATTCTTAAAAATCATTCGCCTTCCCGCATAATTTTCTCAGCAATCTAAGTAGATGTTTATTTGACGCGCAATATTAAGCGGTATCACGATCAAAGAAATACCAAGGAAATACGCATCTGTGTTATATAAATAAACATAAAATGTGTATATTATCAATCCCAACGACGCAAAAGGATTGAGAAAATATTTCGGTTATTTAACATTAAATGAAAATTGAAATACACATTGAGAGCGGAAATAAAGTGGTATAGGAACTTAGCAATTGAACTGCTTGTGGGTACTAGGTTAGTAAAATCCTATATTTTACACCAAAAAGTATCAAATGGGTAAATGACTATGACAAAATGCAAATGGAAACCTCGTAGTAAGCCTAGTACGAGTAAGTCCATTCAACAAAACCCTAATCCTAACGACAGTCATTTGTTGAAACATGTAGGTTCCAATAATCGTCGGTGTGTTATTTGTTATGAAACGATTACTAAAACTGAACAAAAAACGCTGACTTGAAAACACCTGAGTCGAGATATCTTTGTACGCAATGTAATAAGCATTATTATTTGAGTTCTTCTTTTTTTTTAAATATACAAATGTACAAAATAAAGTTTTTGTTAATTTCTTATTAAAATAACAATGTATGGAAATGATAGTTTTCGTTAAAAAATAAATAAATAATAGTTGACTTGAGTATACAGTTTTTATCAGTCACCTACTTTTCAGGCTGTGAGAATCAAACATTGTTTCACATATTTCAGAGGCCAAATATAGTTTCCGTTGCTTACAGCCGTCTACTTTTATACTACATTAACGATACATTTTTTATAATTTGTGATGAGTGAGAATCAATATTTGATTCTCGCTGCTGTAAAGTGATATTACCCGTGCATCACGTTATATTTCTCATGGCGGTGAAAGTGTTAATACACCCCGTTAAATGCAATTGCTTCATTTGTTATTATTTATACAATTCTTTCATATAAAATTTATATCATTTTACTGCCATTAGCTTTTAATTCATATACGATATATTCTTTGCATACATTTTTGATAATTATGGAATAATCTAGAATGACCCTTGTTGCTTTATAGTCACTGTTTGAGTGGTCTGGTCAGTTTCACATTTTACCTGAACATGAAGACCAGGCTTCTAATGTAAAAAAATAATTCACCATTGACAGATAAAATTATGGGAGAATTGGGGAAATTGAAATTTTCCGAAGACACTCATTGATACAGAATATATGAGTTATTCTTAGTAAATTTAGTTAAAATAGTGTATGACATAATAAATTTTATGTCATTTTTCACTTATAAACAAATTAGGATCTCAATTAGAGTCAAAGACTCTGTAGTCTAGGTAAAAGCTAGTGAATTTATTCAAGGTGTTTATATGGTATTAAGCCATAATTGACTGTAATGATAATTTCATTTTTAGCTACAAAAATTTGATGTTTCGATTTCCACTCCAGAAACTGTTCAATTGTTCTCAAAAAAAAAAAGATTTAATTATTTTGTTAAAAAGGAATCACCAAATCATTATATTTATGATAGATCCAAAAACACCTGCTCTAATGAAAAGGCATTTTAAGAAGAAAAAACTTGCTAACACAAGTTTTACCAAAAAATTACTACCCATTGTCATTTATAAACAAGGAATTCCACAAGATAGAAAAAAGAAAACAACAAAACACCACAAGCAATCCAGTAACACTCACAAGAAGGGACTCGAGGATAACAAGAATACCATATGTAAAGGGCTTATGAGAAAAATTTTAAAAAATAGGTAATAAGTACATCACAACAACATTTAAAACAACCAATACACTCAAATATATCCCGTCCAAAACCAAACCTAACAACACACATGATAGATCAAAGAATCTATAAAATATCCTGTGAATGCAACAATTTCTATGTGGCAGAAACTGCAATACCACTAAGTGTCAGGATAAACAAGCATGACACATACATCAAAAACAGGGACTTCTACAAATCACAGATATGTAAACATGCCTGAGACAATGAACACAGAATACAATGGAAAGATACTGGAGGATGCCGGTTTACAACATCCCTTCCATGGAGAGGCTTGTATGCAACAGTGTCTCTTTCAGCGGCTTTGTTCTTGCTGTAAGTCCAATTAGTCCGCTAGCCTTCGACAGCTCAGTAGAGAAACTAAAATTTACTTTCAAAGTTGCTTTTATCTGGCCTTTTGAATTGATATAGTGAAATAAAACAATTACTTGTTTAGAAAGAAACTGTAATTGAAAAAAGAAAGGGCAAGAAATAGAGCTTATAAAATTTGAGTGTGTAACTTATCGTAGGAACTTAATTTGAATATTACAATTTGCGAACGAAAGCGAAAACACCATAACACTTATTCACATATTACGGCTTCCCGGTCAATTGCGTAAACTGCAACGTGGAGAATCCTCTCCGAACTTTTGAAATATAGATGTTAGCCCTACGAAAGTCGCTAAATCACTAGCCCCGCTGGAATATTTTTTTGTTTATGCATTTTGAAAAGCCGGTCTGTCGTCAAGTAGGCGCTGTGGGCGGGGATTAACATTCTCAGAAACAAGGTCTAGGTAGACTGGATTTATTTAGGTAACCGACGCGAAAATAGAATTATTTGATACAAAATAGAATTATTGGTTTGGAGATATAGTTCTCCAACATTCCCCCCGGCGTTAGAGCCTTGTGGTCTAACCTACTCTTCTTTATCTTGCATAGGGAGAACTGAAATTTTAGTGATTGCCCTTGTAAATTGGCCATTGATGGTCTTTAACTTGACCACTCTGACTTTGCCATCTTCACCGGGCATTGTATCAACCACCCGCGCTAGAGGCCATTTTAGAGGAGGTACATCGTCCTCTCTCAGAAGAACTAAGTCATTGACTTTTATGTTATCCCTTGGTCGGGACCATTTTGGAGAGTTTTGTAAGCGGTTTAAGTAGTCAACAGACCACTTTTTTCAGAAACTTTGTTGTACCTTTGCAATTTGCTGAAACATGGATAGTTTATTTTCCAGGATATTTTCTAAATTTTGCTCAGGATGCGCAGTCAGGCTGGAGCCTATTATAAAGTGTCCAGGACTGAGAAAAGTGTAATCCGAAGGGTCGCTGGACATGGCACAGATAGGCCTTGAATTCATCACAGCTTCAATTTGAACCATGACAGTATAAAACTGTTCGAAAGTGAAAGAAGAAGAGCCTATTAGTCTTCTTCTTCTTCAAGTTCCACTCCTATCGGAGATTGGAAATC
Source organism: Diabrotica balteata (assembly GCA_918026665.1). Taxonomy (NCBI): domain Eukaryota; kingdom Metazoa; phylum Arthropoda; class Insecta; order Coleoptera; family Chrysomelidae; genus Diabrotica; species Diabrotica balteata. The sequence continues at coordinate 87,737,130 of OU898283.1, forward strand.
ATTCTGGCAATTATAATTTTATTGGTTACTCGCCTGAATAGTTCAATTGAACTGCATCCAAACCACTCACGGAGATTGCGTAGCCACGAGATTTTACGTCTTCCTACGCTTCTTCTACCTTTGATTTTACCCTGCATTATATTCCTTAGTAGTTCGTACTTTTCACCTCTCATGATGTGCCCCAAGTATTCCAATTTCCTGATCTTTATGGAATTTAAAACTTCGCATTGTTTTCCTAGTTGTTCGAGAACTTGTTCGTTTGTTTTGCGATCCATCCATGATATTTTCAAAATGCGTCGATAACACCACATTTCGAATGCTTCTAGGTTTTTAATGTTGGATTTTTTAAGTGTCCAAGCTTCAACTCCATACAAAAGGGTAGAGAAAATATAACATCGAAGCATTCTTATCCGGAGCGATATATTGATATCGCGATTACAAAAAAGTTTTCTCATTCTATTAAAAGTTGACCGCGCAATTTCAATGCGGCATCTTATTTCTTTTGTCTGATCAGTATCTTCTGTGATCCATGCTCCAAGCTATTTGTACGAAGATATTTGTTCAATTTCTGTATTATCTAGTACTAGCTTAACTTTGATGTTTTGTGCTTTTGTAAATACCATGAACTTGGTTTTCTTCAAATTGATTTTTAGTCCATAATCGTTGCAATATATATTTAGTTGTTCAGCAAGGTGTTGCAGTTCTTCTAGTGTTCCTGCCAAAAGGACGGTGTCGTCAGCATATCTTATGTTATTAAGTGGCTCACCGTTTATTATAAGGCCCTCACTGATCTCGGCAAGCGCTAATTCTGAGATGGCTTCACTGTATAAATTGAATAACAAGGGTGATAAAATACACCCTTGGCGGACCCCACGGCGAATCTGGATATCCTATTAGTCTACGCATATGATATTTAGCGCTTTTTACTGAAGCTTCCCAGACCCCAGCCCAATGAGGAGATCTAGGGGGAATAAACTTCCATGAGATTTGATTTTCAGAAAGGTATTCCACAATGGTTTGAGAATTTGACTTATTTTGAAAGAATTTGTATAAGTCATAGAGTTGGTTTCTTGCACCAGAAAAACATGTGGCATTGTCACTGTAAATGACGGTTGGGTTACCACGTCGAGAAATGAACCTTTTGAGAGTTAATAAAAAGGAAGAAGTTGTTAGATCAGAAACAACCTCAATGTGCACAGCTTTGGTCACCATGCACACGAAAATGGCTATGTATGCCTTGATTTTTGGAGCTTTACGGAGTGAAGAAGATTTTAACAGAAAGGGTCCACCATAATCTACACCTATTTTTTGAAAAGGTCTTGTTGTAATAGACAACCTATCTTCAGGTAAGTTACCCATTAGCTGTTGTGCAGGAGTGCACGAAAATCGAAAGCATGTGGTGCAGTTGCGAATAATTCGTTTTGCTTCCTTTAGACCGTTGAGAGGCCAGAATTTCAACCGAAGGTTTGAGAGAACTGTTTGAGCACCAGCATGTCCCAATCTGAGATGTTCATTTTTGATGATAAGATTAACGGTATGATTTTTGGATGGAAGCAGTATCGGATGTTTTTGCAAGTAGCCTATGTCGGGGCAGTTTGTAAGTCTGCCTCCAACTCTAAGAAAATTAGAAGAATCTACAAATGGTTTTAGTGAAAGGATGTTTTTATTTGAAATAAATTTGTTATTTTTAAGCTCCGAAATTTCTTTTGAGAATGCATCATCCTGTATTTGCTTGATAATGAAATCCATAGCATAATTTAACTCCGCCACAGAAAGAGGTTCAGAAATTTTTTGTTTTTTACAATTAGAGATAAAACGAAATACGTACGCTACGGTACGTTTTAAGCGTGAAATATTTGAAAAACGTGAAAAACTCTCATCCAGAAGTTTTCTCCGTTAGAATTTACCACGAGGCTTATTTTTCGTTCCTCGGCAGGTTTTCGAGAACTTTGTCATTTGCTAGATTGGAAACATTGAAATTTTTATCTTGTAAGCATTTAGGGCCTTTCCACCAGAAATCGATATTGAGAATTTCAGAACCAGACATTCCTCGAGAAAGAACATCTGCAGCATTTTGCGCAGACTTTATGTGAAGCCATGTAAAGTTTTGAGTCAACTCTTGGACAAGTGCTACCCGGTGAGCCACGAAAACCGACCACCGACTTGGGTGACTTTTACACCACGACAGAGCTACCTGGGAGTCTGACCAGAGTGTGACTGAATGAAATTTTACAGGTTGATTTTCAAAGATAGAAATTACTTTTGTAACAAGTTTTGAAAGAAGAACCATTGCGCACAGCTCAAGCCTAGGAAGTGTTACCGTCTTTAACGGAGTTATCCTTGATTTGGAAGAAACTAATGCACAGGATATGGTCTCATCGGTATAGAACGTTCTCAGATATACGCATGCGCCATAAGCTGCCAAGCTACTGTCTGAGAATCCATGAAGCTCAACCTTTAGAATTATTTTTTCAGAAAAGTAGAAACGAGGAATCTTTAAATTTTTTAAATGTGAAAAGTCCTGTAGAAACTTGTTCCAATCGTTTAGAATATTTTTGTCCGAAATTTCTGTGTCCCAGTGTATTTTTTGCAGATAGAGTTTCTGCATAAGCATTTTGCCTTTAACAATGAAAGGATTTATGAGTCCCAAAGGGTCGAAACATTGTGCTAATGCAGACAGAACATTTTTCTTTTTGTTACTGGTGGGCAGAAATGACTTTCGGGGACGGAAATTGTTATTTGGTCTTCCGCAGGGTCCCATTTTAGGCCTAGAACCTTGCTAGAAGTAGAATCGAAATTTAGGTTATATTCCTGAATAGTATTTTTAGAATATTCTGAATTAATTTGTTGTAGGAATATGGATGAATTTGAATGAAATTTATGTAATGTAAAACCATGGCGGTTTAAAACAGAACTTAATTGCTGAAGTATTTCGAGCAATTCTTGAATATTATTTGACCCACATAAACCATCATCTACGTAGAATTGGGTTTCGAGAAAATGCGAGGCCAATGGGACTTGAATTTTATTTTTATTTGAAATCTTTTGCAAGACTCTCGTCGCAAGAAATGGGGCACTGTTAGTCCCGTATGTAACAGTATTAAGTTGAATACATTTTATAGAATCGTGGGGATTGTCCCTCCACAAAATGTTTTGTAGAAAGCGTTGATCTTTGTTGATCCACGTCTGTCGAAACATTTTTTGAATATCACAGGAAAATATGAATTTGTATTGCCTGAAACGAACTAGAATATCGAATAGATCAGGTTGCACTTGATAACCTTTTAGTGAAATATCGTTTAGACTTTTTCCTGTAGAGCTTTTACAACTAGCATCCATCACGACACGCAAAGTTGTACTTTTATTTTGTTCGTTGATGACGCACAAATGTGGAATAAAATATTTTTTGTCATAATTTTCATTCACGAACGAAAGAGGCACATATTCAGCATGCCCTGAAGAAATATATGTGTCAATGAAGTTTTTGTACTCGACAAATAATTTTTTATCTTTTTGGAATTTATTTTCGAGCGAGAGAAATCGCCGTTTGGCTATAGAAAATGAATCACCCAGTAACTGGTGTTCTTGTGCACTTTTTAAAGGAATATCTAGTACAAAACGTCCAGTTTCAAGGATCTGTGTAGTAGTTTGAAATATTTGTTCGGCCAGCTCGTCAGCTTCCGACAGAATAGGTTTTTTAGAAAGTTCTTCCATGTTCCAGAATTTTGTGAGCAGCTCGTCTGTGCTACACGTAGAAAGTAGAGCAACCTCTCCAGAAACATTGTTTGCTACTGTAGGGGCCGTCAAGTGAGGAGCTATCACGCCGGCGATTAGGTACCCCAAATGCGAAGCCTGCAAAATTGGAAGCCTGGGCCAAGAGGAATTATTTCTGGAAGAATTAGGTCATAGTACAAATCTGCCCCAACCAAAATGTCTATTTGACTGGGTTTGTGAAAGGAATCATCGGCGAGAAAAACGTCCCCTGGAATTGGTAATTTTTTTGTAAGAATGCGGAACTGTGGAAGATTGCAAGTAATATTTTCTAAGATAGCACATGAAATTTTGAAAGATTTTTTATTAAAGTTAGAATGCATTTTTATGTTGACCATCTTTTTTGAAATAGAATTATTTTGGCCTATGCCAGAGATATTTAGAGAAATGTCATATGGCTTATAACCCAGCCTATCAGCGAGACACCGGGTACAAAAGCTAGTCTGACTTCCTGTATCGAGTAACAATCGGGCCGTTAAAGGGTTCCCGTTTTTGTCGAAAATGGTGACTTTGGCCGTAGCTAGAAGTATGTTTGAATTTTTTACGGACAAAGCAGAAAATGAATTTGTAAGAGGTTCTTGCCCTTGAACCGAAGGACCTTGAAAATTTGAATTAGACGAATTTTCGCGTTTGTAATTGTTTGAAATTGTAGAAGTTGACGGACTTTCATTATTATGGGTCGTAGAAAAAGTATAATCTTTACCCGAAATGTGGAGAACAGTGTTATGGCGCTTTTTACATATGGTGCATCCATGTTTTGAGGAGCAGATTTTAGAATAATGCCTACCTAGGCAGTTTACGCAGAGACCTTTTGAATTTACGAATTTTATCTTGTCATCATGCTGAATGTTTTTGAAAAATTGACATTTATAAATTTTATGTCCTTGTTTTTTGCAGTAAATACAATAAAAGTCAGAAACTAAATTATTTGAACTATTATTTTTATTTGAATCCTCTGATGTGTTATTACTGTATGCATGATGTGAAACTTTTACGTTTTTGGTTTGCCTAGGATTTGTATTTTCCAGGCTTTCCAGAACAATGCACCTTTTTTCTAGAAATTTAAGAAAAGCATCTAAATTTGGTACATCTGTATGATTTCGCTCAGTTTCAAAAAGTCTCCTTGTTGAAAAGTCTAATTTGCTTTCTAGCAGAAAAACTAAAATTATATCAATGAGCTCTGAACTTGAAAATTGCAAATTTTTCAACAGTTGCATATTTTTTGTTACAGTAGTTAGAAAATTTCTGAGAATCTGCGGTGAGCTGTTTCTCAGTGTAGGAATGTCTAGAATTTCTGTTAAATAAGAATTTATGACCGTGACCTTATTTTGATAGCAGTTTTTTAGAATATCTAAAGCAATTGAAAAATTTTCATTTGTGACTTTCAGAGAATCCACCAACTTTAGAGAATCACCCTGTAGATAACTTTTCAAGTAAAGAAATCTTTGGATGTCAGAAAGGGACTGATTTTTTATTATCAGTGTGTCGAATAGTTCGTAGAAGCTTTCAAAATCACTTACGTGTCCAGAAAATTTGTTTATACTGATTTCTGGGAGTTTTACGGCCATTTGTTTATTGGCGCTCCCTGTATTAGTAATTTCCAATGATTTAATTGTGTTTTGAAGTTTTGAAAGACTCGCGAAATAATTGTCTTCAAATAAGGCACGGCCACATGCTTGAGAATCGTCCAGGAATTCAATTTCATCCTGTACGCTATTGAAGTCAGAAAAAAGGTCTTTTAACCTTTCTTCTCGTGTTTTGAATAAGAAAATATCTTTTTCTGAGTCGTGGTTTATTTCTAGCCACGCTTGAATTCTAGCAACTGAATCTAGAATAGAATGCTTCTTTTTTGTTAATTTATTTAAACCTTTATTGCTCATTGTAATAACTTTAATTTGTTTATTTTTGAATGAAATAATTTCTTTTTGAATTAATTAATTCTGAATGATTAATTTTGAATTTATAATATAACAAACATGCGATAAGCTAAACAAAAATTTAACTGAATAGTTCTTTTCTGAAATAACTTTGAATTTATATTTGAATTTATATAGAAAAGTTTGTGTTTGTACGTCACCCCTGGGTTCTTGGTACTTGAATGTGGGCTGCTTCTTCCTCTCTGGAGTCTGGAATCAGCTAGTCCTGGAACTGCATTTCTTGAAATTGTCCTGGTTTTTTAAACTAACACTGTTTTGTTCATTGAATGTTTATTTGTTCGTAGAATAAATAACGCACTCACTATGTCTCTAGAAATTATTGTCTATCGACGAGAATATCCGAAATACGCGAAACTTTTAATGTCTTTTTGAATGTGTAGAATGAAGAAGAAACTTGTATTGAGTGTTTTTAGGCCAGAAAGTAGTAGGATCAGAATACGGTTTGAAGTGATTAAAATCCGGCTCGAAGGACCAAAATGGAGGATGCCGGTTTACAATATCCCTTCCATGGAGAGGCTTGTATGCAACAGTGTCTCTTTCAGCGGCTTTGTTCTTGCTGTAAGTCCAATTAGTCCGCTAGCCTTCGACAGCTCAGTAGAGAAACTAAAATGGACTTTCAAAGTTGCTTTTATCTGGTCTGTTGAATTGATATAGTGAAATAAAACAATTACTTGTTTAGAAAGAAACTGTAATTGAAAAAAGAAAGGGCAAGAAATAGAGCTTATAAAATTTGAGTGTGTAACTTATCGTAGGAACTTAATTTGAATATTACAATTTGCGAACGAAAGCGAAAACACCATAACACTTATTCACATATTACGGCTTCCCGGTCAATTGCGTAAACTGCAACGTGGAGAATCCTCTCCGAACTTTTGAAATATAGATGTTAGCCCTACGAACGTCGCTAAATCACTAGCCCCGCTGGAATATTTTTTTGTTTATGCATTTTAAAAAGCCGGTCTGTCGTCAAGTAGGCGCTGTGGGCGGGGATTAACATTCTCAGAAACAAGGTCTAGGTAGACTGGATTTATTTAGGTAACCGACGCGAAAATAGAATTATTTGATACAAAATAGAATTATTGGTTTGGAGATATAGTTCTCCAACAGATACATTAATAATCATGAAAGAAACAGAGATGAAACAGAAAAATTCAAAGAAGCACTCCTCATTCTACTCAATGAAGAAAAATGTGTAGCAAACCCACCAGCAGAATGTAGCAGGCTTAGGTTGCCAATACTTAAAAGAAGAAGTCAACAACCAGAATATACCAACAATAGCGAATTGAGAAACTCTGAAGCAATGTATTCAATCATACACAATATATATGCAACACACAACACACATACACAATACATGAAGACTCTCAGACACACAAACACTAGCACATATTAATATTGCAGAACACTTTGAATAATCAGAATTTTAAGTTCCATAAAACCTTCAATTTGAAAAAGAGTAATTTTTGTCAATTTGTTGAGAAATAATTTTTGCTCAACAGTTGAGTTTTAGTGACTCATATTTACAAATTCAATCACTTAGTGACAAAAGAGTTTATGTGATATATTGTTTAAGTAATTTTTCAGGTTTTCCATTTTTGCAGTTTATAAACATTTAATGATAACTTTGACTCAATAACACATAGAAAATTAATTTTTTATAATTCGAAATGAACATGTTTTTTTATAAATTTAAAAGAAAAAAGTGTGCTAAGACCCTTAGCAGCAAAGTTAGCTCTTTTTTAGGAGCAAAACTTTATTGGGCCATTATTTATAAACATTAAGAAATGTAAAAAGTCAATCAGATAGCCAAGCAAGCCCAATCACATTCATTTCACTGTGAATGATCTTCATGCTAGTTTAAAATTCATATGAATGAGCATTACAGCAAGAGATGAGCGCTTGTGTCTCAGTGTTACCCATAGAATCCTACCTGAAGAGCAGGTGCAGTTAAAAACCATAGTATAAATAGATAAATAGAAATGCAATTAACACTAAGATTACTCTTAACATGAGCCCTTGGTTAAGCATCAAAGATGAAGGGTTGGTGCTTTGATAGCTGTCTGATCTTTGATTTTACTATTTTCAAAATATTAATTTGTAACTTCAAATATTTATAAGTCTTCCTATTTCTGGTTCTAGGTAGCAATGTTTTTTTTTAATTTTATTATTATGTCAGTAATTTTAAAATTTGAAATTAATTTGCTAAACACCTTCTTTGCATATTTTTTGAAAACATAATTTTAAAGCAAGTTATTTTGAAAAATATTGGTTGGACTTATTTAGCAAAAAGCAAAATCTTCACGAATTTTTTATAAAATGAAACTTATGTTTGTTGGATGTTTTAGATAAATAAATACTTAATATCACATTTTTTTAAATTTCTCACTTCACTTAAGAACAAGTAATAGTAGGACTTGTCACTATTGGGATATATGGGTGACTATAATATGTCATCTAATATAGTTGAAGCATTTTATATTTAGCACTCATCTCAGATGAGCTTTGATTATGTAGCATGAATATTAACACAAACGAGAGAATGATTAGTTTAGGGCACCCATCATAACCAAATTTGTATTTGACATTTAATGTAAGCTTAAATGGTGTCAGAGTTGCCATATCTTCAGTTTTTTCATACTCTCACATAATATTATAGAAATGATTTGAATTAAATTAAAGATAATTAAATGCATATATAATAAAAACTTCAGAAATTTACAATTTATGATTCACAAGTGTCATTGTAGGGGGTTAACCATTCGCACATAATAATAAGAAGGTTCTAATAGACAAGATGTGGAAAGCGCTGGTTTCCGCATTATTATTAAGGTAATAATCCGTAAATTATTAGAAAGGTTCTAATAATTTACAATATTTAACTGCAGTTAAAGTAACAGAAAATATTTATGAATGCTGTTCTATACTTATTTAAAAACTTGTAGCTTCTCATAACACATTATAATTTCGTAAAAGTAATGTATATTTCCATCCCTCAGAGGTAAAGAACATTATATTAATTTTGGTTAAATATCAGAAACATTTGAGTATTTACTGATTACAAATTTAAAAAATGTTAAAACTGCTCTCCTTAAAAAGTAAGAAAATGGACATAGTGTCCTTTACCTCTGAGGTACGGATTTTAAAACTTCATATACATTTAAAAAAAATATATGTCAATACTGTGAAGTGTTGCCTTGAGGAAAATATATTTGGATATGTTGAGTGCTCTAAACTAATCATTGCCCCACAAATGTACAAACCTGAATTCTTCTCTCATTTTTTATATTCCGTATCTCAGTGATTTTCTGTAAAGCTTTACGAATCACATCCTCTTCCTGTTCTGTTTGAGCTATAACATTTTTATACAGGGATTTAAGTTTCTAAAAAAAAAGTTTATAAAAATTATTATATTCCTAGTTCTAATGACTTAAATTTAATAACAATAAACAAATTTAAAAAAGGATATTTTATGAAAACATACACTTGGTCAAATTAGGGTGGTATACAGATTTAATTTATAATTAACACATACAACAATTCAATACAAACTCTCATATTTCTTCCTAATTTTCATTAAATTTTATAAGCTCCAATTTTCAGTTCAAATATCAAACAAACTTTGGCACTTGCCAGTCATTTTAGATATACATAGATAAATGTAACATACTTGTGAACTATGTCCTCCTTTTTCGTCCTGTGTGTAATTTTGTAATGCAGCAATCCCTAATTCACATTGGGCCCTTTTCTTTTCTATTTCGTGTACAAGTTGTTGCACTGATTTTAACCGTTCTTGGACTTGTTGTGCAGCTGCTGCATCTGCTGTAAATGGCATTATTTGGTGGAAATCTTCTGATTACTCCAGAAGTAATAATCCAAATTAATAGCACAATACCAAGAGGCAATCACCAGAAACCACAAAATCTACAAAAAATATATGTAAAAAATGAATAAAATAATGGTTTCTCTGAGATATTTACCAAATTGCAAATAAGTTTAGGTGGCACCTCGATTTTTATTAAGTTAAACAGCATTTATTAAATATTCATCCGTGATATATTTAATAAGTTTTAAATGGTAAAGTTTAATACAAACAAAAGTAAACCACAACACAACACACAAGTCACACAACCACAAATTCTGATCGATGATGGGTCTTCTATTTGTTTGATATTTGCATGGCCTTTTTTCTCGAGACGTTCAGTCATTCGGACTGATTTTAATTCTCGTTAAAAATGCCTAATTCAATATCTCTCAAAATTACTTTCATTATTTTCACCACAGTAGTCCCTCCTCTAATCTATGACCAGAGAGCAATAACCACAAACAGGCTAAACCTACATTGTGCTAGAATAGATGAAGAAACATGAAAAAAGTAACTCCGAATATACAAGGGATGGATGTTTCAATACATTGTAGTTATTTATTTTCAAAAAAATAAAGAAGAATATTGTTATTTTTACTTCATTTGTTAGTAAACAAATTATGTAAAATTAGCCGTTTGGGCCAGAAAAATGTTAAAAAATGTCCTATTAAATAATAAATGAATGACATTATACCTTTCTCGCAACGAATTTGTAGATTGTTTGGAACAATGTCCCGATCAAAAGTTAGATATTTTGTTAACTCAAAAGAAGATTATACAGGATCTAGTCAAATTGTAATTCCAGTACCAGATATAACACAACATTTAAATGATACTATTGTCCAAATAGAAAGTGGTAAGTAGTTGTCCACTATCCATGATTTTTTTTCATATAGATCCTGTTAATCAATATAATGATTCTGTTAATATTTTTTTTTATTTCTTATTTCAGTATATGTTTATTTTATTTTAAATTAGCCGACCTGGCAAACTTCGTGCCGCCTTTAAATGTATTAAAGTTGAAGAAGCTCATTTTTCGAGTTTTTTAAGTACAGAAATCTCTGGGTAATAAAATGAATCTGGTGGAGGTGTCAACAGCGACTTTGCCATTTCAAATATCTAACAACTGCTTTGAAAACACAATTGCACTTTATTCTTGTTGCAAAAACACTCGAATGTTATTTGTCAATTGGACTGTCTCTACATGCAAACAGAGTAACAGTTAATTTAAGGAATTCTTCACCAGCAACCTACTAGCATTTGGATTTCAGTCAACAGATTATGCAATTGAAACATACAAAACTACTAAAATGATAAAAGGAATCTGGTAAAATCAATGAAGTTTCTACAAAGATTAACAACAGATTCAACAAAACTTTAGAAACTATCAAACACACTTCCAGAATAACCTAAAAGGTATTAGAAGAAATTTCCCGAAAGACCAATAAGAAATTTACAACTTTTTTCCAAAAATGTATTTTTTTAAATTTCAAATTATTTTTAAAATTATTAGAAAAACTTCTAAAGCAAATGGAGAAAAAATAAAAGTAACAACAAAATGTAGGTGGTCTAAAAGAGAAAATAAAACAAATTAATATAATGATAACTAATGTGGTTCCAACAGCAGAACTATCATCAAATAAGACAGAAAGAGAAACTTTGACAGAAGAAGAAAATACTGTTTTTGACTACAACTTTAAGAGCTCACACTACTGGGTGAAAAAAAATATTAGATATTATTCAAGTCAACTGGAAAACACTAAGGATATGCCCATACAGTGAAATTAATATGCCAGTATGTATAGGACAGAATATCGACAAGTACAAAATAATAATTGCTGAAATATCTGACTAGTTTATATTGGAAATGAACCTTTAAAAAAACTCAGAGCTGTACTAGATGTTAATAGTCTAGTTCTCAAGACTCAAGCGAGTTGGGAGTTTCTCTTTCTTGAAGAAAATGAAGGTGTTACCTGCTTATTAAACATATAATAAATAATATGTACTTGTAATTATACCCAACCTTTGAGAAAAAATTCTCATGACCAGACATTGTATAGAGGGAGGTCTAAGGATGGTCAAAAACATAAACAGTAAAGATCTTTTAACAGCAAAAGCACTTGTAATAGCTCAAAACATTGATCATGTCAGAATTATGAATTTGAAGTAAACTGCTATCAAATTGAGTAGAATTTTAGTAGGGTAATGTGTTCCTGCACCATTGACTTGTACTGTGATTCTGACTGACAAACTTTTAAAATCAAAGTATCTGATTGAGTTTGTTGATATTTTCATTAATAATTAATACTAATAAAGTCTATACTGCCACGGATTTTGCCTGTGCTTAAAAGAACGAACATTTTAACCAAGAAAAGCAAAGAGAAAATTATGGGGAAGGCATTGCCAGTAGCTAGAACAGACTGTCAAGGCTCCATAAAGTTCTCTCGAATGACCCTCAGTGAAGAGACCCTCAAAGAACTTGATCTCTCTTGACTAGAGATTGCAATTGCTGAATCCAGCAATCCAGCGTTTTTTGATATGCTGGATCCAGTAAACTATGCTGGATCCAGCAGTGTAGATCCGCAAACGTGTCAAATTCGAAATAAGTTACTTCATGTCTTCATTAGCCGCTCAACAAAAAGCTTAAAAGAATATCTAAAAAAGATACACAACGTGTCTTCTTTAAGTTCTAGCACCAGCACCATTATATCAGCTCCCAATGCTCCCAAAGCAACCTCGTCAAAAAATGAAGATAATCAGGAAGTAGTTTTGAGCAAAAAGTTGAAGAAAACTATTGCTTCCTACTTTGAAAGAGACGATGCTATGGAAGATATGGTTACTAGGATAGTTTGTAAAGATAGTTTTAGCTTGAGTTCATTTTGAACCTCACCTGACTTGAGACAGTTATTTGCAAAAAGTGGATTCCAATTACCAACTTTTCCAAACAATATAAGAGCGATAATTTACAGGTATGCAGAGAAAGTCCAAGCAAATCTTATAAAAGAATTCACCAATTTAAAACAAAAAGGACAAATATTTTCGTTGAGCTTCAACAAGTGGATCTCCCAAAAAAATCACAGATACATAAATCTCAATTTGTACAATACAAAACATTTTAATCTAGGTTTAATCAGAATTCACGGCTCGTGCACTGCCGAACGCTGGATTGAATAAGTGGCAGAACGGTTGAAAGTTTTTGGTTTAATGATCGAATCCGACACCATTGGTATCACAACCGACGGCGCATCCGTTATGGTGAAAGTTGGCAAGCGCATGCCTTGCTATCAACAACTGTGCTATGCACATGGAATTAATTTGGCTGTAGTAGACGTGATGTATAAAAAGAAACCTCAAAAAGAAGTAGAACAAGCAGCAATAGACGACACTGATGAATAAGAAGAGGAAAATGAAGATATGGAGACAGGAATGAATGAAGCATTGGCAGCAACGTTCAAAAAATCATCTACCAAAGACGACATGTTCTTGCAAAAATATGTCAAGGAAGAGAAAGGCTAGGAAGTAAATTTGATTCTTGACTGCCGCACCAGGTGGAACAGTTTACTCAGTATGCTGAAACGTTTCTACAGCCTAAAAGTTTGCATCGATAAAGCGTTGATAGACATTTATTCTGCGATATAATTCTCTGCTGGCGAGTGGTCAGTAATCAATGAGTTGATCGCCACTCTTCAACCGGTGAAACTGGCTGTAGAAGCTCTTTGTAGAAGAGAAAATTCTGAATTCTGATTCTCTCTGAAATTTCAGGTACATTAGTGTACTTACAAAATCCAAAAAAGTATGACGAAGGACTAAACAATCCTGGTTATTTCCCTATGCCGAAAAAGAATGCAATGCGACAAGATATGAAAAATTTGTATAAATAACTAAGTGATTGTGGAAACAGTGCAAGAGAACATAATGGAAGTAGAAGATATGCCATCTAATCCGGAGCTCGTGAGTTTTACTTTAAAGCAAGAACTTGAGATTGAAATGAAACGAGAGAGAGAAAACTTTTATAACAAAAAAAAAACTGTTTCTTAAAAAGATTACGAAAAGATTTGGAAAAAGGAAATGATCGTTTATGAGACTGAAGGAGTGAATGGTGATCATTTGTCCATGGTTTATGACTATTTGATGACCTTAAAACTGACCAGCGTAGAGGCCGAAAGGACTTTCTCCGCAACCGGCTATATGTGCAGATCTGTGCGAAGTAGGTTAGGCGATAAGACGATAGATAAAATATGTTTGTTAAGGTCTTACTTACAAAAAAAGCTAAATAATTCATGTTTCTGTTGTTTAGAAATTTAGAATACAGACTGAGTTTATCATGATATCCAAAAAACTCGTCCTCAGTAAGTCATGGAAGAAAAACATATTACCCAACTTGTGTTAGCTCAAAATTGCCATCAATGAAATTTGCTTTAAATGAACTACACTTAACAGATAAGTTCATTTGGATAAAATTTCATTCGTGACAATTCTCAGCTGACATAAGCAAAGCCCTATGTTTCACTTCCACGGCTTATTGAGTATGAGTTTTTTTTAATCTCATGATAATTGCGGCATTTGCTCTAGCCGTTTTAAGTTAAAGAGAGGTAAGATTGATTGCGAATTGCGACTGATTATACGTCCTTATTTGATTATATACATCTAAGGTAATTTTTATTTTGAGTTTTTATTTTATTAGTTTGTATTAAAAAGTAATAAATAAACAAAAAAAAACATTAAAATCGTGTTTTTATTTTGATTTCACATTTTTCTGGATCCGCGCTGGATCCAATTGGATTCTGGCCAATCTTGCAAAATTCCAGCTGGACTGAAAATGCTGCTGGATTGCAATCTCTACTCTTGACCCTTGGAACTTGACCATTAGAACCAAAATCTTGGCAATTGACACAAAAAACAAGGTCTATACTGCCATGGATTTTGCCTGTGCTTAAAAGAAAAAACATATTTAAGGGCAAAGAGAAAGAGCTAGAGCAGACTGCAGAAATGTCAAGACTCCATAAAGTTTTCTCAAAGGACCTTCAGTTAAGCATTCCCTCCCTCCAAAATGAGTCAGGTGAATACTCTCAGAATACTGAAGAGACCCTCAAAGAACTTTTCAGGGTATACTAGCACTGCCCTGAGTCTAAAACAAAACTGATACCACTAGACACATGGCAGCAGACTGGACTGGATACCATGACATATGGTTCTAGGGAAAACTTGCGTGTGGCAAAAGAAATGGTGAACCTGGATAATAAACTCATTTGAGCCATATAAATCACCAGGTCAGGACAAGATTTATCCAATGTTTCTACATAATATAGTACTGCACAATCACTACATTTATAACATTGTTTATCAAACTCATACTTTAACATACATTTAAAATTAGGAGATTACATTGATAATATGTCTCCAGTCAAAAAGTGACTGCAAATAGTTTTAATTCAATTAATAATAATTAGTGTTTGACAAATATTTTATTTCGTTCATTTATTTTTTAAATAAAATACGCTGCTCATGGTGTACATGCATGTTTTTATATCAAATTAAAGCTAATTTTTTTCTTATTAAGTTGATATAAGTTGAAAATGGTCGAAAATAAGGGTTGCCAGCTGTTAAAAACGCGAGGCATCAAAGATAAAATCCACACCATCTAAATCGAGTTCAGCTCGTAACGGTAAGGCGGCAGTCTCAAAATCTTAACGTCATATTTTTCCGCAATTGTTTCAATTTTGTACTTGTCAGTAAATGCGGCCGCAGTATCCAATAATTCACTTTTTAGGTAAGCTTCCTCAAAGAAAATGTTGTTTTCGATTAGCCAATCCTTGATTTGCTTTTTGTTCGGGCAATCTAATTTACGGGAGTGGTATGACGCATTATACAAAACGACAACGTTTACTTTGTCTATTGGCAAATTTAGAATTAACGTCTTCTCAAACCATTCTTCATATAGATCCTCGTCCATTTCGTCTTGGTAATCAGCGGTCCCCTTCTTGGTCAAGAAAGTTAATTCTACCTATGCCACAAAACTAGTTTCGCTTCCAGCATAAAAAAGAACAAACCGAGGACCTCTTTGGGATGGAGCTTCCAGTCCAGTAGAGAGCCCTTTTTTGTTTTCTTCTTTTCAAGACACTTGAACTGTTATTAAATGGCCAACTATATGGCCTAGGAGACAAATTCGTTAAACTTCCCGTGCTCGAATTGGTATCACTAAAGTGTTATGATCATTTCGGCCTATCCCAGCCATCGTCAGACACTTGGGCTGATACAAATTCAAACTCGGAAAGTAAAACGAATGTCTCCCAAATCTTTACTACCGTGTAGTTAGCTTATAAAGGTGCCCCCTACTTTGAAGGCCGTGAACGAAACGATATGAATAATCGTTTTCTGTATCCTTTATGCTATGCGAAATGTGTAAAGAATTAAATCTTTTAGCGAAAGCCGCTATCGCTTTATGTATTAAATGGCCAACTATATGGCCTAGGAGACAAATTCGTTAAACTTCCCGTGCTCGAATTGGTATCACTAAAGTGTTATGATCATTTCGGCCTATCCCAGCCATCGTCAGACACTTGGGCTGATACAAATTCAAACTCGGAAAGTAAAACGAATGTCTCCCAAATCTTTACTACCGTGTAGTTAGCTTATAAAGGTGCCCCCTACTTTGAAGGCCGTGAACGAAACGATATGAATAATCGTTTTCTGTATCCTTTATGCTATGCGAAATGTGTAAAGAATTAAATCTTTTAGCGAAAGCCGCTATCGCTTTATGTATTAAATGGCCAACTATATGGCCTAGGAGACAAATTCGTTAAACTTCCCGTGCTCGAATTGGTATCACTAAAGTGTTATGATCATTTCGGCCTATCCCAGCCATCGTCAGACACTTGGGCTGATACAAATTCAAACTCGGAAAGTAAAACGAATGTCTCCCAAATCTTTACTACCGTGTAGTTGGCTTATAAAGGCGCCCCCTACTTGTCTCCTAGGCCATATAGTTGGCCATTTAATACATAAAGCGATAGCGGCTTTCGCTAAAAGATTTAATTCTTTACACATTTCGCATAGCATAATTATTTATAGACCGTACAGAAAACCATTATTCATATCGTTTCGTTCACGGCCTTCAAAGTAGGGGGCGCCTTTATAAGCTAACTACACGGTAGTAAAGATTTGGGAGACATTCGTTTTACTTTCCGAGTTTGAATTTGTATCAGCCCAAGTGTCTGACGATGGCTGGGATAGGCCGAAATGATCATAACACTTTAGTGATACCAATTCGAGCACGGGAAGTTTAACGAATTTGTCTCCTAGGCCATATAGTTGGCCATTTAATACATAAAGCGATAGCGGCTTTCGCTAAAAGATTTAATTCATTACACACTTGAACTGTTGTTGGATTTTTTAATAATGTTCATATTATCCGAAATTTCTGTTCTCTCGGTACCACTGTATTATGAACTATGCTATAAAATACTCTACCATTTTTTCTTATCCAGTATCACATTATATTGTGAACATTCAATTCGCAAATAAAAAAATTTATTCTACTAATATTATTTTTAACAGGTGTTAAACCTACAGAAGAGAATGCTGGAGATGGAATCTATTTAGGTACTGCTGGGATAGCATATATGTTCTACCATCTAAGCAAGGTTCCAACACTTTCGTCAAAAAAATCTCAGTTTTTAAGACAAGCTGTTACTTATTTAAAACCAGCAATAACAGTAGCAAACTGCAATAAAACAGATAGTGTTCCGTCTTTTATGTTAGGAAATGCTGGAATTTATGCTGTAGCGGCTACAGTTTTCAACAGTTTAGGAGATCACGATCAAAGCAACTACTATATTCAATTATATTATGACTCAGCTGATACTGTGAAAAAACCACGTTTTCTTAATTATGGATCTGATGAACTCTTTGTTGGTAGAGCAGGTAAGATTTATTTAAATATTTCTCTATGGAGTGTACAATACCTCTTTTTTTCGTTATACCAAAGGGATAGTCAGTATTGCTGCACATATAGGTATAGGAATGTCATAAAGATATATCTAATTAACTGTTCAAGAAATATAGTCTAGGCGGGATCTGTTTTGGATTGGACATTTCCCATAGGAAGCTATTTTTTTGCTGGAATCCCTCCAGGATGTGCCCAATATCGATAATCACTATATGCGCCAGTCGTAAACCTTGTGCTAAATTTTTTAACAAAATCTGAAAACAATTGAAAATTTCTCATTTTTTTGCTCGATCCTATTTTCGTTTATAATTCAGAAAAATATTGATCGTAGAGAAAAGAATATAAAAAGTTAAAAGTTTCGTTATTCAATTTTACACAATATTTCGTTAGCTAGAAATTGAAAATTTAATGTTTATTGTTGAAAAAATAGCAATAATTGGAAAAAAAAAGTACAAAAAAATGAAGTTAATCCTTTAAATGTTTTCGACTTTCTAAACTTGACTTATAAGCTCCATATTCTCCTAGAAAAACTTTTTAATATGTTTAAAACGTGTGCTAAATTTTGTTAAGATCGGTCGGATAAGTTTTGCATAAAATTTTGCAATCCAGCCTACTGAAAAAAAATCGCAAATTTTCAAATTTATAGTAGGCACTAAATAAGGCCCTCAGATAGTTGCACATTTTTTTACATATAAAGGAAGGCTCAAACTTTCAAACACTTTTTATAAAATTCAAATCGGTTCACTATGAGAGCCTAGAAATTTTTTTGAAGTTTTAAACATTTTTTAGGCTTATTAACAAATTGAATAACTTTACGAGCTTTAAACATATCAATTTCAAAATTTATACACTTAAAGAACATTAAAAGACGCTTCTTTTAAAAAAAAAGATACATTCGGCTTACTGGTTGCCGAGATATTAAAGGTCAAAGTTGGCATACATTTGCCATGTAACACAGCCACCTTTACTTCCAAGCCATGAAGTAAAAAAGGCAACACCGCATTCTATGACGTCGGTCGTCCGATAATCAGATGTAAGGTCTACCAGAATATTAAACTAATTTGAATTTTAGGAAACTGATATTTTGAAAACTTCAATTCATTACAGAAATATTTTTAGGGAAATTAAATTAATAAAACCTTATATATACCTAGTAAATATATATAAAGTTTTATTATTATTTGGGTTATATTATCAATAAAATAATCACTAAAGTAAAATTTATTGCACTTAAAATACAGTGTCAAACAGTTAATCTTACAATCAAATGCAGTCAAGAATCTCTAGAAATTTTAAATATTAAGTACTGAAGCATATAAATAACACAATACATTAACACGACATTTAAAAAGATTATTAAAAATACAAAAGAAATAAAATTTGTGCTAAGTAAAAACTTAGTGTAACTATTATGATTAAAAAATTCATCCTAAGATATCAGACACAATATAAATATGGTTCTAAATTAATCTAATTGAAAATTAAATATTTTACTATTTACTTATAACTTTTGTTGAATTTTCATACTTAGATATACAAAAGTAGCAATTTTAAATATGAATAGGTTTGTTGTTATATAGACCAAGTTAAAATAGGTATAGTACATGAAAAATGTGTTGAATGTAACATACCATTTATAAGTTGTATATCGATTTAAAATAGCCTATATTCTCAAAAGATTTTTGAATGTAATACTCAAATTTGTTATCACTTATCTAAAAAGCAGATCTAAATGAGAAAGTAAGTTCTCTAATTGTGACCATTTTGTTAATTTACTATATTGTAAAATCCATTTCAAATCATTACCACTTAATCTATTCTTACCTTCATTGACGATTACACTAAAATTACTGCTAACTATTACACTACATATTACACAAATATTATCACACTTGTGTCCCAACTGATTAATGTTAAATACATAGAAATATACACAGTCGCTTGTAATTTTACTTGTCCAGTTTTTCAATGGGATATTATTGTCTAAGTCTAATTGACATAATTATGTTATCTCTTGTTCCCTCTTCTTATGCAAAAAGTTTCTTCTGTCTTCGGGATTCCTTCTTTCTTTAGTACATTTCCATCTTTATCTTCTCCTTGTTCAGTCCGCTGAATATCATCTTCATGAATATCATCTTCCGTAGTATGTTTGGCACATACTACGGAAGATTTGGTAATTGTACAGCCTTCTCTATGAATAGAGCATAACCCAGTATACCTTTTTTGGGGATCTTTGGGAAACAAAAACATACTTTCTGCCTGTTTCGTTTTTAAAGTACTGGCATAATTGGTTTTGCAACCAGGTACACAACAATGCCAGAGCATCTGTAACAAAAAACAAAAGTATTATTATTGTTGTTTTTAGTTTACATATTTTGTAACAAGAAGCAAAAGTATTATTATTTTCAGTTTGTTTTGTAGGTTATATTTATACTTGCCTTTTAAATTGTCGTTAAGAATCTTCTAAAAGTTCTAAATGTAATAAAATTTCACTTATATTAATATTTTCTAATTGATTTAAACACAATTTACAAATAAAACATTCGAATAAAGTTAAAAACACAATAAATTCAACAAACTTTACAAGCCTTCCTATATGAAATGTTAAACCAAAACAAACCACAGTCGGACTACCACGCGTTGTTGCCAAATTTCTACTTCATGGCTTGGAGTAAAGGTGGCTGTGCATGTAACCATAAGTGATAGACGGCTCGATTTAAACAAATACCGTCGTCTTTTTATACAGAATTGAAACGAGGCAACTAGTGTGGTATGGTTACGTGAAGCGAATGAATGAAGATAGATGGCCAAAGAGAGCTTTAAATTACATACCAGAACAAAGAAGAAGGGGAAGCCCTTCAGTTGTCTGGGAAGAAAATGTACGACACATAATGAGAGATAGAGCCACCAAAGAAGACGAATGGATGGACAGAAAACGATGGCGGTCGAAATGCGAGAGGCGGTAGAGGCTGTAGGAACCTCGCTTATATATATATATATATATATATATATATATATATATATATATATATATATATATATATATATATATATGTATATATATATATATATATATATATATATATATATATATATATATATGTATATATATATATATATATATATATATATATATATATATATATATATTTGAATACTGTAAACACAAATTGGTATTTTAATATCTTTCTGGAATGACGTAACTTTTAACGTAGAATCTTTTAATAATGTTTTTGGTCATTACAAAGAAATAATAAAAGTATAGTTTTGTCGTAAACCTTTCTTTAAAATCTTATTTTTTTTTCTCATCTCTTCTTCTTCTTCTACGGCACTACAGCCCAAAATGAGCCTTGGCCTCCTTTATTTTTTGCCTCCACCCTTGTCTGTCTGTGGCTGCTCTTCTCCATACACGGACTCCTAAAAGTGCTTGTGCGTCGTTGCTTACTGTGTCTTCCCAGCGCTTTCTTGGCTTTCCAACTGGTCTCTTTCCCTGCATTCTGGCGTTCAGTGCTCGTTTTGGTAGCCTTTTTCTCATCTCCCTTCGGAATAAACCAGGGGATGGTGCCCGACAATAAATTCTAATTTCGCATTGTCTATTTGGATTTGAGAAATAATACACAGTTTCTATATGGTTGAAAGAACCACCGCCACGCTCTCCGACATGAGCGACCTGGCTTTGAATATTAATTTGTATTGCATGATGGTACAAGTTCTCTCCCAAATTTTCATTGTGTGCGACATTTACTTTATAACTCTATAGTTCTTACAGTAGAGAGATCAAGCTAATATCGCACACAATGAAAAGCCCAATAATATCCTTTGTAAAGAGTTTAAGTCTGTCAAAAAGTAGTTTCCGAATATTTTACGTGCAGGTACTATAAGAGTAATGGCTCTATAGTTTTTGCAATCAAGTTCATCGCCCTTTTTATGCAGTGAGCATATTATTCTCTTTAGCCACTCCTCTGGTATCAATTCGTTCTGCTATATAAGTACTATCAGTTTATGGATTACTGCCAAAAGATGCTCACTACCTTCCTTATACACTTCAGAGTAGATTTCGTCGATTCCTGAGGCTTTTTTATTTTTAAGTTTTTGGTTGGCATTTGACACTTATTCTCTTGTTGGTGCTTCAATTTGTAGATGCTGATGTATGTTCAGTTAATTTTCTATGTTGTCGCCTTCTTCAACATAATCTAAATTGAGGGTGATGGCTGAAATATTGTGTCCACTTATTAAGAACCGAGTTTGTATCATGTAGAATTTCACCGTTAATATCTCTAACAACTTTTTATTGTTTGTTTAAATTATTGACGGTTACTATTTCATAGTCTGTAAATATTTCAATTACAGGTTCTTGTACACAAGCATAAACGGAGACCTAACCACTACATGTGTTTAAAATTTCTATGTGTATTACTAAGTTATTATTCATTAGTTATTATCTGGGAAGAGACATACAGTGCGTTAAGTTTTTGATTAGGTATTGCACACTATACGGAGCGCTAAAATCGGCAACGTTGCAAATGTTCATTCTCCGACCCGAGACTATCTGCACCGACAGGAAATCATTTTAGTTTAGTAACTCACAACAACGTTTGGGATGTACTTCTCTGTCGTCCGATCTCATGTTTCATTACGTATAGCCGATTTTAATAGTAGGAAATTCGATAAAAATGCACCGACCTAATCGGTGCATTGTTATCGAGTTTTATTAATGTGAAAATTTTTTTGTGGTTGAATTAAAAATAAAAGCGTATTTCTTTAAAAAGATAAAATAAAAAATATACTCTTATTAAAAATTAAAATACTATTCCTAATAAAATAAAAAATAATTCTTTATGACCTACAGAAATGTTTCAAATAGTTGACCTTCTACGGCTGAACAGTACCCCAATCTGTCATAAAA
Organism: Diabrotica balteata; assembly: GCA_918026665.1. NCBI lineage: Eukaryota > Metazoa > Arthropoda > Insecta > Coleoptera > Chrysomelidae > Diabrotica > Diabrotica balteata. The sequence continues at coordinate 87,759,554 of OU898283.1, forward strand.
ACTTCTGCGAACAGATGAAAGAGTTTCTGCTGTAACAGAATTGGAGACTTCTCTTATTCGATTTTTTAATTCATCCAAATTTTGGGCTCTAGCCTCAGGATGGTCGTAGATAATGCTTTTTAAATGTCCCCAAAAAAAGAAGTCCATGGGTGTAAGATCTGGAGATCGCGCAGGCCACTTAATATCGCCTGTTCCACTGATAACTCGATTCGGGAAAGTATTGTTTAAATACTCCCTAATAATTCGAGCGTTGTGAACTGAACAGCCGTCTTGATGAAACCAAACATTCTCCAGATTTACATCAGGAAGATTGAGAATAGTGGAAAGAACATGATTCTGTAACAAATCGAGGTATACTCTACTCAAGTTGCCCTCAATAAAAAATGGACCTATTATGTGGTCTCCTAAAATGCCAGTCCAGACGTTAACTTTTTGACGACGTTGAGTTCGGTAAACAACACTTCTGTGCTGGTTTTCCCGCGCCCAATACCTCGTAATGGAAGGATTGTGTCTCCCTACTAACGAAACAGAAGATTCATCAGTGAATAAAATGTTTTTAATAAAATTTGGTTCACTATTAGCCTTCGTTATTAGAGTTTCACAAAACTGCATTCTTCGAAAGTAATAGTCTGGATAAAGCTGCTGCGTTTTCGAATATTTAAAATTCTTGTAACCATGCTTTTTCCATACTTTCGTTACAGTAACATTGCTAACATCTAACTCTCTAGCAACGCTTCTACTTGAACGTGTTGAATCTACCTCGATTGTTGCACAAATTTGTGTATCCCGGTATTCTCTTTCCTCAACTTTTTCTGGTAACACTTCTTGAGCGTGACATTTTCTGCAATTTTTGAGGCAATAACAACTCTCAAAATTTTTAACAATATTATAAATTGACTGTACACAAGGAATTGGTCTTCCCTCAAAAAACACAGAAAATAAATCTACACACTGTTGCGCAGAATTGCCACTATAAAACCATTTTATTATTTGAGCTTTTTCCGCGGCCATATAAATAGATATGTTTACAAAAATAAATTAAAATTCTACGCTGTTATACATTTAAACAACCACGGTATAATGACAATATGACAAATTTGCCGACGGGCGACGAGCAACGAAGCAGATATGTAGTGGCAAGTCGACGACGCGCAGTGTTGCCATTTATAGAGTGTATACCTAATCCAAAACTTAACGTATTGTATCAGGTCTTCACATTTGCTTTACCTATTTCGCTTGTAAAAAACCTCATATACAATTTATTTAATAAACAAGAATATCTATTGTCTATTAATGATAAATATTTATAAGATTATTTAAATTTTTTCCGAGAATTTTCTGCCTTGTTCGTAATCTGTTTTATTTAGTTACGTTTGTATTTTAAAGTTATCTGTTGGACCTCCATGTATGGATTTACAGCATTCCAAATGTTACATTTTGATTATGTTGTGACTCTAGGTCGATGACAACGGATATATTTTTAATTACTTTAGGGACTACATGTCTCCCTGCTCGATTTTTAACACGTGGCACTTGTCAGTTAAAACGACACAGACCAGACACGACACAGACTCAACTTGTCGTTTTAACTGACAAGTACCACGTGTTAAAAATCGAGCAGGGAGACATGTAGTCCCTAAAGTAATTAAAAATCTATCCATTGTCATCGACCTAGAATCACAACATAATCAAAATGTAACATTTGGAATGCTGTAAATCCATACGTGGAGGTCTCACAGATAACTTTATTGTTAGCTACAAGTCCACAAGGCACTGAGGATGATCTGTTCAGATCGAAAACGTTATGCTAGAACTTAAATTTTGACGACACTTTTCATAAAGTTTTAACTATTTGTTTTTTATACCACAATACACATGTGTGAAGTGTATTAACTTCTGTGTTTTTTTAAACGATGGTATACAGCCAACTACGGGGTTTTTCCAATTAATTTTACATATAATTCAATTTTTAGGCTACGTTTTGGGAGCTCTTTGGATTGCTGCAGAAACAAACACTCCTCTGAGAAAGGATGACGTTTACGAAATTTGTAATAGCATTATAAGATCAGGAAGAGTCTACTCTAAAACTCACGATTCTCTTTGTCCCCTTATGTATTCATATTATGAAGTGGAATATTTAGGCGCTGCTCATGGACTTTGCTCTATACTCCAAGTACTATTGACAGTTCCTGGTTACATGGATTCGCATCCGAATGAAGCTAAAGATATTAAGAAGAGTATTGATTTCTTACTTAGTCAGCAAGATGAGGAAGGTAATATATACAAGATAAACTAGATTATTATAAAGCTAGACTATGCAATAATTATAATGGTAATATAATAATTAATTTTTTCTTTGTGGTACGTCAGTCTTAATTTGACGAGAACCAGTTCATAATACACTATCCAACGCTACTGCTATAAATTTTGTTTGTATGTAACTGTAATAACTGTATGGCGAAGTTTTTGCGATATAGTGGAAAGTGATCAGTAATATATTTTAAACAGTATGAAACATTACATAAAATAAATAATTGTGGTTTTAGTGTTAGTGTAGATAAATATTAAGTGTTAATAAATAATGGACTAAATAAATTAAAAACAATTAACAATTGCACATGTGTTAGATATAAATTTTATTTAAATAAGAAAACAAAGTTTCTGGTGACATCTCCAAAGGTTTGGACGGACATTTTTTCTTTAGATAACGATGTTTCTGGTAGATATTAGAAAGCAAAATTTATGCTGATATCACATCTCTGGCAAGCAAGTTTTCTAACGAGGCTTCGTCTTTGGAAAGCAAAGGTTTTTCTAGCATGTCTTTGGAAATCTCTTAGGTTACTTCTGAGATGTGGGTCGAGTCTACTCAATTCCGTACCACAAGACCGCTACTATTGCAGATGTGTTAATCAAAGAGTACATCAGCCGATTTGGGGTGCCTTTAGAGATCCATGGTGACCAAGGAAGAAACTTAGAAAGCAGTTAGAAAAAGTTTCTGGTGATATTACATCATTAGAAAGCAAAGTTTCTGCTGATACCATATCTTTGGAAAGCAAAGTTTCTGACGAAATTTCTTCTCTGGAAAGCAAAGCTTTTGCTAGCATCTTTTTGGAAATCTCTAAGGTTACTTCTGAGATGTGGGTCGAGATCTACGCATTTCGGAGCAGAAGGCCGCTACTATTACAGATGTGTTAATCAAAGAATACATCAGCCGATTTAGGCTGCCTTTAGACATCCGTGCTGACCAAGGAAGGAACTTCGAAAGCAATTCAAGATGCCACCAGAAAACAAAGTTTCGACGGACCTCGTTTCTTTGGGAAACAAAGTTTCTGGTGATATTATATCATTAGAAAGCAAAGTTTCTGCTGATACCACATCTCTGGAAAGCAAAGTTTTTGACGAAATTTCTTCTCTGGAAATCAATAAGTAATTTTTATAAATAATAATTTTTTCAAAAAAATGTTTTACTAGTTAGGCCGATGACTAGACCGATTAGACTTATTGACCGATGGATTACTTTGGAGAGCAGTTGGATATTCCAATATTTTTTTAATATTTGAGCATCGTTTTATCTATCATTAAATGACTCTTCCACATAACCATCTATAGTGGTTATTCGCGAGGAACCGCAAAGTGGGCGACGCCTGGTGGTAGATTTCAAAAGCATCCACTTCGGGAAAACCTTGAAATTGTCCTTATTTTGTATACATATTAGCGACCGGTTTATATTGTAATTAACAATGACTTCGACTTCAATAAACTATTGCAGTATTCCTCAATGTTCATCCTATTATAATTCACAAAAAAAAATCCATACATAAGTTTCCGCTGGACGAGAATATGAGAAAAGTTTGGCAATGCATTTTGCGAATTGGCAGACCTATAACTAAGTACATGACTGTGTGCAGTTTACATTTTACTGAGAACAATTACTTTCCAAGTGTTGATTAAAATATTATTTATATTTCAATATAATTATACTTAATTTACGTTATAGTAACACCTGAAAATAAATTGAGAAGACTGAAGAAAAATGCTGTTCCATCAGCTTAATTACCCCAACGGTCTCATGAAGATATTAGTAGAAAACGTAAGGCGTAATTTACAAAATATAACGTGGCCAGCTCCAAAAACTGCCTCACCCTCAACTAAAGATCTCTGCCGATCTTGCAACCATATAAATAATTAAGATCGTGTAAATTTTACTTCCCGTGTTTCAGACACACTAGAAAAACATTTAATTTTATTTTATTCAGGTTTGGGAGTCAATTACCTTATGTATAAACTGGAAGCACAAACAAATAAACTTTGAAGAACGTACTCCAACTTTTACTTTGGCAATACACACGTGTAAATGATTTATATTAAACGTTTTATAGCTTTGAGATCAAATGACAAAATGATTTGTTTTCCCGAAGTTATCGTCCATCTTTGAAATCTTCAGCGCCTCCTGTCGGAATTGGATATCGCGAATAGTGAATGGTTTATATAGTGATTGTTTTTTTTTTGGGTCAGAATAAGATTTGTGCTGATAAATATTGTTGTCACTTTTTTGGTGTCACATCCATGTACCATCGCAAAGTATGGCTAGATGATCTTCTAAATCGTATAACCAATGACGTATAATATATAGACTGAGCAGTCCCGTATTCTCGCTATATAATCGGGTGTCCGAAAGATCTCTGCTCAAGGTTGAAGGTATGTTTACCAGAACAGCGGCGTGCTTATTTATATTTTAATGACAATAATTATTTTTTTAATTAAAATTAAATATTTATGCATTATGCATATAAAATAGCATGGCATTTTACTAAAATAGTAAGAAAATAACTCTCAGCAATTTAAAATAAAATTTGCTTGTCACATAAAATATGTAAACACACAAAATGGAGAAAATGTTTTCATACGTCCATGATGTTTTCAAACACAAGATCAACTTCGTGATGCTTCGTAAGAAATCATGAACTTCGTGCATCTTCGTATCAAAACAATAAACAATAACAAAGGTATTCATGTTTTATACACTTTTTAAAGTGTTCACCGAGTCTATATATTATACGTCATTGCATATAACTTACTTGCTACAGCAGATAACTGGTTGACAAAAATTCCCGCGAATGAACGCACAGCAAAATTTTTCTTACCGTCAATGTACTGTCTTATTTCATTCGCATATTCAGCCCTAATTATTATTACACAAATACCTATACTTCGATCTGGAAATCTTACGGAGTGACGTATTTTTAAAGTATAGACAGTTACGGTGTCGAGCGGAAGGACGTGAGGAAGATCATAGGCGTCGAGGTTTTTGGATAAATATTTATAGCAATTTTATTAATATTAATATTTAATTTTGTAAGTACCTCAAAAATATTTTTAAAATAGACTAATAAAATTTTAAAATTTAGTATATTAAATAGTACATTTTTATACAAGTAAATGAATTACTATTATATTATTTTCGGGCTCAAATAAAAGAATCGTAATAAAATTCGCAATAAAATTAATCGGCATCATCAAACAATACATGTGTGTGTTCCCAAAGATATCAACAACACAATCAAATTCCATCTTACGTTCTTGGTGAAAACTTACGAAAATACTTTTCAAACTGAATTATTAATCAATTTTACATAACTTACTTTTAATCAACATCAGAAATGTCTCAGTGTTCGCTATCTGCACCAAGTTGAACGACAATGGGTTCCATAATGACATCTGCCTGTATATCTAAATTCCACATATTTTCTTCTTCTTTCTGCCTGTGAAAGATGCAGTTTTGCCAGTTCTCTTGGGTAACGTTATTTATGGCTTCGTAGAAGAGCGTACATAACGTATTTTAGAAATTTTTGTTTATGCTGTCCTGCAATATTTACTAACTCCGGCTTAACCATAGACTTGTAATACCCAATTTCTTTCCTATCTAGCCATTTACTTATTTCTCCTTTTCGCCAACTTGTTGTTGGAAGCTTTTCTATTTGACGACTTTGATAGGAAGCATTATCTAAAATGATTATTAAGCCAGGTTCAATTTTTGTCAATATGAACAAAAACCAAGTTTCAAATTTCTCAGTATCCATGTCCTCGTGATAATCTCCAGATTTTTTGGATTCAAAAACTGAGAGTCCTTCAGGAAAAAACCATGTTCACTACCAATATGTGTTATTATTAGATGTCGGCCCTTGCTTGATGGTGCTTTTAAACCCGTAGAGAGACCTTCAAGGAACGCTTGTCGAGTGTTTTTAATACTTAAATCGTGCCAAACTTTGTTTGTCACGATTAATTGTGGCAAATTAATTGTGAAAACCTCTTGGAATGTACTTAAGAAATGGTTTAAATTACAAAATTCACTCTTACTCAAAATCAGAATTATCCGAATCATCGCTCTCGTCATCAAGTTGGACTATAATCGGTTCCATAATTACATCTACCTGTATATCTACATCCCACATCTTATTTTCTATTTTCTCCACGTGACCGATGAGTGAACTCCGTGACTAAGAGCCATTTCGTCAACAACATATTTATGGTATTTATGTTTATGTTGTCGTGTAATATTTAACAACCCAGGTTTAGTCATTGATCTTTCATAAGCGATTAGTTTCGTATCCAGCCAATCAATGATTTGTCCTTTGCGCCAGCTTCTTGTTGGGAGCTTTTCTACCTGTCGACTATGGTAGGGAGCATTATCTAAAATTATTACCGAACCCGGTTCTATTGTCGGTAATATGGACAAAAACCAAGTTTCAAATCTCTGAGCGTCCATGTCCTCATGATAGTCACCAGATTTTTTTGACTCGAAACATAAAAGTCCACCAGGAAGAAAACCAGACTCACCACCAATGTGTGTGATAATTAGAAGTCGACCTTTACCTGATGGTGCCTTAAGGCCTGTGGATAATCCATCAACAAATGCTTGCCTACTGCTTGTAACATTTAAATCGTGCCAAACCTTGTTTACAGTATGAATGAATGAAAGAAGTGGAAAATATTAAAAAATGGAAGCGAATAGAGGAGGCCTATACTCGGAAGTGGACAACACAGGCTGCAAGATGACTCCAAGACCATATCTTTTAAATAAAAACTAAAATTCCTCTCATTTTTTAAAAAAATTGCAATATTTTATTAATTAATACAAAACATACATTTCTATTTAGTTTGATCAAATTGCTTATCGTACGACCAATGTACCTATGCCCTAATTTTGCAAATGAATAACCTCTTATTGTTCATAATTAAAAATGCCAATCCCAGAGCTATCTAAATGTCTTTCACATTACAATATTTCACATTAGTAGTTTCACATTACAATATTTTACACCCAGAGAAAATCCGTATGCAACACTATCGTTTTGTTGACTGCCAGTATTAAATAAAAAATTTTAGAATTCACAAAGAAGTGATTGAAAATATCTACTTACCAAAGTTAACATACAAACGATATAAATAAATTGTTAATAACCACTCAAACACTTTACAGACAATTTATAAAAATAAATATAGCAAGGTAAGTTTACGGTAAGTAAATTTACGGCAGTTACGCTACTGATAAACTGATCGTAGCGAAACTATTTAATCTATTGATAAACCGGCCACTTCGTTTCGATACTACAGCTCTTCGGGAGCTAATCGTAGGCATTCGTTACTCAAAAACGTGATTTATGTTGTTATCGTATACTGTTTCTCCGGTATTTAGTTCAAATCACAGTTTTATTAAAGCAGACTGTCTGTCTGTCTAGCTACACTGAATAATTTACATAAAATTGATTTAATTAAATTTTGCCGTATGTTCACGTTGTGGTCCTGTACTAAGTATTTGTCACTCCGTAAGATTTCCAGATCGAAGAGTATATGTAAAAACTTTGTTTATCGCAACAAATAAGTTTTTATATATTTTTATCTACATACTATAATGTGCGGCTTAATAATGTTTAAATGTGATAAAAGATGGAAAAATACAGTAAAAATTTCAAAAAAAAATCAAAAACTGGATTTTTTGCATAAAATGAGGTTGCATATATTTCTCTACGGCTGGAAAATGTATTATCTCATATTTTTCAAGAACATACTTTGAAACGTGCCATTTAATGGCACATAACGTCAAAAAAATTGGAAAATCGCGCATAATCACTTAAAAACTGGATTTTTCGCATATTGCAAGAAATCTCTACCTTCTCTGAATATGGGAAATACATTGTCTCATATTCGGTCATAGTCAAAAGAACCAAAATGACTATCTACAGAACACTGATTAGACCCGTAGTAACCTATGGATGTGAAACTTGGGTAATGACGAAAAAAGATGAAGCCCAACTCGACATTCGAGAGAAAAATACTGAGGAAAGTGTATGGCCCGATACAAGAGGAAGATGGCACATGGAGAAGCAGGAGAAACGACGAGGTTAATGAGTTAAATGAAGGTTATGACATTGTAAGATTTGTAAAAAGTCAAAGACTGTCATGGCTGGGAAATGTGCAGAGACAAAACGATGCAAAAACAACAAAGAAAATGTTACAATGGAAGCCCATAGGAAGGCGAAAAAAAGGAAGGCCCAGAACGAGATGGTTGGATGACGTGGAAGACGACCTGAAAACAATGAACATAAGACAATGGAGAAGAAGGGCACAAGAGAGATCTGAATGGAAGGACATAGCCAGACAGGCAAAGACCCATCCAGGGTTATGATGCCAAAAAAGAATTGTCTCATATTATTTTTCATAAAAAAATTTGATGCTGTTTAATGATGTAGAAAAGTAAAAAAAGTTGGGTAAATCCAGTAAAAACCCCCCGAACAACCCGTTTTTTCTTTTTCATATATATTTTTTTAATATGAATTGGAGACGCATTGATTCAGGATGTATCTTCTTCTTCTTCACGTACCATGTCCTTTCAGAACGTTGGTTACCATCATAGCTATCTTAATTTTATTCACTGCCACCCTAAATAGCATGCTTGTATCAACACCATACCAATCTCGCAAGTTCTTCAACCATGAGGTTCTTCTTCGTCCTGGACTGCGTTGGCCTGCTATTTTTCCTTGCATGATATTTTGTAGCAACCTATATTTGGGACCTCTCATTACATGTCCGAAATATTCCAGCTTTCTCTGCTTGATACTTTTTATGATCTCAGTAGTGTTTCTGAGACGTTCTAGTATTTTGGAGTTTCGAATCTACTCCACCCAGGAAACTTTTAAAATTCTTCTATAGCACCATATTTCGAAAGCCTCAAGGCGATTTAGATCGATTTTATTCACAGTCCAGGACTCGATACCATAAAGTAAGACCGAGAATACGTAGCAGCGAAGTAGGCGGATTCTCAATGCCAATTTTAGGTCTCTGTTACATAACACCTTGGACATCCTTCTAAAAGCAGCTCTAGCCTGCTCTATCCTAGATCTGATTTCGCCGTGACTTTCTGCGTTACAATTTAAATGCTGTCCAAGGTAAACGATGTTAACAACTTGCCCAAGTTTGGTTATTTATTATATTATTATTTACATACTCTATATATATATATATATATATATATATATATATATATATTATATATATATATATATATATATATACTTCATCTAATTTACATACTCTTGCACGTCATTCTCTACGTTAGAGATCGAAGTTGACATAGTTGCCAAAGTATAAAAAAATCCTGAATCCATTTTAAATCAAATAGGTCACATAACATAATCTCTTTACAACGACTATTTAAATTCTTATGCCATTTATAAAACACACTAATTTTGTTCTAAAAAGAACTGATTTTATTAAATAGATAAAAATATAAAATAAGAGGTATTCACTTTAAAATTCAAAATAATAAAGTACAAAAAGTGTCAACACCGCAACTGTCAAATAAGTGTTACCAATTTATACCAAAATTTCACCTTTGTTCGATTACAGTTACAGTGTGTTCCTAACAAATGTTCTTCATAAAAACGCTTTATAATGCATTTAAACAAATTAAATGAAACATATTATTGTGTATTTCTTTAAGTTAACATTAATAGAAATTTTTAAATATTATTTCTACGCATATACAATAAAATATGTCTAGTGGCTGTAATGTCAGTGTACTCGACAAAGTGATTCTAAAAAAGAACACACCTACCACCTAAATATTTCGTGTTGGTATCATGTGACGTCACGGGCTATAACGCCGATGACGTGCATCAGTATGTTAATTAGATGAAGTATAGACGGTTTTATACGCAGTTGTTTACTTATTACGAGTATTTTGGTTTTCCGTATGTTAAGATCCAGACCTGCCTCCCTACAACTCTAAACGACACTATCAAGTAGTATTTGCAGATCTTCTTGACTAGAAGCTAGGAGTACTGTATCGTCCGCATATCGCAAATTATTGATGACTTCGCCGTTCACAAGTATTCTTTCTTGTTTTTCAGAATGGTTGTATCGATATCGAAAAATATGATTTCCCCTCCGTTCACGGTCGTGTGATTACCATTTTGATCGAAATACACAAAAAACAGTTTTACAATCTACCTTTTTGCTCTCTAAACAACTTAACGATATTATATTTGGTCAACCATGTAATAAGTTGTTTATTGCGAATCTTAAGTAAATTAACATTTTGAAAGTTTATTAAAGTGAATAATTTCTCATTTGTTTACTCTTAAAACTTTTCCCAACTGTTAATAAATGTATACCCTATTTTTAGGTAATTTTCCTGCAGCAGTTGATGAAATAGGCTATCCTTCGGACCTTATTCACTGGTGCCATGGGGCTGGTGGAATGATTTTCCTTATGGCAAAAGCATATCTTGTCTTTAAAGAACAGAAATACTTAGATTCTTGTATAATTATGGGAAATCTAGTATGGGAAAAAGGTCTATTAAAAAAAGGCCCAGGAATATGTCATGGCATTGCTGGCAACGGCTATGTTTTTCTTTTGCTATACAGATTGACGCAAGAACAAAAATATTTACATAGAGCTATAGAGTTTTATAAATTTATGTGGTCAAGTGAGTTCCAAAATGGGTCTAGAACTCCGGATTTTCGTTGTAGTTTGTTTGAAGGTTTAGCTGGAACTACCTGCTTTTTGGCCGACCTAACTCATCCTTCTGAAGCAAAATTCCCGTTTTATGATATTTTCTGTGTATATAAATAAATATGACATTCTTAGAATATTTTGTGTGTACATTTATAAATCCCCTTTCCTGAAATGACTACACTGGTTTATTTTTAAAACTTTAGATATATTGTCGCTGAAGCAGACCTTTATATAGTTAAGGGGCAAGAAAAATTAATCAGTAGATTTTAGACAGAACTCTTAACAAGTGGGATTTAAAAGAATAGGAGAGTAAAATCAAAAGTTTGATTCTTACACGACTTACTTAGTCAAATTAATATACCTTGACACGCCCCTAATCTGGGTGTGTATGGTCCTGTGGAATTGCGCAAAGCGAGAAAAGATCTCGAAATAATATACTGAAAAAACAATGTGTTTGTTCTGCTCTGTGGGCTATTTATAATAGACGAGTCGTTTCTGTATATTTTATTTATTACAAGACAAACTAATACTAATACATAATTATCTCTAGAAGAGTCATAAGACCAGTCTGTCGAATGTCAATGTCTGTCCTTCTCTTTCACTCCCGGGCTTCTTCTATTTGACATGTCACTAATGTTAAGGTAGGTTTACAAATATTAAGGTAGATTTACAACTTAACACAGTAGAGGAGTGGTAGGAACACTGAGACGCAAAACTTTCAATGACAATAACATTTTTATTAAATGCTGCTTTAAACTTATATTCTACCTCTATATTCGGTATATAAAAAAGAACTGAAAAATCATGTCGTTTTTTGATAAAAATCAAAGTTAACACCTCAAAAATATTAAAACTAAAAACTGCTAAATGTCTCACTGTTCCATTCAATGTGGGAACACTGAGCCGCAACAATTAACATTATTTTACGTTAAGAATGTCAAAGTTTAATTCAAATTTTAAAAGCGAACTTTAGCGCTTAGTTAACCCTTGCATGACATGGGGCGGCAAAATCATTTTACTGTCTTTTTTTTAATACATGTGAGACATCTGGGATAACTGGAAAAAGAATCTGTGTTCACATTTAGCGCTTTTTCTTTAAAACGATATTTCAAAATCATTTTCTTTTATTTGAGACAAGACGTTGCCTACATAGTATGTCTTTTACTTGGAGTTAAATTCAACAAGCACATAATTCCCAATATTGTAATTCCATCCCATTTTCAACCTCTTCATCAGAATCACTATCTAATACGCACCAAGTTACTTTCTTTTGTTTTGCTGTTTTTCTTTAAATTCAATCAGTTCCATTTTTTCCATCGTCGTTTCATCGTATTTCCTTTGCGTTTTTTGTTGCCCTCCCCAGATTTTCTTGTCGGGGCTTTAAGATAACCCTTAAAAACAACTGTTGGGCTAACAAAGGGCCTTATCTGAGATAAGGGCCCTCATCCAGGCAGCCTTGTCTGTTTCCCTTGACCATTGGTCCAGCCAGATCTCCAAACTCCTTTTCTTTCTTGTGTTCCTGAACCTAAAGCTCCGTTGCCCCTTTGCCCGAACCCTTTCATTAGCCAGGACATGCACCGGCCACTACTTGCCTTACAAGGTTGATCCTGTACGCGCTGCATACCCTGATCAATGGTTTCCTCTACGCCCTAAGAAGCATGTCTTTATATTTCGCTTTGTTGATTATCTCATGCCACACTGGGGCCCCATATAGTAAGATGAACATGATTGACTGTAGGATAACTGATCTTTTGTGTGACCCGGGACCTCCTATATTCGGCATTATCTTATTACGGGTCGAGATCCTCTCTTCCGCCTTGCTTCTTGTATGTGGTGTCTGAATGCCATTTTGTCATTTAGTACGATTCCCAAGTATTTTACGGTCTTCTGGGGTCTTAGGTCGGAGCCTCTGAACCAAAAATTTACGGTTTTTCTATCCCATGGTCCCCTCAAGATGATTACTTATGTCTTTTCTACTGCAAGTTTTAGGTAATTTCTCTCTATCCATCTAGCAGTTTTTTCTATTGCTTCGTTTACTTTGTTTATAATACACCCCAATTAATATATTCTATAAGTAGGGTTAGGTCGTCTGCGTATGCAATAGCCCTTACTCCTTGTGTTTTGTTCACTTCTAGTACCCCTTTGTAAAAAATATTCCAGAGTGTGGGTCCCAGGACTGACCCTTGGGGTACTCCAGCAGTCATTTTCATCTTATTTTTCTTCGATATGGATAAGCTACTTTGCGATAGGTAGTCCTTTATTATATTGTACATATATTCCGGGATCCCAAGTTCGACATTCTTATCTACAATGAGACCCCAGTTCGCTTAATTGAAGGCGTTTTTAATGTCCAATAAAACAAGCACCACCCATTTCTTTTTGCCTGTTTTCACCGCGTTTCTTATCCAGATCGCGGCGTCGACTGCTGATCGACCTTTTCTGAATCCATATTGTTGATGGATAGAGCTCTCTTATCTGCCAACAGCATTCTCATAGAATTTGCCAAGACAGTCCAGAAGGAATATTGGCCTATAAGAGGATGCTGAATCGGGGGTTTCCCAGGATTTAGGAGCAAAATCAGATTTGCTTCCTTTAGTTCCCTGGCAAACTCTTGCTTCCGCAGTAGATCGTTATATATTTTCTGATCACCTGGTTTCTCTGTTGTTGCTATCTTCAGTGCCTCAAGTGTCAGTCCATCGGGACCGGGAGCTTTCCCCGTCTTGATTTCTTGACCAGCGGTCATTATTTCTTCTTCTGTGATTTCCTCCGCCACCGCAGGGAAGACCTTCAAAAAGGTTTGTTCCTCCTTGGTGGGAAAGAGGAGTTACGCCGTTTCTTGCCGCTGGTCGTCGTCTGACTTGTATGGAGCAATCGTCTTTAGTGACTTCATTGTAATTTTATATGCGACGCCCCATATGTCGTCATATAAAGCATTTATTAGGTTGTGCCACCTTTATTTTTTTCTTTCTTTTTTTATTGTTTTATTGAGTTTCTTTTTATTGATTTGTATACTTCTTTAGCTCATAGGCGCCCTGACTTCTCGTAAAATTCTTGCGAGCTGGGAGATACTCCTCCCGTAAGCCTTCAATCTCATCCGTCCACCAGTAGGGGGTGCTCTCTTTGTTGCCTTTCTTTACGGTGGCCAACTCAACAGCGTTCTCTAGTGACTTTCTGAGTTGGTCAAAGTCAGATATTTCCTCTTCGTTTATTTTTCTGACCTCCGATAGGTACACGTGCTTATCAAATGTTTTCCCAGTAGATCCTATCGGCCGTCTTATAATCTGCCCCTTTACCTTACTGTTATATGTAATGTATCGGTGGTAGGAATTGATCGTTGAGGACGTCCCAGTTTTGTATTCGTCTGGATAGCCCTTCTCTTCCATAACACCTAAATAAAAATATTTCGTCTTTCAAAATTTATTGATAATCTTACAACATACTATTTTATGTATTTTTTTCAAATTATTTATCCATTGAAATTTCCAAAGGTACCTGAAAATCTTAAAGTTATTTTAAAAAAGTAATACAAAATAACTACACCCTCTGCAAATCAATACCAAAATTATAAACAAAAATCTACATTTTTTAGCAATATAGTTTCAACACTAAATTCAAATCACAAAAATGTTTTTTTTCACTTTTTTTCTTCCTCTTTTTTTTCTTTTTTGTATTTTTTTTTCGTTCTTTTTTTTTCAATATTTTTTTCTTTTTTTTTTCATAATATTAACTTAGAAAAACAATGAGGGTGTGATTGGAAAAACAAGAAAAACAGTGCTTTCTTACAAACCAGTCAATACGGAGCAAAATATCCTCGTCTATAGCCCCTAAAAATGTAGAGATCAGTTCGTTAAAATGACATGTTTTATTGCATCAACAAAATAGAAACAACACTACTGTCTATTGAAAATTATCATGCAACTAATATATTTAAAAGAATAAAACAAAACGAAGTGCTAACTATCTACTTTTGTCAATTAAAAACATATAAAATCATATACAAAACGTAACATTTATGTAAACCCAGAATGCTCAAAGAATTAATACACCAAGAAGAATAAGGTTAATACAACTATAGCAAATACGGTGCGTTAATTTTTAAATTAGGCATAAGGTAGTTTGTCTGTAAGAGATAAAAGCGGCAACACTGACGAGGATCCTCACTTTCAACACTATGTTCATGTTGAGCCAATTGATATAATAGAGAATAAATAAACTTGGCCATTTTTATGCCGCTGCGTATCGCTTTCACATAAAATCCGTGTCAACACGGATCCGTGTTTTCCAACACACTTGGTAAACAAATACTCAATTAATTTATTTCAAATCCTTTATAAAAGGTATATAATAAAATGCCCAAACGGGCTATCACAAATATATTACAAAACGTTTTCGGATTGTTAAATCCATCATCAGTGTAAACGAGGTATACATGCTATGAGCCACCAAAATATATTGGTCAAAACCCTTTAAATGATATAAATTTACAGTTGTTTTACATATATGTGGTTACAAATTATGATGTTTAAGTTACCGTTACATCATAATTTGTAACCACATATAGTGTAAAACAACTGTAAATTTATATCATTTAAAGGGTTTTGACCCATATATTTTGGTGGCTCATAGCATGTATACCTCGTTTACACTGATGATGGATTTAACAATCCGAAAACGTTTTGTAATATAATTGTGATAGCCCGTTTGGGCATTTTATTATATACCTTTTATAAAGGATTTGAAATAATTTTTTTGTGATATATGGTATACAGCCAGGTACAGCAACTTAGTTTCCTAGTATAGGCGCATATACACTACATGTCGAATTAATACAATGGTTTTTGTAATCATTCGATGATGAACTGCAGAAAGGTGGTAGTTTCTCAATTTCGTCGATAAATAATTCACCATCGAAGTATTGCAGGCTAGCAAAATAAATTCATACAGAAGCATCAGCGACAATAAACGGGTTGCCCAAAAACAACAATTCAAAGTAGTTATAAAACGCCTACCGCGACGCGTTAGGGTCTCCGGGCGACAGAATTTGAGAATGCCGCGACACAGGCATCGAACGGCTCACCGACGTCGATGCATAAAAGGGCACATATAAGACAATTCATTTAGAGAACGCAGTGTTTTTGTAGCCACGCGACTGGCGATGAAAGACGCTTACATTAGAAGCGTCACTTAAATTTTTATGTCCCTAAAGTAAAGTATATCCAAATAGGTAAAGAAATAATAAATCAGACTTACTCACAATCAATTTAATTTAACTATCCGACGACCGGTTTCGCTTTCTACAATATGCAAAGCATCTTCAGGTCTCGGTACAAAGTTAAACAAATGCTGAAATGATAAAAACCCATATTAGGGTGTTGTCTAATAAAGATAAACAAATTAGATGTTATAAATTACAATAATTATGCCAATATTACCTGTCTGTGGTTTTATTTAAATGATTGAGTTGAATAAAAGGTATAAATATTTTTTAAAAAAGTTAAAAGGACAAGGTAAGGCCCACAAATTGTCATAAAATCTCTTCTATTGGAATAAATTAATGAATGAGCAAATAAATAAATGAAATAAAATAAAATTACTTACATGCCGGTACTCTATTAATAGATGGATGGTAGAACATATTTGAAACTACTGTATATTGTTGAATGGAGAACTCAATACTATTATTGCAGTTGTTTGACAGTAAACGGGAAGTTCTTGAGGAGGTAGATTTGATCCAATGAATTTGAGATGTGTGTGAGATTGTTTGTTAAATGTAAGTGGTGTAATATATTATTGTGTTATTAAAAGTTATTTATACTACTTATTCCAGAGATATATTTTTGAAATGTGTGTTATTTATTGAGTAATTGTTTTATGAAGGTGACATTTATGACAATGAATAAGTGTAGATGTAAAATTGTGTGGGTGTGCAATTATTTCCAAACTTGTAGTTATCAAATTACTTTGATAAAGTTCTATTGGCAATGAGTTAATTATTGGAATGGTCAAGTGAATAAAATGAATAAAATGGTAAAATACAAACACTTAAGGATAATTTAAACACACTAAAAACAGAAAACACTTAGAAGGGATGTGTTTAATATTGGCATACTTTAACAATCTTTAATTAATCAAATTTAGTGTAAAAATATGGTTAATTGAAATACATCCTACAAAATAACTAACTAAGTCTAATGTTTAACTTAATGATCCATTTAAAATAAATTCTCTGGCAACTGAACATGTACATTTAATAATCAAATGTATAATAAGTTTGCAAGGTTTTTATTTTTAATTTGATCTTTAATCTTATCTTTTTAATTTGATATTTGATTTATCTGTCGGACAGATAACTCATACCTATATCAATTTCAAATTAAAAATAAAAACCTTGCAAACTTATTATACATTTGATTATTAAATGTACATGTTCAGTTGCCAGAGAATTTATTTTAAATGGATCATTAAGTTAAACATTAGACTTAGTTAGTTATTTTGTAGGACGTATTTCAATTAACCATATTTTTACACTAAATTTGATTAATTAAAGATTGTTAAAGTATGCCAATATTAAACACATCAATTTACTTTTGATATATCTAAATTGAAACAGGCTTATAGACATTCATTATTAATAACAGCATATTTTATGAAACTAGATAACTTAACATACAGTATTGAGAAACAGAAGAAGAACTGTCACATGCTAACCTACATCTGTCAAAATTTACCACTAAAATCTAATAGATACAACAATAAAAAACTCATTGTGCCCAAGACTATGATGTAGTGCTTTAAAGTCCTTCCCCTTTTAAAATTCAATGTTTGTTTCGTCCCTTCTAAGTGTTTTCTGTTTTTAGTGTGTTTAAATTATCCTTAAGTGTTTGTATTTTACCATTTTATTCATTTTATTCACTTGACCATTCCAATAATTAACTCATTGCCAATAGAACTTTATCAAAGTAATTTGATAACTACAAGTTTGCATCACAACTTACAGTTTGCAAGTGTGCACACCCACACAATTTTACATCTACACTTATTCATTGTCATAAATGTCACCTTCATAAAACAATTACTCAATAAATAACACACATTTCAAAAATATATCTCTGGAATAAGTATAAATAACTTTTAATAACACAATAATATATTACACCACTTACATTTAACAAACAATCTCACACACATCTCAAATTCATTGGATCAAATCTACCTCCTCAAGAACTTCCCGTTTACTGTCAAACAACTGCAATAATAGTATTGAGTTCTCCATTCAACAATATACAGTAGTTTCAAACATGTTCTACCATCCATCTATTAATAGAGTACCGGCATGTAAGTAATTTTATTTTATTTCATTTATTTATTTGCTCATTCATTAATTTATTCCAATAGAAGAGATTTTATGACAATTTGTGGGCCTTACCTTGTCCTTTTAACTTTTTTAAAAAATATTTATACCTTTTATTCAACTCAATCATTTAAATAAAACCACAGACAGGTAATATTGGCATAATTATTGTAATTTATAACATCTAATTTGTTTATCTTTATTAGACAACACCCTAATATGGGTTTTTATCATTTCAGCATTTGTTTAACTTTGTACCGAGACCTGAAGATGCTTTGCATATTGTAGAAAGCGAAACCGGTCGTCGGATAGTTAAATTAAATTGATTGTGAGTAAGTCTGATTTATTATTTCTTTACCTATTTGAAATGGACTCACACAAGCAACAAATTCATGATTTAAAGTATATCCCTAAAGTTTTCGAAAAATTTTAGATTTAAAAGTATTATTGGTAGAAAGCATTGGATCAAGTTGCCATTGGAAACCAAAGTTAGTAAAAAACGTAAACGATATAAACAATGTCAGTTGTGACAAATAAGGTTCGTTAAGATGTCGTACAAACTTAATATTCGTCAAAGTACTTATCGTTTAGTTGGAAATGTACCAAAAGACGATATTGTAAGAATATTTAGTGCTCAAAATATTTCTGTGTCAACGATTTACCAGACCTTTAAAGAGTGCGAAAATGGTATACCATGCCTTAATTTGCCCAAAAGTGGAAGACCAAGAGTTTTAACTCCTGCTCGGGAACAGAGAAAAATTCAGAGTATGGAGAACCAATTAGGAAACTCTTTGCGAAATGTTGGCTGAAGATATAATGTGTCACGAATGATTGTAAGTAGAACAATTTCTAGAAATAATTTAAAACGATATGAGAGAAAAAAGCTCCTAAGTACACACCTGCCCAGTTAGAAAAAATTTCTAGATGTACAAGATGCACCGGACGAAGTTAGGTTTAAGGAAAAAGTGCAATTTGCCGATAAAATTTTAGTATGCTAGGTGTTTCACAGCCATTTGTTTGAGCGAGTTCGCGGTGAAGCTGACAATTACGTTGACAGGTGCTGACAATTACGTTGACAGGTGTCTTACAAAGCTTGTTCAATTTAGAAATACTCATCCCCATTACGCCAGGAGAACGAGAGATTGGTTAACTGCTCAAAATACAAATTTTGTTCCCAAGCGCGGCAACCTTCCAAATGTTCCTCAGGCGAGGCCTATAGAAGAGTGTTGGGCTTTTTTGACAATTGTCAATATTGTTTGAAATATTTCTATTAACTCTGAGAATATTCGAAATAATTAACAGAAAACAAATTTTTCAAGTGTTAATACGAAAGAGTCGATATATACACCGAACATACGCACCAAAAAATGGTGCATTTAATGGATAATGCCTAAACTTAAAATTAACGCACTGCATAAAGGACGTCCGCAAACACTTCTTACAAAAGAAGAATGCAAATTTTGAAAATCATTTGATGACCATTATTGACTTATTGAATTTATTTTAGAAATTATTATTCTTTTCTATTTTCAGTTGTAACATAGTTTACTAACGGAACCCAAAGAAAACAACGTATTTGTTCTTTAAAGTTTATTGAAAGTAATGAAAATGAACAATTTTTCTATGATGTACTAAATATAGAAGACGAACAATTTTAATTGAATGTGCTTTTGGTTGAAATAAAAGAAATTTTAAGAACTTAGTAGCGAGTATTCACTTCTCTGGCAGTGATAACAGCTTGCAACGACGAGGCATACTTTGTATTAGATTTTGTATCACATTCTGCGGAAGATTGTTGCATTCCTGCACCAAATGTCGCGAGGCTCTCTTGAATTTATGGGAGACGGCATATGACTTCTTAAACGTCTTTTGATCTCATCCCAAACATGTTCTATGGGATTGATATCTGGACTGCGAGCAGGCCAAACAAACCGTGTGATTTGAACCTCATCAAGATACTCAGTAACTACCCGTGCATTATCATGCATAAATATTGCGTGGTCTCCAATGATAAACACAAATGGTAAAATATGGTCTTCTAGAATCTGTGTATCTATGGGCAGTTACTGTCCCATTCTCGATAAAGACTAACTCCATGCGAGCGTCAAAAGATATGCCTCCCCATGTCATAACTGAATCTCTACCAAATGGAAGTATCTCGGCAACACATGTTTGAGCATATCTCTCGCCTTAATGTCTTCTTACACGTTTGTCTGAGCCAGTAAGGCAGAATCTTGATTCATCGAAAAAAAGTATACGACTCCAAACCTGTATTGTCCAAGGCCAAGGTGTGTTGTACAAGCCAAGTTTTCTAGTGCAAAATTCAATTTGGCAATTCGGTGTTCACATGAAAGCGGCGGTCCAGTTACTCTAGTTCGAAACCAGCAGGATGAAGTCTCCTCCTAACTGTCCATTCACTGAAGTTTACATTTCTCACTTCTGGCAGATGATTTCGAAAGGAAACTGCCGTGACCGTTCGGTTTCTTAAAGCACAGTGGCCAACTTCTAAAGACGCCACAATTCTTGCAGCCACAACAGAACGTATGCTTATTTCAAGACACTGGCAGTGAAACACTACACAGACAATTTACAATTGACTTTAAAACCACAGAAACAAAAACTATACGATAATAGTTTTTAGGAATTAGGGTAAGGGGTCCTTTTTATCTCAAACGCTTATCGAAACAGTAATAACAACAAATTTTTTTAAGCAATCCATCCAAAACTATGTTACAACCGAAAATAGTTAAAAATGAATAAAAATTTCTAAAATAAATTCAAATTACGAGATGACCCTAATTTTATGCTAGGCAGTGTATGTAGATTGACAGCCTAATATGAATTGAATGAATGAATATGAATTCCGTGTATAGTATGAATGGGTATCAATACGATCTTATAACGTTATTTGAACATAATCCTGCATCGTCAGAGATCCGGGTAGATAAAAATTCACACACAGAATGGCTAACGAATGTCCCTGCTTATTTGCCACTTGAAGTGGATAGCTACAAAAGTGCCATCTACTTTGATAACCTTAAAGGAAGACGATTTAATAATTATTCTACATTAAAATGATGGAACTTTTGTAGCTATCCACTTAAAGTGGGAAATTATCAAGGACATACGTTAGCAGTTCTGTGTAGTCGGCAAATCCGTGTCTATTGATACCAATTCATATATAGAACGTTTGTCGAATTGTGTTACTTGTCTTCTCTGACCAGAAGAATTACTCATTCGGGTAATAAACTATTCTCATAATTGCTGTGTTTGCATTGAAATCCCTTTTGCTTCATTCCAAGATTCCTTGTATATTTCTCAGTTGTTTGTCTTATACTGATCTAATTTATTAGTATTTTTAAAATGTAAAAATTGTTCCTTAAAACGTCACTAAAACAGAGGAAAGGCCTATACAATCCTGTTTTGCTTGCTAGATTTTTTATTTATTATCAGCGATTACAACAACAGTTATATTCCTACTGTCTCAGAAAGTTGTTATGTTGCTTCAGAAATTCTTCGATTTCGTGTGACCTGTTTCCAGTTTTCTGACTCAGAGATGACTCATATATTACTGAACCTTTTCTAGATGAAGTTTACTATATAGTCTCATTTCCTTTAGATGCTATCAATCCTTGTTTTAGTCTACATTTTTATTAAAGAGGCTCTGAAACTGTTTTCTTGTGGCGAGATTAAGTTAAATTTTGTTTTATATGGGATTAAACCACAATTGATTGTAATGAAAATTACATTTTACAATTCTTTTGACGTTTCAATTTCCAATATGGATATCGTTTTCAAAAAACAATTAAAATAACAATTTTGACTTGTTAACCTGTAAGTATCGTGAGATCGATATAGGAACATCCCTCGTGTCTCAAGGCCACGCCCTCGGCCGATGATGACGTAGGTACGCTCCTCGTGCCACCTTGAGAAAATTTAAAAGTTCTTACGCTAATCATCGTTTATAAAATATATACCAGGTTGATTAAAATTTACACACTGCTTCTCTTTGTCTGTCAACGTTAATTCGTCTTCTTCTTTTCGGCTGTCAATTCGTCTTCTTTTCGGCTGTCGCCATTGGTGTTCGTCGAGGCGTATCTTCGTTATTATTGGGGGAATGGGGGGGCGCTTGGGTGTCTTTTCGTGGGACGCCTCCACCATTGGTCGCTGTACGTCTTTCTCATTGGACGTCGATGCAAACGTTCCCATTGGGGGCGTTCATATGTCACCATTGGTCGGTGAGACACGAGGTTGGACGTAGATACGTTCCGACGTCACGAGTAGGGCGTTTTTATGCCACCATTGGTCGAGGATATGTTCTAACATCACGAGTGGGGCGTTTCTGTGTCACTATTGGTCGAGGATATGTTCTAACGTCACGAGGGAACGTTAATATGCCACGATTGGTCAAGGATATGTTCTAACGTCACGAGTGGGTCGTCTCTGTGTCACCATTGGTTGACGATATGTTCTAACGTCACGAGGAGACAATCCTATGTCACCATCGGTTGAGGATATGTTCTAACATCACAAGTGGGGCGTTTCTATGTCACCATTGGTTGACGACATGTTCTAACGTCACGAGGGGACGTTCATATGCCACCATTGGTCAATGATATGTTCTAACTGCACGAGTGGGGAGGTTCGTATGTCACCATCGGTCTACTTGGAGGCGTTCCTATGATACCATTGGCCGAGGGCGTGGCCTTGAGACACGAGGAACGTTCCTACGTCACCAGGGGTCGTGGCCTAGACTGACAGGTCACTTCCGCTCCAGAACATATACTGTCTGTCTATCTACTCCTGTAAATTTTTATAAATTGTATGTCCAGAGCACTGAACAAATTTTCAATGGACACTAACTGTAAAGATGAATTAATCAAATTCACCGCGGAAAAGAAAAACAACAACTCAATACCATTTCTGGATGTGTTTTACAATGGAGAATACAGGATATGTAGCTAAAGTCTACAGAAAATCCGATTGGAAATCGAAACATCAAAAAAATGTAAAATGTAATTCTCATTACAAACAATTGTGGCTTAATCCCATATATAATAATAACTTTTCTTGTATTTCAGTACACTTTTGCTAGTACCACAAAGGAAATCCTATGAACAGTGTCATACATCATCCTTATTATGTCTTTATTCAATTTCTTTGTAACTTTTCTGTTAAATTTTATCACAACATTAAATATCGGTTATGACAATTCATGTCAGATAACATAAAACAATATCAAACATTCATAGTTTTCTTTTGTTAGAAGTGTTTAGTTTTTAGGAATAGATTAAGTTTCAAAATAATAAAAAGCAAAAAAATGATTTTTATAATAAATGGGAAAATTAAAATAATGAGAGAATATAATGCATTTGTTACATACAGATAAGAAGTTGAAAAAAAAAAATACATATCGAGCAATAAAAGCACAAAAGGACCCCAGCACTTTTCTTATGTAAAAGTGGTTTCAGTTAAATTTGCAGAAACTTAACTTTAGTCATGCTGATCAAAAGTTATCATTGCACCAAAACTCAAGAATTCAATTGTTTTTAGTCACAGCAAAAAATAACATCTTTAGTGGCCTTATCAATCTTTTTCGGTTTGTGTCCAACTCTTGACGTTCAATTTTTTGAAATCCAACTGCATCCCCAGCTGAAATATCTCGTAAAACTGTCGGTCTCTGGTAAGTTCAAATATCCTTATCACAATATTAGTTTCCGAATGTGTACTATTGTCACCCCGCAAACAGGAATATATATTTAGGATAACCCTTTAAGCTTGAACACGTGAGTCCTTATTTACAAATTCTCAATTCATTGGTGTTGGATCTAAAAGAAATATGTTTACTTTTAATTGTTAAACAAATAGATTGAAGATTAAGATTAGGACCGAGTATCTCTATATCTTCTTCTTCTAATAGCGCTACAACCCTTTGTAAGTCTTGGCCTGCTTAACAATATTCTTCCATTCTGCCCTGTCGGATACTTTCCTTCGCCACTGCCTGATGTTCATGGTTTTAAGATCCCTCTCTACGTCGTCTATACATCTTTTACGGGATCTTCTTCTTTTTCTGTTTCCTTGGGGCTTCCATCTCTGGACTACTTTTACAGCTCGATTATCTGGCATTCTTTCTAGGTGACCAAGCCAGTTTAGTCTTTGTGACTTTACAAATCTAACAATATTTGTGCTCTGCATTAGTTCATCCAGCTTGTGGTTCATTTTAATTCTCCACGAACCATCGCTGCATGGGGTTGGTCCAAATATCTTCCTTAGTATTTGGCGCTAAAATATTCTTAGTTGATTTTCATCAGTGGTTTAAAGGGTCCACCTTTCACATCCATATGTGACCACTGGTCTAATTACAGTTTTGTAGATTCTAAGCTTAGACTCACGATTCAGTAACTTACTTTTCATTAAGTCTTTGTACGCATAAAAGAACTTATTACCGCTAAGAATCCGTGCTTGTATTTCTTGACTGATATTGTTGTTGTCATTTATTATTGAGCCTAGGTAGGGAAAAGTGGAGGCATATTTGTAATTATGGTTGTGTACCTTCAGATTCTCATGTTGATTCGATTCTGTGCGCTCCACATATTTTGTTTTGTTTTCATTTATATATAGACCAAACGTAGCAGCTTCTCGTTTCAGTTCTATAACTTTTTCGTTTAGTACCCTTTTCATGTGGCTTATTATGGCAATATCATCCGCATATGCGCATATTATATGCGCATATTTGCATTAATCTTGTCTTAATACAGCCGTTTATATCTAGTTTTCTAACAGCTTCTAAAGCTATATTAAAAAGTGTTATTGGTAAGGCATCACCTTATCTAACTCCATTTTCAATATCAAAGGCTTGCGTCATATCTCCATCTATTCTCACCATAGCTTTGGAACCCTCCAAAGTCATTCGTATAAGTTTAAGAAACTTATTTTGTATCCCTAATATAGATAGTTACCTTAACATCTTTTGTCGATCTACTTCATCAAACGCCTGTTTGACATCGATATACAAGTTGTAAATAGTTAAGTTATATTCAACACATTTTTCATGTATACCTCTTAACATATGCATTTGGTCTATAGTTGACCTCTTTGGTCTGAAGCCACATTGGTTTCACCAATCATCTCCCCCGAAAACGATTCCAGGCGACTGTATATAATTCCTAATAATATCTTGTAGACGACATTTAAAACTGTTAAGCACCTATAATTTTTGCATAGTCGTTTGTCTCTCCCTTTGTACATAGGAAGTATGATTTCTACTTTCCAATCTTCTGGGATGACTTCTAGTGTCCATATGTTCTACAGTTATTCCATCTGTGCCGGATGCTTTGTTATTTTTTAGATGTTTTATGACGTTTATCGTTTCTTCCAATAAAGGTTGCTCAACTAGTTGTTCTGCTGTGTGTTGAATTATTTCTTCATCTTCGTTTTGTTCTTTTTCTGGGTTCAACAGCTCTTGAAAATGCTCCTTCAACCTTTTCATTATTTCCTCTTTCTCGCTGATAATTGCCTCATTTTTATCCTTGCAAACTGTTAATCTTGTCATGTATCCTTGGGTGTATTGCTTGGTTTCCTTGTAAAATTTTCTAGTCTCTCTTCTGTTATTATAATCTGTAATTTGTTGTATTTTTATATTCAACATTTCTCTCTTTTTACTTCTACATATTTTCTTTGTATCTTTTCTGAGTTCTTCATATGCCCTTCTATTCAATCGGCAATCCCTTTGTAGACATTTCTGTCTAGCTATATTTTTGCCATTTCTTACTTGTTGGCAATCTTGATCAAACCATTCCTCGTTTCTTTTGCTTGAGGTTTCACCTAATGTTTCCTTTGCCATATACGTTTGCCATTGCCAACTGTGCCACTCTTATACCGTTGTTGCTGGTAATATCATGTAAACTATGCTTACCAAAGGATTCTGCATATATTGGCCCTTTTCCCAGCTTCGCGTTCATATCACCCATGACTACAGCTGCATCTCTCTTCTGTGCTTTTTAACATTCTACTTGTAGTTAGTCATTGAAGAAGAAGAAAGAAAAGCCTTCTTTAATATGTATTTACAACTTATTTCTATTATCTACCTAAAACACAAGCCTATCTCTTGAACAAATATATTAAAAAAATAAATACACTTGTCTATCACGACGATACTGATTATATTGCTTATCTGAGAACGTATTTCTTGTCATATAAGGAAAAGTTTGCGTTTAAATATTTCCTAAAAATTTGACCAATTACACTTCAGTAGTGCCCAATAAGATATGTTAGAAAATAATAAGCCACACCTGCGTCCATGTGGACAATACCGGGAGTGATCAATCACGAAGGTTTAATTTTATTTCAACGATCGTAGAATTACTAACCGGACCCCAAAAATTCGTCTGTTTCAATTTCGATTTTTAATTTGAAAAATCTCAGTAGCGTACCTTTTTTTTATTTAAAAAAATTGAGACCATTACCCATATGCGCGCCAATGATTAATACAAGATTTATAATTGTATGTCCAAAAATTCGCAATAACCAATTCTTAAAACCCACCAAATTTCATTTGAAATCTGAACCGGATTCAGGGTATAAATCGTTAGTTTGTAAGAAAAATTTTAACACCCCATATCTCGGAAAAAGAAGCATTTGTGGACATTCGTTTATATAGTAAACTGTCATTATTTTTTTTTTTTGCAGAATCACTCCCTGAAGTTAGTTGCACGTATTTACTAAAACTCTGTCTTTATTGTAAATATTCCAATTCTAATTCGGTAACAAATGATTTCTGAGTCTTGGTGCAATGATCTTTAAATCAGCATAACCAAAGCTATCTACAAAGCTTCAGTCAATTTAATTGAAACTACTTTTACCTAAGAAAAGTATTAGGGTCCTTTATGAGACATTTTTTTATATACAGACAGGCCCAAATGAATTGTTAGAAATAACTAATCATCATGGATTGGTATACTAATTAAAATTTTATTAGACATGTAGGGATTCTCATATTAGAGTAGGATGTAGTGTATCTAGGTGTATTTCATTTTAATTTCGATGTCTATTCCAAAAACATCTCACTGTATTAATTATTTCCTGTACCTACTTTTAATAATTTAGTCTTGTTTAATTTTTAGTGAATTTCGAATTAACACATAAACATTTTGGTTTGTGAATTTTTTCTTGTTTTTATAGTGGAGTAATTATTTTAAACTGTGTTTGTAACTAATATACATATGAATGAAATACATATTTTAAACTAATAAAAATAGGTAAAACATGAAATATTTGAGATACAAAAAAATTTTCCATGTCCGACCATGACTGGCAGAAGATATTTAATGATTTTGAGCAAAGAAAAGACAAAATACTAACTTCAGTATTTGTGGTAGATAAATCAGAGACGAAAAAACTTAGGAAATAGAATGGAAAATTTTCAGAACCTAAATACAGAGATTGTATGATTCAACTTGGCATATTTCACAAAACTTCTAAACTTCAATCAAATTTAAATAAGGAGCCTTGTGAAAGAAAGTAAATATTTCAAATATTTCTTTATAAGTACTAAGTAACATGAGTGAAAAAATGTTGTTTCTAAGTTGTCGTGCAACAATATAATACCTTGCTCGGCGTATAGGTCTATATCCTGAGTAAAAACCACGACTTATTCCTCGACTGCCACGGAATGAACTTCTGCCTCTCGGAGGCCGATTAGTAGTCGAGATTCCTGGTCTGTTCGTCCTTTTCTGCATTATCTGTAAAAAAGGAAGTTTCACTACTCTTACAGTATTGTGCAAATTATTGTGAACAAACAGAATTAATTTGTAAATATGATTTATTTATGCCAAAGGTAAATTTAGGTACACTTACATGAGATTTTTTCATTAATTAGTATTTAATATGTATCCCTTTTTACTTTTATGATTTCCTGGAGTCTTCTAGGCATGGAATACACAAGTTTTTTGCAATTGTTTGTGATTGCTTCATCTCTAAACCACACCTTAATCACTGCTTCCACCATTTTTGTTTTTGTCGTACAGTCAAATTTTTGCAGTTTAGCCTTATTATTGCCCACAAATTTTCAATAGGATTAAGGTCAGGTGAATTCCCAAGTCAATCAAGAAGGGTAATATTATTATCCTTGAAGTATTTCATCATAACCTTCGATTCATGGCACGGAGTTGAATCTTGTTGAAAAATTGCAGTTCCTTCGGCCTGTACTTTGTCAAGCCTATAGCTAAGCGTTGCCCTAGCATGGCTTTGTATGTTTCACTGTTCATCATACCTTCAATAGGAATAAGAGTACCAGTTCCTGAGTATGAAAAACAGCCCCAGAACATTTTTTTTGTGGTATGTTTAACTGTTTGGTTAATATGGCTAGCTAAAAGTGACTCATTGGCTGCCTTTCGTACGAATTTTGATCGCTGGCCTTACACTGGTAAGTGGGTCTCATCAGAAAATAACACTTTTCTCCAATCTTTTGCACTCCAATGAGCGTATTTTTTGCCCAATTTAGTCTTTTTTTCATCATAGGCGCTGTCAGAACTTGTTTCTTCTCACGGCTCTTCTCCCTCCTTCTAAGAGATGTTTGCGTACCGTTGAGTCGTGAATTTTTATTCCAGCCTTTTCTAAATCTTGCTGGATGTCATAATTTGTTTTTCTGTGATTAAACTTCATCCCTCCGAGTCATTGGTGTATGCTCACTAAGTGTTATGATCCTTTCTCGCTTCCTAGGAGTGATATTCATATTAAAAAGTTAAACCTGATTGCACAGTTAAACCAATGAAAATAACACCAACTTGCACATAACCTGAGACACAACAAAATATAATAATGATATAAAACACAAAGCACGTGTTTTGAACAATAAACTAATAAGGTTTTGAGGTTA
The DNA here is from genome assembly GCA_918026665.1 of Diabrotica balteata. Classification (NCBI taxonomy): domain Eukaryota; kingdom Metazoa; phylum Arthropoda; class Insecta; order Coleoptera; family Chrysomelidae; genus Diabrotica; species Diabrotica balteata. The sequence goes on from OU898283.1 coordinate 87,788,797, forward strand.
TGTTGTTTTTTTTTTTGACAAAACAGTTGGCAGAATAGGCACAGCAGGTGTGCCAACTTATGAAAACTGAATTTCGATCTCTGTTCACATTAATTCGTAAAATTCTGCAATACCTTAAAGGCCAAATTCAATTAAGAAATCAGAAGTGCTAAAGATTTTCTTAATTTTTCACTGTCACCAACAATATTTTTCTGTCAATCACTTGTGCTTTCTTTGATCGTAATTTTATTATGTCTTGGTTTGTGATCAAACTTTTTAAAACAAGGCTTTTTGCCCACTTTTTTTAATTGTTGTTCTACTCTAGTTAATTTTATTGATATTATTATTATTATTATACCATTGCCCACTAGGACGACATTAAAAAACCCAAACGTGAAGTATACAGAACCCAAAAAAGAAAGCATGGGATGCTCTTGAAACTTAATGTACTTTTAACATTTGTCACAGTCACAAATATTAATACTGTTATACTGTGATAAGTACAAGTACATAATTATAAATTTAAACTAAAGTTGAACACAAACCTTAATCTGTCTTCCTCTAAATAATGATTCATCCATTGCCATTGCAGTTTGTACAGAGTCCCTATCACCGAATTCGATATAAGCAAACCCCTTGGGATGATTATCATATTTGTTACAAAGTATAGTAACCCTGTTGATGGAACCACATCCATGGAAATGTTGTTCCAGTTCTTCAGCCGTCGCCCCATAGTCCACATTACCAACATAAATACTTCTGTTGTCCACTTCCATTTTTTCCTCCAGTGACATATTCAAAGGACTCGCTGAAACAATTAATTTAATTTATTAGACCCTAATTAAAAAAAAAACTGAAACATCTTTTATACTACTTTGAATGTTATGTGCACAGTAGACTCCTGTAAGTTCGGCCACTTAAAAGTGTCCTAGAGTATGTTTCAACTGTAGTGGAGAAAATTTTTAGGAACAGTAAAGTCTCACCAAACAAAGCAGGGGCGTTCCAAAAAAAAACTTATGATTTAAATTAAATTGTTAAAGATAGGTACAGACAATTTATTAAACAATGATATTAGATTACATTTCTGGCAATATTGTACTACATCTTAATACATATTATTATAATACAGGGTGTCCCATAATTAATTGGACATTAACTAATGGGTGATAGCTGACATCAAAATAAAGCGTTTGAGCTCAAATTGCTTAGGCAAAATGTTGCTAGTTTTCGTTCTACAGGGTGATTCATTATTTTTTTATATTATTTTTAGTGATATATTGAAAACTATTCAACCGATTTAAGTAAAATTTGGTATCTTGCTATTATTTAGTATGCTTAATATGAAAATAATATTAGTTTTACCGATGGCACTAGGTGGCGCCACCTACTATAACATTGGTTCATTAATGGGGCCATAATTTTTTTTCCCGCCCTGTATAAACATTCTAGGAAAAAAACATGAAATAACATTCAATTCTACACAAAAAAGGTATTCTTGTTTCAAATCAAAAAAGTACACCGTTTTCGAAATAAACGTATTATTTAGAGACGTGCATAAAATAAAAAAATTTTACAAAAACGTATGTAAATTCAAACATTATTCAAAAGGTCAAAAATAAAAGTGAATATTAAATGTATTAGTAGTAGATAATTTTTGCAGACAAAATGCATATGATTGAAACAATTATTTTTATTAAACCTTTGACCCAGTAACAAATTTAAAAAAAATCAGAAATTAAATTAAACAATGAAGTGAATATAAAACAATTAACAAAGTGAATAATTCAAAACGAAACGAAAAAAAATTACAATAAGTGTTCAAAATGTGCACCATTAGATAAACTACATAATCTAAATCTTTTGTGTAAGTTTTGTCTTATTTTAAATAATGAGTTTCCTTTGGGCCCTAATTACGTTAACAATATGTAGAGGGACTACAATATTTTGCCATAACTCTTGACGGTTATTTATTATTTTTTTATAAACAAATGACTTTAGGTAGCTCCACAAGTGAAAGTCTAGGGGATAAAGTTCGGGACTGCGTGCTGGCCATGGGTATACACTACCTCTACCAATCCACCTTTGAGGATAAATTTCATCTAGATAATTTCTAACTTCTAGGCTATAATGTGGTGGTGCACCATCATGCATGTACCAAGAGTCCCGTTTCAAATTTAGAGGTATGTCTTCTAAAAGAGTTGGTAAATCTTTTCTCAAAAAATTTAGATACGTTACTCCGTCAAGCCTAGTTGGTAATTCGAATGGTCCTACAATACAATCCCCAAATATGCCACACCAGATATTTATGGAAAACTCGTGCTGAAAATGATGTTTTTGAAATGCATGAGGATTTTCTGTAGCGTAGGTATGGCTATTGCGCCAGTTAAATACACCCCTTCTAGTAAATGTGGCTTCATCGGTAAATAAAATTTTATTAAAAACATTGGATCGTCTAAATGCCGCCCCATCATAAACTGACTAAATCGGAGCCTTGCTGGAAAATCCTGTGGTAAAAGATTATGTACTGGAGTAAAACGATACGGATACAGATTTTCTGTCCGTATTATTCTTGACACCGTAGATTTGCTTATACCAGTAGCCGCAGAAAGAAGCCTTGTACTTGTTTCTGGATCTTCTGCAACACGCACAACAATTTCATCCTCCATATCCGCATCAATTACTCTCGGTCTTCCAGCATTCCTGTTTTTGGGATGAAATGACCCTGTTTCGCCTAATCTGTCGAACAATGATCTAATAGATTTATGGTTTGGTTTCCTTCTATTGGGATAAAGTTCGAAATAGAGTTCAGCTGCTTTACGAGAACAAAAATTTTCCTGGGCATACAAACAGATTATATCGCGCATTTCTACATTAGAAAATTTACTATGACGTGGCATTTTTCCTTTATCTTAAGTGGTTTATAAAAAACTTAATAGCACTTTGACAAATAATGACTCGCACTGCACTTTGACAACAAATAGTAAACAAATTTGTACTTACGCCTTGACTTTGCCATTAAGTTCACAGCATACCTAGGTACCTGCTTGTTTTGCGAAAAACAAAATACGTTTATTTCGAAAACGGTGTACTTTTTTGATTTGAAACAAGAATACCTTTTTTGTGTAGAATTGAATGTTGCTTCATGTTTTTTTTTTCCTAGAATGTTTATACAGGGCGGACAAAAAAATTATGGCCCCATTAATGAACCAATGTTACAGTAGGTGGCGCCACCTAGTGTCAATGGTAAAACTAATATCATTTTCTTATTAAGCATACTAAATAAATGCAAGATACCAAATTTTTCAATATATCCATAAAAATAATATAAAAAAATATTAATGAATCTCCCTGTAGAACGAAAACTAGCAACATTTTTCCTAAGCAATTTGAGCTCAAACGCTTTATTTTGATGTCAGCTATCACCCATTAGCTAATGTCCAATTAATTATGGGACACCCTGTATATCACATACATATAAACCATAGATACGTTACAGGTTACAGTATTAATAAATATTAATTACAGAGATTGTTGTAACTTAAACCTTTATTATTTATATTATTACTCACTTAAAGGTCACAAAGTTAAATAGGAGAATATACGCAATGATTGTAATAAGATAAAAAATAATACATACATACAGGACAATTTGGAAAACTTATATTCACATAGGTTACATAGTACATCGTAATGTTAAATTATATTATTCACTTTCATAATAAGATGCACTGCCGTCGTCACTAGAATCATTTAAATGAATCCTTTATTCTTCAGTAATTACATCTATGCGAGTTCAGTTTCCAAATACTTATCGTCAACCTTGAAAACATTCTCAACACATCAGTAACACATCAGTAACTCACACTTCCAGTCCACTCGTACACCTCTTCAAGCCTTTTCTGCAAAAGCTTAAATGTAAGACGACAACGTTTAGTCTCATGAAAACGATGAATGGTATTTCTAATTAACTGTTTGTCATACTTCCTCAAGTCTGTCACAGTTGCTTTCCTTTTAGCAAGTGTTGTAGCTGAAAATTTTAGTGTATTATTTTACAGTGCGTTTGTTAACATACTCGCTTGTTGAATGATCCTTTATATTGTACGTAAAGATACTCCAGTAGCTTCACTCACACGTTGTTTAATACTGGTCCGATTATCGTCAGGAAATAGTACTTGCATATATTTAAATACATTGTAAACTATTCCTTTGGATTCTGGTGTCAATCTGATCTGTTAAGGTTGATCTTCACCCTCGATTAATTTGTTTCTGATCCTAGAGATGGCTCTACTGCGGCATGCTACTGTGGTAAATTTTTTAACTTAATTGTAGATTTCTACATGACGACTCTGTAATATTTTCAAATCCTAACATAAATTGCAGTTTTCTGTCCGTATATCAATTGGCTGAGTTGCCAAGTTGTGTAGACAGTAATTTTATCAAATATGCTATAACTTATATGGTTACTATGGTCTGTTTTTTAACCAGGAGGAGTAATTCAAATTTTCCGCGCCGTAATGCTTGTTTGCAATTGGTCCAACCGCAGGCAAGTTTACTCCACTAAATTATGACATATTGACACTAATGACATTTGTGAAATTTATTTATTATTAATTATTATTATTTTCCTCTAATATATAAATCGATTTCTGACTCTTTGTTTGTAATAACTTGGACTTCGTGATATGCGAATAGTATTTAATGTGATATTTTTCTAGATGATATTTATACTAAATATAGTCCAGAGCGTTTATAAATTTATAAATGTATGTTATTCATATCTAATTATCATAAGAAAAACGGCAACTATCTTTTAAATTTAGTTTATACTTGTTAAGAAGCATTTCCATTTTGTTTTCATCACAATAAAAGGACATTAAGTAAAGTAATGTTGTGTTTTAGTTTGATTGTATGATATAGTTGGTTTTGTTCTTCCTGGTTGAAGATCATCACAAAAAAACTGCAAAATTATGCAAGAATGTAACATAAAAGATTGGATTTGTTGATTACCTCACAAAAATCCAGTATTTTTTAGTAAATTTTATTTATTGATAACAAATGGGACAAACTCACTGTCAACATTAAACAAGAATCCAGCATTAAAGAAATTGTAAGTACACACTTATATTTATACAAAGTATTTGGTAAGAAAAAAAAACTAGATTCAAGAAATTGATCATACCAGAATAAGAATTTGGTCTACTATTAAAAGACAAATTTCTGAGAAAAACCATACTTAGATCTGTAACATTATTGACTCTCCCGATCAAAATATTCTCTAAATTATAATTAAATACCATAGATTTAAGAGATCTATAAAACTGGATCACCCGATATTTAAATATATATACATGGGACCAAATGTGAAAAACGTCCTTTTTTATTGTAATAATTGTAATATATATTGGAAGTGAATTGAAAAAAAATTATTTTATTATTCAAACATAAATAAACAAAATTAGGTTAACATTGACGTGTGAGGTTGTCCAATATTGATTACTCGATTATCGCAAGGCCGAGATAATCAACAAAAAAAGAAGATGTATTTGGTGACTTTTTTAGTAACTTTCTTGAGTGTGAATCTGTCTTTTTGGTTTACTCCTCCTGGTTAAAAAACAGGGTATAGTAGACCAACTAAGCAAAGATATCTTATAACAACATCTTTATGTATTATACTTTACTGTTCTGCTATGTCAGTCGGGATATAATATACCAAATTCATTCATTATCTAAACAATTTTACCGACAAAGAAATTATGTATGTTGCGGCTTTGTTTGTGAGTATAGTATTAAATTCGTACATCATATTATATTACATTTTTATTGATAGTTAAAAATTAAAAAATGATCTGGTATTATAATTAAGTAATATTTTAGTGGAAAATGACAAAAATGTTATTTAAATCTGTTTATTAATATCTATTACTATATGTCTTTATGGATTAATAAATTTTACTATGTCTTCTTCTTCGGTTATATTTATATTTCTTATTTCATGCTTCATTGTTCTGGCTTTATTGGTCTGTTTATTCTTATAATTTTTCTTTTAATAATTCTTACTTTTTCTTCATTCATTTATCATTCATTTAAGACACATTACTTCCGCTCCTTATGCTATCATCTGCTTTTTGCGGTTTTTTTTGGTATTTTTAAGTAGTGGGTGATATTTCCAAAACACCCCGTTCTTTTCCCGCCTTGTGTGCTTGGTGGTCATACGTTGAATGTATGATTTGGAGTGGTTGATGCGTATTTAGTTATTACGGTTCTATTTGGTCCATTTAGTTCTTCAGTTTCCGTATTCGACAATTTTATAACGCCAAATGAGGACTATGTGGAACTTGTTATTGCGGATGTCTTTATTGCTTTTACTATGTGCTTGGAATTAAGTTTGCTTGAGTATTATCCAGATTTAGCAATACGGCTCACACTCCCTCTAAGAGGAAAATTCACTCATCCCAGATACCTACGGTATCAAAAGGATTGAGCTCTGATGGGACTCTTTCTATATTATTGAGCCCTAGGTGACTTGGTATGCTGGAGTATCTCCCAAAAATTTTCGTAGACATCTGGACGTCGCGAGGAGTACAGCTTTATGTATGGCCTTATAAAGATGTTCATTTAGACCCAGCTGTTTTATGTTCGCTAGGTGATTTTTCGAATAACACGAGTAACATGAGTATCCAGATTTAGCCATACGGCTCATACTGCCTCTAAGGGGAAAATTCACTCATCCCAAATACCTACGGTATCAAAAGGATTGGGCTCTGGTGTGACTTTTTCCATGTTATCGAGTCCTAGGTGACTTAGTACGTCGGTGTATCTCCTAAAAATTTTCGCACGCATCTGGACGTCGAAAGTAGCACAGCTTTCTGCATGAACTTATATAGATGTTCATTTAGACCCAGCTTTTTTATGTTTTCTAGGAGGTTTTTCGGAATGACTCCAGTGGTAGAAAGAATAATAGGTATCGTCTGGGTACTTTTCATTCTCCATTGTCTTCTTATTTGTATTTCCAGAACTCTGTACTTGGAGATCTTTTCATTGTACTTAACATGCAGATTATTGTTGTTAGGTATCGCCACATCGATTAGAGTTGTTTGTATTGTTAGTTTATTAACTAGCACGAGATCTGGTCTATTATGTGCTACAGTTTGGTCTGTGAGTACAGTGCGATCCCAGTATAGCTTGTATGGATCTTCCCTACTGAGTCATGCCGTTCCTTATATTCAGTTGAAGCAAATGCCTGACAGCCTCCGCTAAGATGTTCGATAGTTTCTTGGGCTTGACATCCATATCGGCATTTGTCGTTTTGGACCTGAGGGTTTTTGACGATATATTTCAGGTAATTTTTGGTTGGTATAACCGGATCCTGAATGGCGATTAATAAACCCTCTGTTTCAGGAAACATCTTTCCTTATGTCAGCCAATAGTTCGACGCTATATTGTCGACATAGTCTTGACTGACTTCATTTGGATGTCGCCCGTGCAGAGGTTTACCCATCCAGATGCGCATTTTTTCGTTTTTAGTAAGATGGTTTATGCTCATTTCTTGTTCCCTCAGGTTGATCGGTGTTGTGTCATCTACTGCGCAAATCGCGCGATGAACAGTAGATGTCTCCGCCTGCACCTGAAAATAGTCTAAAATCGCTGCATTTGGTGGGCCTGCTTTTCTTTGGTAATGTTATAAACAGTGACTCTAGAAGCATCGTTAAAAAGGTCAGTGATGTATCTCTCCCATTCTTTGCACTGTTTGTTCGTGATCACAAATTTTTCCGTCCGCGCTTTTAAGTATGTGAGCATTTTTCTGTTTTCTAATTCCGGCAGTATATTTAAGTTTCTTATGCAGGTTGAAGCTGCCATGCTTTTTTTGGAGGTCTTCTATTTCTTTACATAAATTCTCAAGCCAGGATTCTTTGGCTTGCTTAATTTTTCTTTTTATGCGTTTATTAATTTCACGATTTCACGTGTCGAGGTTGAGGACATCCCCTGCCCAGTCTGTCTTCCGTGAAGTAGACAGAGCTTATGTGGCCCAAATTACAAAATATTTGTATGTACTAAACTAAATAATATAATATAAATCAAATTTTCTCACAAAGTAAAAATAAAAATAATTTTTAAAAGAATTAGTACTTACAAAAAGTTCTGGCAATAGCAAATTACAAAAATATAAATATTACCAAGTGTAAATAAGTTTGCAAAAAAAAAAAAATACAACCAATATAATTAACATAAGACTAGGTACAATATTTTGTTCGTTTTCATCAAACTTGTTTTTGAAACTATTTAAACTAGTAGCTTCTACTATGTCATCACTTACACCGTCTAATTTATCAAAAACTCGGTTAACTAAAAAGTTTTGCCTTAAGGTGGTTTTAAAATACTTCTTTTTCAATTTATAGTTATGACCTCTTAGTCTACCGCCCCCCTCCAAAAATCCCCACTCAGAATTATATAAGTAGATATGACATCATATCTTTCTCGTCTAAGAGTTAATGGAGACAACTTGAGCTTTCTTAGTCGGGTTTCATAGTCTAATCTTCCATAATTAAAAGGTAGCTAGGTCCCTCTTAGTTGTACTCCTTCTAATAAATTAATGTCTTTTTGCAAATGAGGTGACCAAACTGACACTGCAAATTCTAGGTCAGGTCTGACATAAGTTTTGTAGAATTTCAAAAACAAGTCTGCAGATATTCTATGAAAAGCTTTTGTGATAAATAATAAAGCAGAGTTTGCTTTACTAACTACTTTTGGTGTTTGAGTAGACCAACTTATTGTTTGACAAAAAGTCAGAAAACTTAGCATGTAAAGAAGCAATATTAGTCTTAAAAATATTTATTGTTGTCAACTATATTTGTTTTTTTGCTGCATTTTGTTGGTTAGTACTAATAATAGTTGGAACTTTATTAATATACTTTATTGTTAGTTCCTTGTTAAGTAGATTACGTTTTTCCAGTTCCTCTCGCACTTTATTCAAATAGTTGATTTGATATTTAGTTAAGTCATCCTTCAATTGAATTCTAGAAAATTTGGTTCCTAACAACCTCATATTATTGCGCAACATAAATAATGGACTATCATTATCTGCAAATTTAACTTTTAATGGCCGTTATGCAAGGAACACTATTGTTTATAAATACTAAAATAATTTACTAAAAACGCCTAAATAGGTTTTTAAAACTAAATAAGTTTTTTATAGATATAATACTTATAGAGTGTAAATTGTATGATATCATACTTTCAAAATAAAAGTTGCAGTATCTACTATTCTGTAACTCTATAAGTTTCAGCATGACCAGTTTAAAATTCAAACCGATAACATTCCTACTAAGTTTTGTTATATTCTGCCAAATTGTTGTACAAACTAATTGATATGGCAACCCTGTTACTATGTCGTTTCGTTTGAAGCGTTTCGAAGCCGAACGTAATGCTATCTATCGATGATAAATACTACCACTGTTTCAGATGGAGCCATCTCCCTATATTACACATTTGAAGGCGGCGGTTCAAGACATAATTCTTGTTTAACGAGATTTTTCATATGTTTAGGAAAAAATATTTAACGTTTTATTGCAAATATTTTCCACTTTTACAGTTTTATATATGTTGTTATTAAAAAAATTTTTGGTTTCTTACCGGAAGCTTTATTATAAGCAGAAACATACTATTTTTTCCTACTGGGACAAAACTGTAAATTCAAAAATTAAAAAAAAAATTCCTAAGTATTTCTTATAATTATATCTTGATGCTGTAAAAAAATTAACAAAATTATATGTCTGGTTTTCCCGCTTTATACTTGGAAAAAAGTAGTTTTTTTGAGTTTTTTTAAAAACGAAAACATGAAGTTTGCTTAAAAGTTGTCAAAACATTTCTAGTCATCTCATACACCTTCTCAAATTTTTTCAAATTTTTTGAATTTGGAATTTATTTTTTGGGGGGTGCAGATCAACCTTAACTCTTACTACACTTAACCATCTTCATTCTACAAAATAGTTCTAACACGCGTGGTAGCACCTTTCTTGTTGAGACTCAACAACTTAATGAGACTATTATTATAATTCTCGGAAATAATTCTTATTAGTTCTTTGCCCGTCCTTAACGAGTCGTTAAGGAGTTTAATAATAACTTAATAATTACGGTCTTAAGGTAACTGATACTAAATTAGAAATTTCAACAAACTTTATAGACTATCAATTATTAGAGATGGTATTATAACAAACAAAAGTTTTGGTATCTATAAAACAATCTGTGTATAATCAAACTCCATTTATTATTTAAGTGAGTAATAATTTTTTAATTAGCGCGATTTCAAATAATTTAATTTGTTTAATATTGCAACACCACTGCATGGATCTGATCATAGACATTCTATTGTCTGTGCGATTAACTATTTCGTGGAAGGGCTCGCCACTCGATTAGAAATAAGCTGTACTACAATAAGATTATTAACAGGTACAGGGTAAGATTTAAAATCATGTTAAATCAAGAAATGGATTTCTCTGAGTTCCCTATAATTTTCTATTTCTGTTATTATTTTTTTCTATGAGCTTTCTTTTTTTTATTATCATTATATTTTTTTCTTATATATGTACATTCTTAGCAAGAGCTCAAATCTTGTTTGATTATGGAACATTCCTATCGTACAGAGTAAATTTTAAGTCTGGAAAGACTCAATTACCTCGGAAACGGCTTGCACAATTTTTATATATTTTGGTGTGTAAGGGTCTTGTGATGCGACCGATATTGTGGTAGTATTTAAATACTACCACAGATAGTTGTCAGATCTTCAGTTTTTCAGGAAATCTAATGAAATTTCGTATTTCAAATGGAACACCCTATATATTTTTTGCCTTAAAGTACTTAAATACTGATCATTTTTCATGTAATGTTCCCTATACCTAAATGCCATAATTTCGAAGTTTCTATCTGCTACATTTACATTATTTTCTTCTTCTTCTTCAGTGTCTTATCCGGTCCGAATGTTGGCGATCATCAAGGCTATCATGGTTTTGTTGACTGCTCCGCGGAGGTCATCCCAAACCATTGTCGGTTTTTCAACCACGAGATATGACGGCGTCCCGGTCCTCTTCTGCCCAATAACCTGTTGAACCCCTGCATAACGAGTTGAAGAATTCGATATTTTCCTTCATTTAGCATCACGTGGCCGAGGTACTCAAACTTACGTTGTTTCACTAAGTACTTCTTTTTCTTTTATCATGCGCTGTAGGACCTCAACGTTGGTGACATGATCCACATACGGTATTTTTAGTATCCTCCTATAGATCCACATCTCGAAGGCTGCGTCAGTGTCCAGGCTTCAACTCCATATAGTAACACTGGAAGAATGCAGCACTTTACTATGCAGCATCTTGGTTTCCAAACTGAGATCACTGCAGGACAGCAAGGATCTCAACTTGATAAATGTAGACCGTGCCATTTCAATTCTCGATCTAATCTCTTGAGCGTAGTCCCATAGTGAGTTGAGGGTAGTTCCGAGGTAAGTGAATCTGTCGACTCTCTGGATCTCTTCGCTATCTGCCATTAGTGCCCCGGGATCTAATTTTACACAACTGACAACCATGAATTTAGTTTTCTTAATATTAAGGTCTAGTCCGTATGTTACATTCACAGTTCTCACTCGCTAAGCTGAAGGTAAAACAATGCATTTAGATGAAATACCCCGTTTAATTTAAATAATCTTCAATCATTAGAATAAGTATAGATCACTATACATAAAACTCAAAGTTATATTAAAGTGCTACTTTTTGAACATTTGCAGGCTTTCCACATTTAGTACCAGTCCGATTAAGGCTTTTAATTGAATTAAATTACTGCAATACTAGACAAAGTTTAATGGTTAATTCCAATAAAAATAATAGTCAAGTACAATTAAGGTGTAATTAAAATGAGATTTCAAATTTGTTGATTAATAATAGACCAGGACGGACCTGAGAAAAAGCGATTAGATTTGGAGGTGAGAGGTGGCATTTGGATATTTGCAGAAAAAGTTGTATGATAACTTTCTTATAATTAGTAATCTTTTACATTTTTTTATCCTCCGTCTCAAATAGGTCGTGAAAATTTATTAAAAAAATGAAAATATTTATAAATTATTACAAACATCGTTTTTTTTTTCTACTTTCTCGATTAACATCCAAACATCTTTGGGTCAGCACTTTATAAGAAAATAGTGCATCTTTTGTACCCACTCTATTCCGAAATCCAAACTGGGAATCACTAATATCCATCTCCAGCTTAGTGTGTATTCTATTATGGATGATTTCTAGCACGGTTTTTAAGGTATGTGAGATTAGACTGATTGTTCGATAATCACTACATTCTTTGGCATTTACTTTCTTTGGTAGACAAATAAATGTTGATGTCAGCATTTCACGTGAAATGATTCCTGTGGAATAGATTGTGTTCAGTAGTTGGGACTAAATTATCTATGTTTTTTTTTTCATTTACCAGAGCAATTCACTTGGTATTTCATCTGGGCCAGCAGCTTTATTATTTTTCATGGACTTTACTGCATGTATAACTTATGACTTTATTATTTCAGGTCCCTCGTCTTTACTCTAATTATCCTCATATATATTTTCCTGTCTCTGGTCATGGAATAATTCCTCTATATATTCTTTCCATCTTCCTAAGTTTTGTTCCGCCACTGTTGTTTTACATCACCATCAATTGATTCCGGTGTGGATTCTAGGTTTACAGTAATTTCTTGTTTCAGTTTTTCTATGACGTCTTCTGATTTTAATTTTTGTATGTTAAGTTTATCACTTTTGTAGCTTTTTTGTATCTTTTTTAGGTGAAGTTGGAATTTTGCTACAAGAGGATTGTGATCTGACGCCACGTCTGCACCTGGGTACGCTTTCACCGATTGTATTGCGTTTTGGTATCTGTGGTTTATTAAAATATAGCCAATTTGGTTTCTAACGATTTTATCGACCTTGTCAGCTGGAGATTTCCAAGTGTAAAGGTGTTCTTTAGGAGGTTTGAAGAAAGTATGCATTACCGCAAGATTATGTTCTAGGCAGAATTCTATAAGGCGTTCTCCACTTTCTTTTCGAACACCAAGTCCATATGGTCCTACAGTAGACTCACCTCTTCCTTCTCCAACTTTGGCGTTAAAATCACCCATGACTACTATTATATCTCTAGATGTTGTATTTTGTAGGGTTTTTTGAAGTTCATCGTAAAATTTTTCAATTTCTTTCTCTGTTTTATCGTCGGTTGGCGCATAAATCTGAATAAGGTTTAATTTCCCATGTGCTGTCATCATTTGTATTAGCATAATTCTTTCCGATATTAGTATAAAGCCTACAACTGATTTTGCAAGTTTTTTACTTACATTAATTGCAACTCCATAGTTGCTGGAGTACTAGTAGGGTAGAAAAGTCGACCATTGGTTGTACTTAGTTCGCCGTAGTCGAGCCATCTTGTGTCACTTATTCCCAATATGTCGATATTAAGCCGCATCATTTCTTGTTCTATGTTCCTTAGTTTACCAGGCTCATGTATGCTTCTAACATTCATTGTCGCTATTTTAAAAGTTGAATTCTGTATTTTTAGTACGCAGGGATTTCGTTTGTTAACGACTTGAGGAGCCCTGTCATCATTATTTCTCAACCTGTCGAATCTTGGCATCCAAGAACCATGATTAGTACGGTGACGTTTGTCACTAACTGCCATGACGATTTATAGGGGTACTCTACGAGTCTTTAATGCAGTGGATCCCCGTTGCCTTCGGCATCCTTATGCCGTTGACCATTCCTTGGTTCATCCGCCTTCGAAATAGATTTCTCTATCTCAGAACAAAAGAGTGCCCTTACATCTACCAGTTCCTCCGCCCGAAACCGTTGGCCAGTATTTGACTTGATTCTAAATCAACTCTAAAATCGAGGGTTGCCACTTACGCCATCCGCACCGTACCGATATTTTGCTTCTCCGCCGTGGATGCCGTTGTGGACTTCATCCGTAACCCTGGACAAAGGACCCTAAACAGGTACTAGTTTCCCGAGTCAGGAAACCCCCGGAATCTGCGGAGGGTAGGGATTGATTCATTTTCCCCCGGACTATCTTCATGAATTTAAAGAGTTCCTACCCGCTCCCGACAATGGAGATATTACAAAATATTAATTTTATTTTTACATACCTAAATTTAGTAAAGTTTTAACCCTCGCTTTCTTTCGAGAGTTTCTTGTTCCCTCCATTTTTATTAATAGAAAAACTGTGGTTCTGCTTATGTTAAAATATTTTGCTCCCTCTGATAATGCCCAGTTAACTTTTAATTTGGTTACAATTCTTGCTTTAATATATTGGTTAAGTTAATTCGTTAATAAGTCTTCTTCTTCTTCGTACGACTAGGATTACTCCTGTTTGTCTGTCTCTTATTCTGTTTCAGTCGTTGTTGACTGTACATTATCTTTCCACCTTTTTGGCGGCCTTCCAACGGGTCTTCTGCTATACGGTTTGTTGTTTTTATAGATATTCGCTAATCTATCTGGTCCCATTCGGTTTACATGTTCGTTCCAGTTTTTTTTTTCTTGTTTTTATCCACCTGTTAATATTTTGAATTTTTCATTGTTCGCGTATACTTCTGTTGGTTTGTCTGTCTCTTAATGATCTGCCCGCTATCGATCTTAATACTTTCATTTCGATATTGTTGATTTGTTGTATTGATGTCTTTCTTGTATCGGTCTTGTCTCCGCTGCATATGTTAGGATTGGTTTTACTGTTTTCTTGGTTAATCAGTTGTTTGTTTTATTCCTTAATAATAATAAAAATAATAACAACAGCCCTATTTTATGTAAAAACTATGATTTATATACTCTTTATAAAATGCAGGAATTCAAAATAATACCAAAATTTAGACCTTAAGAATTATTACTATTTATAAATTAACATATTTAATCAATTATTTGTTGTTTGTTTGTTTATTTTATTATTTTTCTGTCATAATAAGTATAATATAATGTCAGACCACTGACCATCGAGCAAAAAGACAAAAGAGGGAATCTAATCCTTATGAAAAGGAGACCAAAAAAGTGGCTTCTGATGGCGGACATATCCGGAAATGCGAATGCGCCAAATTTAAATTTTCCGAGACTTATTAACAGTAGCTATATAATATTTTTCAGGATGTGTTTTAGACGAGAAAGTTTTAATTAATTATTAACGGTAATAGTCTAAAATGCGACACAATTGTTAAAAAACTTCAATATAAATAAGAGTTCATGTGACATTTGGGACAAACAATAACATAACCCAACTAAATTTGATGTCAAACCAGGAGTGAGACTCTCTTTCCTTGTTTAATGTGGCCTCTAAAGATCGTAGTTCCTGTCTAACAATATTTTTGCCCCCACTACCTTTACATTCCTTCTTTTGTCTTTTTGCTCGATGCCACTGACACTGACAAATACACTGCTCAAAATGATAAAATAGAGACGTATCAGATTTTTTAGGAACCAGCTGTACTTTATGGAATTGAAATCGGATTATTTGGGCGGCCTTAACAATGTTTTAAAATTATAACAATGTTTTTGGCTTAGAAACAAATAAAATATCTCGGTACATTTTAAATAAAAAAAGTTGAATTACGAGCAGTAGTTCCTGAGATACAACCGGACAAAGTTGGCTTGCATTTGCGATGTAAGTTATAACCAATAAGATGATAATCTTTGAACCATTACCTTTTTCTTTCGGAGCTCTCTCCGAAATAGAGACATCTAAAAAACGCATTCTTCTTCTTCTCATGGTGCAGTCTTCTTTCGAAGGTTGGCGATCCAAATGGCAATTGTGGTTTTGGAAACTGCTGCGCGAAAGATTTCTGCGGATGAGCGGTCGAACCATCTCCTCAGGTCTTTCAGCCACGAGTTCTGGCCTCTTAATACTGATGTTTTGCCCTGTACTTTTCCTTCCAGTATAACTTGAAGTAATTCATATCTTGAACGCATATGATATGATATTGTTGTTGATAAAAAAAAATATGCAAAAAGTTAACTACTCCTATCCTTTAACTTCACATTAAAACCATCCCTCCTCGTAGGGGATTAAAACGGAAATAATCGATTTACCAAGAATCGGTACGTCGTAGAAAAAAAATTTTAAATAAAAAATGTAGCTAGAGATAATTTTGAACAAAAATATTTATGTATTACCACTTTTTGTGTAAAATGAACCGTTTTCTCAGAAACAACGGTTGAAGCTGATCTTCCATACAGTCCTCGTAGACACACCGTCTCAGGACTAGCAACTTCAACGTGGAGTCATATGTCGCCATGTTACCTAATCCAACGGTAACTTTTACATCTCAACATATTATAAGAAATACTGTAAACTAAATGTAATTAATTATTTATTAACGGGTTTTTACCCATATATTTAGTGGCTACATTCATGTACCCGTAGACACTGATGATGGAATATGGATTACGAAAAGGTTTTGTCTAACTTAGCCCGTTTGGGTTTTTAAATATATACCTTTTACAAAGGATTTTTAATAAACGGTTGAAACCTCTGGCGATTTTGAATGTCAGCTACGCGCGAGAAATCAATTTTAAATAAAATTTATATTAAGCCGACAGTAAATATGCGATATCAAAAAATTGTTTATAATTTTAAAACATTGCTGAATCCGCCCAAATAACCCGATTTCAGCCATAAAGTACGTTAGATACGTAAAGTGGTGTTTTATAAGTAAAAAAATTGGCAAAGTTCTTTATAGTATTTTCTTGTGCAAGATTTAAAAAAAAAATAAATTAAAAAAAATTAGATTGCAAAATTATTATGCACAATCTATTAAATCAATTTTAATGAAATTTGGTGGAAGAGTTTCTAGGCGAATTATGAAGGTGATACTTGCAAATCAATTTAAGTTGTTGAAAAACATTGAGTAACTATAACTAAAGGCTTGTTTCACCCTCCTTTTTTTGGAATATTTCAATTATTAATTGCTAATTTTAATTTTTTCTTAAAAAATCCGAATGCTACATCTCACATCTCACCTAACAGTTGCGCTCTGATCTCTAATGAGTATATAAAAAACTTGCAGTGTTAGAAACAACATACATCTGGTTAAAGATTTGAAAAATGTTAAAAAAAAGTTAAATTGAAATATATAATTACTTACTAAGTCCAGGTGGACTTCCCATATTCATCTGTTTATCCACTTCATTTTGTAACTGTTTCAATTTCTCAGCCTCTTCTTCCATTTCCCGTACTCGCGCCTTGATGGCTTCCAACTCTGGATCATCTGCAGCAGTTCCATCTCCATCTGTGTCATTTAACAGAGCCTCGTCGTGCATTCCGTTAGCGTCTTCAAAGGAATCTATGTGATCCTCACCTAAACCCAAGTCTTCATTATCGGCCATAACCTAGATTTTCATTATATTTTTAACAATAAAATTCAATGTTGTTAGAATTTTGAACTTGGTTAAGTTGTAGATGGTTAGTTTATTTAACACAGATGAATAATGGAATGAGTATGTGTGGGGATAAAAACGACATTACCCAAAGGGTCTTAGAAAATCTATGTGAATATTAAATTGTAATTTTTTAGAGCGAATGTAGATACTGTAACGTACATGCGAATTAGATTACTAAGAAGTAAACTTAGAGCACCGATACACTGTATGCTCGAAGGTATCGTTGCTCAGTTCTGATAGATTATGGTGGGGGTCGTTCATAGACGTGAAAAACACCAGAGAGAAAGAGTAGATACAAAACACACAAAAAAAACATAGGGAAGAGAACAACTCTTCAAAAAAAGAACGCCATTGTTTTTAAATATTTATATAAAAAAAAGACATGGGATATTCATATGACAAACAGAATAGTGCAAATATCATAAAAATAAAAAAATGGTAAAATTCACTACCTACATCAAAATATATTTAAAATATCAAATACCATAAATATCACAAAGTTATCAAATATCAATAGTTATCATATATTATAAGAAACGTGAGAACGGTCTCAACTAAGTCCTTTTTGCAATGGATTAACTGTGATGAAAATAAAATACATGCGATTAAATGAGAAATTTAAATATGCAAAAGCAATAAAAAAATGTACTGCTTAGTTAATCCATTTCGATTTAAACTTGTAATGATAGAGAATGCACAAAATAGTAATTAAAATTAAATATTTAATAACGAATAATGAAATATGCACTATATTAATATACAACAAATCATTTTAAATATCAAATTCTATCTTGTAACTCAATTCAGTCTCTTGCATTATTAAATAATTTTTTTAACGTGAAATCAACATCATTTAAATCTGGTGAGAAGAAAAAGAAAAATACTCACAATAAATTAGATAAAGCTGTTAATCAGATTAACTGGATGGTGTCCTCGGCACCAGCCGAATCTTGAATAAAAGGGGGACACTATGATTTGAGTGACCCCCATATCAGGATAAAGGTCGTTTCTAAATGAGGAAGAAACTAGATTCCCAATTAGGATAAACTGGGACAAGTTTGGCCTCCGAATTGGGAGAAAATTAGATTCACAATGGGATAGACTCTCCCAGCGGAACAAATTTGGATCTTAATTAGATGGAAAAATACAAAAATAAATATGGGAAAAAACAAAAAATATAAAATTAATCTTACACTGAAAGGGGTGTGGAAACACAAGTAGAACGCCTTTCACATCTTGATTCAGGACGAAAAATAAAATAGAATTGAGAAGGTATGCCTTTTTAAATACACAAAAGATTTGTCTGGGCAACATACCGTTTCCTGGATGGTCTTAACAGTACCCTAGATTATTTAGAAGCAAACAAATACTGTAACGCGAGTTTTTGCGACATTTCTATAAAATCTTTTAAAGGGATAATATAGAATTAACTGACCTTTACTTGACCAAATGGTATAGTTTGCGGTAAAATATTTAAGGTAAGGGATTAGAGCGCGAAGATGACCATATGGGTAAACCAATAAAATTATTAATACTTACAAAATTATACGTATATACTGAGCGTTTGTATAAAATTTATTCAAATAAACGAAAATCAAACAAAATGTAATTTTAGGTTTTTTAATACGTTACAACATAACATATTACAATGCGTTGTTACAATAAAGGAATCAAGCGGCGTATATTGGAAGAGTTAAGGGAGGACATAAGTTGTAAACAGATTACGAAGATATACTAAATATCCTCGGCGACGAATATCCTTCATATCCGACCGTGAAACATTGGATTTCAAGCTTTAAAAGAGATAAATTTCCCAGTGAAGATGAAGAAGGACCGAGAATGTTTGTGTATATCTGAGGCGCTAAATATTGAATATGAATGAGTCCTTCACATAATTCACCTCTATCTGGACATGAGAAAAATGCCTGTATAATGTTGACCAGGCGCTTGCAAGGGTAGATGCATTACGTTCGATCTGTGCTCAGTTTAAAAAAGAAGCAAACTTCTTAAGCCATATTGTTACTGTGGATAAAACTTAAGTACATTTCTACGGCTTGGAAAGAAAGCATCAATAGATTCTTTCTCTGTTTCTCCACAGCCTGAGAAATTTTGTGTTCAAAGATCTGATGAAAATGTTCTTACTTAAGCTCTTTTAGAGTAATCATGATTGTTTTTGTGGATATAGGTAGAACAATAGCTGGGAATTACTATCCGACTTTACTGGCCACTCTATGAGAAAAAAATATGGAGAGCACATGCGGGAAGTTGTTTAAAAGTTATTTTTGTTTACGACCACGCCTCTACACACAAATCATATGTTAGCATGCAAACAATTTGTTATTAAGGCTTTAAATCTGGCTTCGTCAGATTATCATGAATTTCATTTAGTCAAAAAAGTTAAAAAGTCGTTAATTTTCTTCTACCGACGACGTGATGGAAGCTGTGGAGGATTCGTTTGTGGTGCAAATTTTTTTATTTGTTAAGAGGAATAGTTTTTAATATCTTTTCCTGTTCTTAAATTGATTCTTAAAACAGAAATCCACTTTAAAAATAATTACCCAGAGTAATCACAATATTTTATGATTTTTTGTTTCAAATTTTAAAATCAACCAATGAGATAATATAACCTGACAAATATATTTTAAAGAAATTGAGTATAATTCAAAATTGAGTCCCAAATTGTCAAAGCATATTACAATACTTTTTTGTAATTGTAAATGGGAAAATTTTATTAACGATGTTTTAATTACAATAATTAGTAAGGAGTGTCTCCAGTTCGAAGAGAATAAAATTTCTTCAAAAAATATTTGTTAATACCAAAGTTAAGAGTTTTAGTTTTATATGTCAAATATTGATACACTACACATTTCTTACTCAGCATCCACCACCGAATATCTCAAGGAACTCTATCATATAATTTTGCATTGATGTTGAGAAAGCATAATATGTGAATATGTAAAGTTTGTGAGAGACATGTATGAGGCAGTAACAATTAGTATTATGAAAGGTGTGGAAGAGACTGATATATTTCATGTGAAATTTAGATTGCACCAAGGCTCAGTGCTTAGTCCTAATTTATTATCATTAGTGTTGGATCAGATAAATGCGAAACTACAGAGTAACATGCCCTAGAGCTTAATGTATGCTGATGATTAGTGTTAATAGGAAATACTGAAACCGATTCAGAAGAAAAACTGCAACAGTAGAAATCAGAAATCAAGTGTTTATTAATATTTGATTTTAAAACAAAAACTTCTACAAATGTTGTTCTTTACATATTTTATTTATAAAACTTATCAGACTTTAAATACCTAGAGACATTTAGATCTTTATCTATAAAGAATTATTATTTAGTTTTGTACTTATGAATCTGAACACATTTTTATTTAGATACTATTTTTATTGGAGATAAACCACAATTTTACTTTAAAAAAGGTTTTTTGATTTTAACTTTCCACTCTTGAAGTAACATTGTAGCTTATTCCTAAGAAAAATAGTAAATTATATTAAATGATCTTTAAATCTAAAATTCTAAAATCCTTCATATTAAAATGTTGGAAGCTACCAAACCAAAAGGTAATATAATTTGTGTTAATAAGAGAAACTGTACATGAATAAGAATTACTTATTCTTCATGAAGGGTATATTTATTTTTCTGTAGCAATAAACTTATTTTGTGTTAAACATACTACATCATATAAAATCCAAACACATCACATGGCAACCACTTCTTTAATACAAGACAGAATGATATGCAAGAACCCTATACATGGTGCAATGGAATAGTGAAACCTTATTCTTAGAGCCACTTGCTTATCCGTGAATAAATTGATTCACTTAAGTTCAAAAGCTTTCATGTTAGTTTCTCTCTGTGGAAATGCCTGCCTGGAATACAGAGGTATCATCCATACAGTATCTTTAATTTTATTTAAGATGTTACTATGTCCTGACTTAACCATTGCATTGCTCTGGTTTTCTTGCAGTCTATAATATCCCATTCTTGCATCTCTGTTAGAATGATGTGCAGGAAGGAGATTCAGTAGGGCCTCAGGAGCTGTTATTGGTGTGTCCTCAAGAGTTTCTGTAATTCCAAGGCAAGCAAGTCTTTGCACCTTACCAAATCACTGATGCATATGTTATTCTTGGTTTGACCTTCTTGTTCGTTAAGTGCCATGTCTTTATTCAGATGGCTATCATCATGCTTACAATTTCTTGAAACCATTCTCTATTGGCTGCTGCATGAAATAATTCTTCTACTGTGGTACCACACCATTGTCTAATATTACACTTCCATGAAAGTTTCTTTTAACCAATCCATCTCTTTCCCTCCACTTTTCCTTATATTATGTTAAGTGCCATGTCTTTATTCAGATGGCTATCATCATGTTTACAATTTCTTGAAACCATTCTCTATTGGCTGCTGCATGAAATAATTCTCTACTGTGGTACCACACCATTGTCTAATATTACACTTCCATGAAAGTTTCTTTTAACCAATCCATCTCTTTCCCTCCACTTTTCCTTATATTATAAGGCAAAGTAGTAGGGAACGAACAGGCTGACACCCTGGCATGAAAGGGCTAATTCATGGTGCCAGTGGGTCCCAAACCTGTGACTGGAGTGCCCTTCAGTACTGGTCGGGGAAGTCTCAAAGAGCTTCTTCTGTGAAGGTTCCAGCACTCCTGTGGAGGTCTGAGACAGGCTAGGTTCCACATAGTGGGGCCATCCAAAAACAGCCTAACTTCTCCTTTTAGATCGTAGGTCTTAGAAGCAGATTAAAGAGACTTGTAGCTTTCTGTGAAGTTACAAGATTACTAAAGGATTAGAAGTTCGGAACAGCAGGAAGTACTCAGATTTGGAGCCCTGATTACTGTAGATATGGGAGCCCGTAATAGCCTAGACCCTAGAAATGCCAAAGACTAGGTCCTTAGGGGCCTATTCCGTTTGATAGGGGTGATACAATGAAACCATCTTAGGAGGTCTGAAGAGCTCATAAATGGGTCCTGCCCTGATCTACCATAACCCTAACGATAAGGCTAAGTAGATGGTATTTGAAAGCAAGCATTCTGAATTCATCATTTTAAGAGTATCTTCATTGGAAATGTGCAAAACCCATGATATTTTTAGGATCCATTGAGAGAACCACAATTCGAATGCTTCTAATTTGTTAAGCATTGTGATTTTTAATGTCCTTGACTCAACCATATAATAGGAGAGACCCTACATACCATTTCCGGATCTTCTTGCAAATATGTATTGACATGGTTCTAATACATAAAACTGGTCTCCATGCCATAAGATCCTTACAAGCTATTTTGATCCTGGTTGTTATCTCTTCATCAAAGTCACAATTTAAATTTAAGCTGCTGCCGAGGTATTTAAAATGGTTTATGCATTTGATCTCCTCTCTGTTAAGCAAAAGCAAACCTTGATTTATAGTAATATTTCCAACCACCATTCACTTTGTCTTTGAAATGTTAATTTTAAGGTGTCTCCGATAACTTGCTTCACTGACTAGATTTACTAATGTCTGGAGATCTTGTGAATTTTCTGCAAGAACAGCTGTAACATCAACTTATCTGATGTTGATTACCACAATTTTTTAATTCCAATATAACATGTCTCTCAATGTCTGGTTTTAACTTCACATTTTTTGCTGAATTATTGTGTATAAGATGAGTTATATCTATATAAATATCTGTATAAGATGGATATTTAGTATTCAGCCTAGTATGATTTGGCTTTGATGTAATTATGTCATGATTGATGAAGTCTTTTAATGCAATGTGAATTTTCTGCAAGAACAGCTGTATCATCAACTTATCTGATGTTGATTACCACAATTTTATAAATCCAATATAACATGTCTCTCAATGTCTAGTTTTAACTTCACATTTTTTGATGAGTTATTGTGTATAAGATGAGTTATATCTATATAAATATCTGTATAAGATGGATATTTAGTATTCAGCCTAGTATGATTTGGCTTTGATGTAATTCTGTCATGATTGATGAAGTCTTTTAAGTAATTTTATTGTATCTAAAAACATTTATCAGTAATTGAGACTTTTGTGACTTTTGCCAGAATGGTAGTATAATGGTACACTAAAATGAGAATAGCCATATGGTACAACACTTTGTATATCCTCAACTTATTCTGTTTCAAGAAAACAGAATAAAGTTAGCAGAATTCATTAAAGACAAATTACAAAATCAGATTTTAAATACTCATGGAGTAAAAACTTCAAAAATTGGAAATTGAGAGAATGACCCATACTTGGTTGGATTGAGCAAATTCTAGGGAAAATAAAAATGCATTAGATGGATCAGGAGGTTTAGAAATTGAAAACGGGGACATGATAAAGCGGTTAAAGTCTAGAGAACATTCCGATTAAGTTAGCTACAAACGGTTTTTACTCTAATTGATTATTAAATTAACGTGAGTTTATAATTGTACCAGAATAATAACTATAAATAAACTAAATAACTATATATAATAATAACTAAATTGGTCACATTGAGAAAAGCTTGATGGCTTTTAAAACGGTACTTAATTAAAAGTTGTATTTGTGACTGTTGAGATAAATGCACACAAGCATACTTACTGGTAAAGCGCTGATACTTTTTTTTCTGAATATTATTTTTTTATTTTTTAAATTACCGGCTTGTATCCTAACCACTTCGCGCCTATCAGTCACCTATTAGGAATCCTCAAATAAATAGACGAAAAAAACCAATGGCAATCGGCACAATAATGCCACAAATGTGATTATTAGCAAAGCAAAATGTCAAAAGTGGTTTTATGTTTTATGACTCAATTTGGAAAATGCTCTGGGTTCTGTGTATACTGTCAAATCGGGGATATATATAAAGATGGAACAAAACTGACAAAATAACATTAATATATAACAGTTATTTATAATGGGGCTAAAAAGAACAAGAATTTAAAGGGGTGCCTTTTTGAGAAAGGAGTGAATTTGTCTCTATGTATTAGGGTGACATTTCGATAGGAAATTTTATTTTGAACAATTTTTCTGTAGATGTATATTTACGAAAACTGCACAGAATTCATCCAAATGTACACTAGTGTATAAGAACAAATTCACCCCTTTCTCCAAAACGCGGACTTTTAAATTGTAGTACTCGGCGGTTTTTCATATTTGGCAGTCCATATATGAAATAATAAAACCGCTTTAACGTTGTAGTTGCTTTCTAAAGTGCATGATCAATAGTCTATTACCACGCAAGTTGGTTACTATATTAACAATAAGGGCCTCTGTACTCAACTTAAGTATAGATCTAAACAATAGCAAAATTGGTACTGAAATTATTATAGTATTTCTTAATGGAAACCCTTTATCAAAATTAATAATTTTTGCTTGTGTATAATTAACCCTTTCACTGCTACATTTTGATTTAAGACATGCCCAGAAGCGGCTATTTGTTTTTGTAAAAAATAAAAAAAAATTATTGAAAAAGTCTTTTTTTGGATTAAGGGATTTAAAATTATTACTTAGATGTCAATTTTGACATGTGTCACGGATCCGTGATATGCGCACTGGCCAAAAAGTTTTCTATGCAGTGCGTGTCGGCACGGATCCGTGACAAATGCATTGTTATGAGTGGTTTAGGCCAAAATTTATGTAAAATAATTTTTAAAGGCTGCTAAAAAATCTTTATTTTGTTAATAATCCGTAAACAAAATATTTGAACTCTAAGATGAAAATAAAAGGAAAGGACAAAAATAATGCACTTTCCCCAATAAAATAACAAAAACAGTAAAATGATTGTGTTGCAAAAAAGTACAAAATAAAATAAACTAATACAATAAAAAGATAATCATTTTTCCAATAAACATAAAACGAAAAAGAACAATCTAAAACAAAAATAGTAAAAATGTTACTTATGGGTAACATCGGAGCAATCTCCCACACAATATCCAGGTTGTTCAGGACGTCCTTCACAATGGTACAATATCATATTCCGACTTTTCTTTTGGGAACAAAATCTATAACGTTTTCTGTTTGTTTCACCTTTTTTGTTCACAGATGTAATTTTTGTCAGTTTATGTGATGTTGGGTTATTGGTCTGGGCAGCTTTAGTATTGAGTACTTCAATTTTTATTAGTTTGATATGACAGCTAGTCGGAAATCATAAAAACTCATGGTTTTATCTGAATATTTTTTGAAGAGGAAAAAGGCATTGAGGATCATAAGTTGTATGAAATGAATACCTACTTTTTTGTACCACCTTCTTTCCCTTTCTGTTACAGTCGCCAATCTGCTTATTGTAATAAAAAATTTGTGTACGTTTTATTTTGGTAAAATGTCTTATATCTGCAAAATCGACCATTTTGTTTTCATGTTTATTAGATAAATATAGAACATCTCTTTTGTCTCTCCATTTGCCGGCCAACAGGTTGTGAGAATACACTGCACATGTTTCACCCTTTTTAAGTTTTTTAGAAATAAGTTTCGTGGGATTATTAATTCTTTTTGAATTCAGAGTTCCAGTACAATAAGTATTGCGCATAGTTAGCTGGTTGGCTAGGTCAAAGGAGTTATAGAAATCGTCTAAGTAGATAGAATGGCCAGCATCTAAATAGTTTTTCAGAAGTTCCAAAACCACCTTTGTAGTATGACCTTTTCCTCCAATATGATCCGAAGCCCCGGTATATACCAAAGTTTTTAGAATTGTGCCACCCGGTTCTGTTAACATATATAATTTAATTCCGTACTTATGGCGTTTGTTCTTTACATACTGCCTAAACACCAAACGATGTCGCCATAGCACCATGGATTCGTCGAGTGATATATTTTTCCCAGGGTAGTAGAGGGCAGACATCTTAATAAAAAATTTATAATTGGCCTTATTTTATATAACGAATCCTGGACTGCTTGTTCGGGCATATTTCTATTAAAATAGAAATGCCCATGTTCGGGCATGTTTTCAATAATCTTGGAGGCGATTCTACCGTATTGTACCTGTGTGTAACACTAGTCCAATAAATGTTAACATTTCTTGAAAATTTACATTCTTCTACCTACTGATTCGAGGTTTTTCCAAAGCACCGTGAGGCAGGAAAACATCATCTGCGTATGTATTTGTTTCTTCTACTATGTGGCCTACAATTTGGTCATCAAATATTGCTCTGAAGTCGTATATGGGTTCATTTTCCGGTATTGCTTGTAATAGCTCGTTAGTTTTAGAAAATGGAATATCTAACATACGCATAGGAACTTCCAACCACTTTGGAATGATACTGGATGTGGTTTCAGCAAGAGTTGTGCCTACTGCAAGATTCGCAGCTGCAGGCAGATCTGTAACAACGGGAACTTGATGTTGTCCTTGTGTAGTCGACAAAACTGCTCCAGTAACAAAATTTATATTAAGTTTTTGAAAAACTAATTAAAACTATCTTTGAACACTACATATATATAATACTACAGTGGTCACTTTTAGAACTAAACAACATGATGAATTTTACTACCCAAATAAATATGATATGTAATCATTACTTGACTCATCGTCGAGTTCAATATTGTCATCGTCATCACTAAAATATGTTTCATTATCACTCGATTCTTCCAATAGTTTTACATGCTAATTTACGTTTTTTAATGGCCCTGCATTACTATCATCCATAGTACTCTATCTACGAAAAACAAAATCCGAAACGAACGAACTTTTTAGATGTCCCAGTATGTACGCTACACGCTCGTCAACGTACGTCTACCTTGAACTAACGCTCAGTTCCTACTGGCAAGGAAAGTGATCATGTGCATTTGTCATGGATCCGTGTCACGCGCACTGTCTGAAAACTCAGTCTGACACGGATCCGTGCCATGCGCAATGAAAGGGTTAACTATACCCAAATACTATGTTAGTTTATTTAGACTGGTGAATTTAGATGTACTAAGTATATACAATACATATTTACGGTACTTAGATATTTTTTCTTCAATGTTGGCACAATAAAAGCTTATTTTAGAAGAGGAAAAGAAAAAGTCCATAGAAGCATTAAAAAAAATAACTACTTGTGAAATTGCTTTTAGCGCATCTCTATTGATTGGAAACCAGAAGCCTATGCCAGGAGCTTATTCTGCCTAATAAAATTTTCTATGGCTAAAATGTCGGAAAATGTCCAGTCCATTGCTTAGTGTACAAATTATTTTATAATTTTGTTTTGGAATACAAATTGAACAATATTTATATTGACACTATACAAAGCCACTAAATATGTTATGTTATGGTGTTTTATTTTATGATAACCTTGGATTTAATTGAAAATTCCTTTATATTACAATAATGTGACTATACAGTAAAAGAATATGCAATATTTTTTAACTATTCAAGAGGATTACCAGTTTGCCATAATCTTCGATCCCTAAGTACAGAGATAAAATCTAGTTTAATAATATTTGCGATATTAATAATTTTAGAAAAATGTGTTGGATATTACACTGTTGCCAACGAGCAGGATATCACAATTTTCCTAGATCTCATTTTTAATTTGTACCCCCTTTTCTTTGGTTTATTATTCAACAATATTGTAAAATATTTTACCAATGTGGAATACTTAAACGTTATTTTTTATAATCCTAATATTTATGATGCTTCTGTTCTAAAATGGTCACGTTCTGTCAACCGATCTATCTTTAATCGTAGCTGTAGATCTATGAGATGTTATGGCACTTTTAAAACCTTTCTGTTATATCGTATTTGAGTGTGTCTGCCGTCTAGAAAGGTACTTTAGGCCAGTATCTGGGTACCATATGATCAGAATTCATCGTCCAGTCTCACCATCCGTCTATAATATCCCATTCTCGCCTTCTCCTATAGTGTTTGCTCCTTGATTAATTTGAGAATGTCAATCACTGATTGATTTTTTCATCATTACAGAGCCGATTTGGCTGTTAATTTTTATAAAAGTGACTCTGGTAATTGTGTTATATCTTGTAGTATAATAATTTTGTTCCTCCTCCTTTTTTATTTCCCTTATTCTTCTTTGGCTTTTTCCCATTATTAGTTCGCCGTTTTCGTCCTCCACAGCATTTTATTTTCCCAATCACCTTCTCTGAGGTCTCTATCTATCATAGTATTCCCTATGTATGTTTCTTATGTATAGGTTGACAATTGGCAATAGGACGATTTTGAACTAAATGGAACACAAGAAATTTGCAACAAAATACTATTTTGAAATCGTAGGCTTCCACGGCCAGAGTCAGAATTATAGTTTATTCGTCTTCCGGGTTTGGATCGTGTCATTTGTGAGTGACCCAAAAGTGGGTTCATCTCGACGTTTCGCTACAATTGTATGTAGCTTCTTCAGGAGAACAAAGAAATAGAAATCAAAAGACAGGAAGATGGGTAGTTAGCAACGGTAACTCAGTTACTCAACGCAACCAGAGGCGAATACTAACTACCAAGATGGGCATTTGGTCACAGTAACTCAACTATTTAACGCAGCCAGAGGTGAAAACCAAATGCCAGGACAGGGATTCACGTCCAACAGCTCAGAACACTAACGCGTCGAGAGGCTGGATTCACTCCCCGCCAAAAAGCCGTATATAAACGTGTTCTTGAAATTTTTTTTCAAGGTGTGTTTGTTTGATATCTAGACATTTTTATGTCAGTACTTCAATGTACAGATTAATTTGATTGTGGGTGGCCTTAAGAGATAACGTCAATATATGACATTAGTGATATACTTTGATGGTTTGTTTTTTTAATCAGCTGCGGCCGGCCAGGTGAAGTAGGTGAAGGTGAGGTTCACCAAAAAAATATAATTAAATTGAGACAAATAAACAAAAAATAAAAGCAACCTTATTATATCTAAATTCTGAAATTAATTATTTGTTCTCTTTTAATTAATCTAAAAATTAAAAAAGATAACTCGCTTTATTAGCAGTAGATACTTGACGGTCAAGTCCTGACCTGTATCACTAGCCGGGTACGATTCAGGAATAGGTGAATATCATTTTTGAAATGCGGAATTCATCTGCACAAGCGTTCACGGTTGCCATGGCAACGTGACGTCAGCCTGTCGTTAGCTGAGAAAATTGTCAAGTGCAGATCAATTGAAAAATAAACTATCCGTCTTCACCTACTAGTTTAATGTGTATGTAGTATTCCTATTTTTCGGAAATTTCTCTCAGCGACAATATTTTGAAATTTAGTCTATTATATAGATATTTTTTATATAGTATAATTTATGTAGTGTATTTATTAGTTTAGTTTAGTCACAGTATTAAGTTTTTTTAGTGCACTTTATTATAAGCCCATCGACTTAATCTTGTTTTGCAACAGAGCTTTAAGAAAATATCAAATTGTCGAATTTTTTTTTGCAACTATTACCGGAATCCCATCGTTTTTTCATAGTTCAGCAAAACGATCGTACGCTCTTGCATCTACATCGGCTAGACGTATGCCAACAATTACAGAGACAAGATGGTCATCTAATTTAAAATTAATCAGTGTAATTATTGAAGAAAGGGAAAAATTAAAAGAGGTTTTTGATAATATAATGAATTCTGAAGAGTCAGACCGCAAATCAGTTCAGCTGGCTAAAGGGTTTTTAAGAGATTTAAATGATTTTAAGTTCACATTTTTAGCAACAGTTTATAGCGACATTTTTCATATAACAGATATTTTATATGATGTTCTTCAAAAAAAGTCCCTAGATATTAATTTTTGTTTAAACCAGGTAAGGAGAACTCGTCAATTAATAAGTGATAAAAAAATGAAGAAATTTTTAATTTTATTTTTGTAAAAGCAAGCACAATGACGGTCATTAATACTTCCAAACGGTTTAGGTGTGATCATGGTATGAGCAAGAATGCAATTACTATTCTATACAGAGCATTATTTTTTGAAATATATGATCATATTTTAATGAAAATAGATATACGTTTTCAGGATTGTGATAAATTAAAATTAGTAAGCTTAGCAGAAACAACAAAATTTAAGTCATACAGTTTGACCTTACCTTCCGACGCATTTCAAAATTTATTTGAGTTTTATGGTACACAATTTACTAAACATCAAAGACTTAAAAGTCAGCTCAGCCTTCTTTATGCCGACGAAAATTACAAAAATGTGAGTTTGCAAGAATTGGTTATAAAGTTACAACACAAGTTACACCAATTAAAGACATTGTTGCAGAAGCCTATAATTTGTTTTGTTTAATTCTGACAATTCCATCGACAAGCGTGTCCGTAGAAAGAAGTTTTTCTTGCTTAAAAAGGTTAAAAACTTTTACAAGAAACACTATTTCACAAGATGGACTATCCAGTTTGACTGTTATCCCACTTCATAAAGAACTGTTGAATGAACTTACGCAGAAGCGTCTTTTCTACGAGGATATTATTAATAGATTTGCCTCCTTAAAAGACCGAAGGATCGACTTGATTTATAAAAACTAGGTAGGTCAGTTCGATTAGTCTATCTAATACTGCTTTTTTTGTTTAAGTAAATCAAGAACTATTTTAATTAATTTTAAACTGTTTATCCTTGTTTTAGTGTAGTATTTGTACAATTTTATGTTAACATTCATGTTTATCACATTTTACGCTTGCTGGATAGCCCATATGTGACGAAATGCCCCTGAAGATACTATATTAAGCGAAAGTACTTGAGCTATATTCGTAAAGTTAGTTGTCAAGTGTGTACCAACGCAATTCTACCCGAATTTGCGTATAAAATACACGGTTCGTATGTTACAAAATTAAACTTCAAAATTATTGAAAATCTATATTTGCCAGTTCCCAACAAAACATATCGCGTGCTTTTAAAAAATGATGTAACAAAAATTATCACTTATAAGCATCAATCTATACATAGACAAAATTAAAAAATCTTACGCCACGGAAACATCGACCGTTCAGCCCTCAGAGTCTTAGTCAACTGTAAGAACCTCATCAATTTTTATTACACCACTTACGCGTTAAAATAAAGAAAATAAATTGAAGTGATGGCGATAAAATATAAGAATTATTGCCGACAAGTGGAAAGATTGTTATGATTTAAAAAGGTTTTATAGCTAAAGCTTTCTTTGAATTTTAATAAGAGATTTTTAACTTCAGCATTTAAAGCGGTATACAAACAAAATAATTATCAAATGGCTGTGACATCCTCCCACCTGAGGCATTTTACAAAAGTAAACATGGCTCACAATATTAATATTGGCACAAAAGTAAACAAAACTACAGCAAATAACATAAAACCATAACAGACAAAATTCGAAATATAATTAAGCAAAAACTAAATCTACTCGTTAGCGTATCGCACAGGAGTTTTGACGCTGCGCCCACTTCGCGTAACAATTTTTTTTCGTTTCGGGTACTCTGCTTTCAGACACTCCCGTTTCCGCGTCGTTTTCGGAGGCACTCACTTCCGCGCCTTCACATAAACTTAAACGAGATCCTCTGTCTTCGGTCTCTCCCGTGTTGTCCGTTCGGTCATTGCCTAGCGTCTGAGAAAAATCTGCTGGGCACTCCATG
Organism: Diabrotica balteata; assembly: GCA_918026665.1. Lineage (NCBI taxonomy): Eukaryota > Metazoa > Arthropoda > Insecta > Coleoptera > Chrysomelidae > Diabrotica > Diabrotica balteata. Next base: position 87,820,706 of record OU898283.1, read on the forward strand.
GGGTAGATACGCTGAATTGGTCTTAAAAATTGACCTCTTTCTGTAGAAATCCTAACAAGCCGAATTTGACCATCTCTACCGGGAATAGTATCAGTTACACGACCAAGAGGCCAATTAACACGCTTGTCCTGGTCGTTTCCTACGAATACTACATCTCCTACTTTGACTTGGTGTTTAAAATTCTTTTTCGACCATAATTTTAACTGACCTAGATATTCATTCCGAAATCTTCGTCGAAGATCTTCTAACAATCTTTGCCTGTGCAGAATTTTTCTGGATAGAGATCTACCATCAACTGCATCACAATCGGGGACACCGTCTTCTATCTGATCTCTAAGGAACATCTGTGGTGTTAAAGGTACCATCTCCGTGGTATCTGATGTGGGACAGGTAAGTGGTCGAGAATTTATGATGGATTCACAATCACATAAGACAGTCAATAGGCTTTCGTAATCCAGTGAAGCACGTCCCAATACTTTACGCAACAGTTGCTTCAACATGCCCACGAGCCTTTCCCAAAAACCACCCCACCACGCAGCTGTCGGGGGGTTAAACCGCCACTGGATCCGCTCATTAATACTGTTCTCAGCTATTTTTTGAAAGTCTACTCGAGAAAACGCGTTCTCAGTTCCGACAAAGTTAGTTCCATTATCACTGTATATAGTCTTCGGACGACCACGTCTGGCAATAAAACGTCTTAGAACCTGCATAAAGCAGGCGACTGACAACGAGGTGCAAAGTTCGACATGTACAGCACGATATACGGCACACGTAAAAAGACATATCCATGCTTTTCCTCCGGTGGCTAGGTAAAGCGGTCCCGCAAAATCTACGCCCGTCGTTTCGAATGCTACCGCGTCCCGGACGCGATCTACTGGTAACGGCGGAGCACTTGCCCCGAATGGCTTCGCATTATGCCTTTTGCAGACGACACACTTAATGATGGCTGATTTTATCGCCCGTCGACCACCTAAAATCCAATATCGTTCGCGCACGATACTCGTGAGTCCTTGAGTTCCAATATGACACGACTTAACATGTTCCCGGAATAACAACCTATTCACTAAAAAATGTTTTGCCGGTAAAACTATAGGAAACCGAAAATACCCTAGGTCATTTCTATTACTAATACGCGACTGTAAGCGAATTAGTCCATGCTCATCCTTAAAAGCGTTCATTCCCGATAATCTATTGTCTTTTTCGTTCGTAAATGACTCTTGCTGTATCACTTTAAGCACAAATACTTCGGCTTTGTCAACTTCCTCTAAGGTTAACTCCCCCGCGCGTTTGTCGTCCCTATTCTTTGTATTATGAATAAAACGACGAATCCATGCGAACATTCGCAACGTTTTCAAATATTGAGAGAAGTAATCAAAGTGCCAATCATTCGAGGTCATAATAATTTGCCCCCTATTTGTTAGAGCTGTAACTAGTTTTCTTTTCTTCTCCTTATTTATTTCTTCTTCATCACAGTTAATATCTTCTCGAGGCCAAGACGCTGAATCGTGATGAAGCCATTTCGGACCCTCCCACCATTTGGATTCCAACAGTTGCTTAGTGGAGCAACCTCTGGAAGGAAGGTCAGCCGGATTTAATTTACCAGGAACGTGACGCCATTTTTCAGTACTTGAGGATCTGCGAATCTCTGTCACACGATTCCAAACGAATGTAGTCCATTCCTCCGTTCTCTTTATCCAAGATAGTACGGTTGTTGAATCGCTCCAGAAATATTCGTCCAATTCAATATCAAGACTATCCCTAACTGTAGTGTATAATCGAACGGCAATGAGTGCAGCCATCAATTCAAGGCGGGGTATTGATAAAGCCTTTAATGGTGCCACCCTTGATTTGGCTGCTAAAATATGAACAAATACTTGTCCGTTCCGGACACCTCTTAAAAATATCGCTGCTGAATATGCATCTTTGCTCGCGTCACAAAATGTATGCAAAGTAAATTGTTCAGCTTCTCTAGGCCCTGCATGTATCCACCGAGGAATTTTAATAGCTGCTAAATACGGCAGCTCTTTGACCCAATTCCGAAATTGCGTTTCTATTGTAGAATCAACCTGCGCATCCCAAGTCAGATGCTGGTTCCACGTTTTTTGTAATAACAATTTTGGAGTCAGCGTTGCCGGACAGGTATACCCAATAGGGTCAAACACTTGCTGAGCTTGCGAGAGTATCATTCTTTTAGTTACGGGTTTATCGAAGAGTTGATCTGCATATACATTCTCTTTATTCAGAAATAGAGTGTCGTCACTCTTATTCCACTTTATTCCCAACACCTGAGTTGAAGCTGCAAGGTTTTCATCCTGTATTTGGCCAGTATACTCCCACCCTCTGAGGTCAAATTTGCCTTCACTCATTATTATGTTTGACTCTTCTATAAAAGTTCTTAGTTCCTGCTCATTTCTTACACTGGTAACACAATTATCAACGTAAAAACTATTGGATAAATTTGTAATTGTGTCTTCTGAAACATTAAGCCGTGCCGAAGAGCATTTTTCTAACATCTGCGACAAATGATAGTCCAGTGTAGCTGCCAATAAAAATGGACTACTACTTATTCCAAATACAACTCGACAGTGACGGTAAATCCTTTCTTTTCCAGTTTTATCTATCCAGAGAAAGCGAAGAAAATCCCTGTCAGCTTTATGCAGGCCAATTTGCAAAAATGCTTTCCGAATATCGGAGATTACACCAATTTCCTTTTGTCTAAATCTCAACAAAATAGCTGGAATCAATTCAATCAGGTTAACCCCTTTTTCAAGACACTGACTTAAAGAAGGTCTGTGTTTTTCTTTGGCCGAAGCATCAAAGACCGGTCTGATTTTTGTAGATAAGCTATTTGGCTTAATTATCGGTCTATGGGGTAAATAATGACATTCTTGGCTAGGCTGCTCCTCGGATATTTCTTCAATTATGCCTTCGTCCAACCAATCCTTAAATATTTGGTCGTAGGCTTCAAGATATCCGTCTTTCGTTATTTTCTTAAATGTGCTCTCGAGTCTCCTTTTTGCAATTTGGTAGTTGCTCGGCAATGCTGGATGTCCTTCCAGCCATGGGAGTCTCACTTCATATCGTCCACTAGAATCCGATGACACTGTTTCAAAGAAAAGTTTCCCGGCTGCTAGCGCAGTTTCTTCACTTGACTTCCTTTCAGTTGGATCACCAATGCCCAAAACGTCTAGCTCCCAAAGATTACTAACTGAAGCATTTTTAACAAAAAGTGATACAACCGATGTGGTATTATTGTCCCGTTGACCTAAAGGTATCTTGCCCATTAAAGTCCAACCTAATAATGTTTCTACAGCTACCAATCCACTTTCCAATATGTGCCTCCTCCCAGTATAGAGTTTTCCAGCAATATCAGCACCTATTAAAATCTCTATAGGAGACGCATCACCCAAGTCCGATAGTTTTATATTAAACATACCAAGTTCTTCTATCCAGGGACCATTAAATATGGAAGAGACGTCGCTACATATAACGTTTTGATCTAGTGCCTCAAATGTATAACTATAATTGTTATGAAACACTCTAACATCATAGCAATCATGTTTTTGCGCTAATTGGTTTCCTCCAAACAATCCATGTACTAGATTAATCTGTCGTTTACTAGGATAACCCAAAAGTTTAGCTGTAGATTTCAAAATGTACGTTTTTTTGCGATCCGGTATCTATAAGAGCACGTACAACTCGCGACTTGTCTAAATAGTTTATTTCAATACGCAGAGTTTGCAAAAAAACATTCGTATTAGCACTATTAGCGAGCGTCTGTTCAATTCTTGGCACGGCAATGCCATCGTTTTCTTTCTGCTCTTCTGTATCCTGCTTTACCCGGTGTCTTGAAAGTTCAGTGCACATTAAAGGTACATGCGATTTAGAGCAAATTAAACAACTTAATTGACTGCGACATTTTCGAGACTGATGTCCAATTTTCAAACAACGAAAACACGCGCCTTTTTCTGTCAAAATATTTTTCCTTTGGTCATAAGTTAATTTCTGTGCTTTAAAACAGTGGCTGCTTTCATGCGAATTCTGACAAAAAACACATTTATAGATAGTGTGAGAATTAACTAAACCCATCGCGGAAGGAGACTTGTGCTTGTTTTCCTCGTGTCTCCTTGTTTTTGGGCCTGTAGATTTAAAATCTTCGGTTTTAGCAGCATGCAAATGGAAATTCTCGACTGCTAAAGAAAGGTGCTGTTCATTGTCAACTTCCTTTTTCAAGAACAACATTAAACTCTGAAGTCGATTTTCGATGCTTGCGATGCCGGCAGAATTAAGTGACGCTTGTGATCCGATACTTTCTGGCAATCGTTGCCAAACTCTTAATAAATCTGAAGGTAGACAGGATTCAACTAAAGGAAATAACATAGCCGCGTATTTATCCGACTTAATACCGAGTGTTTCCAGAACCCTCAACTGAGTCTCTAATTTGTCGTATAACAAGGATAGATCTAATTTATTGCCAGACGCAGTATTATTTATTACCAATTTAAGTAATTCCCGTACATAAACTTCGATCTGCAAGTTGTCCCGACCGAAACGCGAAATAAGACAGTCAATCATAGCATCATAATTACTTCCAGTGGCGGGAAAACTATCCACTAGTTGCCTAGCTCTACTACCCGGTATAGTAGCTTGAATCAAATATTCGACCTTGTCGTTCGGATCTATGTCAGGATCATGATGAACTTTTTGAAATTGTGACCAAAAAGGCAACCAGTTTTTAATATTCCCGTCGAATTTTTTGAACTCTAATGTAGGTAATTTAAATTTTCGCTTACCGCGTCTGCTGTCTAAACTACTCCTATCATCAGATATCCTAGAAGCTACCTCACCTTCCACTGCACCTGTCACTATTGACTGCATACGGTCTTCGAACTGCATACTGAGATCCAAAAACTTCTTGCTATAGTTGTCACTACACTCAATTTCTGCTAAAAGGTCTTCTTCACTAGCGTCTTCACTTAGTAATAGACCGTAGATTTCTTCATCACTTTTCCTTAGGTCTTCAATTTTTTGGCGTAATAGATCCAAGGAAACTTTAATTGATCGTATCTCACCCTCCGGCGCCGACAAAAGCTTATCCATTTCATTCGCCGTCCTCGTGAAGGTGCCACGGAGCACTTTGCGATGTTTCTTCTTTTGATCCATTTTTCTCTGCAAACTTGGTCAAAACCACACACGTTTACCGAAAGCTACAGGCGAAACGCGATAAAGTTTGTCCGGTGATCGTCAATTCAATTTTGTTACACCTCGTATACAACCACGATTAATTTTATGGAAACAGTCCTGTCACGGTCGCCAAATATGTCAAGTGTGTACCAACGCAATTCTACCCGAATTTGCGTATAAAATACACGGTTCGTATGTTACAAAATTAAACTTCAAAATTATTGAAAATCTATATTTGCCAGTTCCCAACAAAACATATCGCGTGCTTTTAAAAAATGATGTAACAAAAATTATCACTTATAAGCATCAATCTATACATAGACAAAATTAAAAAATCTTACGCCACGGAAACATCGACCGTTCAGCCCTCAGAGTCTTAGTCAACTGTAAGAACCTCATCAATTTTTATTACACCACTTACGCGTTAAAATAAAGAAAATAAATTGAAGTGATGGCGATAAAATATAAGAATTATTGCCGACAAGTGGAAAGATTGTTATGATTTAAAAAGGTTTTATAGCTAAAGCTTTCTTTGAATTTTAATAAGAGATTTTTAACTTCAGCATTTAAAGCGGTATACAAACAAAATAATTATCAAATGGCTGTGACATTAGTCGTGATCCCAATGGTAGCAAAACAACGATACAATAATTTACAAAACTTGAAAAATGGCATCCCCTTACATGCACACTTGTACAGGAATTAAAAGGGGATGATCCAGATAAAAGAATACAATTTTGCGAAGCAAAACATTATAGATACTAGGCACAAGAACAACCCAACTGGATGCGTGAGCATTATACACAATACCCGCAAAAGGTAAACGTATCTGACACTGTAAGAAGTATAATCGTCGGACCTTATTTTTTGAAGGTAGCTACACAACTTCGGTTTTTAACTGGGTATCTCGTACCTACTTTTATTAATTTATTTCCCAGTAAAATTAATCCTGGAGGTTTTGATGAAAGTTTATGGTTTCAACACAATGGTGCGTCTCCGCATTATGCTGTGGATATTAGAAGGTACCTAGACTAGATTTTTCCGAACAGGTGAATTGGTCAACGAGGTCAGCCAGATTTCAATCCTTTTGATCATTTTATGTACGCTCATTTGAAGAATGTGGTTTACAAGACGAAACCAGAAAATTTTGAAGAATTAAAAAAAAAAAAACGAATTCGAACAGAAATAAACAAGGTCCTATTATCCTTGCAAACCGAGTGGGCAGTATTTTTTTATTTCTCGATTTTACTATTTCAAAAACTGAAATTTGAAAATTGATGTCTTTTTTTAAATTGAGGTAACTAGTTACATATATTATAAAAATTCAATTAGTTAATTTGTGAATTGTTTATTTAACTGAATAATATGTTTAAACAATTTATAATAAATGTTTATTTTGCAAAATTTTACTTTTCTCTTATTATTAGTAGTAGAAAAGGTTATGAAAAGATAGTTAACTTAAATATTTATGTATTATACTTATAAATTATATCCTGTAAAACTAAATTTTTGTTTTGTTTACATGTTAATTTTTCTTAAGTTGCTTAATATTTTTACAATTACTTTTTTGACATTACTGATTTGAAAAACATTACAAATATATTTTAAATATAAAACAATAAAACTTACTGACCCACTTTTGTTTTCTAACGAATTTGCAAAGCGGGTCAGATACGTGGAAGAACGTTTCATGACCGTACTTGTAAAAACTTATAAAAACAAAACTTTTCGACTGGTTTTTTATTTTGAGACGAGGAATATTGGGGCAAAAAAGTTGGCGGTGTTTTAAAATAGTTATTGTAACGGAAAAATTATTGATTTTATGTTAAGACTTAGGGAACAGGAAAGGAGCCTAAACGTAGATTGCGATCATATGTGAAAGCAATCGGGTGTTCCCCTGGAAACGAGTAATGGCGGCTAATCCTTTCACCACCGGTGCACCAACACAGATGCAAACGCAACCAAAACAGTCTTTGTCAAGGCCATTTTTGATTACTACTTTCATTAATATTGAAGTACTATCAGCACATAAAGAAAATCTATTGTCTAATATGTGCAGAGAACACGGTGTTGATGTCCTACCGATTCAAGAAACCCGAAGAGGTACTGCAAGCCGCAGACCAAGGATTCGAGGTATGAGACTTGTACTGGAGAGACCACACGACCAGTATGGTAGCGCAGTCTTCGTCAGATCAGATACCGACATAGTTTCCACATCTTTAACATATCGAGATGAGATCGAGATCCTTACAGTGGATTAAAGTCGTGTACGGTAACGTCCACCTTCAAACCGCCAAACGCTGACTTTGTTTTTGAGGAACCGGATAACTTTCAATCACAGCAAATAAAATGTATACTGAGTGACTTCAACTGTCACAGTATCGCGTGGAGTATAACAAAACAGACTCCAATGGTGAAGAACTAGAAAATTGGGACGAAAACATGAACCTCAAACTTATTCATGATCCAAAACAGCGTCTTTCAATAGCGGAAGATGGCGAGGAGGTTACAACCCAAAGAATATATTTGTCAGGATTGGAGACCAGCTGACAAAAATTGTTGGAAGTACACAATTGTACAAATCGTAAAACAAATATCACGAAAATATATTCCAAGAGGTTGCCGAACCGAATACATAGCGGGGCTAAATGAAGAATCTAAACCTCTACTTAAAAGATACGAGCAGCTATATGAAGAAGATCCCTTTTCGGACGCAACAATATAGGCTGGGGAGGAAGTATTACATGCGATATCCGCCAACAGAACGGACAGGTGGTGTAAGCTGGTTACGAGTCTAGATATGAAACAAAACAGCAGATGCGCTTGTAAATTAAGTCGGAACCTTGGCAACAATCCCACTGCCCCGGCACCCACTCTGACAAAAGTCACACCCGATTAGATAGCCCATCGTCTCCTAACAAATAGTAAGACGACATCAAGGAATAACAAAGTGAGAGTACAACGAAATATCGACGAAGAAGAGAATGTTCTAGGTACCTCCTTTTGTCTGGAGGAGATGAGAGGTACGATCCACCAAATGAAAGTTAATAAAGCGGCTGGCCTAGACGATATACGAACAGAACAAATAAAGCACCTTAGACCAAGAACCTTACCGCTTGCATCCAATTTTGGATATAGGTCTCCTTCATATTCTTCCATTGTTCTCTATCTTGTGCCATCTGTATAGAATTTCCCACTGTTTTTCTCAAGTCATCCATCCATATTTTTGGTGGTCTACCTCGGTGTCTTTTATCTTCTCTAGGTCTCCCTTCTATGAGTCTTTTGGCCCACCTATGATCATTTAAACGTGCTTCATGTCCAGCCCATCTCCATTTGGCTTGTGCAATTTTTTTATGACATCCGTCACTTTAGTCCCCTCTCTCTCTCACTCTCTCTCTCTCTCTCTCTCTCCCTCTCCCTCCCTCTCTCTCTCTCCCTCTCTCTCTCTCCCTCTCTCTCTCTCCCTCTCTCTCTCTCCCTCTCTCTCTCTCTGTCATCCCGTGAGAGGTTGTTCTACCTCCATCGGGCGCCTCCCCAGGTGGCGGATAGGGGAATGCCTCCTAGATATAGGTGGTACCGCGGAAATGAAATACTCGGGGCGGACCAAACCAGTAAACACTGCAGTGTCTGATCCAGAGTGATCGGCTGCAATCAGCATCTGACCCAGAGTGGGCAGCGGAATCGAAACTCAACAAACCCGTTTTACCAGGCGTGGTGTTTTAATCCCCAAAAAACTATCAATAAAATGTCGAAGGTCGGAAATCGTATCTAGTATAAGTGCCCTAAAAAACTGTTTTCAAGTTATTAGAGCCCCAAACTCTACATTTTTTTAACGAATTTTTAATGAGATTTGGGCGCGACGTAGGTACCAAAGCTCCTGTTGGCTCCAGCAAGGTTTCTTCGTCTTTCCCACTTTTTTAGGCCACGAGCCGCCGCTGTGTTTGATTGGATTTTTTGATAAAAAATGTAACAAATAAAAAATAACATATACTATAACACATGTAACTCACCATATAGTGCTAGTGTAAATAAACACGATTTTTGTGTTTTATCAAAATCATTTATCATATATTTGTAAGGAAATTTAAAGAAAAATATAGACTTTTGGCAACAATGTGAGTCTTTTGCAAATTAAACCTAGAATTGAGTTCACGCAATCCTGTTGGCGCACAAAAGGAAGAAATGATTTTCATGCCATACCGTATAGTTCCATCTTTGTCCGTTCCATGATCCTTCGCAGTGTCATTCGTAAGGTCGATGTGCTTTCTTTCTCTAATTTATCAGAATTTTTTTGACTTTTGTTTGTGAGGTTTTCTTGCAAGGTGTAGTGCAATTGTTTTCAGAATCTAGCCAAGTGTTTGTCGTTATTTTGTGTTAATATCGTCAAAGTAACCTTAGCAAAATAATGTCCGACAAGAAAGGTAAGTACATACGAAGAAAACATAAAAGATGGAGGATAGGTGGTAACTTGTATAAAATGTATTTTCTAAAAATCGTATAATAATTACTTAAAAGCCGTTCTAGCTGTCGCTAGATAGCAGTTGGGCAAAAAGTACAGTATTTTCGGTAGCAGAGAATCTATTAAAAATTGCATAATTATGCAGGATGTTCAAATCAATACTAACACTAAGGTTATCTCTCTCTGTTCAACGGGTAACCTACATACTATATGTTTCTAACTCATTCCCTCCCGTGATAGCCTTGCCCTAGTTTACCCACTGCAGTATTAGGAATTAGGGAAATTTAATATGTAATGTTATAAATTTAGGAAACGAGATGATCATGAAAGTATGTTACTTCCAGCTTCAACTGCACAGGAAGATGAGCTGATCACCCCTGGACGTGGATCCCGAAAAAAACAGTACCTATTTATTTTCATGTGTTTATACAGTGGCTGATTTGCTTGTTGGTATTCATACCTGCTCAAGGATTACCTTCACTAGAATTTTTGGTTGGGATTTGTAACTTCACATTCATTTGTTGATTGATTTTTATTACAGCATACCTACATATTGAACAGATGGTTCATTCTTGCTCAATAGTCAGTACCTATTACTGCATAAATGATCAAATTCTTGGCATGTTGCAGCTGTCACACCATTTTCTGTATTAAATCTATAATTGATTATAAGAAAAATTAACAAAATTATTACATTTTATTATTTTTACAAGTTATTTTGATTAAAATATGCAGGTACTAAAATACCTAACATGTTCCTCATGTAGTGTAGTATATAATAGGTGATTAAAATATCTCAGTTCAAATTCCAGTTAAAAAAGAAACATTGAGCTGTTTCTAAGGTATTCAAATTAGCATCTTGCTAAAAAATTAGGTAATAAGCAATTGAAGAGTTTTCCTTTTATGCTATAAATTCTAAGGCTGACAACAACTCTGTTATAAATTCCTTACTGTTGAGCCCTAAAAACAAAGTCATATATTTTTATTGAAAATTCAATTTAAAAAAGTTCTTGGCTGAAGTACTCAGTAACTGTCATGTTTTGTTTTTAAAATCCTAATCAATAATATGTTATCCTAATAAAAATTAAATCTGCCTTCAAGACCACTTATACTTAAAAATATTGGAGTCAGGAATTTAATTCTAATACCTAAGTATATACTTTAAAATTTTTAAATATTAATAATTAAAAATATTTTGCAACATCAATGAATATGTTTATAAAATCAAATGTACATACAAAAATAATTGTTTTAAATAATTTCTGAGCACTTTATGAAACCATTTTAAATCTATATATTTGATGCCTAAATTAGCATATAACTATCTCCGAAAATTTTAATGTAATTCTCTCTGATGAATTTTTAAGTATCAAACTAATTCTTATTCTCGTTATAGGTAAAGTTGCATATATTTTGTTATTCTAGAAAATTAAGATATGAGTTAACCTTTCTAAAGGAATACAGTATCATAGACAATAAAATAATTAATATAACTGTATGTTATTAATATGTATGTTTATCAATAACCCCTTGGGAGCACCCAATCAATATGTTTTCTCTACTTACTCGAATTGTAGTTTAATGTAAAACACATGCTAAGTAATGTCCTAATCACTAGTCTAACATATTAGCCCAGGCTGTGAACAAAAACTTCATGTTTCCAAAAAAAATACAGATATCTGTTGATTTGTAATCCTAGTCAAGTAAATCTTCTCTCTGTGCTGCAACCCCCTAGGGTTTAGCCCATTCAGTAATTATTGCATTCCATTTCCTTCTGCTGTTGACAAATTTTCTCCAATTCTGGACTCCCATAGAGAATATTAGAATATTCCCAACATTCTCTAATCAAGACTTTCTAGGGCAGCATTGAGGTCTATTTTTGGCTAACCTCTATTTGATTAAATTTTTTGTGTCCAAATTGAGGCCAAGCCAACGAATTCTATGAGATTTAACACTTTACTACATCAGGTGTTTGATTAACACACTATCTACACTCAGGTGTTTGATTAACTTGTTTATGCTGATTCTGTAGCACATATGCTCCCGGACAGGCCCAAAAATCATTCTGAGTAAAATTTCCTTTCAAATCTTTTCAGGGCATCTTCATCTTTCTTTAGCAGAATCCATGTTTCACAACCATTTGTCACAATGGGTCTTATTAGTATTTTTTACAATTACATCCTCAATTTCTGCCCTAGTATTTTAGAAGTTAGTAGTTTTTTTAATTTTATAATATGCTGTTTCCTTTTCTTATTACGTTCTTTATCTCTGCACTTACATTTTACTTTCAATTGCTAGTGATCCTAAATGTGTGAACTCTGCTACCTTTTCAAAGCTGTGAAGACTTGTTTGGATGAGCTTTTTATTGTTTCATCTTACCCTTGATGTATTTGGTTTTACTCTGATTTTCCCTCAATGCTGCATCCCTCAAAATCTTTGAAAATTTCCTTTAATGCTCCTATTATGACTAGGTAATATCTAGTAAATGGTAAATATGCAATCTTATTTGATTAGGCTACCATTGTTTTTTTATAAACAACAGCTAAGTTGAAAAATTACACTTTCTGACTTAGAATCTACTAATTTACTTTTCAGGAAAGCTGTCAATTTAAGTGTGTAAAATCAGATCTGAGTGAATGCTTTCGGATATGTTTAAAAAGCTTAAATTTCCAATTTTAAGTTGAAAAAAATCAACAATTAACATAACTTATAAACTATTAAACCAATTTGGTTGACAGTTAAATTTACCAATAATGGCATTATAATTGGTGTGACATATGTCACTTAAAGTCATTATTGCAAAAGTAACATTTATAAAAAATGCATAGAGGACTGTTTTTCGCAAATATGTCAGTAAATTATTTATCAATTTTAATATCTGCAATATCTTAAAGATCCACCCATGATAGTTTCCTTAGCAGTAATTGGAAAGCTCTAGTACAGAAAATGTAATTTTTCGACAGGATCACTTTTTGTATAAAAGTTTTGGTTAGGTTTCCTATTTACATATATTATTCAAACATTTTCTTCTTTCTGTGCTAAGCCCTATTATCAGGCATCTCAAATTGGCTGTACTAATTTTGTTGACAGCAGCTTAGAAACAGGATGCTAAGGATCCGTTAATCCATTCCCTCAGGTTTCTAAGCCATGACATACTTCTTCAATCATCTCCTATTCTTCTGTCGATCTTGCCTCAAGTAAATATTAAGTATTTAAAATGGAAAATATCCAATAAGTTATGTCAGAAGTCCTTAAGATTATATGGTTTGCCGTATTAGTTTAGTTTTTTATTTTGTAAGGGTTTGAAATATATATCCTATTTGGATAAGAAAATTTGATAGCAAAAATAAATCGAATTACATGAGCACAGCCAGTGCTGGTAACTTTCTCAATTAAATTTAACTAATATTAATATTTATAACAGTTTTCTTGTATTCTAGAGGATTAACTGATTAGAATATAAAACTTAGAAAGTTAAAATTAGGGTCTCAGCAACACAATTCTATTTTGATCAAAATTTGATATAATTATTAGGTGTTCTATATACTTATCAAAAAGTTTTGATATTTCAAAGAACTAAATGAATATGTATGCAATCTTAAATTTACTACAGTATTATAATTCAAAATATGACACAATCAGAAATTGAAAATATTGCTTTATTTTAAATAATTCATTAGAATTTTAACAGTAGTATATTTAAGCCATTTTATTAAGTCTCTTTTAAAAATTTCTAACAAATTCTCCAAATGAATGTGAATGTTACAGCAGTTACTGTAGCTGAAGATGTAAAAATATCAATGGTCCAACATTTAGACATTTTGTGGTCTATAAATCACTGCATGAAAATCAAAAAATATGTAACAACATGCAAGCTCTACCACATTGTTTAAGTTCTAAGAAGTTTCAATTTTCATTAGACAGTAATGGTTTATAGGAAGAAATTAAAATTGTTATAGAAGTTGAACTTTGAATAGTAATGTATTGGGAGTTATTAGATAACCAAAAATTAATGATTATTTTAAGAAATGTAATAACGAAATGACTGTCAATTATAACAAAATGTTAACTACTAGTTAAAATTGAGACATCCAGGAAGGTATCAAGAGATTTGTTATTTTATAGCTAAAATTTATTGACTTAAGTACTAAAAAAATTAATTTGAAAAACCATATAAAATATTAATGTGTGGTATGATGATTTCAAAAAAGTTGACTCAGATATGTTATTTTGCTTTAACAAAAATATATTGAAAATATATATTTTTTTAATTGATAACAATTTTTAGTTAATAATTAGTGTTTTATCCTGAAATATTAATGTTATCTTACCTTTTCTCTACATGGTTTCATACATGGAAGATGCTCTTGTAGTTATCACTGTACAACACTTTTTGATTCTAAGGTTTTTAAACTTCTTAAGCTTCTTGTATATAATATCAATTACTGTTTACATTGCATTTCTTTTATATTATTTATAAATCAAACTCCATAAAACTGTAGCAGTTTATCTATCAAGATGTTGTTTCACAGCATACAATATTTTTATTTTTTTCTTAATGTCACTATGATGATTCATTTACTACTATTTTCAGTTTACAGAACTTATAACATACTGCTAATATGTATACAAATCTTCTTTGATTGTACATTCAAAATAATCCTTTTGTTTGTAAGTACTGAACCTTTTCTACAGATTCTGAGCTATTGTACCTTTCGTACACCTGGCAACACTTGGCTACTCCTAATGATGAAAAAGTGTAGGAGATTTTGCCCAAAGTCAAAATATTTTCTGTATATACATATAAAGATAAACAATAAAATTTAAACATTCAATTTGAAATGATAATTGGAAAATAATGAACAACACAATTTATTGCCCACAAAATTACCCATTTTTTTTACAAATGAATAACTGAATATTCAAATACTGTCCAAATAGGTAGTTAAAATTTCACCTCAAAAACAAAAAATGTTCAATATGCAATTGAAAATTATTTTTAATATTAAAGTAGAAAAATATCAAGTTTATTAGCAGAAATGAATTCTAAATTATTTTTTCTAAATAATTTTCTTTTAGCGGACCTTTTTTATTCCGATCTGCATTATCATGCAGAATAATCACATTATTGATACATATGCAAAGTACATTTTAGATAAAACATAAATATTGGTATCACGACTCAGCAAACTTATACTATATTAACATCTAAAACCCTTACTAGGTCAATACTAATGAAAAATAGTTTAAGTTATATAATATATTAAAAATGCAAATTAGGACAGGAAGCACTTTTTAATACTTTAATCTGGGTGTATGTGTCTAAACTATTTTTCTTGTTTTGTCTTAGTTTGGGTCCATTGCTGTTGTTACATATTTTTTGCTATGTGTGGAAGTAGGTTGGTAAAACCTACAGGATTTCACAGGTGTTTGCTACAATGTTGGCTATACTGCTGCAGCACCTCTACGTCGCTAATACTATCCTTAAAAAATCTCTACCTATCCAATGACTTCAACTGGTAAGAAAAAAAAATGGGAAAAGATCAGTCTTTCTGGGATTATGCCAGTTGAAATTGTTGAAAGTGTGTACTAGGGGATCAGTTTTGTAAATCTTTTCTAGATTAAGCCTTATTTAGTATTCATAGTGAGCTAAAATGTTTGAAGTCTTATTTTAGATTTAATATAGGGTGTAACAATAACAATAACTAATACAGACTATATTTTTACAGAATATTTTCAGAATTTTATTATTTTAGTTATTCTAGATTATGCAAAATCTTCCCATATTTGTCAATAGTGCTTGTTTTTTCTATCTTCTTCGTAAAGTTCCTTTAACTGTTAGTCATTGTACATTTTATTCCATTATTATTTTAAATTAAAATTTCAATTCAACAACAAAATGTTGAAACAATATGGCTATAATAATATTGTTTAATTTCATTAATATTACTGTGGAATCCTAACCTCTATTTTCAAGTCTAATAAAAATGTTTCTGCTACAATCTTTATTCAAAGAAACGCCAATCTTCACAAACACATGCACAGTAAAACTACTAAATAATCAATCTTAAAAAAAGCAAAAATTATGAATTTAATCAGAATCCAATTTACGAATATTTTTTTATGAATGTACAGAAAATTAAAATCCTTATTGTTTTTTTTCTGATAACATAATTTAGGTAATAGGTATGAATTTATAATAAAGAGTTCTTAAAATATCTAAAAGTTTATCAAATAAGATTAAAAATTATATAAATGTTAACAAGTGCCCCACAACAGCATTTTGAGCATAAGTTAATGATATTCAAAAATTACTGAGTATGAAGATCAGCATCATCATCATCAACAAGTGTTATCATCATCATACATTAATATTTTTGAGTTAGTTTCCAATCCGTTCCATTTGTTATCTTCCAGTCAGTAGTTTTGATATTTTTATTCCCTTTCATTTGGCCCCACCATTTTTTCCTGGATCCCCTCAAATTCATATTATTTTTGTCATTAATATAATATTAATAAATTTCATTCTAGGCATATTGATTTATGTTTTTTGTCCAATTTAAAATTGTATGATTTCTTTTTCTGACTTGGTTTTGCCCAATATTTCAACCGATTTCTGTAACACAATATCTCATATATTTGTCCATAGTTGGTTAATGTCTACTTATAAGTTTCCTATCCTTTTTTGATCTTCTGGTTCTTTTGATGCATTTGCAATGTCAGGATCTTTTAGTTTATTAATGTCGATTTTTTCTCTCCTTTTCCCATTCTCTCTTTTTTAATTGGATGTTCTCTCTTTAAATTGTGCTTTCACTAAAGTGATCACTATCTATGTTTGCTCCTCTAAAAGACCTAATATCTAATAAGTTACAGCAGCGTCTTGCATCAATGATTATATGATCTATTTGGTTAATCATTTCATTATCAGGAGACTTAGGAATTTGTAGTTTGTTATTGTTGGAAGAAGTTATGAACACCCTGTATATGCATTAATTGTACTACCCTTACACATTTGTCTATAAATTCTTCAAATATACACAAAAATAAATACTAATTGATTTTTTCATTTGCCAGGGAAAGACAGATCTTTTTACAACTATAAATTGTAAGTGCAAACAAATAACAGCATTTGATAGGTATAGAATAATGTTGCAACACCACAGGTCGACGGGATTTTTGTATTTATAACGTTTGAACTATTTATTATTACTAATATGTGACTAAATTAGATTAAGTAACCCCTCACTAGATATAATGACCTTGAATTTATGATGATTTTGAATTGAAACAGGAAATTCAATTTTAGATTATAGAAAACTTGGATATTACAAAAATTTTCCTTTATTTTGAAAATCAAACAAAATGTGCAAAGCTGTGTTATATTTTTAGATAGTTAAGGTTATGAAAACCAGGCTTAAAGTCCAGTAGTTAATCGTGAATTATATGCTCTGTGGACTGGGCACTAGAATTTTAAGGAAATGGATGTCTTGTTAATGAATGATAACAGTATAATATATTTTTCTTTATAAACGTCCCATTTTTTTTTAAATCAAAACAAAACAAGAATATATAAGTATGGATTATCATTATTGGTGACAAAGCCCTTACTGTTGATATTTTTGAAAGTGTAAGTAAATTGTGAGTCTATGACGCATTCTCATAGTCTCCTGGAAGGATATAGTCATAAGTTACCCCAGTCATTCCGTGAAAAAATCATCGATTCCACGATCTTGTACAGGTTTTTGAAGGTTCTAAAAAGAATATGAGGGATAACTGATGCAAAATCCTTGAAGACATACTGCTGATTTTGCTTTTTTTTTTAAACAATTATAAAAAGTGATAAATAATTTTTTGCATATAAAACGTTTCCTCTATTTTTTAGAGAAAAATTGTTCAAACAAAAGTTGTTGATTGTAATAAGTACTTTAATTTGCCAGTTTCAAGTTCAAAAAAACAAACAATTGACCGAGATAACTGCAAAAACCCTTATATTTCCAATAATTTAGAGATGTTAAAAAATTGTCAATGAGTTAATGAAGGCTAAATCTCAGTAGATCGACCAAATAGTCTATAAGTTATTCAATTTGTTGTCAAATCAGTGACTCTAGAGATATACAGGGTGTTTTAAAAAGGTACGTCATAAATTAAATCACGCATTCCGGAGACAAAAATAAATTGATTCAATCCAACTTACCTTAGTACAAAAGTGTACACAAAAAAAGTTACAGCCCTTTGAAATTACAAAATAAACATTGTTTTTTTTTGCAGTATCTCATAAACTACTTGACATTTTGTAATAAAAATGGACACGTTACTTTCTTGTCCTGAAAGCATTTTTCATACAAAAGAAACAACAAAATCTAAGCCCACAAAAAAATTTTAAGGGGAGTGTGCAGCCCTAAATCCTCCCAAACTTTTAAGTATGTTCAAATCAAATGAATTTTGGGGCATCATTAGTTTAATACATTACTTTTAACAGTTTTTATTGAGTTCGGCCCTTTTCATTAACTTTATTAATATTATGTAATTACTAATTACATGCAACTAAATAAATGGCTTAAATGAATTAACAAGTACAAAAAATGTTTACAACCTCTATAAATATGATATTACAATAAATGTTCGAAATGGCCCCATTTTCTTTAATACACATTCGGTAATTTGCATTCTCTGAAAAATCATATTTTTCTGACGAAATTGATTTGCAGCTTCAATTATTTCAACCCTCAGTTGTTGTTCGTCCTCTATTGTTACAGAATACATTTTCTCTTTCATAAACCCCCAAAAGCTAAAGTCCATGGGGTTAAGACCTGGACTTCTGGGTAGTCAAGAAATAGGTGCATCACGACCCCTTCCAATCCACCGACCAGGATACTGCCTGCAAAGGTATTCCCGAACTTCATTACTGTGATTCGGTGGAGTGCCATCTTGTAGAAACCATATATTTTGCCTTATTGCAATATTCACTTCTTCCAAATACTCTTGTAAATCGTTAGCCAAGAATTGCAAATAATTATAAATAAATAAATAAATAAATAAATAGTTTATTTACGGTTATACCAATTACAATAATTATAATCATTAAATAAATAATATCATATTAACAGTTTTAGTATTCAACAATATTTACATACAATTTACACAAGACCAATAAATAGAATAAATACCTAAATGACAGTTTACAGTGACAGCCTACATTGTATTTTAAAAATATTTTTTCAGCTTTTTTCGAAAACTATTCAGAGAGCTAGAAAAAAAGTCTACATCTAAACCATTTCCAGATTGACACATTCGTCTTATAGGTCTATTTAGACAATAGTTTGTTTGTTGGAATTCTAAGTAAAAAACGTCCTTGGATCTTGTGCACCTTTGAGGAACCCTAAGACCTATTCTCTGCAAAATTTGAGGCGAATCTATCATTCCGTTTACAATCTTGAAAAGAAAAACCAAATCTAGCATTAAACGACGATTTTCTAATGTTGGTATATTAAGTAATTTTAAAATGTCACAATACACTATATCTTCTGAAGAAATTCCTAATTTATAGCCTACAAAGCGCAAAAATTTTTTCTGAACTTTCTCAATGTTTTCAATATGACATTTATATAAAGGAGACCAAATAGTGCTGGAATATTCCAGAACTGATCTAACCATAGAACAATACACACTTTTAAAACAATCTAGGTTATTGAATTCTGACAAGGTTCTTTTCAAAAATCCAAGTAATTTAAAAGCTTTATTACAAATAAAATTATAGTGATTTTTGAAAGTGGGATCAAAAAATACACCTAAATCTTTGAAAGTGTTTGTTGGTTCCAGAAATATATTATTTAAAGAGTAATTAAAACAGATAGGTTGTGAGTTTCTAAAAAAGCGCATTATTTTACATTTATCGATATTAAGTGAAAGGTCATTCTTTGTACACCATTTTGAGAAATTATTTACATCTTTTTGCATTTTTACACAGTCTCTAACATCCTTAATAATTCTAAAAATTTTCAAATCATCAGCATACAACAAAATAACACAATTTTCAAAGATTTCTAAAATGTCATTTATGAAACAAATAAAAAGAATAGTCGATAAATGACCACCCTGTGGGACGCCAGACCTAACCAAAATCTCTTCAGAAAGACAGTTTTTGACTTTGACAACCTGAAGCCTGTCTGTCAGGTAGCTCTCCAACCACTCAAGCAGGGATCCATGAATTCCTAGTACCTCTAGTTTTTTTATAAGAATCTTGATGTTAACACGATCAAATGCCTTTGAGAAGTCGGTATAGATCACATCGACCTGAGCCCCCTTCCCAAAGGCATCCAAAATGAATTCTTCTAGGATCACTAGATTGGTGGTCGTAGACCTACCCGGCATAAAGCCGTGTTGTTCAGGAATAATTAAACTTTTTATTGGAAAAAATATTTTTGAAGCAATAAGTGACTCAAAAATCTTTGCAAAAATAGAAATTTTGGAAATGGGTCTGTAATTTTCTATACATGTTTTACTACCATTCTTAAAAATAGGAGAAATATAACTTTTTTTCCACTCTTCTGGGAAAGTGCCAGTACTTAATGAAAAACGAAAAATTTTTAGTAATACAGGAGACAGAACAAAACGACATTTATGTACAAAATAAGGTGAAATTTCGTCAGGGCCACTACTAAGTTTTAGATTTAATTTTTCTAACTTATTAAAAACATCTATTAGACTAATATCACAGCTGCTTAAACTAACTGTTTTATTACAATCAAAGCTTGGAATATCACAGTTATTGTTATCTACATATGACTTAGAGAAATGCTGTTTAAAAAAATTAGAAATTTCTGATGGATTGCTTGACTCATTGTTTTCATAGGTCATGTTGTTTGGTAAGTCATAATGTTTATTTTTACTGTGTACATAACTCCAGAATTCTTTGGAATTAGTCATATTTTGTTCCAAAGTTTTTATGGTTTGATTTTTACATTGCTCCGCTAATACTTTACATTCACTACGAATGTCTGAGAATAGTTTATAGTCAGAAAAAGTATTAGTATGTTTGAATTTTTTATGAGCTACTTTTTTTCTCAGAATAGCATTTTTCAGTTCAGTTGAATATGATTTTGGAAATTTTGGGTTTTTACATTTTTGCCCTGGTACATATAAATTTATGCAACAGTACAAAATATCATAAAAACAGGATATTGCTTTATTAACATCTGAAATATTGTCGAGTAAGTTCTCCCAGTTTACATTACCTAAAAATTGGTTTATTAAAATATAATTAGCCCTAGTAAAATCATAATAATAATAATCATATTCAAGGAACTCAGTTTTATCACAATTAATACAGAAAGAAAGTGCTGGATGGTACTTATCACAGTTTAACAAAGGAAAATCAACACATTTGACATTTACAACATTATTTGACAATATTAAATCCAAATAACCTCCTAAAACATTCGATATTGTATTATTTTGAAATAAGTTAAAATAAGCAATAAAATTTGACATACACTCAACAGATTCTGTAATATTACCAACTGGTCTTGATCCTAGATCTTCATTCTCCCAAACTATGTTTGGTAGATTAAAATCACCCACTATATAGGACATTGAAAAGTCATTATTTTGAATAATATCTTCAGTTGCCATAATAAAGTCCTCATAAACGCTTAATGGAGATGATGGTGGTATATATACACAGACAAAAAGGATTTTTTGATTTGATGTTTGCAATTTTACATAAACACTTTCAATGTTGGCTGATTTTGAAGTGATTACTGAAGAAACAAATTCCTTTTTTACAGCAATTAGAGCACCACCCAAACGTTTAGCTGTACTGGTATTTTCATTTCTATCCCCTCTGTATATATTGTACTCTGGAACTCCCAATTCTCCATCCTCTATACCATCATACAGAGAGGTCTCAGTTAATAGTAGCACATCATAATCGTTGGCAATAACAGATGATGAAAAATCATTTAATTTGGTGCGGAGACCTCTCACATTTTGATAATAAACAGAAATTTCCGAGTTACTCCTGCTTGATTGTCGTCTATCTCTTAGTTTTCCGATAAAGAAACTCCTGAGTTAAAAACTCTTCTCTTGAAGTTAAAACGTCTAAAAATGATTCCTTTAGGCCAGAAATCACTAGTATTGACTTCATCATAAAATTCTATAGGTAGGCCTACTTTAAAAGAGCTAGTATTGCCCACGGTTTTTAGTTGCTCCACCATCACATCTTCAACCTTAAGGTTATCCAATTTTCTTTTTATATAATTCTTGATAATGTCATTCGTGACTGTTTCTGCAGCTTTTCCTATGTAAAGCCACATTTTGCTAGGATTCGCGGCTACAAAATTAGTGTCTTCGCTTCCTGCACCTTTAGTCGATGTATATTTTTGTCTATTGTTTACATTTTGCGAGAGATTGTCGACATTTTGTGTTTTCTTTAATGCCGGTTTCTGCGCATGTGTCGTTGCCATAGAGATGTTAGCAGCGTTGGTCACAGCATGAGCAACTTGGTTGGTTCTGGTTGTTACTTTTTGTGATATGGGCGTATATGAGACAGGCGTCGGCGATGTTGTCACGTCTTTGATTTTTTCTTCAATAGATCCCAATCTTAAATTTAGGTCCTTATTAGATTTATCAACATCAGTCATACTATTCTGAATAGTTGCTAGAGATTCAATGAACTTATCCACATTCGAAGCGTAGTTTGCAGACACAGTTTGTATAAGGTTGTCAAACGTGTTTGCAGTTTTTTCATTGTTTGATTCAATACATTCTGTCACTGCGGTTGAAATCTGTTTGAGCAGAGGTTCTACTGATTTTACGACAGCAATCGAAATTTCTTGGACGTCATTTTGGCTGACTTGCTTACTTGCAGCTTCAGCTGCGACTTTTTGTTCTTTTAGAGATTTTAAATTTACCTTATATTTCTCTATTTCTTTGTTTTTGGCATCCAACTCAATTTTCAGTTGTTTCAATTGCTCCTTCAGTTTATCTATCACAGCATCAGGTTGTTGATATTCTTTTTGGCATTGGTCTGAGCAGAATATTTTTTGCCCCTCCACAATTTCCCAGTCCGATCTTCTTTCCAAACAACTCGGATGGAAAATATAAGCACATCTTATGCAGCAATAGTTCGAGAAAGTTTTGTTTTGACAACACTTAAACATTTTAAGAATTATCAACTGTAAAATTTGGCAACGCTGAAATTAACCTTTAAGAATCACGTTTCTTGAAAACTATTTTTATACCGTATTTTTCCTGATTGCGATAAAATCTTTTTTTGGGATCACTTTAGAACATCAAAAAAACAACTTTAACACAAAATTCACTTATTTTCTGTACTTTAGACTACTAAAAAAGCACTGTATATGATGAGAGATTTTACTTGCTGTCATGTATAACTGTCAAGTTATCACCATCAATTATCACCATTTAAATTGTTGGGAAGAAATACTGGGCCTATTAGATGGTTATCCACAATTCCTGCACAAACGTTAACTTTGAAAGTCTTTTTTTGGCGTGAGGATTTTCTTCGGCCCAAATGTGCTTGTTATGGTTTGTTATTCATTTCTACTGAAGGTAGCCTCGTCGGCAAACAAAATATTTCTAATAAAATTAACATTTCGAGTGTTTTCCATGAACAACCAATCGCAGAATCCAATCTTTTTAGGATAATCTTCAACCAATACTCTTGAACCATTGTTAAGTGATGGGGTTTAAGCAGCTGATCCTTCAAACGCCTCCAAACCCTTACGTGAGGAACATTTATTTGATCAGCTATTACCCTTAACTTGTTCCAGGGACTTCTTCAATGATTTCTAAAATGTCTTCATCAGTTGCATACAACGTGAGGAACATTTAGTTGAGCAGCTATTACCCTTTACTTGTTCCAGGGACTTCTTCAATGATTTCTAAAATGTCTTCATCAGTTGTATCCATTATTGGATGACTATTGCCAGCAACTTGCGATTGGAATGTACCCGTTTCCCGTAAACGACGTTCAATGGTCAGAAATAATCGTCTATCGGGTGTATTTCGATTGGGGTATTTTACTGCATAACGCCTTGCGGCTGCTATGCACTATTTACTTGAGATTCACTTACGATATTCCCGATAGTTTATTGAAATCATAATTTAATCTGATCCAACTTACCCAAAGTTAAATGCATATCTGCCATTTCCTTAAATATGTAGGTCATTGTAATATCAAAATTTTTAATATTAATCTTATTCACACAATAAATTTAATGATAGCTTCAAATTATTGACTACTATTGATGAAACGGTTTGTAATTATTGTATCCATAGAAACTAATTGTACTTTTATGGCCAACTAGGAAAAAACTAGTTTTTCGAAAAAGCGATGAGGCAAAAAAGTTTTAAAAATAGTGTGTTGAACTAATGATGCCACAAAATGTATTTGATTTGAACATACTCAAAAGTTTGGGGGATTTAGGGCTGCACACTGCACACCCCCTCAAAATTTTTCTGTGCGCTTAGATTTTGTTGTTTCTTTTGTTTGAAAAATACTTTCAGAATAAGAAAGTAACGTGTCAATTTTTATTACAAAATGTCAAGTAGTTTAGGAGATAATGCAAAAAAACAATTTTTATTTTGTAACTTCAAATGGCTTTTTTTTTGTGTACACTTTTGTATAATGGTAAGTTGGATTCAATCAATTTATTTTTGTCCCCGGAATGCGTGATTTAATTTATGACATACCTTGTGGAAACACCCTGTATAGCAGATCGCAATCGATTCTTTGAGGCTTCAATTTTAAAATGGATTAAAAAAATTTCAACATTTTATCAAAATTGTTACTAAACAAACCTAAAAGGCGACTTTTTAACTTATAAACATTTATCATAACTTCTATATTTTTCATGTCGGGGGCTTATAAGCAGGTTCACTAAAAAGATGGCAAAAACCACAATCTTAAAAAAAGAACCTTCTATGACCAATAGGAACCAAGATAATATTTTTTTCAAAATCATATTTCCATTGTTTATTAACATTAAGAGCTGAGAATTGAACAGATTATAAGTGAAGATATAGATTTTATGATCCAGTTTATAGATGTCATATACAGAGAAGGTGTAAAAAGTTATAACCCGTTAAAGTGATCGCACTCGTAAAATACCGCCACGTTAAAGTGGAGGGAAGAACTTTCTGACCTCCGTTTTTTTTTTAGAATGGAACTTCAAATTGAAGCGCAATGCAATATCTTGCCTTCTATGGCACGCAGAATATTCGTATTATATATTTATGTTAATAATATACATTAATTAATAATATTTAAATATTTCTTCGAAATAATAGTAAAATTAAACTTTTTTATGGAAAAATTTAATTAGTTGATTTTTCTGGAATTCTTCCCATTTTTCCGTAAAATAGCACAGTTCTTATTATTTTATTTAGCTATATATAAGCTATTTTTACTTACAGATCCTTTTTGTGTGGGGATCATTCCATTCTGGGTTTGGTTTTACAGTTTTTGTTGTGACTTCGCTGTTTCCACTACTTTTCTTCCATTCTTTTCTCTCTTTGATTGTCCTTCCTATATTTTGTTCATACCCATCTAATTCTCTGTGCTTTTATTTCTCTAACTATGTTCTTTTGACCCATCCATTCTTGTATTTCGTGATAAATCCATTGTCCTGCATTCTCTTCGTTTTCCCTCTTTGGTCTCAGTATTTTTCCCATAATCTTCATCTCAGAAACTTTTAGTTGTCTTTTCTTGCTGTTAATGTAAATGTCTGCAGCATATACTACTATTGGTTTTATGGTCGTTTTGTAGATGTTCAGTATTGTGTTTCGGCTTATCTTCTTATCTAACATTTTTTATTTTTGTAGAACGTTTTATTTCCCGCTTCAGTTCTTCTTTTCATATCTACACTTTCATTTCTTCTGTTGCCAAGTATTCTCAAATATTTGAACGTTTCAGCCTCTTTGAAGCTGTGTGAGTCTGTTGTCAGTTCTGTTATTTGTGTCTTCTTTTACTTGCTGTAGTTCATGTATTTTGTTTTATATTTATTTATTTAAAGTTCTCTCAGTTTGGCTTCGTTTTCTATTTCTTGGAAGGTTTTCTTTAATGTCGTTTTATCAGTTGCTACTATCATTCTAGCGTATATATAGCGTCTATCGTGGATCTTCCTTTTCTAAAATCATACTGGTAATCTCCTATGCTTTGTTTTGTGTATATTATTAGTTTGTCTCTAATTATACCAGTCATTACTTTATAAGTATGTTACATTCAGTAAATTAATTGCTCGGCAGTTTTTACATATTCTATGGTATCCTTGTTTTGGGATTGTCACTATAATTCCCTTCTTCAATTCTTGGGGCATTATTTCCTTACCCCGTGTATTCTGTATTAGTTCATAAATCTTTCTGTATAGTGCCCCCCACCATATTTTATAATTTCTTCACATATTCCGTCTTTTGCTGTTTTCCCCTTTTTGTAGTTTGCATATTTTATCTTTTACTTCTCTATAGGTCAATTCTTCTTCTTCATCTTGCTCCGTGTTCATTATTGTTTCTATTTCTTTGTCTTTTTCCTTTTCTTCATATATTTCTTCGAAGCACGTCTGTCATTTTTCTGCTTCTATAGCTATATTAGCTGTCCGTTTTTGGTTAAGCTAGTTTTAAGTATTGGTACAACGGATTTTAGTTGTGTCTTTTATTTTTTTTTCTTCTCGTTCGCAATTGGTTGTACTTTTTACTTTTCTTTTTTTTTCGATTTAAACAATTTCTTTGTTTTTTGCTTTTGATTTTTATATTTTTCTCGTTTTTTTTTCTTTGATTGTGCTTAACCATTTCAATCTTGTTTTCTTCTTTTCTTCCACTGCTAATTTGTACTCCTCGCCGAACCAATTATTTCTTCCCCCATCTTGTTTTCAGAATTACTGCCATAAGTAGGTAGGTATTTATCAATTGGTTGTACTTTTTCTTTTTTTTTTCGATTTAAACAATTTATTTGTCTATTGCTTTTGATCTTTATATTTTTCTCGTTTTTTTCTTCTTCTTTGCTTGTGCTTAACCATTTCAATCTTGTTTTCTTCTTTTCTTCCACTGCTAATAATTTGTACTCCTCGCCAAACCAATTATTTGTTCCCCCCATCTGCTTTCCAGAATTGCTGCAAGTTATCTTGTATTGTTTTAACTGTGTCGCTAGTTTTTCCATTTCTCCTGTCTTCGGCAGCTTCCTCTTGTTCCATGTTATAATGTTTTTGTCATTCTCTTAATCTTCCTTTTTTTGCATTTTTCTTATTAGTTTGGATATACCTGGCTCATTTTCCTCTTCGCTTGCATTGTTTATCCATCCATTCTTCTTTTTCTCGTCGAATGGTTGATACCTATCAATGCACAGTTTTCTTCTATTTTTTTTTATTTTTGTGTACGTTCCCAGATATTCTGCACACGCCTTCAACGTCGCTAAATATTTGACAGTACACCTGTCTGCTATTTATCTATCGCTTAGAGTCATTTAACAATGACCAAAGCTTCATTTTCAAGTTTTTGTTATATTCAATATGTTTGCTGTATATCTTGCGTGCAATATCTCCTCTGTTACGTTCATCAAATGAATAAAAAGATAACTTACAATAATCACAGTTTGTAACAATACATCATCATCAACCTATGTTTGTCTACTGCTGAACGTAGGCCTCCCGTAAAATTTTCCACCTATTTCTGTCTTGAGCTTCTTGCATCCAGTTTGTGGTGAAGCGCTTGATATCATCCGTCCATCTAGTCGGTGGTCGTCCTCTGCTTCGATATCTTGCCTTGGTCGCCATTCCATCATCTTTATGTAACAATACATACTTTGTGGTATGTAATTTCACCAAATACCGATGTATATTTCTTTACAAAAACAACTGTTTTATACCAGAGAGCAAAACAACTTGTGTTCACACCAACTTTTATGTCACTTTATTGAGCTACCACAATTTAAAAGCTTCTACGTGCCATAGAAATCGAGATATTTCAAATATATTCAGCGCGCTGCAATTTAAAGTTCCATTCTAAAAAAGGAAGCTCGGTCAGGCGGTATTTTACGAGTACCGTCATTTTAACGAGTTATACCTTTTTACTCCTCGGTATGTGTCATCTATAAACTGGATCATAAAATTTAGATATTCACTTATAATCCGTTCAATTTTGAGCTTGTAATGTTGATAAATAATTGAAATATTTATCAATATTAAGATAATATAAGATAAAAATAATATTTATAATAAATATTATTTTTAAGAAAAAATTGTCATATAAAGTTTTTTTTAAGATTGTGTTTTTTCACCATCTTTTCAGTGAGCTTGCTTACCAGCGCGTGACATAACAAATCTCTCTCTCTCTTCAATCCTGACCCCCCAGGGGGAGTGTAGTGGTCGACGTTATGTCGTGTATTGTCCGTCTCCAGAGATCTCTGTCTCTGGTCATTTCTTTTAATTCATGCATAGGTCTTTGGCATATTCCTGTAATTTGATCTATCCATCTTGTTGGGGATCTTCCTCGTGATCTTCGGCCTTCTACCTTTCCTTGTATTATGAGTCTTTCCATGTTTTCTGTGTTTGATCTCATAACATGCCCAAAATATTTTGATTGTTGGAGATGGACTTTACTAGAGAGTCGTTGGCTAACTTTTAGCTCTCTTAAAATTGAATTATTTGTTCTGCAGTCGGTCCAAGGAATTCGTAACATTCGTCTCCAACAGAACATTTCAGTGGCGTCTATCTTTCTTCTCTCCGATTGTCTCAGAGTCCAAGATTCACATCCGTAGGTCAGTATTGGGAATATTAAGCAGTTGATCAACCTCATCTTTATCGCTCTTGAAATTTGACAGTCCTATCATATTTTGGTCATTTTTGCTGTGGCACTGTGGTAATGACCCTGTGTTTGTGATTAATGATCCCAGATATAAGTAGGAGCTCACAACCTCGAACCGGTCAATTGTGGTTATGTGTGGATGATTGTTGTATAGTCTATCCACTATCATGATCTTTGTCTTTGATATGTTTAATTGCAGACCAAATATTTGACTTTCGTTTTCGATCAGTCGTATAAGTTCTATCAGCTCTGCTTGACTATTTGCAAGAAACGTAGTTTGTTTAGTTTATGACCGTTTATTGAGATGCCCTTTTCCCATCCTTCAAGTGCTCTTCGCATAATATACTCTCCATATATGTTGAATAATTGTGGAGATAGTATACATCCTTGTCTGACACCCCGTTCTGGATGAAATTCGTTCGAAAGTGTGTCAAGTACTTTAACTGATCCATTAGTGTGTTCATATAGTTCGGTTATAAGCGTAATTAGATGTTGTGGTACGCCTACTTCTTTTAGTATTCGCCATAAGTGTCTCCACTTGACCCTGTCGAACGCTTTTATAAGTAAATGTTTATAAGTTAAAAAGTCAGTTCTTTTTCAAACGGTGTTTTAAATAACGATTTTGATCAAATTTTGAAATCGATATCTTAAAATTGAAGCCTCAAAGAATTGATTGCAATCTTTAAATACCTGTAGAGTTATTGTTTGGGCGGGTACATTTGTTTAAATAATCGCACTCCGGGATAAACAAATTGAATAACTTACAAATTATTTGAGCGATCTAGCTGAGATTTAGCACACTTCAATAACTCATTAATTGCCATAACTACAAGTAATTATATATCATTATGCAAAAAACAAAGTTATTATCATTTATAAATTACTGCAAAAATAAGGGTTTTTGCAATTATCTCGGCCAATTTTTATGTATTTCAATTTAGAAATTCGTAAATTAAAGAACTTTTTAAGATCTACAACTTTTATTTAAACCATTTTTGTCTAAAATGTATAAGAAACGTTTTATAGACAAAAATGAATTTTTCACTGTTTATAATTGTGAAAAAAAAAAACAACGCAAATGTTGTAATTGTATAAGATTTTTTCAACTTTTTTTCCTTTACTGGGTTAAATCAGGCAGTGGAATCAGTCTATAAAGACTGAATATTGAACCTGAAATTATATTTACTATAAAGAAGAGAAAATTTGAGTTTCTTGATCACATATCTAGAAGCATAAGATTGAGTTCCTACAGCTTATAATACAAGGAAAGATCCTTGGACGAAGGAGCGTGGGACGTAGAAGAATTTCTTGGCTGCGAAACCTTCATGAATGGTTGGGAATGCCGTGTGATTAGCTATGTTGATCAGCAATACATTGTCAGTTTAGTTATGGATCAAGGTTCTCGATAAAAAAGGTATAGTGGACTTCCATTCCGTCGTCATAAACTTTATGACATACGAATGAATTGGTTATTTTTTCTGAGTATTAAACTAGCCTTATTTTATCCCAGCCATTTCTCGATATTCCTAGAAATCGATCGAAGCTAGATTAGGCTAACAATTTTATATGGTCATTCTGATGTTAGATGTTATAAAATTAACTGGCTAACGTAAGCATCTTGGTGAATAAAGAGACTCCAGGCTCAGGCTCAGACTTTGTCAACAAATTTTGCGTTTGTCTTCTTTTGCTTTAGTTTCATTGGGCAATTTTTATTATCACCACTATAAAATGTTTTCCTTCCTTTTTGATTAGAAAACACGTATTTGAAATATTTTTTTTTCCTTTTCCCTTTTTATTTTTGATAAAATTACATGAGACGCTATGAAAGATACACATTTTTGATTCTGTGTGAGCATCTGTGCTTACTTTTGCTTGTGATAGATCCTTTATACTATGTACAGTGCTCGTCGAAAGTCTTCCCCGATAATATTTTTTGGGAACCCTAAAACTTTAAGATGTTTTTGGGTAACTGGGCGAAACATAGTTTTATGACTTTTCAGCGAAGGAATCATTAAAAACAGCAAGTGGAAGCCATTTTGTAAAAATATTTTAAACAGGTTCATATGGCAAGTAATAATACCCCTTTTAAAAGTTCGTTTTAAGTTTTTTTCAACGAGACTTTATTATCACGCAATTATCAGTTTCAGCACAAAAATCTCAAATAATTCATATTCAATAACAATAATATTTAAAATAATAATTGGTTAATTTGTATTTGTTCATGGTATTTGACAGTATTCAGTGATGTAATCAATAAAAATTACGAACGTTTTGTAAGATAATTTTAAACAAGGACTTGAAACGAGCTTTCAAATTATGTATTGCTTGCAATATGATCCCGTTTAAAATTAACTACAAAATGGCAACCTAGTCCTATTTTTTTTTGTTTTTTAAATTGTATCGTTACTAAAATCACTGAATCTAATCAAAAACTATGAAAAAATACCCTAGAAGAAATAATTTATCATCAAATACCTTAGAATGGTTTAGGGTTTTTGGTTAAAATTGGTAATTATGTAGGTATCGTTAAAACGAGTTTTTCGAGTGATGTATTACTTGTCATAGAATGAAAGCAACACTACTTTACAAAATGGCGCACATTCGCCATTATTAATTTAGAAAATATATAGGGGATGGAACGGACTTTAGACGCGCACTGTAGAGTCTACCATACATGAACTCATTTAGTAGATTTGACTTATAGACTGGGACGAGTCGTGTTTGATTTTTATGTAGACTGTTGATAATTCATAATCCGTAATATATTTAGGTATGTTTTTTAATAATATTTAAATTCTTGTTTGATTGGAACACGCCTTTGCACTTTGAACAATATAAATGCTCACACAAAATGTACTATTATGATTGCACTAAATTTCGTAACTGTATTTCATCTTATTTCAGTTGAATAACATCAAACTAGCGAACTGAAGAGAGTACCAAAGACAATTCTTAGAAAACGACTTGAACAAATCAAAACTTTCGTGGTGCTTTAATAAATTTAAAGTTGCGATTTGCCGAGACTAGTTTAAAGAGATAATCAGAAATATCTTCAAAATAATAGGTATCTTAATATATTAAATTTATAGTAGTTATAAAATTCAAAATCATCATTATACAGAGAGTTTTTCACAACAAGTTTAACAAAATAAAATCTTTAAATAATTTAAACAAAATGTTTTCTAAAATATTAATGATATACATTTATATCATATCAAACAGTAAAAGCTATTTTTTCGAAATTTTACAAAAATTATTAACTAGTCATGATTTCAGTGGTAAAGCCCATCTTCAACAAAAGCATTGTCATGACTTCGTAAATTTTGTGAACATTTTAAGAACATTAGTTTTTTATAATTTTATTAAAAAAATCAATTTCGATCTAACATCGCGTCGGTGATTATATCAGAGTGATTAATGGTATTACAATATAATGTAATTTTTGAACGAATTCTTTACGTGTAGTATTTTTTCATTTATTTGGTAAAAATGGCATCCCTAGTATATGACGCTAGTGATCCATATGAAGCTGTGATCAATTATCCTGTATCCGAAGTTTATCTTCTTAGCTCTTTCTACGTTTTTAATGATCATTTTAAACTGTTTTACAGTAGCAGTGAACATTCATATCCATTTATCACCTAGTGAATCAGGACTGCATTTTAATCATGGTTAATTTCTAAAATTTCGATTAAGTCTACTATTTTTAATTTCTTTTTTGTTGTTTATGCACAATTTCATAGTTAATCTTAAATTAATTATTTTCTGTTATGAATGGTTTGTACTTGCAAAATGCAAAAAATTACTTGTGTAAATATCACAAAATTATATATAGGTCGGACAGGAAGAGGTTTCAAAAACGGATAACTGAACATAGAACCAGTTTTGTCAACGCAAAAAACAATTTTACGTACGCGTAACTATTTAATAACTTCGAAATTTCATATAACCAACCAAAGAAAAGTATAAAACTAGACTTATAAATTCTCAATGAACCAGTATACAGTGCTAACCAAAAGTTTCTTTCCACCTCGTATCTTTTGAACGGATATACTTATAATACGTAAGACGTATAAGACGTAATAGTGATAGACGGCGTTACAGAGTCACTGTTATCGATTCTTTTAAATGTAACCTTATTGTAAGTGATATCTCGTTCGAAAGGTATTGAATATATCTATTCAATCATGCTAATTTTGTTTGGGTATTTGTCAAAAAAGTTGACCTTTTTCAATTCTCTAGTTGTTTTTACTATGCAAAAGTATTTATACCTTGAATATTTAGTTTAATTATTGTTTAACAAGACGTTTAAATGTTTACATACACAGAATGGTATGTACTGTAGTCGACAAAGTAGCAGCTGTCTTAATAAGTGGTGAATGAAACAATTTCCATGCAGCGAAACGTCTATTTAATGAGAGGTATCCCGATCGCCCTATATCGATGACTTATATGAGGAGCATATTTGGAAGTTTGAAGAAACAGGTAGTGTTCAAGATACCAAACGATTTTGTCGACCAACAATTGGTGATGAAAAAACATTGACGTAATTGTAAAACCATAATGGTAGTGAACCCTACTTCTTCTACAGCCCAAGTTGTGTCCATCTGTGGGATCAGTCAAAGGACAGTACACCGAGTGTTGGCTAAAAACAAATTTCATTCATTCAAATTAAAACTTGTGCACCAACTTTCAGGTGATGTCCGAAGACTAGAATTCTGTGAAAATATGTCCCAATCAAATTAACCAATGGAAATATTAACACACACACAATGGAGGTATTGAAGTGACACAAATCCTCACGTCTTTGTGGAAAACATACTAAATTTCCAGAAAAAGTAAATGTTTGGGCAGATATTTTGAGAAACCGCATAGTTGGGCCTGTTTTTCTCAATGCTAACTTAACCGGTGAAGTGTGTCTGGAGATGTTCCAAAACGCAATTGAGCCGTTAATTCCTGAAATTCTGGAAGATAATTTAGGTGAACTGGACAACAACAGGTTGATAAGAACATAAAGCAAAGAATAAGAAATGCCAAAGAATCATGGATTACAGAACAATGTGTAGAAATGGAAAACTATGAAAAGAAAGTATGACACGTTCAATATACATAAAAAAGTAAGATAAATTACAGGAACCCAAAGAAGACGTCAAATAAGTTTGCTTAAGAACAAAGATGGAAAGATGATTATAGATTTAACAGAGAAAATTAATAGATGGAGTGAAGACATAAGAGAATTATTTGAAGACAACAGAAATAACATTGTTCTGATATATGGCGAAACGGGACCTGAAATTCTAAAATGTGAAGTAGAAATGGCACTTAAAAATTCCAAAACTGGGAAGGCAAATGGACCGGATGAGGTTCCTACCGAATTGCTAAAGCTCTTGAATGATGAATCAATAGGTATAATATTGCACTTATTTAATACAATATACAATACTGGCATTATACCTCAAGAGTGGCTGTTGTCTACATTCGTTACACTGCCAAAGAAATCTAATGCTAAAGAATGTTCAGAACATCGAACAATATCTTTAATGTGCCACCTACTAAAGATATTTCTAAAAATCATCCACAACCGAGTTTATCAAAAGTTGGAGTCAGATATTAGTAATACACAGATGGGGTTCAGAAAAGGGCTCGGTGCTCGAGAAGCTCTCTTCGGTTTGAATGTTCTCACACAAAGATGCCTAGACGTTAATCAGGAGGTACATACATGTTTTATCGATTTTGAAAAAGCGTTTGACAGAGTACGCCATGATAAGCTTAGAGAGATTCTTGAAAGGAAGGACATAGATAATAAAGATCTGCGAATAATTCTCAATCTATATTGGAATCAGAAAGCTAACATCAAAATAGAAACTGAAACATCACAAGCAATAGAAATACGTAGAAGAGTACGACAGGGTTGCATTTTGTCACCTCTGTTATTTAATGTATATAGTGAAAGCATCTGTCAGGAAGCCCTTTTACAAGCAAACGGAGGAATCGTAATTAATAGAGAGATTGTAAATAATATTCGATACGCGGACGACACTGTACTAGTTGCAAGAACAGTAGAAGAATTACAAAGATTACTTACAGACATAAATATTGCTTGCAACAATTATGGTATAAATATCACTATTAAAAAAACCAAGTATATGGTCTTCAGTAAAAACATGACACAACCAGCGTATATTAGTATAAACGGCACTCAAGTTGAAAAAGTATCAAGTTACAAATACTTGGGAACTTTAATAAACGAAACTGGAGACCAAAACAGAGAAATAAAAAGACGTATCGAAATTTCCAGGGCCACCTTCATAAAGATGAGAAAATTCTTCTGCAACAGAAGTATAAGCATCCCTCTACGATTAAGAATGCTGAGAGGCTATGTATTTAACACGCTATTATACGGTGTAGAGGCCTGGACTCTCAAACAGAACAACATGAAAAATATTGAAAGTTTCGAGATGTGGTGCTACCGTCGAATGCTGAAGATTAGTTGGGTTGAAAGAATAACAAACTGTGAAGTAATACGAAGAATAGGAAAAGACCCAGAGATTTTGTTAACGCTAAAGCGAAGAAAACTCGAATATTTTGGTCCGTATAGAATGTCAGGCCGTAGAAGAATGTCATGGTTGCGGAATTTGAGAGAGTGGTTTGGCTGCACTACTAATGAACTCTTTAGGTCAGCCGTAAACAAGGTCAGAATAGCCTTGATGATTTCCAATCTCCGATAGGAGTGGCACAAAAAGAAGAGAACAAGAAGGACAACTTGGACATAATGTTTCAATAAGATGTTGCTCCTGCACACTATTATGGTGCAGTAACCTAAATGAGGAATATCGTCGTAGGTGGATTGGACGACGAGGTCCGATAGAGTAGCCAGCTCGGTCACCGGACCTCAAACCGTTAGTTTTTTTCTGTGCGGATATTTGAAATCTAAGGTTTACACTACAGTATTGACATTTTGAAACAACGAATTGTGAAAGAAGATAGGGAAATTTCCCCCGACACACTTGAACGAGTACGACAACAGTTTAGCAATATGATGTATTACTGTCAGGAAGTAGATGGAGCACATTTTGAACACTTAATATAAGGACTGGTTCTTAAATATTTATTAATTAAATGTGAAATTACAATTTTAGTACAGTAAAACCTCGATATAACGGACTATTTGGGGGAACGGGGTATTCGTTAAAGCCGAAAGTCCGTTATATAAAAATGTTTTTTTTTTGAAAATATGTATGTACACAATACAAAATACAAACAAAATCCTAGTTAATTCTTCGGACATTTGTCGTGAAGTGACGTTGCTGTTGACATCGACGCACTTGTTGTCGGTAATTCTGTTTTGAAAAAGGAATCAAGTTTCGTTTGGACTTTCGATGTTTGCTGTTTTTTTTATGATCAACTCTCTAAAATTACAAAAATGCGTATAATATAGTTGAACTTAGTTATCTGATGAATAATCAATAAATTTTATTAGTTCGTCAAGATCAAGATTATTTATTGCCCTACAGAAATCAGTACCTTCCAGTCCTATAAATCTATGCCTTCATCTTGGCCACCAAACAAATTCTACCAACCATTTTTTAATGTTTACTATTTACAACAAAATTAAAAATTGTTGATTTTAAATCTTAAGACCTGTAATTTTGCAAGGTACGTTGCCCTCTTGTATCTTCTGCATTATCTTAATCGTGCAATGCAACCATTACTGTGTCTAAAGCTTTCTGCGATATATTAGTTTGGTTGTCAAAATTATTCCCTGATCTGTGGGTTGAATAAGCGATGTTGTATTTTTTGGCAAAAACATACAGCTAAAGTTGCTATCTTCTGAACTTAGAATATTTTCAGAGTGGTGAGCAGGAGCGTTATCTAAAAGCAATAAACATTTCACCTCTTCTGGCAGTATTCCCAATTTCTTCTCTTGACATTTTCTCACTGAAGGTACAAATTCTTTGAAAAACCAATTTTTGAAAATATCTAAGGTGAACCATGCCTTCTTAGAGCTATAATACGAAATGTTCTATTTCTTCTTTTGGTGCAATTGAAGCTTTGCCGTAAATTATTTTATTCATAATTTCGTGCCTTTTGCAAAAGCGCCAGAGCCATCCATCACTAGCTCTGAATGGTATGTCCATAAGATTTGCTAATTTAATTCCAGCAGATTCCAATTCAACTGCTCGGACCAGGATCTCACTAGAACGTTGTTGGTCGTATTATGTTAAGGTTGGTTCTTCCAGTGAAGTTTCACGAGCCAATTTCATTCATTTTCTGAGATTGCTACTCTCTCCTAAATCACAAATTATTACAAATTTATTTATTTTGCGTTTGTTTTTTATATGTCCGAAACAGTTTGCTTTTTTATGCCATATTGATCACATTATGAGACACAGACATTTCAGACTCCAACATTTGTATAATACCTAGTTTTTGATTGATCGTTAGATTGATTATTTTCAGTTTGTCCATAGTGTAGGATTGCGAATTTTAACTTATTTAATGGCGTACACTAATGTGTTCACTCACAACACATAAACAAGTCAAACTGCTGCAGAGTTGCGTAAATCCCTGGTCAACGATAATCATAGAAACCTACGCCACAGTATGTCGCTTGTTATATCAGGGAATCCCCTAATAATATGTGATATTCTCATTTTCAATCCTTCAAATGTGTAAATTTATACCTCATGTGCGTAGTTATGTTTAAATATGTTTATGATAAAATATTATGTTTCTCTTACAAACGCTTTATTTATTTATTTATTTATTTTTCAGCAAAAAATATATACATGTCACTATTATAGCGGCTTCCCACGGTCGGCGATATTGCGGACGTAAGCGGACCAGCACGCACCACGCACCGTGGGAAGGGTCTCGTCCGTGGTAGCACAGGCACGTCCGTGCTGGTGCGTCCTATCCATCTAGAGTCGGTAACATCAAAGGTGCGGTACATGCTCGTGCGACGCGATCCTAGCGCGTCTGTGTTTTAACAGACAAGTGCAAAGTTGTTTTGCAGTTTTTTGCTGAAAAATGAAATGGACAAACAAAGTTGTTTTTGCTTTTTTAAATTTGTATCAAGATGAACGAAGTTTATAAAATTCCACGGCGCCAGAACATAAGAACCGGAACGATGCATACGATGCATGTAGCCGAATAAAAAATCAATTGAAGGATATTACTATTTCGATTAAAGAATTAAAAAAGAAGAGAGATAATTTAATATCGACATACAAAAGGCAAAAAACAAAAGTTAGAGAATCGATGGGAACTGGTAGTGGGGCTGATGATGTTTACAAGCCTGAGTGGCCTTTTTATGATATAATCAAACACTACTGTCACGGACCTACACAGACTGTCACGGACCGTAGGAAGAGCTCTGTCTGCGGTGCGTTGCCGTCCGTGCTGATCGGCTGTCCGCGATGATCTGTAGAATTGCCGATCGTGGGAAGCCACTATTAGAAATGTGTTCTCTACGCTAAATACTAAATAAAATACAGTAGTATGGGACGGGTTAAGCATGTATAATATTAACAGTACGTTTTATTTTTTTTTACATTTGACCCCGGATTTTTTGTCCGTTATATTATATCGAGGTTTTACTGTATTGATTTAATTTATTCATCAAAATGATCATTTTATTCATCACTTACGATGACGTCCAATTTAATTATCGACCCCAGTGGCTCTGTAACGTCATCTATGACTATTACGTCATTCGTACTTAAGAAGTATACGTCCGTTTATTTCCTCCCTCCAAATTTCACTATATTATAAGTATAACTGTTCAAAAGATACGAGGGGTGAAGGGCTTTTTTTAGCACTGTATATTGGGAAGTCACTGGAAGACTGGATTCAATACTCCCGGATTCTGGAAAGAAGTTTACACTTCCAGCAAATTGTCAACTACTTTATCGTGAAGAATAACAACTTTCAATTAAGATGAAGATTCAATTAAGATGAAGATTAAATCGAAACGCAACCTTCTTCGTATAACTTTCAATTACACTAAAAATTGAAAGTTTTTACAAAAATTAATAAATGTTTTTCGAACAAAACAAACACATACGAAAATACCAGGCACAAAAAATGAAATTAATAATAAGAGAGAGAAAAAGTAAAAAATCCTAACACTTGCTTTGAAATGCAATTGCTTACATTGAAATACAATTTTATTTATAAAGAAAAAACTGAAACACTATAGGGTAGAGGTTGATCTAATGCAGATGGATCTAATCAGAAGTTGTACCAAGAATACGAGGTCCGTTTCAAAATATTCACTCTTTGTTCATAACTTCGTGTCAAAACGTTCCAGTGAGTTTGTGTAGTATGTACGTAATCAGTAACTATTCACGAACTTGTAGACTGCAGTTGCAAACGAGAAGTATCTATGTAGTTTATAATAGCATGCTTTTGTTTACATTGTCCTTTTTGTGTTCATTGATTTCTGTCATCTATTAGGGATGCGAGCAACGAATTTCCATAAAGTTTTGCTTTAAACTTGAGACGATTGTGAGGAAACTATTCAAAAGATGTCAAAGTTCTTTGGAGATGAATGTATGAGCAAAATATAGCTAAAAGAATGGTTCAATAAGTTTAAAAATGACCGAATGTTGAGGTCTGGTCGATCTTCCAGTACAACACTGGAAAAAATCGACTTGCAATTGAGAAAAATCGTTGTTGTGTTGACTGTGCTGACGGATCCGTGAATTTGGGATTATGATTCCGAAACAAAACAATAGTATTCACAATAGACGCTTCCATTGCAGTGTCTTGTTGATTTTTGTTTTCAACATGTAGGTGTCGTGCACCATTAATAAGCTTCAAGCTATTCAGACAATATCCTCGAAAAGATTCTCAGTAAGAAGAGAACTCTTATGAAGAAATCTCCAGTGTTTCCAAAATTTAAAATGTTTAAAGGACAACATTTAGATAATAATAATATGGGGGCATATTTGGCATCAATTAATATCACTCCTAGACTTCCCCTAGTATACTCATTCTTAATTTTATTTTTTTTTGTCACTTTCAGCCGGCCTCCGCCGTCCTCGAAAAGTCCGAAAGAAAGATTTTCAGGTCATCTAGACATGACCTACGGATGACCCATCATCTGTTCTAGCAGATCGCGAAGTAATCGGTAGGGATTTTCCGTCGTTTCAGTTGAGCTGTGCAAGTAATTGATGTAATGAATGACCGTAAACTAACTATGTTCTTGTAGAGCTACCTTGAACTGTACAATTTGCTGTATCTGGAATACTTTATTCTCTCCTTAGAGCCTAATTGGCTCTATGATATTTGTCGTTTTTTTTTTGAAATTCCGTATTCAGGACATTTAAAAGTTCTTCAAATGTCATGTTGATGATCCGTAAATACTGGAAGAACTTTCAATCATCTTCGATCAAGTGAGGAAATAAGGTATGAATCTCCCCTAGTTTCAATCTCTTCCTATTTATTTTGTGAATCCAAAATCTGGCTTTCCTTTGACTTTTTGCCTTTTCTTATTCTTCTACTAATAATTTCTTGCTGTCACGAGTACGGACTGAAGATGAATTTAAAGAAAACTAAATGCATGATCATGACTAAATCTGTACATGCAAATATCCAATTGACTATTGAAGATACTGCAATTGAGAGTGTTAATAACTATAAATACTTAGGAACATGGATAACATCAGATGTAGACCAAACCAAAGAAATTAAGACACGTATTGAAATAGCACGTACATCATTTATTAAACTTAAAAAGTTTCTTTGTTGTCGGGATATAAGGTTAGAACTACGCCTGAGAATGCTTCGATGTTACGTGTTCTCTACTCTT
Organism: Diabrotica balteata; assembly: GCA_918026665.1. NCBI lineage: Eukaryota > Metazoa > Arthropoda > Insecta > Coleoptera > Chrysomelidae > Diabrotica > Diabrotica balteata. The sequence continues at coordinate 87,860,983 of OU898283.1, forward strand.
CTTTATGGTCTGGACGCTTGGACACTAAAACAAGTTCATCTGAATAAGTTGGCCGCCTTTGAATTTTGGTGTTACAGAAGAATCCTACGAATATCATGGATTCAAAGAATGTCAAACATGGAAGTAACTAGAAGGATAGGAAATGAGGCGGAAATAATATTAACTATTAAAAGACGAAAACTTGAGTACTTGGGACATGTGATGAGAGGGCAAAAATACGCATTATTACAACAACTTATTATGCAGGGCAAAATCCGAGGAAAGCGAAATGTGGGAAGACGAAGAATATCCTGGCTTAAGAACTTAAGGGAATGGTTTGAATGCAGTAGTGCAGAACTTTTTAGAGCGGCAGTCAACAGAGTCCGCATAGCCATGATGATTTCCAACCTTCGATAGAAGATGGAACTTAAAGAAGAAGAATAATTTCTTAACTTAACATTTTTTGCCAACACCCAACAACATTCAACAAAAGTTCTGCTAGCACTTTTAGCACAAAAGCTAGGAAGAGGTCAGTTCCGTCCCGACACAGCTTTACAGATCCATCTAAGCATTCTGTTGTCCGAACATGCGTTAGTTGTTTCTCTTTCATATTAACTGTCGTAATATTTAGAAAACTTAAAACTTATTACTTTTCAGAATCATTTCATCATCCAAACTTATCATTTTATTCGTAGTGGTAACTGCATCTTTAAATCAACATTACAAATACTCTGTTTTTGCCCTACTAGTTTTAAACTTTTTTGCTCAAGAGCTTGTCTCCATTGTTCCAGTTTTTGTTTTAAATCGCTTTCAGTATTTTCTGTTACCACTACATCATCAGCATATATTAAGCAATAGGGAATGTTACCTTGTAGTTTCCTTATTACTTGATCTAACACCACTGGAAATAAATAAGGACTGAGTACTGAGCTCTGAGGCAGTCCTAGTTTCACATGAAATTATCAATCTCTCCCACATCTGTCCTAACACTAGTTGTTACTCCCTCATGCAGTGAGGGTGCATACCGTATGAGCTTTTGTTTTTTATTCCTGCATTTTTCAGTGGCCTTATAATAAAAATTGCATTATTGCAGTTGTTGTTGATTTGCTTTGCATGTATCCAAACTGATTTTCGGTTTCTGTACGTATTAGTCAATCAACTACTCTCTTCCAAGTTTTCATGGCGTGACTAAGTAGTTTTATGACCCTGGTGTTCATTCATTGTTGTATATCTAGGTTTGTTTTTGTAAACAATTAGTAACAGACCGTCGTCCTCCATTCACCTGCCATTTTTTCCACTTCCATATTTTTATGGAATGGAATGTTCTCTGGTCCAACTGATTTACCTTTCATTATTTTATGACGCGCTTGAGCAACTTCGTTGGTTAATTTAGTGACCATTGCTGTTATTGGCTCTGTTAGCTCAACTGGTTTTCTATCAAATTCTTTATTTAACAACCGTAAAGTACTTTTCCACCCCTTTTGACATCCTTTTCTTGAAGTAGTATTTTAATAGCTTCGCCTAGGATACATGTGATTAAAATCTTTTGCTTTCTTTGCTCTTTGTTTGGCTATTTTATATATATTTGCTTCGCTCTCCCTGTTATCAAGTTGATCGTATATATTTGTATACGCTTCTGCTTTAGCTTTTGCTACTGACACTTTCGATTCCTTTTTGACCACCGTATAGGGTTGAGGATCTGTGCCCAACCTATTTTCTTGTCAATGTTTATACAGTTTTTTTAATATTTTTTTCTTGAACTTCTTTTGTTCATCAATAGTTTTTCTAAAGTTTTTCCAATTATTTCAATAGCAGTATCTTCAATAATATACCAGCCATATTGCTGCAAATTGTATTAGAACCTCCAATCATGTTCCAGTTCATTTTACCATATACAAAAAAAGGAAAAACATAAATCTTGTAAAGTAATTTATTTTCTGATCGAAAGTAACTAGATTAACAATAGGGTTACCATCACTTAATTATTTGTTATAAGCAATACTTTCACTCTTGTTTTCTTTACGCCACCTTTTTTTGGAAGCCGTCTATTATGAACCAGTTGTACTATAGCCAATTGGGTTATTGTACATCTTCCATTCCTATAAGATACCCATTCCAGAATTCTGCTGTACTAGGCTTTACGGGTCCAGTGGATCGGTACCATTTATATTTTGAGCACCTTCGATGTCTACAAAAAGTGTGTGCCGCCTGCGATCCAATGCGCCGCAGTCATGCAAGATATGAAACAGTTCCATTGTATGCAGGTGCCACTTAACTGACGACTCTACCGAAAGGAAGCCTTTTATGACTCTGAACTGATTCCTGCTTGTTTTCCGCAGTACTTCAGCACAGGACGAGCACATGCTCGTCCAATATACATCTTGCCATATGTTTGACCGGATATATTTTCCCAGATTGAGTTGTGTTGACATCGAATCCAGGCTTTTTTCCGGGATCCTGCTTTTTGGCACTTCCACGACCGGGTCTGGATCAAAATATTTTGTAGCTGTTTCTCTTCTGGCAAGTACATCAGCTCTTTCATTGCCATATATGCCTCGATGACCTGGAATCCATACCAGTGTAACACGGTTATGTTCCGCCAGTCTGTCGACTTCTTGTCGACATTTCCACGCTAGCCTAAAATACACCTTTGGGCTTATGAGAGCCCCAATGGTTGCTTGGCTATAGCCTCAAGTTAATTTTTGAACACATTTGTAAAAATCTATGCTTGAAATACAGATGTATATTCTCCTAGTGAATAGAAATGTTGAAATTTCCACCACTACCGAATATTCCTGCACCCGACCCATCTGCAGTTTTAGACAGGTCCGTATACCAGGTATAAACCCACAGTCTATGTCGAGAGTTTCCTCTGTCCCATTCCTCTCTTTAGCAAATGTTCACTTAGAAAGGGGCTTCATGCTTGTATCTGAGTGCCATATAATCATAAATAATCATTCATTTGGCATCATCCCTAATTTCAATTATTATGTTGCTATGTCCTGATCTATCCCATATTCAAGTTTTTGATGTGCCCATCATAGCCCATGTGATTTCGAGGCTTGTAAGTCTTTGCAACTTACCTAATTTGAGGATGTCACTTTTTTGCTGCATATTCACCCAACACACCACTGATTTATATGTAATTGTGGGTTTTACCACCATGAGAGCAGCGTTTTCAGCAAATCCATTTTTACAACCCTGGGTGGGTGTTGGCCTGTTCAAGAATTATTCTCCGTTACCCTCTATCTTTCGCCCTGGCTTTCCATTTTCTGACCCCTTTCTTATTTAGTTGTGTTCCAAGATATATAAACTCCGAGACCCCTTCGAATGTGTGTGCTTCTGTCACCAGATCGTGTGGTACCGTTATTTGTGTGCTGTTCGTGACCTTCATGTATTTTGATTTGGATACGTTAACCTGCAGTCCCATTGTCTTCGCAGCTTTTTATAATGTTTCAAAAGCCTGTATCAGGTCTCTTTTTGTCCGTGTTACTATGTCAATGTCATCTGTGTAGGCCAATATCTGTACACTTCTATTGATGATCGTACCTCTGGTTGTTATGCCCGATTTCTCTATAGCTCTTTCTAGCGCGATGTTAAACAATAGACACGATAGACTGTCTAACTGGCGTAATCCAGTATGTGTTTGAAAAGACCTTGACACTCTGTTTTGTACCTTGACTCTGCACTTAACTTTCGAAAGGGTTGATTCCATCTCTCCACTATTTGATCCGGCTCATTGATAATTGATAATTTTTACCACCACAATGTAAATTAATCAGTCGTTGTCCTTTATATATAGGTGATTTTAAGCACATGTTTCGTTCATCGTCCCAACTTTTTGGAAATGTGTTGGAACTGTGTATGTAAGTCTGATTCTATGCAATATTTCTATCTACAAAAAATTGTGAAATACTTGAATAAATGAATAAATATCTTACTTTCAGATTTGTATTTTTTTAGTTTTCTTAAAAATCTAGTTCTTTTGGTCCTTATGAGGATTTTTTCCACCAAAATTTTTCTGTTTTCTTCCACTTTTCTCCACCTAAATCATAATTTCTTCACAATTTTTCTAAAAGAAAATAGTTTAGTAGTTACAATCCCTTCGTTTTCTTTTGTGGATATCAGCAAACTAGGCCAATTAAGTTAGATTTTTAGTGAAACTATTCTTAAATAAACAATCAGAAAGTCAAACTCATTATTTTGCTCGTAACTTAAAAACTTGTCTATTTAGAGATTTGACATCGAAAGACAACTTTTTTGAAAAATGTAGTATATTAAGTATTAAGATATTTCCTATGAATTTTCATAATTTAAGGTTATAATATTGTTTGATTAAAGCTTTATTTATTTTTTTACTGTATCTTAAGGTATTTTGTTGGTTTTTATCGGGCTTATTTCAAACTTAATAAATCGTTGAATTTATTTACGAAATTAAAAAATATTTAAATTAATGTCTTATTCTTCTGTAAGTGCTAGTGATTTTGTCCCTTAAAAGACTAAATATATTCGTTTCCTCGTAGTTTAAATAGTTAATAGTAGTCTTGTCATGACTGAAAAAGTCAGTAATACTGGATATCTTCAACACATGTTTAATAGCCATTAATATGTCTAGATCTAAAAAATAAACTCAAAAACTATTACAACATTCAAAAAACATTTTTTAAACACTCCTTATGGCAATTTGATAGAATGGTTTCCACAGAATGTTATATTACAACCTAAACTACGAGAAAACGAATTTTTTTAGTCTTTTACAGGATAAAAGCACTAGCAACGAAAAAAGAATAAAACGTTAATTTAAATATTTTTCAACTTCGTCAATAAATTCCATGGTTTATTGATTTATTTTGAAATAACCCTGATAAAAACAACAAAATACCTTGAAATGCAGTAAAAAATAATTAAAGTTTTAATCAAACAATAACATAACCTTAAAATATGAACATTCATAGTAAATATCTTAATACATATTCTTACCTCACAAATTCGCGAACGACAAATAATACCAATTGCACAGAATGAACATTAATAACGAAAAGTCCTTATTTAGTCTTCAAACAATTTAAAAAACCAATATTTCCAACTTCTTATGGGACAAATACACACAAAATTAGAAATGTTTGCAAAGGTTTTTAAAATTCCCACCCATTGTGACGTCGAACTTCGGTAGTCTTTACCGTCGGATTTCATAGTTTCATTCATAGAGTGACATGACCAAATGAGTGAGTTAGGTTCATGAGATTTTATAAGACCAAGACACTATAGTCAAATTATTATAAGCATATATTAACTAAAATGTTTAGCAGGTTGATAACAAGTCGCTTATTGGTCAAATCAATGATTATTTCCATGAAAATTCAAATAGAGCAAAATGCACCGAAGTTTCTACGACGCTAAATCATGTAAGGTCGTTTGATTAGTATTTTATGAATGTAATGCTACTAAATACTTAGTAGAATTACGCAATTTGTTTGAATTCGTACAAAACATTTTTTTAGATCGATTGAAATTTATGACTTGACAATAAAATATCTAGGCAATAACATGAAATGAAATAATTGTTGTGAATAACTCCCACATTGCATGAGTAGGTATAGTCAATACAATGCATGAAATCTTTATTTTTATTAATTTATTTCGTTTTTAGAACCGAAATCTCGAAATCTAAATTCAAATAAAAATATGCGGTGTTATTTTTGCTTTTATTTTTTTTCTTTTTTATTTTTATAATTTTCGTATATTTATTTCCGAAATAAAGTTATTTCAGTTCTCGATAGGTACGCAAAGGTCAAATCTTGGACTACGTGTAGACACTCATAATAGATTTCTTATGATTGAAAACAAGATTTGACTTTATATACATATTTCTCATCGCATGCTGATTTATTTGAAAAACGTTAAAAATAGATTTCATTTACTTGTTCCTAAAAATCTTTAAGGTAAGATGTAGTTTTCAGTTTTTTAATTGCAGTTTTCGTAATACTATAGTGTTCCTTAAATTGCGCTCACGTTGTTACATATAGAAGGTGAAGATACGTTTTTCTGTCCCAAAAGGTAAAAAATATAAAAATATGATTAAAAAAATTCATAAAATATAGGTAAAAATGAAATATTGTACAAAGGCAATTATTTTGAACTTTATTTTTAATATTTAAAATTGTAGAACTTGAGTTCTTTTATAGTTGGTTTGTATTTCTAGTTACTTTAGATCACTTCTTCCAGTTTCTGTTGTTAAATCAATCTAGAAATGATCTTTTATTACTTCTATTCCTTTATCCCCTTTTCTTATTCCTTAATGGAGGTAGAATTTCAGATAAAACTACACACAATGTTTTTCCCCTCTATTCATTTTCATCATGCGTTCATGTCTTGACAACTAATTCTCTTCTGTTGGCTTCTAGAGAAACTTGCCTTCAATCATTTCACTTTAATTCTTTTGTCAAGACACTTTCGATACTTTATGGTGAGACTTTTATACCAAACCCAATTTTATTTCGTTAAACTCCAGCAAGAAGTTCTTTCCCAGTCAGATTTACAAAAGATAGATGTTCAAATTTTAGGAACTGGTATGGAACCATAATTAGCCACCCTAAAGTTTAGTCCCACAATATTGTGTATGGATTTCTACTGAAGACGAAAGGAAGACTATGTGTAAGACCATAGTCTTCCATCAACAGTCGGATTGGTGCCCAGGGTTGCCCAACGCTTCATTAGAGGTCCTTTTTGTTTACTAAGACGGGCCAATGTCATCTTCTGATCACTACTTGTGGTATCTGGAAGGTAGGCCAACACACGTTCGATTTAAGATAGTTCTTCAGTCTTAACAGCTTTCCAATCTGTTTTTTCTTCAAGAAAGTATTTTCTGATGCTTAAGGACTACTTTATCATACAACTTCTGTACCAAACCTAGTTTTATTTCGTAAAACTCAAGCAAGAAGTTCTTTCCCAGTCAGATTTATAAAAGATAGATGTTCAAATTTTAGTAACTGGTATGTGCATAATTAGCTACCCTAAAATTTAATCCCCTAATCTTTTGTATGGATTTCTACGGAAGGTAAATGAAAGGCCATGTATAAGACTCAGACATACTCTTCCATCAACGTTCGAATTGCAGCCCAGGGTTGCCCAACGCTCCATCAAGAGTCCTTTTTGTTGACTAAGGTGGGCCAATGTCACCTTATGATCACTACTTGTAGTATTTGTAAGGTACACCAACACACATTTGAATTTAAGATAGTTTCTCAGTCTTAACAACTTTCCAATCATGTTTTTTCTTCAAGAAAGTTTTTCTGATGCTAAATTACTACTTTAAGACTTTTGTAACAAACCCAGTTTTATTTCATAAAACTACAGTGAGAGGTTCTTTCCCAGTCAGATTCACAAAAGATAAATGTTCAAATTTTAGTAACTGGTATGCCCATAACTAGCTACACTAAAATTTAATCCCCCAATTTTTGCATAGATTTCTACAGAAGATTGATGGAAGGCCATGTGTAATACTCACACATAGTCTTCCATTAACCGTCTGATTGTAGCCCAGGGTTGCCCAACACTCCATCAAGAGTCCTTTTTGTTTACCAAGACGGGCCGATGTCACCTTCTGATCACTACTTATGGTATCTGGAAGGTACGCCAACACACGTTTGGATTTAAGGTAGTTCTTAAGTCTTAACAACTTTCCAATCTGTTTTTTTGTTCAAGAAAGTATTTTGTGATGCTTAAGGACTCTTCATCATCATCATTTTGGCTTTACAACCCTGTGTGGGTCCTAGCCTCCCCAATAATTCTCTTCCAGTCGTCCCTATCCATCGCCTTCCTCCGCTAAGCACGTATTTCCATATTTCTCATATCTTGGTCTATGTTATCTAGGAATCTTGTTCTGGGTCTTCCTCTTCTTCTTTGACCAATAGGTCTATCAAGGAGCGTTTTTCTAGCTGGGTCGGTTTGCTCTATCCGCATTACATGACCTACCCACCTCAGACGTCCTATCTTAATGTGTTTTGTGATATCTGGTTCCTGGTATATTCTATAGAGTTCGAAGTTGTATCGTCTTCTCCAGACACCATTTTCATTTACCGCTCCATAGATTCGCCTCAGTATTTTTCTTTCGAAACATCCTAACATGTTTTCATTGCTTTTTGTTAAAGTCCAGGTTTCTGAACCATATGTTAGGACTGGGCGTATTATTGTTTTGTAGAGTTTTACTTTTGTATTTCTTGATATAACTGTAGATTTAAAAAGGAGATTAAGGTCAAAATAGCATCTATTAGCTGTGCAAATTCTGCGGTTTATCTCTGCGGTAGTGTCATTTTCAGTATTGACGAGCGTTCCCAGGTATACAAATTCGTTAACTGCTTCGATGACGTCGTTTTCTATAACAAGTGGCCGTCGTATTTGTGGTTGCGGACTTATTTTCATGTATTTCGTTTTATTAATGTTTATTATTAAACCCATTTTTTAGCCGCTTCCTTTCGTGCTACATACGCCTCTCGTGCTGCGTTTTCCATTCTCAGAACAATATTGATATCATCGGCATATGATAGGATTTGCACAGATTTGTTATATATTGAACCGGTAGTTGTGATTTGTGACGTACGTATTACTTTTTCCAGAGCTAGATTAAATAGTATACAGGAGAGTGGGTCTCCCTGACGTAGCCCGTTATTTGTATTAAAAGGTTAAGGACTCTTCTTCAGCACATAATCAGTGCAAAATACTGATTTGATCTCATTTTTATAGGAGATTACTTGTACACTTAGTGTGTTAAATTTTTCCGTGAAGAAGATAAGTTCTGGTGTCATTTGAATTCATTTGAACGATGGGTTCCTCAAGAATGGTTACAGTAATGTTTGTGTGACTATTTACCATACCATTGGGTCTCTTTACGTTTCAGGATTTTGCTGCTGCCGAAATTGTATAGAGTTTCATAAACGCATGTTTCTGTAGAATTATGGAACTGGCTATATACGACTGTTTTTTCCCATACAAACTGATCCAACCACTACCGTTAGTCGTATCAAATCGTCTATATCCAACCAACAGGTTTTAACCTCCAGGATTTATTTGCGTCTCTTCTACAGTCCCAGAATATTCCCAGAGTATTCTAAATGAGTTTAGAATCAAAGAATATACCAGATATTTAGCTTCACTGGTTCTCACTAATTCCTATTAAGTGTTAGTTTACCTAATCCGATGAACTTCCGCTTAGTTGCGAAGGAAACTAATTTATTTTTGGAATAAAACACAGATAGATTCTCTCTCAAACACCATTTTCTCTGAGTAGTTTAGAGCCAAGCGTATCTGAGTGTTTTTTACAAGACGTACCAAAAGATTTTTCTTTATTGGCTACCACAATATCGCCTGCGAAACAATATTTTTTACACTACCAATATGGGTAACTGAGTCGTTGGTTGGTTCCTTTAGACCAGTTGAATATCCTTGTAGAAATGCTTCGTGACTGTATTTCTGTTTTTATCTCTCCAAAGCTCTTCCTACGGAATGACTTTTCGTTACGGAATCCACGTTTCATCTAAATATTGAATATTCTTGTTTTCTGTCCTGTTTTAATTTCCGTAGTTATTTTCATCTCCATACATACAATTTCTTCGAATTCGATAAGCAGACTGTCTACCAATTTTTTCGTATTTAAAGTTTAATTCATTTTAAACTTTCCTAAAAGTTTGGTTATGCGTATCGTGGGCAAATCTGGAATATAATATAGCTTGTAAAACTTTATCTAAAGTTGGTATTTGCTTGTTAAAATAAACTAATTTTACGAATGACATTTTTAAACCAATCAACCAGCTCAACTTTTAATAATTTTTGTCTCCCTGGTCTCGGTTTGGGTGAAGTTAAATTAGCCGATTTTTCTTGTTCTAACATTATACATATAGTTAATTTTCCATATCACATTGCCGTAGACGACATTTAAGAGTATCCTATCAACGGAATTAGACAGATATTTTGTTGCCGAAAATAATTATCGTAGACATTTATTCTTTCCGTTACGTTATAAATGGTCCACTTTAATTTTTTGACTGGTCAATACTAAGTTGATTCCATATTCCATAAAATCACTCAATGTAAAGTATCACAAAAATCGTATTATATTATTGTCAAATCTATTTATTTGCTTACAATTGACTGGAAAAAACTATTCTGATTATAATAACCGAAGCCCAACAATTTAATGTAATTTCTTGATGTACGTACAGCTATGACCTGTCTACTTATCTCATCGTTCATTATTCTAACAGTACCTGGTAAAACACGTTTTAGGGTATATAAATAATGTGCACACTTGTTATTTACTTTTAAAATATAGTATAATTCTTATTAGCCTGTATCAGAGATCTATGTATAGACTCGATAGAGGTATTATCAAGTGCGTCTTCAGCACCTTTATTTGGCTCTTTTAGACATTATGTTCTCTGCTTTGTTGATTGTTTGAATTGATACTCTGATTGGTAGGTTGTTTGACTAGTTGTGTTTCTTCAGAATCATTTCCTTTGAAATGTGTATCTGTTTATTAGACTTTTACATATACTCATAAATGTATATTTTTATTTATATACCTATCATTACTGTTATTAAATTTTTATTCAAATTTGCCTTTCGTTATATTTTCTATTTTGTTTCTATAGTACCAGTACACTCACTTAAGAAATCATATTCTTTTGTTAAATGATATTTTTAATTAACACCTTTTCTACGCTATTGAAACTTCACATCATTTACTCCCACGGTCATCGGATAGTCCGTACTTTGAGCATATTTATCGATCGATTATTATTATGATTATTGCATTCTACCGAGCATCGATTTCCACGTCATATTTACCCCAGAAATAAAGTTAAATTATAGGGTGAAATTTGTGTCTTTACGAATACTAAATATTATATTTAAAGAATCCCGTTCCTAAAACTCCAGTGGTTATAGAATAATGTTTTTTGAGGAATCTAATTAGAGCTATATCGGGATACTTAACTACCCATTGTTAAATATTTAAAACTGGAATTATTCGAATCATTGAGCAATGCAAGTGACTCCTTGAGTTCTTTTATATTACGAATTGCTGTATTTTATAAAATAATGTCCATAAAGCATTTTATCTTAATTTCCTATTTTTTTATTAACAGAGATGGTTGAATTTAAAGGATCCCTTGCTATAAGCCTCTTACTGGTTTAAAAATTAGATACTCTCCGTTTTATTATCCCTTTGCATCATTTGTTGAACTTTCCTTATGATTCCGTGCCCCATGATTTAGTTAATCACAATTAATATCTATCCACAAGGAAAATAAAATTCCTGTAGTTGGCTGTATACCATAAATAACTAAAGTTTTATTTAAAAATCCTTTATAAAAGGTATATAAATAAAAGACCCTTTCGGGCTACATCACAGACCATTTTCTCACTAATCGTGGTATTAACCGGTGTACATGAGTCAAGCCATTAAAGATTTGGGTAAAAACCATTTAAATGGTACAAAAGTTATTAAGTGTTACATTTTTGTTAAAACGAAGGCATCATTCAAAAGGTTGTTTAAGTTGTCAAAGCCTATGGATTCTAATACAAATCTCCTTTTTTAAAATGTTAAGTTGGAAAGTATTCTTTAAGTTCACTGGAACATTTCCTGGAGTTTTAACCTTACAAAAACTAGGAATTGAAAGAAATTAAGGAATTGTGATAAGTAGGAGTTGCCATCTAGAACCCATTTAGAGACATTATCTTAGGGTCAGCAGCAACCCCTATTGGAAATTTTACGTTGCCATGCAGGGTATCGTACCAACTTTAACATCACACCATCTTTATCAATATTTAGTGGCTTGATTCATGTACACCTGATAATACACTGATGATGAACTTTTTAGTCAGAAAACGTTCTGTGATGTAGCCTGACAGGATCTTTTTAATTATATATCTTTTATAAAGGATTTTTAAATAAAACTTTTTTAACATCTATCCATCTAACTGTTAGCCTTAAGGCATTCAATGTTCATCATAAGACATTCAATATTCCTCTCCCTCGCTTCTTTATTTTTCTCTAATATTGTCAAGTGCATCCATCTCAAACTGACTCATTCACCCACGTCATCAGTGGTTTCCCTGTTTATTGTTTATATGTCCGTGTCCTCCAATCTATGATAATCTTATTCCATGTTTTGTTGCTTTATCTAATCATCATCATCTACCTGTACGCGTCCAGTGCTGGAGATAGCTCCCTCAGCTGTTTTCTTGCTCCGTTTTTTGTCTCCGCTTCTTGTCCTGGTTTCCGCTAGACAATAAGTTTTGTCCATCGGTTGTCTGATGATCTGGCGACGTGTCGTCTTTAATTCTATTTTAGCGGCGCCATTTTTTCGAATTCGTCTGTTGTTTTTGTTCTACGACGTGTTTCTTCGTTTGGGATTCGGTCTCTCAGAGATATACCCATCATCTGGCGCTCCATAGCCTTCTGAGTCACGCAAATCTTGTTCGCTATCTTTTTTGCGAGTGTTAACGTTACTGTGTTTATGTTACTCAAATGACTAAGCTTCTTTTTATTTATGTTGATACCATAATCGTTCAGATTTGCCTTCTTACGTTTTAAAAGTGCCGTGAATAGCTTTGGAGAGACAGTGTCTCCTTGACGTACTCCTTGCTGTATACAAAATTTATGTTTCTTGTTCATATAGTGTTACGCTAGTAGCACATTTTAAAGATGGCTTTAAAATGATATTGTCAATATTTTTGAGGTGCTTTTCTGTGATGACTATTGGAGAATAGTTGATTTGATTACATGAAATTAACATTAACTTGAGAATGCCCAATACATACATAAAGAGTAACAATACCAAATGATCTACCTTATCTAAAATTAAACCTAATAATGAACAAGAAAGGACAAAGAATTACATTTATAACTTACCTAGTGAATGCGAAAATTTTTATTTAGCTGCATCACCATTAAATGTTATAGAATAAGTGAGCATCAAAAATAGAGAATTTGACAGATCAAATATGTAAAAAAAGCATATAATTCAGTGGAACGATTCAAGTGAAGTTTAAACAACTGCATTACAAATTCTTCGTTAGAATGTAGTAGGGTCTGGTTATCAATATTAAAAGAAGAAATCAGTAAAAAATAATACCACTATTAGTAAGTAAATATCATAATATTGAGGATACACCATTTATGTTTTTAACTTACATGCATAAAATTAAGAGTTTGATGTTAGTATTGAGAATAAACTAAATGTAAGTTTAGATACTTACCACGTTGGGATAGTATTTTTAGTTTTTTTCCTGGTTTTTCTTCATAATTAGCAATGAAATTACTAATAATTGCATTTTATTGTCATAATTAGGTGTAGTTGTCACACAAATATCAATTTTCTGATGAATATTCTCAAGTTAAAGTTAAATTCATGTAATGGAATGAACTATTTTCCAATAAAGTCGTCCCAGAAATCCACCTCAAAAGTATTGACAATATCTGTCGGAATTTTCAGTATGCATCATACAGATAAAATAAAATTATCAGAAGAATGTTTTATATTACCAAGTAACAAAACAAAATAATTTGTTTAATAACAAATAAATAGTTTGTTTAATTTGTAATGTCTCTAGTTTGCCTGACACAGAATTATTTCTAAAGTTAGCAGCTTGTGTGAAAGATCATGACTGAGCAAAGGGCAAATGTTTGCTCTGTACTTGATTAGTGGACATAATATACATTTTGTAGATGTGAAGTAATGTTTTTGTTTGCATCTATTCAAATTTGCTTTACTTCAGAATTATTTTCTGGTACCCAGTCTGGTACCCAATACAGTTTTCTGTTGAACACTTCCAAGGTACCTAACATGATCGCTGAATTGATGTTGGTCTAACCATAACCTGAGGTTGTTTCTTTCTTACGCTTATTGCTGTAGCTAGCTTCGAGTGTTTGAGGAGTATTAGTTGTGATTTATTTGGATTAGTTCTTACTCTTCATCTCTCGCAACACCTATCGACATGATTCAGGTGAGTTTGAGCGTACCTTTACGCTCAAACTGCCTAAAGTAAACTATGATAGCGATGATTTTGTATTTACAGTACGTGTCTATTTAAAAGTTAATTCAACGAAAAACATTGATCTTTAATTGATTTTCACAAACTCACTGATTCGTAAATTCAGCTATTCTGTTAGGTTTTTTGCATTTTTTTTGTACTACACCGTTACGGTACACGTTAAGGCACACCGTTAAGAAAATATCTTCCGTAATTATTGTAAACTTTCACTTCTTGATTTTTAATTATCTGCATAAATATTTATTTGCTTCATATATCATTTTTATATTGATAGATATTTCTTTTTATTTAGTAGATACCCTTATGTACTTTGTAAGTAGGTCAGTGCTGCCTGGTCTGAAAGACCTGTTCTTTAATGTTCGCCAAATTTTGTATTTGTTTTGGATGTTTCTTTATTGTATTAACATCGGGTTCCTGAACATATCTATTACAACTTTTTGGTGTTTGCAACAAACTTTTACAAAGTTGCCAACTTATCTTTAATATTGATTTTAATGTTCGATAATCAAATCTGGCTGTGGATGTTTTCTCTTGGTTGTTTCTCAACATGGTCCTTCTGTAGCCGTCTTTCCTTAATCGCATGGAATATTCGACACATCTTCTAATTTTTATACCAATATTGACGTAGAATATAAAGCATCTTAGTAACGCAAAAACAATACCGTTTTAATACCCACCAATTTATATAAATATAAAATGGAAAAACATTTTTTTTTTATTTTAGATGTATAGTTTTTGTTTTGATTTAAGTTTGACTTTGTATTAAAAGAATGTATCGAAAGTATTACATTTCATATACTATTTTAATTATTTTCAGGACCGTACAAATTTTTAATTGTCATTTAGAAAGTAACTGAAATATATTTTTAACACATTTTTTATATCTTTGGTTTGCATGGTTATATAAAAAAGATTTATTTTGCTGTATAAATATATTGGCGTATATGGGTTTTAATATATATGTGTTTTAAAGACGTATCTTTTTGTTGTTGTTTTGAAATTAAGATGCCCTCTTTCCTTTTTGAGCATAATAAATCTTTGATTCATATGCACGTAATCAAAATCATAAAATATATACAAAATTTAACCCCTCTATTAACATGAATATAAATAAGAGTATAATGTCAATAATGTACTGTTTTTAGGCTGTTTTTTTGTAATTTTTATAGAAATAAATTAGGTAGCTGTTTATATTCATATAAATATTTTTGACAAAAAGGATGCTAGGGAAAAGTGGCGGACCAGAAAATAAGACAACGCTGTAAATATTGTAGTAGAAAATGACTGTTTCTACATTAATAAAATATTTATAAACGTACCCCCTAATAAATAATCCATTTTGAACCTAAAAAGATAAACATAACCTAAAAAGTTGATTTTGAAATCGAGTTTCTAACCCATTTCCTGTATATTGTAGAAATAAGTGACAAAATGTGCAGGTTTCTTAAAATTATCATCTAACAATTAAATATTACCTACCCAACAAGCTTTTTTGATTTGTCAGTGGTCAGTTTTAAATACATAAAACAATTACATCTTAGTGTTTGGAAAGATAGTTGTTTTACTCCATATTCATTTTGATCCTTGATAAGGTGCCACTATTATTGTCATAGAACTAATCAATAGACCAGAGAAATTTGCAGATAAAAAGTATTTTCCGTTTATAAAAGTTCTTTTCGTTTGATATCGGTATCTCGCAACTCCTCATGATAAAGGAGCCCGCACAAATCTTATGGAAAAGTGCCCTCGTTTAAATGTGCCCAAACTTTGCCATATTGTAGTATTAGATATAACGAACAAAGGCTCCATTTAATGGCGTTAGATCGTTCTCGCGGATGATGTTATATAGTCAATAGCACCAAGACAAAAATGACCCTTATGAATATATTTTGAATTTTGAGAAGAGAATTTAATCAGCAGAGGTATTTACTCCGTCCTTGAGCTTAATTCTCAAGGTCAGTTGGAGGTCTGAATGGTTTCTTCATGCAAATCAGCATTTTTTCTTAATAACAGAGGTCTACATTTTTTCAAAGAAGTATAACAAGTTTTGGTAAAGACATAAATGGATTTTTTGGGTCGCTATTGCAAAAAAATATGCAAAACATACAAAATATACAAAAGACTAAACTCATTTTTTTAATCGCTAAGATTTAAGATCGCTATTTGTTTTTAAATACGTGAAGACCGGTATATTAGATGGAAAAGTGACACAATTTTACTGAAAAAACCTTAAAAAATCCTTTAAACTGGGAGGTTATAAAGTTATTTTGGTTAAATTGTTGCTGAATCATTGCAAAAATAGTTCAGAAGTCGATTTTTTTTTAAATGATTAACAACTTTTCTAAAAATACACAAAAAACAAACTGGTGTGATAATAGAGAGAATATCATGTATTCAGCTATACAAATTTCAAGAAATTTCACTTAATTCTTATTATTGTAAAATTGAAATAGGTTATCCTAGAAAGGTTCGCAAAAAATTTTGCGAAATAAACATTTTTTTAAATTGTTTAAACAAATTACTCGATTAAATAAACAATTCACAAATTAACTAAATGCGTTTTTAAGATCTATGCCACGAGGTACTCCAAATTTAAAAAGCATCAATTTTCGTTGATTCGAACCGGAGATATTGGAACTTTTATAAATTTAAAGTTATGAGTTCAGTTTTTGCAACTGTAAAATTTTTATAAACAAATCGCCGGTGAATTTTTGAAAAAAGGCTAATTCGGTTTCTAGGAGTCGTAGGGCACTGTATTATTTTTTAAAATTCGTGTAAAAATGCTGTCATTTCAAATAGACTTCCTACATGTTAATGTGTCTGAGTTATTTTAAATGTTTATAAGCTTGAAATCGCAGTACTTTTCTAAACCTATTTTGCAATATATAACATAAACTTTTTATTCATTAAATTATTTAATTTGATAAAACAAGTCTTTCTCTTCAATTTGGTGCTTTCAGAATTCATGTAGGCGCAATAGTTTACGCTTCATAACGTTGTAGATAAAAGCTTTCTAGGATAAACAATTTCAATTTTGCATTAACGATTAAATGAAACTTCTTTCTTGAAACGTCGTTCAGATAGCCAAGCGGGCTAGGTGGCCAATTCTCATTCGCTTCACTGTCGAATGGTTCAGTGGATGTGGGTTCGAGCCCCAGCCTGTTGTTCAGAAAAATAAAAAGGCTAACACAGCAGTTTAAAATTCGAGATGAATCTGCGGCTTAGACTAGAATATGCTGATTTCTGATCAGCCTATGGTGGAGCAATTCGGCAAGAGATAAAGGGCTTGCGGCTCGGTGATACTCCTCCATAGATCCCTACCGGAAGGACGTGGAGCCTAAATACCGGTGTATATATATATGAAACTTCTTGAAATTTTTATAGATGAATTATTGTGATATTTTCCCTATTCCCACGCAAAATTAAAATTTTTCGTGCATTTTTAGAAAACTTTTTAATAATTTTCAAAAAATCCACTTTTGAAGCTATTTTTGCAATAATTAAGCTAAAAATTAACAAAAAGAATTTTACAAACTCTCATTTTAAAGGGTTTTCTGTGCTTTTTCAGTAAAATTGTAACTTTTCCATGTAATTGACTGGTCATCACCTTAAGCCGTATTCTCACGAATGGCGTATTTGACAAATACACCAATACTGGTGTACTTGGCGAGTCGGCCAATGTAATTTTGTCCTTTACAAGTAAACCGTTCACACGGTGTGTACGATTAACAACTGCGCCAATAACAAATATGCCATTAAACTATTAAATATTGAACATTCCAGTTACGAAATGAATAGTAGCAGCGAACTAAAACGACAATGTTTGAACGTGTCGTGTGAATACAAACACAAATATAGGTACAGTCTTGTCAAGTGTACGCGACACTGGCGATCCCTTTGACTTGTAGAGATTTTACCGAAAGGCGACAGGAAAACGGCCAGCACGTGCCAGTGACAAATAATTGCTCAAGTAAACCATTCACACGACATGACAAGTATAATCAATTGACAAATATTGGCCAAATATAACAGTCGTGAGAATCTGGCTATAAGATGAATTCAAACTCGTGTACTTGGCGAATAATCGTCACTTGCGTAGACTTGCCATGTCGTGTAAGTGGGTTACTCGTAAAATTATTTGCCACTCGTTGGTTTTCCATCTGTTTTCAAAGACCTAAGGAGCGTACAGAAGTTTTATTTGTGTGTGTGTGTGTGTGTGTGTGTGTGTGTGTGTGTGTGTGTTTTTTTTTTAATTGAAATGAAGTGGACAAATGATGTTGTGTTGCAGTTTCTTGATATTTATAAAAATTAGCCGTTGCAATGCAGTTAATGATGCCTGGAATAGAATACAAGATAACATATCTGTCCAGTGCACTATACATGAACTGAAAAAAAAAATCGCTAATGGCCACATGGTCTAAAGGTTCTAGTTTGAGATAGAGAAAGAGAAAGTACACGAGTCGTTTGAGTCCGCCTTTAGCATTTAAAATTCAAATAGCGAGATGATACATTGTTTATAAGTAAAAAAATGACGTTTAATCTTTTGTATATTTTGTTTATAAAATTAAGTGCTTGGGAAAATCGTTACTTCTCTGGTCTACATACAATAACAGTATCATTAAACATATTGTTGTTAATCTTCTTTTTCCTTTTATTCCTACGTTCCTACATGATATTTTTTTTAATTTTTAGTGTCCACGTCTTAGTAGCTACTAATCTTCTTTTTCCTTTTATTCCTACGTTCCTACATGATATTTTTTTAATTTTTAGTGTCCACGTCTTAGTAGCTACTTAGAGACACCTTTTCAAAATCAACGAGGCAATTTGTTTGCGTTCTGCAAACTAATATAAAAATGAGCTAAACTAAAAATATAAATATGCTAAATAAAATTGAACAATATCTTCTATTTACAATATTTACAGATATATTCTTACTAAATCCATTACTTTTTGCTAAAAACATCCTGTATTTAATCACTATAACCTTTTTTCACAGGGTGTTTCACATACTTTTGCCTTTGATTAGAATTTAATAGAGAATTAGACTAAAGCATGGTTCTAATACTATAAAGTACTATAAACGAAACTAATATTAGCCAGGTTCAAACCAACACTCGTAGTTCAATGAATATTTATTTATTTAGAAAATCCAACAGACCTTAAAAAACTCGGTCTAACAGTTCGATGAAGATGTAGGGCAAATATTAATAACGTACCCAAATCATTGCTGTTTTGAATTTAACAATATAATATTAAGTAGAACTAATTTCATTCGTGAGAAATGTAATATATTCTGCTGTTTAAAGAGGGTTTCATGGATAATATTACAAGAATATGTCAAATACTACCATTCTAATTGTCGTTTTCAAAAGCTCCGTTAATTTTACACGCAGCTGTCTACTATCTCAGTTTTTTTTTCGATAAATATTCATAAACTTTTACGTCATGTCTAATTATTTTCTTTTCCTTGTAGTTCATTGACCGTTACCAATCATTTGGTATCATGTTGGCCACCATATTTGTTATCCTGACTTATTTGACAACTGCTCTCTAAATAATTATGTAGCCGATTTTCCGTACCATTGTCTTAGATTTCTCAGCCATGATGCTCTTCTTCTACCAGGACCACGTTTACCTTGGATGTTTCCCTGAATGACCAGATACAAGAGATCATATTTTTCAGTGCCTCATAATGTGATCGAAGTATTCCAGCCAGTTGTGTATTTTGGTTCAACCGTCTGAGGACCTTCTCATTTCTAACTCTGTCGACCCAGCTTATTCTTATTAGTCGTCTATATACTCGTATCTTAAAGGCTTCCAAGCGTTTAAGCATAGCCTAACTTAGATTCCACGCTTCCACTCCATAAAGTAGTACTGGAAAGGTATATCAATATGTTATTCGAACGCGAAGGTCACTACTAAGATCGTAGCTGCAAACTACGTTCCTCATTTTCACAAATGTAGCTCATCCCAGTTCTCATTAATATTACTGCCTGAGATACACAAGCTTCCCTACTCTCTGCAGTATGGCATCGTCGACTTTTATACCGTTATCTTGTATATAATTTTGTTTGCTAACTTCATATATGTAGTTTTCTTTACGTTGAGTTTTAATCCACACTGACATGTCTGGTTTATTTTGTTCATGGGATTTTGAAGGTCTTCTCCACAATTAGCCAGCACTAAGGTATCGTCGGAATATCTAATATTGTTCAGGGTTACACCATTCCTATTAATACCTTCTGTTGTCTACATTCAGGCTTAAATATTTTTACTGAATACAAGTTAAAAGAGTAACGGCGAGAGTATACAGCCTTGTCCCACTCCTCTCTTTATATTTATTTCATGCTACAATTCTTGTTCAACTTATATTTTTGCCACTTAATGCCAGTTTATGCTTTATCGTCTAAACCAGCTCTTTTCAATATATTATGTAGCATTTTGTTATTTCGCACTTTGTCAAAAGCCTTTTTAAAATCTATTGCACAGATGTATACATTGATTTATATCTCGGCATCTCTGTATCAATATTCGGATACTTCAGGCTTCTCTCCTAAATCCGAATTGAGTATTTTTAACTCTCTCCTCTAACATAGGAAGATCCTCAAAACGTTACTCATCAGACTTATTGTCCGATAATCACTGCATGTCCTTGCACGATGTTTCTTTGGTATTTTGACAAATGTCGAGTTAAGCCAATCATTTGATAATATCCCAGTGTCATAAATTCTGTTTAAAGATACCACACAGTGCTTCATCTGGTAGTCATTTTTGCCGTATGTGTTGCCCATGTAACCTCACTTTCTGTTATAGATGGACCTGTTAAGGCAATTCTTCTCTGGTACCACTTAACTATCTTTCTATCGGCAGTTCTACCAATGGTAGAACTATTTTTTTGCAGATCAATTTGTTTGTCCAAAATGCAAAAATATAAATGCTGTTTATTTTGCATGTTCTTGTGATGTTTCATGTCCATTGCAGGTTTTCTGTTATTCTCTACATTATTATTTTCTGACTATATTTTGTTGGTGTACGTCATTATTGGTCGACTTACTGTTTTAATACATATATTGATTCACGATTACATACATATATTGATTTATGGCTCACGGAGTTTTAGCCTTTTCATATTTTGCTCTCATCTCTTATCTCATCAGTCAGAAAAATAGATTCTTATCCAACAATCACGTTATTGAAACATGTTGGAATTTCCAGTCCTATTAACTATCATTGTTTGGCTTCCAAAATTTCTACTAACGTCCTTTAAGCAACACTCGTTGATATGAACTACGTACCGAAAACATTCCTCTTTAATTGTTAAATGAAGCGTTTTATATTTTTTCCATTCGTCAAGAAGCTGAAAGTTGGTTTCCCCAGAGAACACTGATGGTATACAATGCATGTACATTTCACCAATGCATGATATTATACCAGGCTGATGTCTGTTTTATTTTGCTCTGGGTACCTGTAGTTGAGAGTTCAATTTAATGATTATCATCGATGGTTGTACTAGTAGGCGAGGAAGCACTAAACCTACCAATTTTCCGCAGCAAGATGTATCACTATGCAACTTTTTGCATTAGATTCGGGAAAGTGGTAGGAAAGTTTGTGAACAAAATTCAAGGCTGTCAAATGAAAATTGGATTTTGTGAATAAGGAAAATGCATTTCCAAAGTACATAGAAAATGAAAAATTTGTAACTCACAAAATATAGACAGGAATGAGTTAAGTTTTGTTACTCAGGGGGTTTTCAAGGTCATTGAATACGCATATTATAACAACAATGCTCTCGAGGTCTCTGGCGCCCACGATGGACCTCGTCTCATAGAGTATGCTAAATTCATTCTAAATCAGTGGAGAGTGATTACTCGGAGGTTTTCTAGGTTACTGAAGACAAATGTGATAACGACCATGGTCCTCGAGCTACCTGATGCCCAGGGTGGACGTCATGTCCTGAAGTTTTATGTTATTTTATTCGAAATTAGTCAAAAGTCAATATTCTAGGGTGAACTGGTCTCCTGGAAGTATATGCCAATAAAAATTAACAAAAATTTTTAGGAGATAACGGCCACGCTGGACGCCAGATTCATTGGAGATTATCGCCGTCGTAATATTCGTGAATAGCAACTCCAAAAACCCCACGAGTAATGAATTTTTACTAATTTTAAATAAAAATTATGTAAAACTCCAGGAGAGGAGGTCCACACTAGGCTTTAGGTAGCTCGAGGATATTCGCTGTTATAATATTCGTGTTCATCGACCTCGGAAACAACCCAAGTAATGACTTTTGTCTGATTTCAAATAAGAACAACATAAGACTTCACAAGAGGTTCACCCTGGGCACCAGATAGCTCGAGAATCATCGATGTCATAATATTCTTTTTCATCGATCTCAAAGACTTATCAAGTAATGACCTTCGACTGATTTCGAATGAAAATAACATAAAACTCGAGGAGACGAGGTCCACCCTGGGCAAAATTAAACTCAATTCTGTCGATAGCTTCTTAGTTGCAAATTTTTTATTTTCCATACACTTTGGAAATGCATATTTCTTATGCATCATCATCATCATCTTGGTGCTACATCCCTTAGAGGGCCTCGACCTTCTCAAGCTTTCAACGCCATTCTGTTCTGTCCCTTGCTTGAATTTTCCAGTTGCCGACTCCGATCTTGTCCGCATCTTGTGTTACCCCATCCATCCACCTCAGCTTTGGTCTACCCCGTCGTCTCATTCCCACAGGTTGCGCTGTTAGAATCTTTTTTATCATGTTCGATTCAGGGGCCCGGGCTACTTGTCCTGCCCACTGCAGGCGGTTTCGCTTAATTATAGTGGTAATATCTTTACCACCAAACGTATGCTTGTAGATATTCTGCAGTTCGAAGTTATATCTACGCCTCCATATTCCGTTCTCACAGACCGCTCCAAATATCTTGCTTAGCACCTTTCTTTCAAAAATGGATAGAGCGGATTCATCTGTTTTCGTTAGCGTCCATGCCTCTGATCCGTATGTGAGAACGGGGACTATCAGTGTTCTATACAGCCTTATACGAGTTTTTTGAGACAGACGTTTGTTAGCTAAGTACTTTGATAGACCATAATAACACCTGTTTGCAATTCTTATTCGCCTTTTTATTTCCTCAGATGTATTGTTATTGGGGTTAACCGATGTCCCGATTTTTCTTATGCACAGAATGCAATTTTCATTTTACCACTATGAATTTTATTCAAGAACTTCCCTGGCACTTTCTGGAATCGAATGCAAAAAGTTTTACATCGATTCATCTTGCTGCGGAAAATTAGTGGGTTTGTGCTTTATTTCTATTACGAACGATTACTATTCAACCCCCTTATCTCAAGTTGTTGGTGTATACTTCATTGTTTCTATTACTTTATCCATATTCCAATTCCTTTCCATACATTGAAGAAATGTTTCGAATGTACATCAAACACTGTTGGACAAAGTATTCAAAACTTGACGAGAACACTACTTATTGTGATAAATGTAGTTTAGTTTGCTTCCAATACAGGTTTTTAATAAGGACAATATATTAACAGTCTATTTAATATTACATTTTCCTCAGATATGTAAATTTCAAAATTACCATAGGAGTCGAAAATTGTGTAAAGATTTTTTTTTGTACTAGTAGCCGTACAATACGTCAGTTAAATGTTTCTTTTTAAGTTTACTTATACTCCAGAATATATATATATATATATATATATATATAGATTATATGCCATTCTACTTTTCTCAGTTTAAGGTATATTTTTATGATCTTGTAATTTGTTCAGATTCTGCTCGGTAGCTGTTTATTCGCATATAATTTTGTGGAACGTCATTATTGTCTTTTTACGATTGCGTACTTGGTTTTTCTTATTTGTGCCTATTAATAGACTCATGTTTTACATTCCAAATTAAATTTTATTAGCTAGTTCCTAGATGTAGTCGTAAATATGACTCACCGTCAGTATAATAATTTCATTTCCAAGATATCTGTGAGGGCATAGTTACTATACATATTTTGGTCTTTAACAAGTTTTTTTATTTAAAGGTAATTGAAAGTGTTCATTAATTGTAGATAATAGTGTACACTAAAAATTCTTCTGTTGTTTGGTGTGCCGCCTTTCCAAGATTTGCTGCCATACTTTATTCCAAACTTCCATATTTTTAACTTTCTGTAACAATAAAACACTGAAAATTTTGTTTTCAAACTTCCACAAAATTTATTTTAAATATTATCACTACAGCTGTTTCGGCTGATTGCCTTTCTCAAGTGATCTATTTTGGCTTGGGTTTACAAATTTATAGTCTCTAATGAAATAGGTTGAGGAGGGAGGGGAGAACTGTTTGTCTCAAGTTGGTCATTCAGAATTATATCTGTGTTTTTTAATTTGTTGATTTCCATAGATTCTAACAAAGATAGCTTAAGGCCTTTATTTTGAATGTAAAGAATTTTAAATTTGTCATTAAAAGAATGATTATGATCTAGAAGGTGTCTTTATGATCTTTCAAGAATAGATTTTTCTATTCTTGAAAGCCCTTTTATGTTCTGCTATTCGTTTATCAAAGTTTCTACCAGTTTGACCGATGTAAGTTTTTGGGCAGTCGCCACATTCAAGTTTGTACACACCACTATTTAAGTGTTTTTTATTTTGGCTCTTGTTATTTTTAATATATTTGCCTAGGTTGTTATTTGTTCGGAAAGCTGGTGTTATTCCTTTCTTTTTTATGTGTTTGGCAATTTTTGTTGTTATTTTGCCTGTATATGTAATCGAGCAGAAGGTACTGAGTTTTTTCTCTGGTGGTGGAAATACTAATTTCAGGGCTTTCTTGAGTAGTTTTTGATTTAATATTTTATTAATTGTTTGTTCGTTGTATCCGTTGTTTACTGCTATCTGCTTAATTATATTTAATTCTTTCTCAAAGTTGTATTTTGACGTAGGAATTTCTGTTAATCTATGTAACATACTATGATAAGCTGCCAGTTTATGTTGTGTTGGATGGGATGACGAATTGTGTATAGTCGTGTCAGTATGGGTAGGTTTATGAAATATGGAGAAGTCATGTTTGTTTTGAAGTCTGCTAATTTTTAAATCTAAAAAAATTATGGATTGATTTAGTTCTGTTTCTATTGTAAATTCAATATGACTATGAAGTGAATTAATATATGATAAAAATTGGTCCAGTTGCCTGTTAGTTCCTGTGAAACATATATTAATTCACTTCATAGTCATATTGAATTTACAATAGAAACAGAACTAAATCAATGCATAAATTTTTTAGATTTAAAAATTAGCAGACTTCAAAACAAACATGACTTCTCCATATTTCATAAACCTACCCATACTGACACGACTATACACAATTCGTCATCCCATCCAACACAATATAAACTGGCAGCTTATCATAGTATGTTACATAGATTAACAGAAATTCCTACGTCAAAATACAACTTTGAGAAAGAATTAAATATAATTAAGCAGATAGCAGTAAACAACGGATACAACGAACAAACAATTAATAAAATATTAAATCAAAAACTACACAAGAAAGCCCTGAAATTAGTATTTCCACCACCAGAGAAAAAACTCAGTACCTTCTGCTCGATTACATATACAGGCAAAATAACAACAAAAATTGCCAAACACATAAAAAAGAAAGGAATAACACCAGCTTTCCGAACAAATAACAACCTAGGCAAATATATTAAAAATAACAAGAGCCAAAATAAAAAACACTTAAATAGTGGTGTGTACAAACTTGAATGTGGCGACTGCCCAAAAACTTACATCGGTCAAACTGGTAGAAACTTTGATAAACGAATAGCAGAACATAAAAGGGCTTTCAAGAATAGAAAAATCTATTCTTGAAAGATCATAAAGACACCTTCTAGATCATAATCATTCTTTTAATGACAAATTTAAAATTCTTTACATTCAAAATAAAGGCCTTAAGCTATCTTTGTTAGAATCTATGGAAATCAACAAATTAAAAAACACAGATATAATTCTGAATGACCAACTTGAGACAAACAGTTCTCCCCTCCCTCCTCAACCTATTTCATTAGAGACTATAAATTTGTAAACCCAAGCCAAAATAGATCACTTGAGAAAGGCAATCAGCCGAAACAGCTGTAGTGATAATATTTAAAATAAATTTTGTGGAAGTTTGAAAACAAAATTTTCAGTGTTTTATTGTTACATAAAATGAATTTCCATCAAGTAACGGTCGAATCCATCAATTTTTTAACTTTCTCGTGCTATCTATTTCGTTGATGTTGTTATTATTTTTAGCCTTCTTAGGTATCGTTGCTTTTTATATTTTTGTAACCTATCTTTACAAAACTCTCTTTTTATTATGATGATTCATATTTAGGTACTCTTCTTCTTCTGCTTTTTTCCATTATGAGTTCGGCATTTTCGTCTTCCACAGCACACTATTCCCAGTCATCTTCTCTGGGGTCTCTATCATAGCAGTTCCTCTATATTGTACCTTGTAGCAGGTCTTTCTTCAATATTCTTTTCGGCCACCTGTGCTATGGCATTCTTTGTACATGCCCGTACCACTGCAGGGTTGTTTTCCATTTTTTTTCTGTAATTGAGCATTATACTTCCATTCTGTTCCATATTTGCTTGTTTGTTTTACCCGTGCTATTTTCATTTCTATATTTTTCATATAGTTACTATCTCGGCCTGTCATTGATCCTAAATACTTAAAAGTCTTACAACTCTTATTAGTTCCTTCTTCTAAACTTAAGTTCAAATCTACAAACTGGGATCCAATACATAAGTATTCGGTCTTACACATATTTATTTTGAGTCCCCCTAGCTCATATTTTTCCTTTAATTTTCATATCATATATTCCAAATCCTCCCTGTCTTGTGAAAAAATGACTTCTTCTTCTTGATGTGCCTATCCGTTACGAATGTTGGCGATCATTATGGCAATCTTTATCTTATCTGCAGCAGCGCGGATAAGCTTCACAGATGTTGTATTGAACCAGATTCTGAGGTTCTTTAACCAAGATGTTCTTCTTCCTGGACCTCGTTTTCCAAATATTTTTCCTTGTAGGATGGCTTTAAGGAGAGCATATCTGGATTGATTTCGCATATGTACGAAGAACTGTAACTTTCGAGATTTGATTGTGGTCAGTACCTCTCGGTTCTTATTCATTCTTCTGAGGACCTCCTCATTTGTGACTCGGTCAGTCCACGGGATCTTAAGCATTCTCCGATATAGCCACATCTAATGCTTCCTAATGCTTCTAATCAAATGCTTCCAGTTTTCTGCACATATCTTCGTTCAAGGTCCACGATTCAACACCATAAAAAAGGACCGAGAAGACGTAGCATCGCAGCATTCTTACTTTTGTATCAAGAGAGAGGTTGTGACTCTTGAAGAAGACACCCATTCGATTGAAGGTGGATCTAGCTTTTCCGATTCGTGCTCTAATCCTCTGATTGTTGGTCCATTCTTCATTTATTACGGTGCCAAGGTAGTTTTAGTGCGTCACTCTTTCTACAGGGGATTGGTGGACGTAGAGTTGACCTTCTGTTATCCTTTTCTTGCTAATTATCATAAGCTTTGTCTTCTTAACGTTATATTGAGTCCATATTTTTGACTGTAATATGATTTTGTTCATAAGAACTTGTAGGTCTTCTAAGTTGCCCGCAAATACTATTGTGTCATCTGCATATATGATGTTTAGCCGGTGACCATTTAGTAGAATACCTTTTTCAGTTTCGTGCAAAGCTTCGATAAATATTCCTTCAGAGTACAGATTGAAGATTAGAGCAGACAAAAAATGACTTAGTCATCTGCGAAAAGTAGTGAAGAGTCATAATATCAACGTTTTGACTATATACAGATTTGGGATCTTTCTGTGGGGTGCTGCGTGTTTGAAAACATTGTAGGATACGAGTGGTATAACATTTTATAATTTTACCACTCCACTTGTTAAAAATACGAGGTTTTCAGATGGCAATCTTAACAAAGAATTTTAAAATTTTACAAGTTCTTATTTTAATATTTTTTGTTTTTTTTTGATATCTTATTATAAAACGCAATTAAAAAAGTGTCCGTTGAACTGCGAAACCTGGTTTGAAAACCACCACCGGCAATCGAAAAGTGAAACATTCTGTGCAGTATTTTTTACACCACACCTCAAAGGTTTTCTCAACTTCTCAAATTTCCTAATTTCACTTAACAGTAACAGAACTTTTTGAGTTTGGTTTGCATCTATCTGTTTGTCTGTATAAATTGTATATAAACCCTAGAAATTTTTATTGAATTTGCAGCCATTGGTGGCGCTGGTCCTCCACCATCAAGTGGACCCTCATTTACTCCCCAACCTCCGCCGCAGGCTAATCCCCCAATGCCGACTACTCAGCCTTATGGTGGTAAGTATTTTTACAGGTTAAAGAGAATATACAAAAAGGGTTTCAACAGATGCGGTTGTTTCGAGATCGACGTAATGATCCGAGAGCCGGTGATCAAAAAATGTAGCACAGTTCTAAAATATGATTTTTAGATGGCGCTAATGGCATTGTTATCGAATATTTCTATAATAAAAAAAGTATTAAACATTTATCATCTATGTCGTAAATAAAACTGTTGATTGTTTAGTTTATGCACAGATGTTTGACGATTAACAAACTAGTACTAAATATTATATAGTATAATAAATTTTGAGAGGATATATTATTAAATTTAATTGTAATATTTACTTCAAATTATACTAATCTTCTATACTTATAGTAATATAAACATAGACGTCACTCAAGGTTAACGCATGTGTCAAATGGAAGTTCTCAATTAAGACTGCTTTACATCTCATAAGAAAACTTGAGATGCAATTTCTTACATGACTAACTTTCATGCAAGCATATTGCAAGTTCTTTATGTACAGCTTGCAACTAACTTAAAAGTTTTGCAAAAAACTTTTTGTTTTTTCTTCAATTACTTATTGCTATTTACTTAATACATCTAGTAAGCCAAGACTATTAAAAATGGCCAAATATAAAAAGGCAGTAGCAGCAACCTTAAGTATTATGCTGCAGCCAGCCTTTTAGTTACTAATTTAGAACGCCGAGAACGGAGATGATGGATAAGACCTCGGTTGAACAAGAAGAGGGGTAATATATTTCTAACAGAAGAATTTATTCAAGTAGATGATGAAAAGATTCTAATTTTCTACGCATGAATGAAGGTAGGTACATTTAATAAACTCTTGGGAAAAATTGAACACTTAATCACAAAGAGTTCTATACTCGTATTTTGAGATACACGAAATAAGAGATCGGCTAAACACAAACTGATTATTGCCCTAAGGTACTTAGCTACCTTAGGGCAAAATAGAACGGGGGGTTAGACAAGGAGACCCAATGTCACCTAAACTCTTTAATACGGTGCTAGAATATGCTTTTAAGAATTTGGATTGGATGACAAAGGGAATAAAAATAGATGGAGAATATCTAAACAACTTACGTTTCGCCGATGATATACTTATAATAGCCGAAGATCTAGGTATGGCAAGAGAGATGGTACAGGAACTCGTTGTGGCTACAGAAAATGTAGGTTTAAATATAAATATCTCGAAAACAAAAATCATGACCAATTTGGTGCCCAACCAGAACATCAGTATTGGTGGGAAAGAAATAGAACTCGTAGATAGATATAAATACCTGGGACATGAAATTATGATTGGCAGAGATAACCAGACTCATGAACTGAAGAGAAGAGTCGGTCTTGAGTGGGCAGCATTTGGAAAACTAAGAGAAACTTTTAAAAGTGGGCTGCCCACATGCCTAAAGAGAAAGGTATTTGATCAGTGCGTCCTCCCAGTCTTGACGTACGGAGCAGAAACACTTACCTTAACAAAAGCAGCAGCTACCAAACTGAGAGTCACGCAGAGAAGAATGGAGCGGTCCATGTTAGGAATAACTCTCCGAGACAGAATAACAAACGAAGACATCAGGAGAAGAACGGGAGTGACTGACATCATCGAGAAGATAGCCAGACTAAAATGGAGATGGGCAGGACGCATAGCCAGAATGACAGATGGGCGATGGACAAAGAGGTTATTGGAATGGAGGCCAAGGGAACACAAGAGAAGCGTCGGCCGACCACCTACAGGATGGACTGACGATTTAAGAAGACTCAATAAAAACTGGATAAGAGCGGCGCAAGATAGACGGGGTTGGAAACCTGAGGAAGAGGCTTATGTTCAGCAGTGGACTCTTAAGGCTGGATGATGATGATAACTTAGCTACCTATAGACTTGAATGAAAACTTGCAGAGAAGATGGTACCAAGACCAAACCGATTATCGCACAATTGCAAGAAGTTGCAGGAATCAGCTGACGGCATACTGCGCATGTCTTTAGGCAACTTTCTTGCGTATTGCAAGCTGTAAAACGGACTTTCAAGGATCAACTTAGGCTTATCCTCCAATTTTGCTAGTGAGCAGCTCCCCGAGATAATTAAAAAAAAAAACACTTAGCTTATCTAAAAATTGCAGTAAAATAATTTTCGACTTCATGGTGGTATAACCTTCCATATATCAGTTGGTATATATAGTGGAATTACCAGAGTTATCATCCGTAGGTCGATTGTTCAAGTCCGGTTCGAAGAATTTTTTTATATTTTTCTCTCATAATATATTAAGAACTTCTTCTTTTTCTCTTTAAGCAACTAATAAAAAACTGTAGAAACCACAGAAAACCTCAGGTTTAAGCTCATCAATCCGGTTGGGATTCTTTAGTCCAATAAATTTTGAATGGTATTGGTATCAACAATAAAAAATACAGGTAACAATAGTTAATGTAATGTGAAATTTAAAAACACCTTATTATAAATACAATTTAAAACTAATTCAGAGTAAGGCAAATTTCTTCGTCTTACTCTTTGAGACCCCTCGAAAACATGCTTTTAAGATAATAACTGTATAAGAGAAAGCAAGAGGTATAAATTAATCTCTAAAAGTAAAATGTCACGATCAACGAAAATACCTATTTCAGTACTCTGTTGATTAGAAAAAGGCATTTGACTTAGTAAAACTGCTAATAATAAACTACGAAAATCAAACGATACAACGGAGTATTGAAAAATCAAACATAATATTCTTGAACTCCAAACCGAAATTTCACGACTATACATTCTTTATCGGGAGTAATCTAATAATACAGTAAAACCTTGATATAAAGGACTACTTGGGGGGACGGGTGGCCGTTAAAGTTATATACAGTACGTGATCAAATTATTAGAGCTACCACATAAAAATTTACTTTTTGTTTAATAATGCTTTGAAATTGAGCTATAAAACATATTTTTTGTGCTTAATTCTATTTTACTGTGTTTTAGAATCTTATAAAGTAAACAAATATTAAAAAAGAAACAAGTAATTACACGAAAACACTTAAAATGCCTTAAGCCTAATATTTGCTAGTGTCACCCTCTGCAACAGTGACTGCCTGGCACGCTCTTGACATACTTTCTATGCATTTTTGTTTGCAATACTCGTTAAGTACTGGTCCTGTAGCATTGTCTTTCGACAATGTAGAGTCTAACAGTTTCTTGACTGCTTTTGATAGACCACACCATAATTCTCAGGGGGTGCTTTACTGTCCTTGCAATACAATCCGCTTTACATTAACCTTAAACCCTGGATAAATCGAACAGCAATTAAACAAATTAATCACAAACGACATCTAAATTTGATCTGGCGACATCTGGCGAAAATTTAAACACCGGTCTTCTTAGTGATTTCCAAAGCCACCGCAGATTTTCAAATAACTTAAAAACATCTCTAAAAATCCTAAGACAACATTTTGAAGCAAACGTTATTGAAAGTGGTAACATTAAAAAAGTCTATAAATACATACGTTCCTCCATGACATCTAAAGTTTCCATTCCGCTACTTACGCAAAAACCCAACCAGACTTTATGCTCTTCTGACAAAGAATCTTCCGAAACTCTCTCTTTAGCATTTTCACAGGTTTTTACTAAAGAATTAAATGATGGTTATCTACCTGCTATTAACTGTAATCGTGTCGGCGCATCCTTACAGCAAGTTGAATTCATAGTGGATCAAGTCAAACAACACTTAATTAAACTTCGCACGGCAGCTTCACCTGGTTTAGATGGTTGAACACCAAAACTGTTAAAAAGGTGCGCAGACACGCTTGCAATACCCTTAACGTTAATTATGCAAACTTCTTTCTTCCAGAACTCCTTATCCCCTAGTTGGAAATTAGCTTCCATTACCCCTATTTCTAAAAAAGGCAACAAACTCGACACCAACAATTATCGTCCGATTAGCTTGCTGCCAGTAGTTGCCAAAGTTATGGAAGCCATTATTTCCGAGGAGATGACCAAATTCCTTCTCCACGAACATGTTATTCCAACTTAACAACATGGATTTGTCTCTGGTCGCTCTACTCTAACCAATCTCCTACATTGTGTTAACGACTGGACGTCATCCATTAACAGTTCGCAGCCGGTCGACGTTGTTTATCTAGATTTTTCTAAAGCCTTTGACCGTGTACCTAAGCGCAGACTTCTACATAAGCTAGAACATTTCGGAGTTCGCGGTACTTTACTTCGTTGAATAGATGGTTTCCTGACAGACCGATATTACAAAGTTAGAGTTGGCGAATCTTTCTCACAGACAGGTTAGTGGAAAGTGGAGTGCCTCAGGGTTCTGTCCTTAGACCTCTGCTTTTTACGGTTTACACCAGCGATATTCCTTATTATGTCTCAAGTAAAATATCGTTTTACGCTGACGACACAAAAATATATGCCAATCCAAACACAAACCAGCTAACCCTCCAAATGGACTTGGACTCTATTTTAACTTGGTGTTCCCAGTGGTTACTACCCTTAAACGCGGAAAAATGTGTAGTGCTTCGAATTGGCAAAAATAACCCACTTGTGCCGTACTTTGTTAACGGGCAGCCATTAGAATCTGTGTTTTCGTATAACGATCATGGTGTTATCGTGAACAGCAGCCTAACTTGGTCCGACCATATTACCTCTATTTGTAAACGTGCAAACTCCAGATTGTATCTTATTCGGAGGTGTTTTTCGAGAGTTTCAATGCAATCATTTTGTAAACTTTACACTCTGTACGTAAGACCCATATTTGAATACGCTAGACCAACGTGGTATCCTAATCTGGTTCGAGACAAGACTTTGTTGGAAAACGTTCAAAGAAAAGCCACTCGAATTTCTTTGGGACCGAGAAGACCGTCTTATGCAGAAAGACTTAGTATTGCTAACCTAACTACTTTTGAACTTCGCCGACAACGTGGAGACTTAATTACAACATTTAAAATACTAAAATTCAATTTTGGAAACCTCGATGAAATATTTATCATAAATCAAGATGAACACCTCAGAGGTCATCAGTATAAACTAAAGAAAGAAAATTTTTCTACAAGACCAAGACAGAACTTTCTTCCAAATAGAGTTTTTGAGTGCTGGAATAACCTTAACGATAACATTGTCTCCGCTTCCTCTACCAACTCGTTCAAAAACAGACTTGACCGTTTTATATTATAATTAAAATATTTTTTTTCTTTTAAACCATAAAATTGTAATTTTATTTCTTTTATTTGTAATTTTTGTTATTTACTAGTAGGTGATTAATGAAATTTCTTTGTTTTTGGGCATAATAGGGACTTAGTTCCTCTGCCCTCGCTTATGTTATAATAATAATAATAATTTTCACCAGGTCACCATTTCATCCATGAGGATCTGCACCGTAGATTAGTTCAAAAAACAAACCTGGAATATTATTATTTTAGAACCGTGGACAAATTAATCAACTATAAAGTTAAGTAATGTTATTTATCTGATTCCAATCATCAGTGATTGATGATGACAGAAGATGACGCAGGGCATCACCGGAAAGTTTGGATTGGGAGAGAGAAATCAAAGAGGTAAATGTCGTAATAGAATTATGCCAAGAAAATGACTTCGCCATTACAAATACCGGGTTTCAACTTCCAGAAAGGCGTCATTACACGTGGAAATTCCCTCAAGATGGACATCAAGGTAGAATAGTACGGAACCAAATAGACTACATCCTAATAAACCACCGATTTCGAAACAATATTAAAGATGTAAAAACTTAATGTAATACCGAGAAAACAAAATCGCGAAATAATACGAAAATAAAATGTCGATCCTACAGGTTATGTTTGTCCAGTCTTAGACTGAAAAAACTGTAATAGAGATAAACTTACGACGAAATTAAATTGTTTACAACTTTATTCCTATTACTTTTAATCGTAAATGGATATTCTACAAAAACATAGCCATCTAGTTCATCATTATAAATCATATCAAGGGCTTGAGCAGGCGAAAAAACTCGTCTAGAACAAAAATAATAAAATTCAAAATATGGTGGTACAAACGTCTATACCCTGGCCGCTTAAACTATGGAATGCAAGGTCGCATGATCACTCAATGCAAGCATCGACAGGCGGTCAAAACCTTCTGAGTAGACCTTCTGAGAAACTGTTTACACAGTCATTATTTGTGTCATGATACTATAACTTAAATGTTTTATATATCATTATTTGTGTTTCACTTCCGCTGGCTGGTGAGTTTTGTGAAAATGTTTAAATTTAATGTAAATCAATAACCTGTAAAAAACGGTATAAATATATTATAGCGAGAGTTTGATTTAAGGCAACGGTTGAGTTATAACAGGTACTGACAAGTAGTTATTTCTCAATTTATATAAATCATTTAAAATAAGTTGCCCCTCCTTTATGGTTGTTTTATAACGTCTTAAGCAAGCAAGTGTTTTATAATGTTTAAAGCAACTCATGGCGCTGACGGCTTAAGTCTACAACTCATTATGTCCCAAACGTGTTCATCGTCATCATCATCAACTAGCCTCTAACGTCCACTGCTGAACATAGGCCACTCGCATGCTTTTCCACTTAGTCCGATTTTGCGCCATCTGAATCCAATTTGTAGTCACTCTTTTTATGTCATCTGTCCATCTCGTTGGGGGTCGACCTCTATTTCTGTAAGCTTGTATTCGGGGTCTCCATTCCAAAATTCTTTTTGTCCACCGGTCATCAACTGATCTTGCTACATGACCTGCCCAGTTCCACTTTAGTGTTGTTATCCTTTCAATAACGTCTGCTACTCCTAATCTTTTGCGTATAGTAGCATTGGGTATTATATCACGTAGAGAAATCCCTAACATAATTCTCTCCATTGCTCTTTCCGCAACTTGTAGTTTACTCACTGTTGTTCTTGTGAGCGTTAGTGTTTCTGCGCCGTAGGTCATCACTGGCAAAATACATTGATTAAATACTTTTCTTTTCAGACACATTGGAATCTTAGACCTAAAAATATCCTTCATCCTTCCAAATGCAGCCCAAGCGAGGTTTATTCTTCTTTTCAGCTCGATTGTTTGGTTGTCTCGACTTATTCTGATCTCATGGCCTAAGTATTTATAGGAGTCAACTGGCTCAATATCTTTGTCTTCTACTGAGATGTTTTTGTTGTGGACTAAATTTGTCGTGTTCAATTGGGATAAATCTTTGGTTCTCGGGGATCAGGGCAAAATATTGACTCTAGCCTGTTCAAAGAAGTTCATGGTGACTCTTGCAATGTCTGGCTTTGCGTTATACTGGTAAAAAATTGGATGTTGAAGCGTCTGAAGGTAGGGTATGAGGTTCCAGAATTTCTTCTAGGTATCGTTGTTTTGTCGTGTTCTATCTGTCGAAGATTAGGGGTAACCTTATGGCCGAAATGAAAAAAGGCCAAAACTACGAACTCTACGATAAATTGTTCGCATCCGAATTGGTCTTCCATGCTCTGCAAATCATTGATTTGCAATGTACCTGGTAGTGGAGAAGCGGTATCTTAGAGCCATCAACCTTAGGCGACGATCTTGACGCTTTGTTATCCTTAGGCGCCGCCTTGTGTCCCTCGATCTTGTGTTCGGCCGTCTTGACTTCAAGCCCGATAGCATCTTAACACAGTATTTAAATTTCTGTGAACCCTATCTCAATTTTCCGAAAAGAAAGTCCTTCTCTTAGATAAACTATCCGCACTCTATCACACTAAACAACGAAAACCTAATCTGATATAGCTGAAATCGTAATCATTGATTGTTTTTGCCAAGATAATCATCTTTACTAATTTTTATTAAAATAAAATCGTTTTTAATGGGTGTTCGGATTTTTATGTCACTTAGTATATTTTACGTGAAATGTACTTGAAAATCAATTCCATATGTTAAAACCTCTAGTAGTATAATAAAAAAGAAAAAGTAAGTATTATTTTTTTATCAATTTTCGTTGGCTCCCGGTCTTTAAAATTGACCTAACTTCATCGTGTCGCGATCAATAATGTTTTTTGTATGAAAGGCAAAATCATAATTTGTTGTTGGCCTGTCAGTTTTCAATCAATTTGCATAGTCAATTCACGTAGCGCTCCTAAATAAACGTACATAAATAACCAAAATTTAAGGAATCGATATAGAATCAGTTCTACAGAGAATATTTAGTAAGGATGAATTTTCTTTTACTTTGGGAAGTTTGTCTTGAATGTGAAATATCGATTTTTGTGCCAAATACTACATATTTGGTTTCGTACTAAAAATAATGAAACTGTGAAAGCATAAACTTCGGAATAGTAGTATATAATTGAGAAGTTATTATTAGTATTTAATGCAGTGACAATTCCAAAAGTGAAGTAGTTATTTTAAGATGTGATTTTTGGCAATTCGAGTATTTGAACGTTTGATAAGGTAATATATCTTTGTTTTTTTAGTTCTTTGGCGTATCCGTTTTTAATCTAATTATAAATAAATATTTCTACATAGTGTCCAATAATGCCTGTATGATTTTTTTTATTATTAACGATTGATATAAAATTTTGGTGAGTTGTTTTATAGAGCTTTTTACTTGTCTCAGAATATAGAATTCTGAATGTTACCAGAAGTATAATTATTTTGGGTTGATTTTACCAACAATACAAGCTGATTATAGTCTCAAATGTCAAACATGGAACAAACAATTTCGGTTTAGCAGTGTTGGCATGTTGTTATAATGTAGATGCTATATGCTTCAAATATAAAAAGATAATTTTTTTTAATCAAATAAAAGACAGATTCGAGCACGGTTTTATTAAATCTTGCCCAAGTACTTTCGCTCATAGAGCATCTTCAGGGGCATCTGAAATAAGCCAAGAAACGTTTTTCAACTGAAGAAAAATTAATTAACAAAAAAAGATGATGGTTGATAAAAAATGTTATGTACCTAATATAACGTTTTATACTTATAATATATATATATATATATATATATATATATATATATATATATATATATATTTGGGGGAGTATCACCGAGCCGCAAGCCCTTATCTCTTACGTACTGCTCCACCATAGGCCGATCAGACACCAGCATATTCTAGTCTAAGCCGCAGATTCATTTAGAATTTTAAACTGCTGCGTTAGCCTTTTTGTTTTCTGTACACCGAGCTGGGGATCGAACTCACATCCGCTGACCCACTCGCAGTGAAGCGAATAAGAATCCGGCCGCCCAGCCCGCTTGGCTATCTGACCGACTTTTAGTTTTAGACTTACTTCGTCAAAATTTCAAAATTAGGATATCCAACAATATATGGGGAATGCCATAAACATTAACTGATACATTAACAAAGACAAAGGACACACAGTTTAAAAATTATTATAAAATTCGACGAAGCTACATATTGCGTAACATCGGGAGAGAGAATGGCTCCTGGTCTTAACGGAAATGTTAAAGTGACATCTGACATATGACTATAAAAAGATAAAGCTTTAGAAAAGTACATTTTGTTTATATTATATTATGAATTCTGCGATTTTTATTTTATATAAAACAAGAATGAGTAAATAATTGTTTCTTTGGAGATTAGTTGAAGTTAATTATTAGAAATTTTTTTTGGCAATTACCTTTTGATAGATTAGGGGGTAGATTTGGCAATCGTCAAATCAGCAGTTGTCAGATTGCAACAGATGTTTGCAATTAATCTTAAAAGAGACAAATTTTTACTCGTTATTGTTTCATACAAATTAAAAATTGCAGAATTCATAAAATAGTATAATCAAAATGTACTTTTTAAAAGCTTTCTCTCTTTTTATTCAGCTTGTATATTTCAGCTTTCGATAAACTCAACCTTATTTTGTATAGTTTGTGTTGAGTAAATGTCTTTTTTTCGTTCTCCCCTTCCTTTTACCCTATCAGGGTCTCGGATTTGGGCTAGCTATATTAATTTCCATTTACCCACCTCTTCCATTCTTTCCTGCCATTATTTTCAATTCCTCGAGTGATTTTTGTTTAAGTTTTCCCGCCTCTACTACTTGCTGTATCCATTTTTTTTTCTTGGTCTGCCTATTTTTCTTTTTCCGATGTTCTTTGCTTCATAAACTTTTCTTGTTATTCTATTGGATTGCATCCTCATCAGATGCCCATACCAGTTCATTTGTCTCTTTGCTGTTTAGTTCATTATCGGTTCTTGGTTGGCCATTCTCCTAATAGTCTCGTTGTTTAATCTATCCCATTTTGTCTTTCCAACTATCCTTCTTAGATGTCTCATCCATTGCGTTTATCCTGCTCTTATGTTTTTCCAGAATTGTCCAGTTTTCACTTGCATAGAG
Source organism: Diabrotica balteata (assembly GCA_918026665.1). Lineage (NCBI taxonomy): Eukaryota > Metazoa > Arthropoda > Insecta > Coleoptera > Chrysomelidae > Diabrotica > Diabrotica balteata. Next base: position 87,899,689 of record OU898283.1, read on the forward strand.
CACAGTCGGTATCACTATTGTGTTATATATTTTTATTCTTGTCTCTCGTGTAAGTTCTCTTTTTCCCATATTGGGGCTAACGCATAGTATAACTTGTTTGATTTCTTTGCTCTATTTGTTGTTTCCCAGGCTATTTTTCCGTCATTAGTTATTATAGTTCCCAGGTATTCGTAAGTTGTTACTATTTCCAATTCTGAGTTTTTACATTTTATCTTTATTTGATTATTTTCCTGATCTCCTTTGCCACTGATTATTATTATCTTACTTTTTTCCTCGTTTATCCCCATTTTTAGTTCTTCTATTTGCTCTACCCATATATCCATTAGTTTCTGAATTTTATTCTCGGAATCTGCTATTAGTACTATGTCGTCTGTATACATTAAGGACTCTATTGTTACCGGTTGTAATCTGTGGTAACCTATTATTGTCTGTAGTTGATTGGTTCTGACTCTAGTTTTTCTTATCAATTCGTTCATTACTATTATTAATAGCAAAGGGCTGAGACTATCTCCTTGTTTAATACCTCTCTTCCAATTAAATAATTCCGATCTTTCCCCTGTTATTTGTACCCTTCCTTTTACCTCCTTGTAAGTACTTTCTATAATTTTTATCAATGCATTAGGTACATTTATTTTTCTCAAGCATTTCCCTATAATATGTCTTTCTATCGTGTCAAATGCTGCTCTTAGGTCTATGAATGCTAATACTAGTTTTTCCCCCGTATCTATGGTTCTTTCTATTAGTTTTCTAATGATATATATGTTGGTCATTTGTCTGTCTTCCCGGTCTACATGCCGTTTGTTCTTCTCCCAATACCATTTCTACTTCTTGTCTCAGTCTCTTCTCTATTATTTTCGTATATATTTTAAAGCATACCGATGACAGACATATTGCTCTATAGTTGCCGCAGTTTACATGTTCTCCTTTTTTGTATATTGGCACGATGATATTATTCTGCCAGTCTTTAGGGATTGTTTGTTTTCCCACGCCTCTTTGTATATTTTCTATAGCCAGTTTATTCCTTCTTCTCCCATGTATTTTACCATTTCCGGTTCAATTTCATCATCTCCACCAGCCTTGCCTATTTTTATATTTGATAATCCTTCTATTACTGCTTCTCTACTTATTTGCTCTAGCTCTGTGTTTTCTTCGCCTTCATTGTTTATATTGTCTTCATTTATCCCTTCGGTATCAAATTTTTTTTCATAATATTTTGTCCATACCCTAGTTACTTGTTCTGGGCATATTTGTATTTGGTTTGAAGTATCTCTTACTGCGTTTATTTCCTTTCGTCCTCCTTGCCTTATGTGTCGTATTGTCGTCCAAAAGTTTCTATTATTTGTTATATATTCTTCCTGAAGTTCTTCTCCAAATTCTTTCCATGTTTTTGCTTTTGCTTGTGTGACTGTCTTTTTTACCAATCGTCTCTGCCTATAGTATTTTTTCTTTATCTTCTTCTAATACCGTTTCGATGTATTTTTTCCATGCTATTTTCTTCTTTTTTATTTCTGACTTCACGTCTTTATTCCACCATCTTGTCCTTTTCAATTATTTATTATATTTTTTTATTCCATACACTTCAGTTGCTGTTTTCTTTAATACTTCACTGTAAGTATTCCATCTTTCTTCCATTGTCCATGTTTCTTTTTGGCACTCTATTTGTCTATTTGTCACTTTATATCTTTAGTTTGTTTACATTTACTTTCTTATACTCTTTTTTTTTCCACTTCCACCATTTTTTTATCCTCCAGTTTTGCAGTGACCATTCTGTGTTGTGTAGACAGTTCCGGTTCCTTTACCGTTAAGATGTTTTTTATATTTTGTTCTAGGTTTCTCGTATAGACTATATAGTCGATTAAGCTTTTCGCATTTCTCTCTTCAGCCACAAATGTATATTTGTCATTAATGGTTTGTTCACTGAATGTGTTTCCTATTATCAGGTCATTGGTTTGGCAGAATTCCAGCATTTTAATTCCATTTCTATTTAATGTGTCTTCCCCATATTGTCCAATGCATCCTAATCCCCTGTTAATGTCCTTATCTACTCTTGAATTCCAGTCACCTAAGATTATTATTTTTTCTCTTGTCTCTCTTAATTTGTCTAATGCGTTTTGGAGTTCGTTGTAGAATTCTATCATTATCTCTTCTTCATTTCCTTCCTTTGGTCCGTATATTTGTATTATTCCTATCTTGTCTTTTAGTTCTATTTGGGCTGTGATTATTCTAGATGATACTGCTTCTTAGTTTGTTATTCTTGATTGTATTCTTTTATTCACTATTATACCGACTCCTTCTTTTGCTCTGTGACCCTGTGGTACTCCGGAATAATATAGACTATATTTCTCATTGATATTGATGTCTCCTTTCCCTATCTTTTTTGTCTCGCTTATTCCCATTATTTGTACTTTCATTTTTTTTTTTTTTCATTTCTTCCGTAGCTTCTATTTCCTTGCCGGTCAGAGATGTTACATTCCATGTCGCTATTCCTATATGATTTGTCTTATGATATATTTCCTTATTACTATATTCTTCTTCTCCATTATTGGTGTTTTCGTTGATTTCATGCTCCCTGGTTTTTGTATTAACATTATATCCGTTATTTATTTTATTACTGTTTTTATTTTTAATACTAATATTTAATTTTTCCCTACCTTCATTACTAATGCTATGCCCATTATTAATATTCTCCCTAGCTATAATATTATCACTACTGTTAATATACCTAATACCCATATTCCTATCACAAGTCATATTTTTAATGGGATAATTATCATTTACATTTCTAATCCTATTCCTATTACTACTTAAAACTAAATATCTGTCATCATTTTCCGGTTTATTTAATAATTCTTCTTTCTCTATTCGTGGCTTGGTCTCTCCTTGGTTCTTTTTATGTTACTCTGGTAGTTTTTTGAACACGCTATATCCACCACCTTTTCTTCTTTATAGCACCATCTACATTCCTTGCCGTCCACTGTGATTTTATTGTATCCCATTTTGGCCATTTTTCCATTTTCCCTCATTTCTCTTGCTTTATCTCTTAAAGCTTTCATTTTCTCTCTCTCTCTCTCTCTCCTTTTGTGAGATCCTCTGTAATCCATATTTTTTCGATCTTCACCTTCTTAAGTTTGTATTTGTTTCTTAAGATTGTTGTTTTTTCTTCTTCGCTTTCAAGTTTAATTAAGCATATTTTTGTGCCTATTTTTTGTGCTCTTTTGATATTAGTTTTGACTCCAAGATGATTTTCTAATATAGTAGTCATTCCCTCTTTCAATGTTTTTGGGTCTTCAGAGTCTATTTTTGATCCACTAATGATTATATTCTTTTTTCTTTGTCTAATCTTTCCAATGAGCGTTTTAGATCATTTAATTCTTCCGTTATCTTTTTGTTATTGGTTTTGGTTAGTTCGTTTTCTCTTTTCAGTTCTTCTTTCTCTTTTGTCCATTCTTCCTTCACCTTTTCTATTTCCAGTTTTATGCTTTTTATGTCTTCGTTATTTTGTTTTATCTCTTCTTTAACTTCATTTATATATCTTCTGATCTCCTTATTTTCTTCCTTCATTTCTGTTTTCAGCTCTTTTATTTCCAATTTATTTTATATTTTATTTTATTTAATCTCCTTATTTATTTCTACTAGTAGTTAAGTTTTTCCATTTTGCGATTTTTTATGTTATCCTTTGGAGGTGTTCTTAACGTGGAAGAGTAAATGTCTCTTTTCTAAATAAAATCTAGAAAGACTCGTATTACCTCGATCAAGTACAGATCCGACGAAGACGGGAATTCTTTGTTTTTATATATTATAGGAAAATTTTAATGCTAGCCAGCCGGATTTGGACCAGCTATCATTCGGTAAATTTAACGCTCTGGCCATTGCCGAACATAGACCGCCGTAGTTCTCTGTATAACATATCCCTGTGTGATACCACAATATTGTCTTATCTTATCCACAAATTAAACAAAACAATAGAAGGTCAGTGGATCTTTTTTTCTGGCACCACCTAACAAGAATATGGTGATTAGTGTTAATGTTATAAATATCTTTAATTTTATATTGACTCATATACAGGGTGAACTATAAATATTGGAATTTAGACTGGGGTTTGGTTTTTAAAAAATATATATACGCATTTGATTAAATATGCTTTAATAAACTATTACTGTGGAAAAAGGTATTAATTTTTTCCTTTTTTGTTAATAATTTCACTGTGTAAGTACATCTTGTTACCAAGATCGACACAAATACATAATACTCCTGTCGTCAGAGAGGAAAATGCCACTGAACCTTTAAAAATTATACGAACAAGCTGAATTTTGCAGAGAACATTAATTTTGTTACCCCAAAAAAGATGCAAAAAAGTTTACCACTTTAACCTCTGGGCTTCCCCCTAAAACCCCCTCGTAAGAAGTAAGAAAGCAAAAAAATAGATTTATCTAGAATCAGTACACCGTAGAAAAAAATGTTTTAAATAAAAAATGTAGCTGAGATAATTTGAAAAAAATGTTTGTTAGCACTTTTTGTGTAGAATGAACTGTTCTTTGACAAACAACGGTTTAAGCGATTTTTTTTACAACACTTTTTAATGATTTGGATTAGAAATTTCTTTAGTCAATTTAAAAATTAGTCATTTCTTTTTAAGGGATTCTTTTTAAGAATAATTTTTTAACGTTTTCTAACAAAAACCCAGTGAAACAGGTCAAAGTACCACAAGGGCATTTCCAACAACGCTTCTTTTTCGACAAAAACAAAATCAGAATATAAATGTTGATTTTCTCTCACGCTTATTCGTTATTTGCTCTCTGATTACATTCTCATCAGATGTACTGCAAGTTGGTTCATCTAAAGTAGAATGGAAAGAACTACTTGTTGAATGTATAAATTTTATTTCGACGTGCTCTCAATTAACGGCGTGATAATGATCCACAGTACTTCCAGTATCATCGTCCGCAGAATCTTCGTCTGTCAAAACATGACTTTCCGGTGGTTCTTAGAATATCTTCTTTGCATAATAAATGTATGCCATTTCTAACGTTTTCTGGAGCTTCAAATTCCTTCTAAAATTAAAACAAAATGAAATCAAAATTCTCAATAAACAACTATCAGTTTTCTTTTTCACATTTGTTTTAGCCATATATAACGATAAATAAAAATAAAATCATCAATCTATACTGTAAACATTTTTGGATTCATAATATCCTAGCGTTACATATCTGTAACACAAACAAAACATCGGTTTTGCATACGTCTATGAAGATTAGTTTTGGAAAATACCTAACTTAAAATGTAAATAGAACTATTAGCTTAACAAATACACATAAAATGATGCATAATTGAAAAAGAAATTAGTTTTTTAATACTTACTTAAATCGTATTCCGGTTTCCATCGAATCAGCCAGGTTCACCAAGAATAAATCACATAAATAAAACAATATATTCAAAGTTATTACACACAGAACTCACTTATAACGACAGAACTAGCTTTTGAAAACCGACCTATCACACCATCTACCTTCTAACAGCCTAATTAGGGCCGCACAAGAGAATTTTGTACGGGTCTACAAAACGTTACATATATGTAACGCCAGGTCATAATGGGTTAATGTTTTATATTTTGAGAACTGTTTTATCAAATAATATCGGTTATAATGTCCATGTGTTAGAATATTGAAGGTTAGCTGGGTTAAGTCAAAAAAGAATAGGATAAAGAGATAAGACATATCATATTCTTTTTATTTTTAGTATTTGACACATTTTTTCCCATATTTAAGCAACCACTTTCAATTTGAAAATCAAAACGTTTAAGAAATGACAAAAGTAAATTGAAATATAATTGAAGGATCCTCTCAAATACTTGAAACTGCTGCATCTTTTTAAGCCTTCATAAATTTCTAATAAACAAATATTTACAGTATAACTTCTTCTTTCAGTGATGCCAGGTATTCCGGGAGGTAATCCATATGTGATTCCTGGGCAGACTCAGATATATCCACAGGGGCCTCCCCCTACTTATGATCAAGCTTTGACTCATCCTGCTGCTATTGTTGGACAACACGTAAGTATTGTGATTTTATTACATATATTCTAAAGACTAAAAAATTTAGATAATATTACTAAAACTCGAGATGCCATAGCCACGAAATTATGTGTACATTCATCTTTTGCCTGTTGGAAGCTATTGATATTTTTCTCCTAGTTTTCCTTCCATTATGACATATGTGTTGTAGATTTTAGATTTGCCGTTAAGTATCATTTAGTGATTCAACAGTTTCTTAACCCATTTACTGTGACTGCTGGATAACTCTAATGCAAGATATCTAAATCTGAATAATTGTCTCAATGGTGTATTTTCAACCACATTTTAACATCTTAAGTTTTTCGCGGGATCATTCATTTAACCTAAATAAATAATAAACATTAAATAATACTTCGTAATACTTAAATAGTTCCTCAGCTCATTTTGCAGTCAGTGTCAGTACTACCGCGAGGTTCTAACGAGGCAGTGTTTTTATAAAGGGTGTTTATTTAGAGGTATTGAAATGTAAGTTGGTAACACTTTTTAACTGTTGCCAATTTGACAGTTCATAAATGATTTATGTTAAGTTGATTGGTTTGGCATGTCAGAATAAATTGACTTGACGCCTGAACAACGCTTCTAAATTGTACAAATTTATTTTGAAAATTGTGTCAACATAGTCCATCAGAACAAGTAGTTCGGTTAACCATGGAACATTTTGCACCATGTTTACTCTAAAAAATAACATGCATCCACAGACACGTCGTACAGTGCGTACAGATGTTGTTGCTGTTGTACAACGTGGCATACAGGAAGCCCCGAATCAGTCTATCTGCCATCGTGCATAGCGGTTGGATACGTGTCCATCGACTGTATGGAAGATTTTGCGGAAATATCTTTCTTCAACGTCAACAGACAAAACTGCCCTATTTGGAGTTAAGATAATCCTCAAATGTATGTTGAGAAATCATTGCATTCAGAAAAACTGACTGTATGAATCGATTGACCACTTGAACAACAACATTAGACGCGTTGTTATTATTATTATTAAATATTGTAAAAAGTGATCGAAAATTGGACCTCCAGATTAGACTACGTCAGAGCCAGCCATAACGGCCATATATCAGAAATCATTTTTAAATTATAATGCCAAAAGATTATCTTTCGAATTTCATGTCAATTGATCAATCGTCTTTGTTTTATTCCATTTCAAAGTTCTATACCTCTAAAAATCAACAACCTTTATTTTTATGTATATTATGCAAAGTAGAAGTACACATATCGCACCCTCAGTGCAAGACTGCAGTAAGTCAGAATAAGTAAGTTTCGAGATACAGACGATTTTGTTTATTTTCGTGCTAATATCGGTGAAATAAGACACAAGTTTCAAGAAACATTAACATTTAATTATTATTTTACATGCTTTATAGCCTATATTACATTAACCAAAAATAAAAATTTAAACAAAATAATATTTATGCTAAAAAAATTAGGAATTTCAAAGTTACAACAGTTTTGCACGGACAAAATTGTTAATCACTACACATTTAGTATTGGAATTTTAAAGTTACAACACTTTTGCACGGCAAAATTGTAAAAGGTGTGGACACACTTTCTGTTAGTTGTTGTCCTCTTCTTGATCATCTTGGGCCAAAATATTTTCATAAAAACTATGGTAAGCTTCTGGTATCATACTCGAATGGCATAAGTAAACTTTAGTATTATTGTTTCTCTAATACATTGTGTCTATGTACTTTTAATCATTTCGCTTAAATCAGAAGTATTTTTTTGAACGCCCCTATTTCGTTCAGTTTACACTAGTCGTAGAAATTCTCACCACTGAATTTGAAAACAAGAGTAGATAAATAGATTATATTACAACAATTAATTTAAATTCAACTTACTCTGCATGTCGTTGCTATCCTCACTTGTCTGAGTACACACGGATAAAATCCTCAATGTTCTGGAACTATTAAATTTTGACATTTTCGAAATCGTTAATTCTGCATCTATCACTTGCAAGGGTTAATAACAGATTATATTAAAAACTACACTACTAAAATGTACCTACTCGTACTTCTTCCTTGAGAACTCGTTTCTAATGAGTTAATAGGGTAGGTAAAGAGAAAGTAATCTCCAACAACGATAGGAATAGTACTAAACATTACATTTAATGTATTCACAGAAATCACCTGATAGATAAAGGGAAAGTAATTTCCGGGGTTTAGTATATACGTTTAATAAATTCCAATAAATCATCGGGTAAGTAAAGAAAAAATAATCCCCAACAGCAATCGTGGTATGGTAATAAACTTTACATTTAATAGAGTCCAAGAAATCAGATAGCTACCTAGAATAAATAGGTATTACACCTCATAAAACGGTTTATTGTTAGCGGCAATTTAATATTTTTATTTCTGCACATGTTTCTGATAGCCACAAATCCTTCGCTTTGTAATGACAATGCCATAATAAGGTAGAAACATTATTTGTAAAACTTTGAATATTTTTATTTAAATTCAAAACAAAACGACTATAATAAAAATATGCAAATCAGGCTACCTTGAGTAAAGTGATTAACAAAAGGATTGGAATTCACTACCTTAGTAAAAGTTGGGAATTATGTGGGGACAATAATATGATAAGACAATCGCCCCGGAAGGTTACGTGAATATTTAATATAGTTTAGGATTTATATTTTATAGAACAAGTTTTCTGAGAATAGATATTTTTAACCTGTCAGTATTGTTAATACACAAGTTTTAATATATAACTGTTTTTCCTTTCATAAAAAAATACTTTTTGGCTGTAAATAATTAGTCTTAATTTATGTGTTTTTAATCCAATCTAATAAATAAATGGCTAAACGACATCGCAAACATTTTATGAAAAATATAATGACACACAAAGGACATAAAACTTACATGAATAATTTGGTCTCGTTAATCTTTGTTTATTGTCTAGGCCGTTAATGGATTACGTAGACACACTGTATATTAATATTAAACACCACAGATATACATATTAAAATAACAAATATGACAAAGATCTCACTTTTTTCGTGCTTTTTATTGCTTGTTATCGAAACCATTGCAATGTTCCGTGCAAAACTGTTGTAACTCTGTTACATGAGAGTTACAACAGTTTTGCACGGAACTTATGTACAAAAACGCAAAATAGTTAAACTGTTGTTGTTGTAATATTTAGCCGGTTAAGCATGTGAAAGTTACTAAAGTTTTACAGGGGATAGATATGCATGTTTACAATCTAATTCCATGATTACTTCATTTTTATAAAATTTTGAGTTACTGCAGTCTTGCACTGAGGGTGCGATATCATAATTACGGGATTGTTTCTAAATCTCATTACGGTTGTTTGCAAAGGAGCATATACACAGAAAGTTGTAGATAATTTGGATAGTATATGGAGCAACAAGAAATTTTTTTTTATTATCATTAGTTGTATCTGAATAATATTGACGATCTGATTAAAGGGTAGTGGGGCTGTATCAAACATGGAATAGTTTAAAAAAAGTTGCAATTTTTTTTGTGCGTTCTGACCAAATTTTCATTTTAATATATTTCTTCGAAATTTATAAACCGATCTGACTTGTTTATCTTTTACATGACAATATTGAATTCGATGATATAACTACTTTAAAAATTGCTCCAAGAAAATGCAACTTAAACTAATTCATGGTTTGAACCTCAATACTTTTTAGCCGTATCTTCAATTTTGTAGTTAAATATTGATAAGTTTGACATAAACTTCCTAAAACTATTTAATGGTACTTGTACCATATACATGTAATACCGTAAACTGCGTGTTGCAATCTAAAACGGTAGCCCCAGTGCGAAAGAGAAAAAAACGCAGAATCCTTGCATCTCTTTCTAATGGGCGGTGTTTATCGAGAACGTGACCTTCCCACTACCAAATAACGGCCCGGATGCTCCTGAGAACGAGTTGTCGTCTGCCGCGCGCATGACGTCACGTTCAGAGTAATGGCAAGCGGGATATAAAGAAGCCAATATAAATGACGACCAGTTTTTTCTATTTTATTCAAATTACAAAAGGAAAAAATGTTAACTCTAAACAGAAAATATGCAGTGTTTTATATAAAATATGCATGTATATTTAGAAAATATGAATGTACCTAATAATAAAAAAATATAAATAACTCAGAAAGTAGTATCCGTTTTGTTTACAAAAATATTTTAGAATATCTTCAGATTTTATAGTAATTAAGATTTATTTATTTTACAAACTAAGTTTAGGTAGGGAATCACAAATTTGAGTATTACTTTGAATTGTGCGAACAATAAACTACTATTAAATGCTGTCCAAATTGTTTTTAACAAAAACGTATGGCTTCTGAGTAGATATTTGTAAATGGAAAAACTTCTTTATAGTACATCAACACTGATATTATAACAAGGGCATTTTCCAAATTAACGATAATATTTTGTTTTCAATTAAATGGTTCGTAAAATGTCCCACCTAGTATTTACAGCACTTATACTAAAGCTTACATAATACTAAAGCACACCACCAGAAAGAACCTGGTAAATATTTGCATAACAATCAAAATATTTGAATTCAACATATCAATAAAAATCGTAGGAATCTTGAAAATATCAAGATATGACTGTGAAAGAAGGAAGATCCCCTAATATTTAGAAGAAGAACCCCCTCTTGGTTTTTTCTGTTTATCTAAGAAAAAATATGAGCAAGCTAATGCTGTAGTACAAAAGGGAAATGTTAAGCAACCTTTCATTAAACTATTAAATGATTTGAATTTTTAAGATATAAGATATAATTTTAAGAAAATAAACTGCCTGAGAAAACAAAATACATCGATTTATTACGAACTAACTTTGTGTCGTCACGCCCTATTAAAAAATATTCTCATATAAAAAAATTGAGTTGTAAACTTTAGTTCTCTTTGTAATCTTCTTCTTCTTCTTTTGGTGCCTATCCTCTGTGGATGTTGGCAATCACGTTGGTCCATACAACTTTGTTGATAGCTGCTCTAAATAGATGTATGGTAGTCATTCCTGCCCACTGTCTGATGTTCTTCAACCACGATGTCCTTTTGCACCCTTGAGATCTTTTGCCTTCTATTATGCCTTGTAAAATTAGTTGAATTAGTTGATACTTCTCATTGTCTATTACATGCCTAAATATGTCATCTTTCTGATTTTCACGATACGCATAATTTCCAGATCTTTATTCATACGTTGGATCACGGTGTTGTTTGTAACATGATGGATATAGGAAATTCTGAGCATACGGCGGTAGCACCACATCTCGAAGGCTTCTAATCGTTTGGATGTTGCCTCCGTCAGGGTCCAGGCTTCAACTCCATATAAAAGGGTAGAAAATACATAGCATCTCAAGACTCGTGTTCTTATATCAATGTTCAGGTGCATATTACATAAAATCTTCCTGAGACGATTGAAGACAGCTCTCGCCTTTTCTATACGACAACTTATTTCCTGTGACTGGTCCCATTCCTTATTTAGGCTGCATCCAAGATATGTAATTTTGTCGAATATTTTTAGGGTTCATTATTAGCTGTGAATTGGTGCTGTATTACGTCGTTTTTTTTTGTAATATGGGTTTTAATCCAAGTATCTAAGTTGAAGAACTGTTTATTTTCGGCAGTTTCAAATCACAATTCAAAATTCTAGACACATGTTATCTACTGGTTTCAATTTTACAATAAAAGTGATTTCTAAAACTGTAACATCTCAATAAAAATTTTTACCTAGAGCTATAAATTGGCAGATTTTGTAACTCTTATTCAAGAACAAAACTCAATTTTAATAAAACCTCATTGTAATAAAAAAAAGCCACAAAAGATTAAATAAACACAAATTTCACGATTTTAAAGACGACAAAGTACGTCTACAGTGGGTCCACAGCACACTAACAGACGCTAACGTTTAAAATAACTCTTAGCTTGACGTAGTAGCGCCAAATAGGGATCGCCCACAGTTGCGCAACATATTATCTTTAGTTGAGTGGATCGTGCAAATAACCACCAAACTATCTCCCAAACACAAGTAGGGAGGGACAGTAGGGTAGTAACTTAAATGTTGATGTAACAGAGAGAGGTCGAGACGTGGTATTGTCTTTGCTTTCGGGCGTGGATAATTGGGGTTCGATCCGATAATTGAACTGTTGAAAATCGACTGAATTTTAATTATTATAGATTGCAGATTCATAGTCAAAATTTTCTTATCAGTTATCAATGTTATTACTACATATACCTAATATTTTTATAGATACATAAATTTTGTTTTGATATATTTTTATTTTGTTTTTTTATTCTTTTGTTTTCTTGTTTTTTTTTTGTTTTGGTTTCTCTTTTTTTTGTTTAATTTTTTTGTTTTGGTTTTTTTTTTGTTTTTTGTATTTTTTTTTTGTTATTTTATATATAAATTTAATATTAATCAATTAGAAATATTATTATTTATTTTTATTAAATATTATTACATCTGGTCAATAATAAATGTGAGTATATATTTTAAAAAATATAAAAGTCTAGTTTAAGTATTATTTTTAAGTATTTATTACCATGTATGCGATTATAATTATTTGGTTAATATCATTATATCACCAATTATAATAAACAGTATAGCGAACAAAAAAGTAGATATTTATACATATTGTTTTAATGATAAATAATGCTAAAATTCTATTTATCATATTATATTATTTTATTCATATTATTTATATATGTCAAAAACTATTTCTAAAAATCATTAAGCATTAGGCATTACCATGTTATTTTCATAAAAATGTAAAAGTGTTTAATATTCATTTCCTTTTAACAATTTAAGTAAAAATAATAATTTAAATAATTATAGTTTATTTTTATGAACGAGAGAGTAATTAGCATAATTTTAACTGGTACCTACGACCACTCCATGGGCGTGCTCAAGATTAATTGAAAAATTACTTTGAATAATTGTAAAAAATAAATGAATTATTTCAGTGTTATAAAGTGTTATGTGTATGTAAACAAAAGTGACCTCTTCTATCACACACTATATTAGAACTGACTGGCCTACATTGAAAAGGGTTTTAAAAAATTCACATTTTTTTTTTTAATTTTTAAAAATTACAAAAGAGAAAAAGAATTTTTAAAACCGTCTAAGGTATGTTAAATAGATGAATAAAAATATTAATATAAAACTTACAGCTACTTGTTACAAATCCAAATCAGATTCAGAAGATGAACTTTCAGAACCAAGATTTATAATAACTGGCTCGATCATTTTATCAGTAATATTGTCCAGCTTCCACATTTTTTCCTCTTCTTTAATAGTGTGCACATTATTTACGGCCTCGAAAAATAACTGTTTAACATCACGAATTTTAAAAGTGGTATATTTTTCTTGAAACTTCACTCTTTATCTGTGCCCATACCAGTTCAATCGGGTTTAATTCACAATGATATGGTGGGGATCTAAGTACTGTCATTCCACGATTTATGGCAATTTCATCAATTTCGTATTTTTTAAATTTTTCTTTATGAAGGGCACACAACGAATAAAGTTCCTTTCTTATAGATCCGGGATGGTACGTAATATTTTTTGAACTCAGCCAATTCTGCAAGTCTTTTTTTGACCACTTGGTTGTGGGCAGTCCTTCTATAAGTCTGGAGTGATAACTTGCATTATCCATTACTATTACACAGTTCTTAGGAAGAAGATCTATCATTTGTTCGAACCATTCTTGAAAGACATCAGCGTTCATGTCTTCACGTCACCGGTACGAGTTGATTCAAAAGTTAATAAACCACCTTCAACAAAACTGTCTGAACTGCCAATGGGTACTATTATCAGCCTGCGTCCCTTTCCTGATGGTGGGTTTAAACCAGTAGATAAGTTATTTACAAAAGCGTGCCTTTGACTTGTAACAGTTTCATCCTGCCAAAATTTATTTGGTGTATGACCCTCGTTGATCCATGTTTCATCAAGATAAAATATTTTTCTTTTTTGGTTCTTCATTTCCTTTATGGTTCTTAGAAAATGTCTTGTCCATATGACAATATCGCTTCTTTCTAATAAAATAGACTTTCTGGGATTCTTTTTCCAGCGGAAGCCTATTTCTTTTAAAAGTTTCCATAACGTACTTCGACTCATTTCTGGGTAATCCTTATCATCTCGAACTGAGACAAGAACTTTATCCAATGTTGGAAATTCTTGTCTAAAGAAGAATTCATACACTTTCCGTCGAAGTCCTTCTTTAAAATGATATTCTATTTGAAATGTTGGTTTCCCTGGAGCATTACGTGGCATTTGAAAACTACCACATTTCTCTTCTTTAATAACTCTGTAAATCGTAGATTTCCCAACACCAAGTGTACTGCTAACTAACTCAACGGTCTCATCAACACTTTCACATAAACGTTTGTCTGTAAATGATTTAAAACAATTAAATATTAATGTTTTTTCATTAACTGTTAAAGGACCAATTTTTCGGCGTTTACGCGGCACTTCCAAATTTTCCATAACACTAGTATACACAATAAACTGCACCTTGCAACTGAAGTACCTACTTTTAGTGAACTGTTAAGAATTTTGAATACGCCACTTGGACCTTCCTACAAAATGGAAAACCCACTATCACATTTTCTGTGGAATAAGTTTAGAAGGTAATTATCTAGTCAATTACTGTCGTAGATTCCTGGAATTAAAGAATTAAATGTTTGATCGTTGAAACCCTTACTTCGTGGAATGCACTCATTTCAGATAAAATAAAACGTTTTATTTTATCTAAAGAATTAAACTTTATTTTGCAAATAGGTAGGTACTTATTAAACTTTTATTGGTTATATATAACCAATAAAATAAACATCTTACATTTCTTGCAAATTCATTATTACCTGTTAACCTCCATCACTCCGACACTGGCAACCTTATTTAGGGATTAGTAACCCTCACAACTATTGTATTCTATTCTGCTCCTTTAACCTTTATACCTGGTGGTCATACTCAATTTAAAATTGTTTTCCTATATACTTCTGTAAACTTGTTAACAAATATCTGTTTTTCATTGAGTCACCCGTATCAACAGTTTAGGGATTTGCATACATAATTTATTGTTTTATTACTCTCTCATACATAAAAATACACTATAGTATGTAATACTGATATTGAGAGAATATTAGGATTGCCATATTTTGCTGAGCTGAAAAATTATTACTTTATGAATTAAATAAAATAATATAAAAAATTCGAACATCGAAGTAAAAAACTTTTGAAGTAAACCGCTGTTATAAGTTGTAGGTATATTTAATAAAAAAAAATAAATTAAATCCAAATGCATTATACAGTTCAGAACGTTTTCGGACGAATTAGTCAATCTCTAGTGAACTTTTGTAGTACTTGCGTAACTAATCGCAAAACCAAACAGTAGTTGGGTTTACATTGAAGTAAACATACGTATTAAATGATACGGCAATATGCTGATGTAATTGGATCACCAACCGGGAACCATGAGTCCCTACTCGAAGTACAATTTCTATATACGAACTATCTTATACGAATATACGATCTTTCTATATACGAATTATCTGAAGCTCAAAGGGAAGATATTTTCAAAAAATATTGGAATGATACAGCAGATTATAACATCAATAGGCAATTTATATTATCTTGTGTCCAAACGAGACCTACGATAATACGAAATATACGAACTTTCGTACGGGGATTAGCAAACATAATAATAGTTGATGACATAAAAACAAAACAGTTAATATGATACGGCCATGTACAGAGAATGCCAGATGACAGGATTCCAAAACAGATTTTGACGTGGACACCACAAGGGAGAAGGAAAAGAGGAAGGCCGAGAAGAAGCTGGAGAGAGGGAATTAAAGAAGAACTAAAGGAAAGAGAAATCCCTCCAGGCCTATGGTTGAATAGAGAAGAATGGCGGTTATTAGTCGGAAGGCGTTGGGGAACGCTGTAAACCGAGAGTAGTAGTATTAGCAAACTCTGAGAGTTGGCAATTAAGGCATTGAGATAGTTCTAGAGTCAGGTCAAATACAGGTACAGTACAGGTAGTTTACAAATAAACCGGTAAACGTGGTAAACCGACTGATATTAACACCCTGTATAATTATTAAACAATAATTATATAGGGTCATCAACGGAATCAACAAAAACCTAATTAAATTTTCCATTTAAGCCAAAGTTTCACAATTATTGCTTCACTTTGTATAATTATTATTTATACCATTGGATAGCCTTTTTATAGTCTTTTCAATGATGTATCACAAGTACGGGTTTGCAATTTAAACTTTTTTGTTGTGATTGGTGGGGTGTAGGGGGTTGATGGGAGTGAGTTTTCTTTCATGTCATTTTAGTTTCCCTTACTATTCTAGAAACGGTTTCAATATTTTTTCGATATCAGCTTTTGTTCGTGAGATATAGCCCATTGTAAGTTTTAAAATCAATACACTGTATAAATGTTAAATCACATCAAAAAATATGGGAGAATGGTCCGAAGAAAGGTCAAATGAAGGTTTAATATTTAAAAAGTTGTTACTAATTATATGTTTATTTTTTTTTAGATGTATCCACCAGGTACAATGTACGCTGCCGGCTATCCAACATACTTAGGATATCCAACTTACGCCCCGATGCAGTATTATCCTTCTCTAGGTGCTTACTCATATGCCATGCAACCTGCGCAACTCAGGCCAACTATAATGATACCTGTAAGTGTTTTAATTTGAAATGTAAAATATATTTTCATATTTTTGTATTATTAAGTGGTGTTGCATATGAAGAACCATTCCTGAAATATTTTGTAATTTTTTTCTTGTATTTATCTGTATTTATCCAGTTGTCAGAAAAACTGCTGAAGAAATCAAAACTTGTGTCCTGGGTTTATAAGCCGTGGGAAGCTTTGCACATTCACACCAAATATAACGGTTGAGGACATAATTGCTAAGTCGAGACGGCTATTCGGGATATCGTAGACAAACTTTACAAATACTTGGACCAACCAATGTGCCGAAGAGTTTTAGTCAACTGAACAAGGCTACTTCATTTTTCTTCTTCATGTGCCATCTCCGCTAAGGTTTGCAACCAACATGGCATTTCGCACTTTTGATACTGCTGCTCTGAAGAGGTCATCAGAAGTGCAGTTAAACCAAGCTCTCAAATTGTTTAACCAGGAGATTCGTCTTCTTCCGCTACTCTTTCTACCCTGTATTTTTCCTTGCATTATTAATTGCAACAAGTTATAACGCCTCTCTACTCTACTCTGCTTCTACTGAACAATAAATTAAGAAAAATGTATGAATCACAGAGGCACCACCACCACGAGTGTATGGCCTTACCAAAATTCACAAGTAAAATATTACTTTTAAACTTATTGTTAGAGCAATTCCATTTGACCAACTGAATATGACTTTTCTATTGGCTATTGAGAAAGTATTAAGACTGAATACTGTACTGGAGAGTTTCGACATAGTTTCATTGGTTACACTTGTGCCAGTTTCATGGTGCCAGTTGGTGAGCATTATAGTGCGTTAGCCAGCACTAAATAAAAACATCATAAAAGTGTCAACCGTAATATTGACCAACAAGAGAACCAAAATATATGACGAATCGAGGGGGAAAAATCTTGCAAAACACGACATCAATTCCAAATTTAAATCAGCGAAGATGATAAGAGTATAGAGATACAAATCTGAAATTGGTTAAAGATCCAAGAGAACAGTTATCCAATCCAGGAATTTACAGTATTTCCTGTAGTTTTGCTTTAATATTGTAATGACAAAACATGCGCAAATGCTAGTTTAACTAAACACGATAGGAACTATTGTCTTAGTCACTGTGAAATGTGTCGAAACATCGAAATTAGATGTATTTGAGGCTATCGAAATCCAAAAATACTGTTCTCAATTTTAACCGAAACGAATGGATCAGTATTTAAAGTGGATGTGAATCTCAGTGGTACAAAATAGGAAACCTAGACCCACCATAAATTATAATACCGATTCAGACCAATCGACATAGCCCAAGGAACAATGCTGGTTTTAAGGAATGCAGATATTTTAGAACACCAGTGAACAATGTGCCATTACAAAACAGTGACCGCGAACACTTGAATTTTTTTTATGTTTAATGTAGGCTCAAAAATTTGGTTCTATTATTGTTCAGACAGTTCAGACAAAAGTAAAAGTTGCTGTCGAACAGGCAGCTAAACTGAGATGGAAATGGGCTGGACATAACGAACGTCTTACGGATGGCCGATGGAATAAATAAATCGGGAATTGGCGGCCATATGAAGCCAAAAGACGTCTTACAAACAACAGGGGTGAAAGGCGAGAATTAGGAGAAGCCTATATTCGGCAATCCGAATAGAGAAAAGGGATTTAAAAAAAAATAAAAAATCTTGCAGTCTTGCACTTTTAATCTACGAGGTCTAGCAATTAAGTTTCAAGGCTGCTGATAAACTGTCATTTCGCATTCCAACACTGCTCCATGCAAACCTTTCACCGTGCGAAATAGCACAGGCTGTTTAGTAGCAGCGCCGATTTTGCTTTACGTCCTCTAATGACTCGTGGCGGATTCCTTTCATGCAGAATTTAATTTTTGGGTACAGCTATAAGTCACAGAGGCCAAATCTGGCGATTTGGTCGGGTGTTCGATGACTGACCTGGACTTTGGCCAAATAGTTCTTGACAGAGTGCGAGTTGTCGTGTAGGGGGATCCAGGAGTTCTCTTTCCATTTCGGGCCTCATTTTGCGAATGTTTTCTCGTAGTCTTTGTAAAACTCATAAATAGTAATGTCGGTTATCTTTCTGGCCATGCGCTTCTCATTACAACTGAACTACACCCTGTATATCGAAGAAAACTATCAATATCGAGTTGTATTGTATGTGATAAGAGGCATATATCATCAGCGTAATCTAGATCTTCCAGTCTGTTTGTTTACCCCCATCTCCAGTAAATTCCTCTATTACAGTTTACCTTTGTTAGTACGGAATCCAGTACAATGTTAAATAGATGGGGGATAAAACACAGCCCTGTTTTACTCCGTTTAGCACAGCTATTGGGTCAGATTATGTCGTTGTGTAGAACCTTCTGTATTACGGTACTTCTTTGATAAGATTTTTTATTTTTACTGGTATTCCCATTTCCTGTAGTGCTTTCCATATGGCCACATGTGTGAGCGTGTCGAAGACTCTCTTATGTCCACAAAGCATATGCAGAGTGGGGAGTTAAATTCATGTGACTGTTTTATGTTTACTATAAGTGTGTTAATTTGGCCAAAGCATGTCTATTTGCCATTACTGGATGTTGGCAACAATTTCGGCGAACTGTATGCGGTTTTGTGCCGTTCTTAGGAGTGTATGTGAATTAACTTCTCTTCAATTATGGATTTTTTTCACCCAAGAACACTGCCTACGACAGGTCGTGTGGGGCCTTTTATTTTTCTCCTGTAATTAGTTTTGTGAGCTCATATCACTGTTGTCTAGTTATATGTCCTAGGTATGCAGTCTTTCTCATCTTCATTAATGTTGAAAGTTCTCTGCTTTTTCTCATTCTTCTCAAAACATCATTTGTAATGTGATCCATCCAATATATTCGACGATTAATAGGTGTTTCCTTTATTAGGCTGCTTTCCAGTCTGTCTACTACTCTGTCAAACATTGTAGATCTTCCAAGCATTCAGCTATTAGTTTATTTTTATACTATCATTAGGTCGACATTTTTGTATAGGGACGTTTATGAAAGACTTCTTTCGTCCCCATTGAATTCCTGAATCCAAACTGTTCGCTAGTATCCTGTTCAATTGTTTGATGTAAGAGAGATTTTGAGTGTATGAATCATTAAATTTATTTTTCTATGATATTGGTATTATTTTGCATTTGTTTATTTGAACAATGCAATGAAAGTAGATAGATATTAGCCAATCTAGAATTTCTGTGCCGTATATTGTTTTATGCAAGCTATATTTTGCTATTGCGCTTTGGTTTTCTTTTATTAATTTTATTAAAAGTATATAACTTTTATTAATTTTTTAATAATAGGATCTAGGTACTGCATTATTGTTTTTTGTGAGTGTAATTATGTTTTAGTAATAGTTCTTACTTTCGCCTCTTTTATCCCATTTCAAAATTCCATTGAAACCCATAAGGCACTGAAATTGTACATTAGCTCAATTTAACTGACTAGCTTCTTTGGTTTGGTAGTTACAGGCTGTGACCATATGGTAACACTCGGTAAAAGGAAATAATAATAGAGTATATTTAAATATTTCTTTTAATTTGTTTCTTAGTAAGAGCTTCTTAAAAAGAGCATTTTACCATTTATTTGGTGTAAATAATACAGAAACAGTCTATAAAATTTTCAACGTCACATTTCTTACACTCTGCATGTCCTACAGAACTACAACCTTCGCCAGCACATAGTCTTCTTTTATTATTCAGTGCAGAACTAACCAAATGGTGTGGTAACGCATCTTTCAATGAAAATCCTCGTCTGCAAAAAGTATAAACAGGCCAAACTTTATACCTTGTGTTACCATATGGTTACAGCACATTTTACTCAAAAAATACTCGCCAATATATCAATAGTCATTGTTGAATGAAATACCACAAAAAATATCACTGTTTCTCTTTCATTTGGCAAAATAAAAATTAGGATTATAATTACTAAAAACTAAATTCAACTAAATTCATATTGACCTATCAAAAAAAAAATGTTTTTGAGGCTACTTTACGCATTTCCTGGACGCAGGAAATTCATTATTTCAAAATAAAAAGGACGCTGTCAATATTATGCAGCGTATTCCAATATCTACTACTTCAAGCACAATGAATACACAGGTATTGGCAGATGAAACATACAAAACGTTAAAAAAATCTTGGCTGTCACTAAATATGTATTTTGCTTTGGCATTGGATCAGTCATGTGACATTATAGATACAGTACAGCTTGCAATTTTTGTGCGCTACCTGGACAGAATCATTGAAGATTTGAAGAACTTTTGACTATTTTGCCAATGTCAGGAATTACTACAGGAGAGAATTTACACAAGGCTGTGGTGGACTATTTTGGCAAGGATAATTTGGATTTTAAAAAAGTTATTTCAATAACTACGGACAGCGCTGAAGTGACGGTTGCGGTGATAGAAAAGGCTTGGTTCAGCGACTAAGTAGCGATCCTATATGCAGTGGAAACCTAATATCGTATCTTTGTATTACTTATCAAAGTTTGTTGTGTCGCAGTTTAAATCCAAATCTTTACAGTAAAATGCAAACCGTCATGAAGATAGTGAACTTTACACTCTTACATCTTCATGCAAAATCATCTTTGAGGCATCGTCAATTTAAATCATTCCTAGAAGACACTAATGCTCAGTTTGATGATTTTCTTCTTCATAACAAAGTGAGACGGCTAAGCAAAGGTTTAGAACTTGAAATATTCTTTGCAGCACTTGATAACAAAAAGGATTTCTGTCTACTATTGATAATGAAACTGCAAATGACCATTTAGGTTTCCTCTTGCACACAGAAAACATTGCAACTATCGCATTTTTGGCGGATATCTGCATACATCTGAACTTCTTGAATTTAAAACTACAATGCAAGGGAAAACTTGTTTGTGAACTTCTGTCGGATATTAGAAGTTTTTCTAAAAATATCAAACTTTTTTTCTGGGGATATTAAGGTAGAACTTTTGCATTTTCCTCTCCTTAAATCAGTTTGTGATAGTAATAAAGATATTGATGTTACCCAGGTCTCACGTTTTATTACGACTTGATTTGGAATTTAAAAAACGATTTGATGATTTCTAAAAAAAATGTAAAATGTTGTGCAACTGTTAAGCAAAGGTTTTTTCACTCAAGCCTAATGGTGTATGGACAAGTGAAGCAGCAATCTTTTTTAAGAGTAACAAAGCTGCTCTTCAGATGAAAACAATACACCATTTATATTTCATTTACTGTATCGGGAAAGTATTCAACTGTATAGTGGCAAACAAAAACAATGAGATATTAGTTTGCTTTTTCATAGCAGTTTTTGCCCAATAAAATTGTTGAACTCTATAGCTGCAGAAAGAATACAACCAGACACCAGTAGTGTTAAATGATTAAATTAAAGATACAAATATTTCAAATTACACCGCAAAAATTATTAAACAAAGACGGAAGAAAAAAGAATATAATAGCTGTATAATTATCTTTTTCCTTAAGTTTATTTCATACCCCTCCCTAAACGAGGTTTAGTTGAATGGTTTCAACTTCCTAACCCCCCTTCTGAGGGGGTGACGAAGTTGAACCAAGGGGAGTTACATCTACTGGAGGGTTTCTGGATACTTGAGTATTCACTCAGGTACCTGAGTTTCCGGACCGCCGAAGTGTAGTAGGTTACCGAAACGTACCCTCAGGGAATATAATTTGTGACCCCTGCGATAGAATATCTACTGTCACTGGAAAAAGCAGTTTTTGACTAGATATATCTACGTACAAAGGATATATTTGTGTGACCATAATGATCACGCATGGCAAAAATTGGTTAATTAAAAATTATAAAGATGTAATCTTAAAACCGAGAGGTCTAACATAAAGCCGAAGCCTGAAATTAAACATTTTACGCTAAAAAATTCATATTTTCTTTACATTCCTTAAATTTATGAAATATACAAATTACTTGTAATTTATTGCAAAAAGTATTATATTATAATTGTAAACGTAAGTGATATATTCAAATTAATTCTTTTTTCCAGAACGGTTACGATGCAGGTGCAAGATTTGACGGAATAGCTCAACAGGTACTTCCCCCAGCTCCACCCGGTGTCCCCCCATCAGCAGCACAACTAGCAGCAATGGCCGGCCATCAGGTGGCTTTAGGACAGAAGAAAAACACCTTCCTAGCCGGAGGATCTGACGGGGGCTACACTTTTTGGTAGAAAAAGCTCGAAATTAAAATAGGAAAAACGAAATTGTTACATTTTATTTTGACGGACGGATGCCCCGACATTAAAAAAACAACAACGTCGATAGGGGTTTTTAAATCTAGTCCTTAGTTAATAGGCCAGAAGTTAGTTACTCGGTTCACAAGAGGATGACGTAATACATTTAAATCGTAACCTTATATACAAGTTTAAATATAATTCAATTTAGATGTATAATATTGTTTCTTTTTTAATAAAATCATAAGTTCGTTAATCATTAGTAACCACAAATTAAAACATTACCAATTAGTTTTATCACGGTATGTATTTAAAATATTTTTTGCCACAAGCAGGTGAATGGGACATCTCAGTGTAATGCAGAAACAAAAATGGTTCTGCCTTGACACCGAATAAATTTTACAAAAGCTTCAAAAATTAGTTAGGCTTGCAATAATTTAACCTTAGTGTGTCTTCAACCAGTCGTTACCTTTGAGCTCATGCTATGAAATGACATTTGACACTTAACTCAAATTGTCTTTGTCGAAAAAACGCATTCAACAGTAAAATATGATTTAAACATCTACTAATATTTGAATGGTTTAATTTTCGACGGCTTTATATTTGATTGATTAGTTTTTGTTTTTGTATTTATTTTGAAGTCCCAATCAGTTTTACACCTAAATTAATATTTTTTTATGTTTATAAATAAAAATATATAGTTACTCCATTTAACCTAGTTTGGTATACCTTAACTGGCCGACTCTGATAACAGATAAAGAATTTCAGAGTGAATTGGATATAAACGTCACATGTCACATAATAAATGACATGTAACATTTATACTGTTTTGTTATTTTAAAGAAACGTATTGGTTAAAAATTCGATAGTACTGACAGTTATGAATAAAAATTCGTTAGTACACGTTGAATAAGTAATAAAACATGATAGGTATTAAACAGCTACACCTTTTTGGTATTACAATATTATTAAAAATATGTTTCAATTTTAAAACTTGGCTTTTAAGCGACAAGCACTGTTGGTCCTAAAAATCAATGGTATCAATCAATCATAGCGACAGCGATGGATAGGTCCGATTGTATCACTGCTTCACAAAGATCACAGACTTCAAATCATAGAAAAATCCCTTGTTAATATGAACGACTGATACTTAAGTGCCGAATATTGAATGCGGTCGTAATTTTCATTTACGACGCTACAAATAAAAAATCAATTTTCTTCTAAAAAAGCATAATGTATGGTTTAGTTGTCAGTATAAATTAAAATTGTGGTTAAGTTTGTTGAACTATATTATTAATTGTTAGTACGTTTGTTGTAAAGCTCCATTACAATACTAAATTGTGTTTTATGACTTCTGAAGAAAATATGAATGTAAAATTGTCGAAGTTGAAGCCTATCTTTAATAGTTTTCGTCTAATATCAACCAAACTTTGCGACGTTCTTTTGTGAATTGATAGTATATTAGCGCACTAACAACTGGCGTATAAGTGATTATTTTCTCTCTTTTTCTTATTTAAACGAGTCAGGTATGAAATAAACGTGAAAGCTCCAGTTTTATAGTTAACATGGAATTAACGAAAAAATGTTAAACAACTATTTAGGACGTAACTACAGTAGGTAAATACAGAAAACTCGCGTTTTAACGAAACAAAAAAATAGTTATTACCTCACGATAGTTCTTTTATGTTCAAAATGTTAGAAAGTATTCTCAGATATCCTTGTTTTCGTACTGTAGTTATTTTTTGTAGAGTTTATTTTTTTAATCATTCGAGTGAGAACCAACGGGAAGAGTGAATACGGTTTAATATTTTTTCTTAACAAGAGCAGTACAGTTTTTGCTGCCAATATGGTGGCAAAACATAAATTTGAGCATAACGATTACGTAGATTGTGTAATTTGCCAGTTGGTAATATGCCAATTGAATTAGAGATAGTGTAAACACTCCTGACCATGTAGCTGCGCAAAGGCAGAGTCAAAATTCACGTTAAGGCAAAAAGGTTCTTTTGTAAACCAAATTTCGCCTACTGCGCCGTGGTCAGTAGTGTTTGCCCTATATTTACTTACAGCGTCACCTTCAGTATATGCATAGTATCACTAAAGTCTTGAAAATAACCTTACAATTTTATATCTACCCTTGCATGTCTTTGTGTCAAGTTTAAAAAATTTCAATCTTATTATTAATTAGAAACACATTAATTGGCAAATCAAACGTGTTTCCTGTAATGAATTCAGATCTACATTTGACTCAAGTTCGGTTTATAATAAATAATTACTTTATGTTTCTATTCTTACTGAGTTCACTATTAATTTAATTCACGCTTTGGAATGATTAAGCCTTTACCAAAATTATTAGAACCTGTCAACAATTATATAATTATTGTTAACAAACTTTCATAAACGTGCATTCATAAACAGCTAATCTTTTTTAAATATTTCAATAATTAAATTATAAATAGTGTAATGCATATATCTTCATTAATTTGGAAAGAGTGGATCTCGAAAAAATGTTACAGGGATCACAAGCAAAAAGTAATAATCCTGAATTGAACATGTGTGAACATGACATAAAAACAAATAAGAAGTTATTTAGAGAACTGAAATAACTTCTTATTTGTTTTTGTTACTGACTAAATTGATTTGTTTTCTGTTTTTATGTTATAGATTAAACAATAGGACTCACTAATAACTATTTTTTGTTTCTTATAAACGTAACTAATGACTATTGTATATCTCAAATAAACATCAGCTTACGGAAATTATTTCCAATATTGAAAAAAATTTACTCTTCCTTGTTTTTCTCAATCTAACTCTTTTCAATTATTAGTTGAAAAGGCACTTCCTTAAAAGATTTCGTTTAATTCTTTTGTTGAAAACGTTTACTGAAATAAAAGTGTTACCAATAAATAAAGTTGGTAAATTCAATATTTGAATATCAGAAATGTTTATGTCGTAATTAATTGTGCCTCTCAACTACTTTTTAAAAATATATGCTACAGTTTTTATGAGTTCTGTGAAAATCGGTCACATTCAATTATTAAAAATGTTGAATAGATTCAGATGAAATACGTAAGTCATTGTTTTCTTCATATTTGAATTGTTTTATTTGAAAACTTCGTAATGAACTGAAGAACATGTAATGTACAATAGGCATAATACGATGCAAGGAATTTGTCAACATTATTAGGCACGTCGTTGCTGAAAAACGATATAAATCTGAACTGGTTATAACAACACACGAAGAAGAAGTGTTAAATGATTATCATTTGTAATTGTAGCTGTACTTATGAACTAATGCTCTAAAGGATGGGACGAAGAAGCGGATTATAACTCCGGCAAAAGAAAAGAAGAAAGTGTAGTGATTCTTATTTGTTAAGAGAGCTTTACATCTAGACCATTCAAGTCTTATGCTAGGCAAGTCCGTCTTAAAAAAATATCAAAACAATAACTTCGGATATTTCTCTTGGAAATTTCGGTCCGGTATTTTAATATTTGAATATATTTAAATATTAATCACAAATTATTGCATCTAATAAATAACATTTACTTTTACCCAATAAGTTTAAGTTTTATTCTGAATCATAACTAGTGGCAACATGAATTTTGACGATACATAGCATAAAAAATTAGAACACGTTCTAATTTTTCGTCTAGCATAGATATTGATTGGAAACATCGTGTGGGCATGCGCAGTTGCATAATCTGTTTTGCAAAGCACGAGAATTGCGTAATGTAAAGTCGACTATACTCTAAAATTAAGTGATTTGTTTATCCACTTTTGGTAGAGTCCGCAACATGAGAAAACAGCTGATGAAAAGAAGAATAAGAAAACTTTTTTATTAAAAAATACATAATTCAATTTATCATTAATCAATGCCGTACGAATATCTCCACAACTTTGTCATCACCAAAACCATGCCACAATTAGGGTTTTAACAACCTGAACAAATTGAAGTCATTAGAAGGTAATTCTAGACTATAGGAAGGAGATTCAGTTCACTTATCAAGAAAAGAAACTGGAACCTTACGCTGTTGATGTTCCATAAACGGTTAAAAAATATCTTGAAAGATAATGCACTTTTTTTATTATTTAATCCAAAACTTGAGTACCAATGTAAAGATAATTCAAACACTCGTGACCATGGAGCTGCGTGAAGGCGGAGTAAAGGCAGAAAGGTTCAAAGGCAGAAATCAAATTTCGTCTACTGCGCCATAGTCAGGAGTGCTTACATTATCTCTACAAATTTTTACAAACTCATAGAGACTGTGGCATAAATTGTTAACGTTCTTTCACCTTCTTTGTCTGTTTTTATTATCTCTTGTAAACCTTTCTTTCACCATAGGTTGTGTGAATGTTAATTTATAAAATACATAATCATAAGTTTACCCAAAAACAATGTCAGAGAGTTTAGAAAAAAGTTGATTCTAGTGCAATAAAAGAAAATTGAATGTACATAACCTCGTCATTGTATTGTTTTTCAAAAATCATTTTAATGTCAATAGTTATTTGATTTACAAAGGTACATGATGATTTGGTGTAATACTGTCATAGTTGGTATTTTGGTGAATCATATATTTAATTGATTGAGAAACATTTAACATAAGAAGTGTGTAAAGGAATATTTTATACGTACCTTTTAGATCACTTTTCAATTAACGACTTAAATGCATTGGCTTATTGTAAATGATATTCGCATGCATTTCTCATATGGAATGTGATATTCAAAAAAAGTGTTCTACTTACGTGAATAACGTAAATTCGTTGACTTAAAATTTACCTTATTTTTTTGTTAATATATCTAGTACTTTTTGTGCATAATAAATGTTAATTATTATTTATAACTGGAATAATATAATAAATAATTGTGCATAATAAATGTTCACGCTTATGGTGCAAAAATACAATATTTTGCTTTTAAACATTGCAAAATTCTTTAAAATTGTCCTATAAATATTGACTTTAAGCAAAACTACTCGTAAAAATATATTTTGAATTTTATTTCATGTACACATAATTAAAACAACATTTTTATTAAGATATTCTGATAAATATGCACTAATCAGTTAAATGTGGTATAAAATGCGATGCTGTTTGATACATCAGATCATCATGTGTAGTACTAGTAGGCAATAAACTCGTAGAACAAGAATCTTTGGTATACAGAACGTACACTTATAGTACAAAGTAGTTTCTTTATTTATCCAACTTTGTATTACTTCTCTGTCATCATATATGTGTAAATTCATTAATTTGCATTGTCTCTAGAAAAGAAGAAAACATTCGTCAGACTGGTAATTTTGCATATTAGTGGTAAATGCATTAGTTTTCATAAAACTTGAAGTTAGATCCATTCACACATATTTTCTCAGTTTTTGGATCCAAACGTAGAAAAACTGTAAAGATAATCATCGGATAGTTTTTATAATAAAATCCAAAACGTTAGAAAATCTTTTTGTGGAAGGGATTGAAACTTTTGTCTGTAGAAACAGCAAGGGTCCTAGAAGGGATTTAATTTAATCTGCTCATTCTCAATTTGCTTATTGCATTCTCTTATAGTAAACTGATTTGTTGTATCTAACTTTTAAAAAATTTAAGTTTGGCATTTCCGATATTTTTTCTTTTAAATTAGTGATATTAAAAAAATTCCACAAAATTTATCGATTTATTAGTTTTACTGAAATTATATAACAGATTTATATTGCCATTTATTGACGTATATTGTTGTTTCTGATCAGACTTCTTACTTAAATGCCTTTAATAATTTAACAAACATCTATAAACGTCAGGTATTTAATGGATTTACATCAAATTCCTAAAACCTTTAAATTTCTCGTCTACTATACATTTTTTTTTCAAAGACATTTTTTGAAATCTGATGACAAGTGACATCTTTGCTATTTACGTTTTAGAATATTTTTATTTCTTTAAAAACATTAATAATTTCTGCGGAAAAATCTATATATTATATGAAATAACCGATCACACTGTTGAAAAAGATGTTTTCCAAACTGAGAATGTGTAAGTGTTACAGCAATTGTCAAACTAGATTGAGTGTCAGTGCCAGATAAGACAACTAATTTTTGGCACATAAATTTCTTTACAGTAAGTCAAAGGGGTCAAAATTTTCAAAATCACTGATTTCATGTTTCTAAAATTATTTAAAAGGCATTTAGGTGGAAATGAATTTCGTAATAATTGGAAATAAACCGATCATCATATCGGTCATTTGTCACTAAGTTATACCGCTATATAAAAAATATTCAAATTATTTAGAAAAATTAGTTTAATTATATAGGAAACATAAGTGATGATAAGAGTGTAGTATGCCTTATTAATATTATTAGACAAGACCTATTAACATTTTTGGTGTACTAAATAATTTGAATGTTTTTAAAAGTCAATAGCAAGTGTGCAGCTTTCAAAAAATTGCTAGTCAATCAAAGAAATGTTTTAATTGTCAGATCCTTTAGCAAGTTTATGATCTTTACAATACTTCTTATAAATTGCTTGGTATTTTTGTGTGATTTCAAGTACTGACAACTAAGCAAATTGACATTTGGTAATTTGCATATTATTCGAGAGGTTGGAGCATGCTTCCAGTATAGAGTGAATCGCCTTATGCATTAAGCAGGTGGGTATTGAGGCGCTTATTGGTTGCCACTATCTACCTGCAAAAATGCTAGATATATGGACGGTTTTCATCCAAGTTTATGACTGCCAGTAATTTTATTATTCGTATTGAAAAGTATTAGACGTTGCAGATAGGAACGGATTAAAAATTTCTAAAATAAACGTATAGAATACAATCAAGAATAGACAATTGATCTATTTGAGACATTTCTCAAATGAACACCAAACTAAAACTTTATTGTTACTTGCCGCAGTTTTGTTGTACTGATATTTATGTTGTTGTATTTGAAAAAACTTTTACAATGAAAATATTATTGTGAGACTGTGGAGATCTATTGTGAAATATATTATGACAAAAATTCTTTTGTTTTGTTTACATCTGTTTTTAAAACCTTGACCTCCTTTTACTACCGTACGCATATGTTTGTTTAATAACGATCTATCGACGGAATCGTTTGACACCCTAAAATGAGTTGGCAAAGGATACCCCCGATAAGATAGGCAAAATATCCTCACTCCCAGAATTCAATTTTTTAATTTTTTTTCGTTTTATGTGATTAAAAAAATAAGGCTAAGCGACAATGTAGTGATCATCGCACTATCAGTCTAATGAGCCATGTGCTGAAATTTTTCTTAAGAATACTGCACTCGAGAATTCACAACAAAGTAGAAGTACAACTTATGGAAACACAGTTTGGTTTCTGAATCAATCTTGAAACCAGAGGCATTATTCAGTTTGCAAGTCCTGGTTCAAAGATGTAGGGATATAGAACAACCAGTATATCGATGGCCTAACTGTAATAACCCGTATCTGAAATAAGTGAATTTTACAGGAGAGACAAAATATGATTTTAAACAAAAAAATGAATGAATACAAGACTTTTTTCTTGACCTTAAAATGAATAATTTTATTTTTTAGTAAATAAAAGGTAAAAAAGTACATTTTGCAGTATTTTGAGTTTTTTTTGTGTAGATACGGGGTATTGTCAAAAATGTTGTAACATAAATTTTAGATACGGGTTTTTAGTATTAATTTAACAGGTAGTAAAAACAAAACAAAAATTGGTACAAAACAAGTTTATTAGAAGTTACAAACATATGTAAAGTAAAACAGTAAAAAAATATGTAACTAAAAATTAACCTTTTAATTAACCTTTAAAGGAAAATTAGGTTTAATAAATATTAACTTTCTAAAAACAAATAACT
Organism: Diabrotica balteata; assembly: GCA_918026665.1. NCBI lineage: Eukaryota > Metazoa > Arthropoda > Insecta > Coleoptera > Chrysomelidae > Diabrotica > Diabrotica balteata. Next base: position 87,930,482 of record OU898283.1, read on the forward strand.
AAACTAAAAACTTTTAAGATATCTACCTAAATCTTGTTATCTTTGGGTAAATTGTTGTAAAACATATGACTGTCGGTAGGTAAAAGTACCTTAAGGTCTTGCAAATGAGTATACTTATCACTCTTTATACTTAGTCTTTGGTTGTGTAAGTTAGGATTCGACGACATTTCTAGGCCTTTGGGATTGACAGCCCGTACAGGCAATGTCTTAAAATCATCTTTGAAACTAGTTTTGAACAAAATTTGTTTTTTCTCTGGATCGTACATTAATACCCTGAGATCTGTGACGGTCGGATCATTCTTCATTTTTCCAGGTCAAATACTTACGCAAGTTCGCAGGATGCATAGTTTTTAAAAAATGTATGAGTAAGCATCTGCGCTTTACATGGAGCTGGTTTTATCCGCGCTTCTTCAGTACATGTTATGTAATCGTGTGGAAGAAAAATTTTACGATTTTTAAGTTTCATCTCTATTAGATGATGCACACTATCACACTCCATCTGGGTGTCACCTTTCTCAAGATATTTCTGAATAATAATTTGGCCACTTTTTATAGAGAGATTTAGAAGCGCGTTGGAAAGTGTAGAGTTTCTGTTCTGGTAACAGCACCCATCAGACCAGAGAATAACAGGTAATTTTCGGTCATTACAGTTTTGTTCAATATGGTGTATAATGATGAAAGCAAAAGTAGATGCACACAGATCTCCTTCTGTTTGATCCCACCAATAATTAGAGGCTTCATGATTTTTTAGGTTATACATAGTGAAGTTGTGAACTGTTAGTTTCTTTTTATAATATATGGCACTTGCGTTCAAGACGGGGCAGCTTTTTACAGCTTGAAGGTCCATTGTAAAAGTGTAATTTTTGTGGTTCATAGCATCTTCTTTATCTTTGGCTTTCTCCTCCCTTGCTAAATTTTTTCGTTCTATGTGTGATGCGTAAGCAAACTGGTCGATATTCTTAACTTCAAATGCGCTACAGGTATCACACCAGTCTTTTTTTGGCTGGTACAAACTTAGGTTTAAGTCGCAAAATATTTGGTCAAAAATAGCATACGATAATTTTTCCAGACTGTTATTATAACAGTGCTTTAAATACTCTCTATATAATTTGGTCTGGAAAATTGTCTCTAAATATTTTTTCTTTGTGTCCTTGCGACAATAATGAGAGGCCATCTTTGGTAGCATGTTGAACCAATCAACCAGACAATTTCTTTTTCCTTTATTAAAATTATTTGATCTTCTTTGATCCGCACTTGTGTTTGAGTTTTCTTCTTTTATACAAATAACCCCTTGCTCTGTCTTTTTGAACCAATCATGAACCATGTCTTCTTTTAAATCGAACGTATTTAAGAACATTTTCTTGCAGACTCTCTTTTTTTCATTAGTTTTGTTTCTTAAATAATAGTAATAGGTTCCGCTTCTTCTTGATGGTTCTTTACCTTTCGATGACCTTTTCGTTTTTGTGTGTTCCGTGTTACCCGTTATGTATGCCTTCTTTTCTTGCCAGTCCATTTTGCTCCAAAAAGTTCGGAACATAAGATTCCTCTCTTCCTCCGAGAAGGACCCACAGAAATGCTTTGTAGACTTCGTACATGCTAAAGATACACACCTGTCTCTTATCTTTCTCTCTGGTCGCTTTATTCCGTAGGATACTTTACGATACTTATTTCTTTGGAAACCAGCGTATTCCACTCCATGCATTCTTCTAGATTTTGTTGCCTGCCTGTTCCGGTTTTCCACATCTGCCTTCCGCTTTCTGCGTCTTACTCTATTTTCTTCATTTAGTTTATTTTCATTTGACCTCCTCGAACTGTCTGTTTTCTCTTCATTATTAGCAGTTTTATCTGAACATTCGGGATCTTCTTCAAGGATATAGTCATCGTCGTTTTGATTGGAATCCTCAGAGGTGATGTTTGAACCGGGTTTAAGGTGCAAATTGCCTATTTCCAATAAAGCAGTTTGCTTGAAATAAGTATCTGGATTAGTATTTTCTGTTACTTTATCAGTTTCTACAAGGTGCTCATGTGTATCTTTACAAAGGACTTCATCTTCAAATATTTGCTGTTGAATTTTACTCTGTTCTAAATATGCAAAACTTGAAGTAGTGTTTTCTGTTCTTTCATCAGTTTCTACAAGGTACTCATGTGCAACTTCACCGAGGACTTCATCTTGAAATATTGTCTGTTGGAAGTTGCTGAGCAAAATGGAGTTATTTTCAGTATCATGCCAATGAGTAGTATCTCGAAAATCTCCTTCTATCGGTATTAGGGTCCCATCTGTGGTACTTACTTTATAGACTTCACTGAACTCAGTGAATACAGCAGTTTCAGAAACTTTCTTGGTACTGCTAGAAGGCTGTTGATTATTTTCTTTTCGATTTAAAACCATAGACAAAATTTTGTGTGATCGAGTTACCTGCATCTGAAAAAAAATATAATTATGATAATTTAATCTTATACAGATTGTAAAAGGTATGAGCACAAATAATTTATTGGATAATAGGGTAAGTCAAAACAAGAAACAAAGTTGATAAAACATAGGGGTAATAAATCTCTTATTTGTACTAATATCTATTACGTCCTGTATACCTAACTGAGGTGTTTATTTTTAAAATTTTCTCAGTGTAGACTAGATTCATATTAAAAACAGTCGCTTTAGATTAAATTTTGGTTTAATAAAGTAAAATAACAATCCCGCTACTTTAGCAGGACAAAAGCAGCTTTCGCTTTTTTATTTTTTAATAAACTAATATCAAAGACTTTAAATTTTGATGTCACGCAATGCACAATGTTATTAATAGCCTGTATCTACTAAGAATTAGTATGCAAACCAGTTCACAACAAGAAGTCAATATCCCGTATCGTAAGGTCTCACAATATTAGACCCTTTTATCAAGTTATAATATCCTAGGTTAATTAAAATTTATAAAAATACCAGCAGAAATATATTTTTTATAAATATAGTGGTAAAACTTACCTTTGAAATATGATTAATTCACTAAACAGATGAATAAACTCAGACACGTGTAGGTTGTCGAAGAATACAATGTAAAAGAGACAGATACGGGGTATTTTTATGTACACGTCTTCTGACGAGCAATACGGGATATTAAATAAAAGCAATTTTCAAGGCTTTCTTATTTTTTGTATGATACAGAGTTTTGACACAACATGCTAGGCAACCCAACAAACCTGATGCAATGAAATTCTCAAAATTGTCAGATACGGGATATTGCAGTTAGGCCATCGATATATGTGTTTTATCAATTTCGAAAGAGCCTTTGACCGGGTCACCCATGACAAACTGATGGGTTTCATGAAACAGGTGGGGATTAATGACTAAGACCTCCGTATTATCAAAAATTTGTATTGGTATCAATGTGTAAACATACGAACTGGTCAGAATACGACGTGGAGTAAGGCAGGAGTGTATTTTATCGCCTCTACTCAGAATTTATTTTCAAAGAAGCAGGCATTAAAATCAACGGAACGGAAATTGTCAACAATCTCAGATACGCAAACGACACGGTACTGACTGCATATGTTGAATATGGGCTAAAGCAACATTTCTAAGATAAAACTTATGAAATTTGAAAGAAATAATATATAATTTATAGTTAAATTACAAGTTAAAGAAATGCACACCCACATTTAGTTTCATTCATTGTCACACAACTTTCCCTTTAATAAAAATTTCAATAAATTAACACACATTTCTAAAATATATCTTTTGAATAAATATAAATAGCTTTTAATAAATGAAATAATATAAAACATCCCTTTCATTTGACAAACAATCACATGAAGGGTAAGCTGAAAAAACAAACGATGTCCATTTTATTAGTTTTTCAGGTAATCAACTCATTGTGTTGACAAGATCCGGTCCCAAACATGTGCTGAATTGTATAAGAATAATACCAACGGTGTCCAAATAAGAAAGCATTAGAATATACCCATAATGGTTAAAAACAAACGTTGTCCGCGCGGTACTGGTAAACAACCGACGTAGTCCTTCTAGTTGCATAGCAACGACATTTAATAGGGCGTGACAATCTTGCATGTTTTGTACTTTTCGCGGCAGTTTATGTCAAGATAAGTTCGAGTGAAGAGTATTTGTGTGACGATCTGTTTAAAAAAACCAAGAAACGAAAGAAAATTGGTCGAACTGCAGATGTAATGAAAAAGTTAAAATTGCAGTCTCACGAATTAGGAGATGATTGTAAGTGTAAAAGACTGAAGTGTTTTGAAAACACTACTTCTCAAGAAAGGTAAACATATTTAACGCATTCAATCAACTAGTATTAATTGATGCTCAAAACTGTTATTTAGCTGGATTGATTGCTGTATTGCCAGTTGTAAGACGAAGGTCACGACAAATAGATGGAGAACATGATGATGCTACCTACCGCTACAGAGTACGAGTGAAGACAGAAAACAGAAGAAATATCTGTCTGCAGTAGTGCTTTTACTGCAATGCATGGTATTACTACATCTAAGTTGGTCCATATTCAAGCATCTCTGAAAACTTCCAGAATTGCTCCTGTCGACAAAAGAGGAAAGCATTCTTCGAAACATCGTCAATTAACTTCAGATTTGAGTAACCAGATTCAGCAACATATTGCTTCATTTCGGGGCAGGCTAAGTCATTATAGCATTCACGACTCCAAAAAAGTGTATTTAAGTGAAGAGTTAAATAATATGAAAATATTCCAAATGTTTAAAAAAAGTATCCTATTGCATCTGTTTCATATAATACCTGCCGAAATATTTTTACTAACAAGTTCAACATTTGATTTTGATACCCAAGGGCAGATGACCTGTAGCAAGTGTGATGAGTTTAATGCAAAAATCAAGACTCATCATTCTGTTGACGATGCAGCACAGATAAAAGCTCTATCTACTGAAAATAACTTACACAAAATTCGTGCCCAAGTTTTCTATGATAGAAAACGAGCTGCCCGAATAAAAGCTAGGAGAATTTTTGAATATGAATCAATCGTCATGGACTACCTGAAAAACATTTCGCTACCCAACATCAGCACTAACGATGTTTATTATAAGAGACAACTTTCTATGTTTTCTTTTAACATTTACGTGCCGTCTTCAGGAAAATCTTGTTTTTTTACATATCCTGAATATGTGTCAAGAAAAGGATCCGACGAGGTATCATCGTTTCTCTTCTTTTTCATTTTTAATGAACTACCAACAGAAGTCCGCCATCTTCACATTTTCTGCGACTCAACTGGAGGACAAAATAAAAATTTCACAGTTGTTCGGCTAATTCATCACATTGTCCATGATATAAAGCGTCTAGATACTATTCAAGTCACATTCCCCATTAGAGGACATTCTATGTATCTAGAATGTGATAAAAACATGGGCTTGATAAATTTGAAGACTAGGATGGAACTACCCGTAGATTGGATAAATGTGTTAAAATATGCAAGAAAAAAGCCGGAATCGTTCAAAGTTATAGACGTGGACCAGACATTAACGAAATAGTGGACTACTTTTCTGCAAGAAAAATTTATTCGTAAGTATCCAATAGCTCTACAACAAGTAAGGGAACTTCGATTGATGAAAGAAAAACGCGGATTGGTTTTTTACCGAACCACTTATAATGGCACTTGGGAAAGCAAGCAAATAACAATTAGATCAATAAAATCTGTAGTTACAAGAAAAATGAAAGATGGCGAATTTTGAGTTACCAAGCCAAGCATACCATGGACCATTACCAATTTCCCGGACTAAGTACAACGATTTACAAGTGTTAAAACGATTTTGTCTTCCAAATGCTAAAGAATTTTATGAAACATTGCTATACAAATGAAAAATCTCTGTGTAGGCTTATGTCGAAAATGGACATCGTTGGTTTTTAACAAGTTATTTGTGACATTAACGTGTTTTTTTATTTTTTTCAACAAAATCTAATATTCTTAAGTTCGTATTCTTTTGTTTAGATATTAAAAATATAGTAATAAACTACTTAAAAATATTGGTATGCAGTTTTATTTATTTCTAAGATCATAACGAGCGGTTTAGTAACGTTAATTAACTTTTATCTGTAAGTTACTTTTGTGACATCGTTTGTTTTTCCCCTTACCCTTCACATTATACCTTATTCCTATTTCACTTGTTAATATCTATCCCCTGAAGAAACTTCCCGCTAATTATCAAACAGTTACAATAGAAAAACCGAAGATAGTTTGAACTATGTTCTCCGAATTATTAATTATTAATTCTTGTACCGGCATGTAAGTAATGTTTTGTTTATTTACTCATTTATTACAATTCAATAGATTATCTTATACGAATTTGTGGGTTTTATTTTGTCTGCTTAAACAATTTTATTCCTATTAAAACACAGACATGTAATATTGGCATAATTACTGTAATTTTATCTTTATAAGACAGCACATAATATGGGCTTTTTTATAATTTCAGCATTTAATTTACTTTATACCGTTTGACCTGAAGATGCTTTGCAACTTGTAGAAAGTATCTTTATATTTTAAAAATCATATTATACTTTAGACAAAAAATTATGGCAACTCTGTGACGCCCAAACCACCGAACAACATTCGGTGCCCAAACATAATAATTCAGATGCCAAGGTTATGTTTATTGCATGAAATTTATATCAAAGTTATATATTTATACATTCTTTGTTCATATATAACCCAAATCAAATACCCCTTTTACTAATAAGAAAATCGGTCCTTTATAGTTATTCACGATACGTTTTAGCAAATTAAAATTTGGTCAGCACAATTTATCCGAATTTTTAATTATTTACTCTTTTTCATTGGCGTTTCATGAAGGCATTATAAGGGAATTTTTGAAAAATAAAAATGGATAGGCAACGTTGACTGATTGTTAGTAAACGCGATTTTATTTATAATTATTTAAATTCTAGTTTTTTAAGCGAAAACACTCGACCAATAGGGATCTGTGGAATGTATACCACCTAGTCTTTAACCCCTATCTCTTATCGTACCGCTCATCTGTAGGTAGGTATATCCGATACATCAGCGTATTCTAGTCTAGGTAGCAGACTATTTAGAGTGTATACTGTTACGTTAGCCTTTTTGTTTTCTGGCGAGACCTAGCATCTTTAACACAAATATAGTAAATTCAGTCTTAACTGTAAAAAAAAATATTTATATTTACCACTTTTTACTTACACCTTGGTTTATAATCTTTGGAAATCTGGAAATTCACTGAGTCTTCGGACTCGTTGGCGCCGAGTCTTACAATTACAAGTTCAATATAATTTTACATTATCTCGTCAAATTCCATATTTTCTCTTCTACTATCAAGACCTGCGCGATAGCGCTCTTCCAAATTGTGAGATGTATGTAAGCTATACTTGTTTCTAATAGGCGGTGAATATCGCAAATTTTAAATGTTACATTCTCTCGGGCAACATATCTCTTAATTTGAGCACAAATTGATTCAATTGGATTTTCCTCGCAAATGTACGGTGTAAGTCTCAAAATAGTAAATTGAATTGAAAAAGACTGTAAGACTTGTACACACTTCTAAATAGGTCTAACTGGTAAGCAAGTTTTGTATGTTTTCAATAAAATTGATAGTGTGTAAAATAATTTATTAATTAAGCTTAGTATACTTTCGACATAATAAATGTCATACCCGACATAATAAATGTCATATGTATAATTCAAAATAGTAATACCATAAAGACTAGGCTTTGAAACAACAACATATTTACGATATCTACCACGATGCTGCTTGATTATCGTCATTAGCTCTGCTTTGACCATACCCTCTCGAAATGAGATACATTTTTTTCATAGCCAGCTCTGCATGACGGATTTTTTATCAGCCATCAATAATGCGGCCTTGTATAAGATGTATTATCCACTACTATTTATGCGTTATAGAATGTTCTCGAAGCGTAATATAGAATTTAGGTCTACGTAAGACCTTTGTACAAAACGCAGTTTTTTTTTCATTTAACTCCTGTGTAAGTAAGTCCTGTGGTCCCAACCGTTTTCTCGTAATTAAAGATCTCTTCTGTGGTAAGTCTCAGTTTACCAGTGTCTCATAGCACCCAGCACATTTCTTCTTCCATTTCATATTTTCTGCACCATGGTTCATTCACCTTACCTATTTTGTATATGTGTTTTATTTTAATCTCTCGTTTATTGAGGTTCATCAAATTGTTCCAGAGTTTTTTATCTATGTTCTTGATTATTTTCTTAATCTGGATTTTGCCATGAGTGGCTCTCCATTTCTTTTGATGATTCCTTGTCAGCCACTTCTAAATTTCGTTTCTTGCAGCATCTTTGGCAATGCCACAGAATAGTTCTGGGCCTACAAAGGTTTCTGTCGAGCCTTGTTTTCCCAACAAATCTGCTTGTTCATTGTTAGGCATCCCTTAGACATGGCACCCATATTCAAGACACTTTATTATCGTTTGCCAACTTGTTGAAGAGATCTTTGCAGTTCCTCAGTTTTGATTTGGTGAGTGTGTTCTTTACGGCCAGAATAGACGCTTAGCTATCTATATCTACAAACGTTGATTATCTTTCCTCAGACCTCAGCCTGGAACAGTTATATAACCTAACATAGGCTGTAAGATTTGTTATAATTACATGTTTATCCAAAGGCTCCTAATTGAGTACCATGGGCAGTTTTAAACCCATATTGAATCCCCATTCATTTTTGGGACTTTTGACCTCTAGATGGTATGATTGTTTTAATCTTCTCAGTGAAATTAGCTATAGTGTCATCATATCTGAGTTCATCTGAAGTACTCAATACTGTTTATTCATGCTAATGTCAAACCAGGTATCGTCTAGATATATTAATCTGTTGCACTGTCGATATTCCTTGGTTTTATGTAAATATTCCTGCGAAGTTTAACTACTCGTTGCGACTCCATTATTACCATTCTAATATTTATTTTCTTATATCTAAACCCACAGTCTACCAAAATATTTCGCAATGTCGTTAAACATTGGTAGTCATAACCAAGATATTCTCTTAGTGCATTCTGGATCATACCTATGTAGTGTAGGTACCCTGTTTTCCTTGTAGAAATTATACAGTCTTTAGAATAAATCTTATCAACATCGTCAATTTTTTTTTAATTTATTATTCGCTCGTTTTCTATTTAAACAATGATTTAATAAGGTTTCCTTCCCTTACAATACGATAAATTAGTGGCGATAGTGATAGTTTTGTAGGTTGACTTGTTCTATTGACAATAGTTCTGTCAGAGTTTTGTTCATTTTCTTTTTTTTTTCACTCATATATGTTCAAAACAATAAGTTAATACTTGAAATGTAGGTCTTTGTTTTTAAATTCCAAACTACTTTCAACACAATTCGATTCTGGGTTAATATGTTCCTCATTCTCAAATGGTCGCTAAAAGACTTTATTGTTAGTTTAACGATTTAAAACACGTATCACACGTCGTAAAATACTAAACAAACATTTAGTTGTACAGCGCTGGCATGAGTCGTTTCTTATCTGTATACCCTCACTGCCGGTAGCGAACATCCAAGAGGCATGTAAAATATTGGTGATTTTTAATAACATCTTATACTTCCTCTTTATAAGCAATTCTGCTTGTTCATTGGTGGATTAATGCTTCTATGGAAGGTTTCACTCCATCTTTTGCACATCCTTCTGCCGATTGGTGTTTATCTCTTGCTATTTTGACGACACGGGTCTCTTCCATTCTGCTTATGTGGTTATTCCATTCTTTTTTCTATTTAGTTTTCCATTCGTTTATACACTGTACATTACATTTTCTTCTAATATCTTCACTTCTCTTTCGATCTCTCAGAGTATTTCCATTCTTTGTGTTGTAGTCGTGTCTTGTTTCTGAGGCATGTCATTATTGGTCTTCTTCTTCAAGTGCTATCTTCGTTCCGAAGGTTGGCGATCATCAGAAAGATCATACGTATTTTCGAAACTGCTGACCGAAACAATTCGTTCTTGCTACAGCTATACCATTCCCGTAGATTCTTTAGCCAGGAGTTTCGTCTTCTTCCTATGGACCTTTTTCCTGCTATTTCCCTTGCATAATTATTCGAAGCAGTTCATATCTTTCGCCACTTGTAATGTGTCTCAAGTATTGCAGTTTTCGTTTTTTGATCGTAAATATGACTTCCTTTTCTTTATTCATTCTTCTCAAGACCTCGACATTTGTGACTCTCTCGGTTCATGATATTCTCAGGATTCTGCGATACATCCACAGTTCAAATGCCTCTAATTTTTTGATATCAATCTTTTTCAGCGTCCATTACTCCATTCCGTAGAACAGCACAGAAAGTACGTAACCTCTCATCAGGCGAAGTTTCCTTTCAAGGCTCAAATCTCTTCCGCAGAACACTCTCTTCATTTTAGTGAATATGGATCTGGCTTTTTCTATTCTTATTTTGATTTCTGCTGAGCTATCGTTGTCTTCATTTATAAAAGAACCTAAATATTTGTATTTGCTGACTAGATCGATAATTTCATTGTGTATATATAAATTTTGGACATTCTGTGTTGATTTCGATATTGCCATAAATTTAGTTTTTTTTTATGTTCAAAGATAGTCCATATTCTTCGCTGCAGTCTGCTATCTTATTCACCAATGTATGTAGCTCTTCAAGTGTTTCTGCGATCAGAACGGTGTCGTCGGCAAATCTCAGATTGTTTAATCTAACACCATTTATTTTAATACCTACGGATTGCTCAGAGAGTGTTCTATTCATTACGTCTTCGGAATAGAGATTAAACAGGGTTGGTGACAGTACACACCCTTGTCTCACACCTCGCTTTATTTAAATTTCTTCAGTGGTATTGTTCTCTACTCTCACTACTGCTTTCTGATTGTAGTACATATTTGCTATTATTCGAATGTCTCGTTTATCTAAATTCTTTTCTGTCAGGAGTCTGATTAGGTGATCATGCCGCACTTTATCAAAGGCCTTGTTGTAATCGATGAAACATATGAATACATCTTGATTTATGTCAAGACATCTTTGAGACATAACGTTCAGTGCAAACAACGCCTCTTTTGTTCCGAGTCTATTTCGGAATCCAAACTGGGTATTATTGATGTCCATTTCCATTTTTCTGTGTACTCTAGAGTGTATAATTTTCAGGAATATTTTCAGTAGAATTTATTTCAGGAATATTTTCTACATGGCTCATCAGACTTATTGTACGGTAATCACTACATTGTTTGGCATAATAACAAAGGTGGATAAAAGCCATTCTTGTGGTATTTTTCCTGATGTAAAAATGCTATTGAAAAGTTCAACTAAAATGTGAATTGAGTCTTTTTCTATTAGTTTAAGGATTTCCGTTGGTATTTCATCTAGACCTGGAGCTTTACAATTTTTCATTCTTTTTAGTGCGTACATTACTTCCTCTTCCGGTATTTCTGGACCTTCGTCTCCTTGTATGTTACTTAGCTCAGATTCTTCTAGTTCTGTTATTATGTTTCCGTTGACATTATACAGGGTATTTGGCTGCTTACGTTTTTGTGTACCTGCAAGTTCTTTCACTTTTTTATGTACATTAAAAATATCATGTTTTGACTGCAATTGCCCTATTTCTTCACATTTTCTTTTATAAAAATCTTCTTTTGCTATTCTGATTTCTTTCTGTATTTGTTTATACCTTTGTTCGTTTTTTCCTTACATTATTCTCCGATTGTCCATGAGAAGAAGGATCTTATCAGTCATCCACCTTTTCTTTATTTTTAGTTTTTCTTTAGTTGGTCTTTCTTTATTGGTCTTCAACTGGCTTTATAAATTCTTGACTTCATCTCAGTGTTAATGTGTCTGCTTCGCCATACAGTGTTATTAAGGCATCCTGTCAGTCTATTTGCTTTTTGTATTTGATCTCTCACTTCTTTGTCCAGGTCTCCATAGCTGTGTAATTCCAAAGTATTTTATTTCCATCTTGTTCAATACTGATGCCATGAATTCCTATTTTACATCTGATTGGTTCTTTGCTGATTACTATTGTTTTAGTTTTCTGAGATGAGATTGTCATATTAAATTCTTTTGCTCTTATGTTAAATCTGTGGACCAGTCTTTGCAACCTATCTTCATCTTAGCCTATCAATATTGCGTCGTCTGTGTAACAGAGTATTTTTACTTCTATCTTCCAGTACGAAAACCCTGTTGTTTATCTACTAAACTTATTACCTGATTCGTTAGTTCCATATCATATCAATGTCAAATATTTATTTGAGGGGATGTATCTTTCGTGCTCTGTTTTGTTGTGCTTCTGTTTCTTTCATCTCTCTCCTACGACATACGCAAATTGTTCAAATAAGTTTGAAACATGGGAGTGTTATCTATATTTTAACTTGATTACCGGTAAACGTGATATTGAACTGCCCTTATAAATCGCGTCGGAGTGAAATGTTTCAAATGACTATAAATACTATACAAAAGTTTTTCTCGAAGATTTTATACAAAAGGGAATTAAAAAGCGTTTTTTGGTTCTAAAAGAATTATATAACAGCTATCAATCTACATAAATGAAAAATGAACTTAATGTGGAGTAAAGGTTGAAGCTTTTCCGTACTTGTCTTCCCAAAGTTTTACATATTCCTTCTTTCTTTGTTCACGGCGAGCAAAATATTCTGGATATTGGGCTTTCTCAAGAGGATGCCAATAATCAGCTACCCAATCTGGAGGAGGAACCTCTCTGCCATAGGCAACACCACCAGGTGAGTCAGGGACTAAAAAACAGATAAAAATTTTATTTACACTAATTTAAGAATTCTCAAAAATATATTTTCAAATATAACTATTAGATAGTTATTATAATATAATAACTATTAGATACTATTAGAAATAATATCAAAATAAAATTTCGATCCAACAGATATTGTATGTCTATATGTCCATCCGTCTATCTATCCAGTGTTAGGTTGAAAAAACTAATTTAATGAGAAAAACTGATGATAGATTTTGATTATAAATCTGTTCTGAGCATAAATCGTTAACTATGATAGATATACACTTATTTTGTGATTCGTGACCAGCGTGGAAAAATATGTGTCTGGTGAACTTTTGATCAAAACTTTGGTTCACTTCCGATCCATGTTTGACTATTGCTCCACAATTTCGCTTACAAAACGGAAATTCAAATAGAAAAATGGTTTTCACCCCTTATTTTATCGGTGAGCCAGATACCACATCACTTCATTTGATGCAAGGAATATGTAGTGGGATAATTTAGATTTAAGTGCTAGGTTTAAGTTACTAGATTTTCAAAAATTGCTTTTTAGTTGATATTATATGATTGCTAAAACTGATGGATGAAAGTGATTTTTAAAACTTACACTTGTTTTTAGATGTGGCAAGCTCTATATACTTACATTTTCTAGGATGCCAATGAGCATTTTCAAAGAGTTCAGTTTCTCCTTTTGAAATCAAATCTTTTGCTATTCTAATATCTCCAATATCTTTATTTTGATCAAATCTTTGCCTCATTAGCACTGCATGGTACCTGTAGACTTCTCTAAAATGTATAAAATGTTAGCCATAAGAGTATCAGACAAAAACAATATTTGTTTAGAATATGTAGTCTAGTTGGTTGGTGGGGTTTCTGTTATGGCTAAAGACCATTAACTGACACTTTTTAACATTGATTTCCATACCATTTATTTCACACCAGTGGCTCAAACAGTTCTAATCCACTAGTACAGGGGTCGGCAAGTAATTTTGTGTGGGGTCCGGATACTAGAAGAAAATTTTAACGAGGTCCAGAAAAAAAAAAGAAATGATAATATTTATGTGTAATAAGAGATGGTGGAAGCCCATTAGGACCTGGTCCCTTGTGGATATCTAAAGTACACAGTTTTTTATAAATTGCTGAAATAGATATACTAATTTGTGATAAATTGATGCCACCAGAAGCTAAAATATTATCCTGCAAAACACAGTCACTATCACTAAGTTTTTGAAAAGTATTCAGCAAACAGATTAACAATGTATGTACTAGTAGAAGTAGTGATATTATAGTGTACAACTGGCGGTATATTGGGTTTGCTATTTTTATTACCAACAAATTTCCAAAAATTTTTAATATTGTCCCTGAGAGATGATTCAGTTAATTCAATGTAATCTCGATAACATTGTTGTTTTAAGCATTTATATTGGGCCCTTGGCCCCACGACTACCACTGAACTGTTCCGCGCTGCAGTAAACAAAGTAAAGATAGCCGTGATGATCGCTAACATCCGGAACGGATAGGCACTTTAAGAAGAAGATATTGGGCCCTTAATGCAGAAAACTCATTAAAGAGCGCAGGGGATAGTTCTAAGTTCGCAGTTCTAAGATATTCTTTGTGAACTTTCTTTTTTTGAAAGAATAATTTTAACTTTGAAATCTGTAGAAAACCAAACTGGAAACATTAAGATGAATTGTTGATTTTATAATATCATAAAAAATACAGTACAGCCTCGTTAATCCGGATGTCTGGATTATCCGGATCAATCCGGAATGAAAAAATTATTTTGATAATTGTATGTATGTATGTAATGCGATTTCCCGGTCACTAATTTGTTGCCTTGAGGAATCGAACGGTCTAGGGACACGCTGGAAAGAGAAAGTCGAGGGGCAATGACTTCCGCAGCCCCATCCCACTTCCGGGACTCGGGTCGCGGACGACCCGAGTCCCGGACACAAAGATAGTCAGTCGAGTCAGTCAGTCTGTCACGTGCTAGCCACTGGAAGAAATCGTTCTGCTATCGTACTGTGCGGTGTAAATTTTGTAAAACTGTGATCGGATATTCGTGCGTTAGCGTGTGCGTTGACAAGGCGTCGAAACGGAAACGAAATGTGCTTACAATGGATAAAAACCGAATCGACAGGGGCGAACCTTTAAATAAACTTGCTGCAGAGCTCGATGTGGGGACATCAACTGTGTCGGACTGGAAAAAAAATAGGAAAAATATTGAAGACTTTTGTTTCAAGATGATATCTAAAGACAGTTTACAGGGTAGAGGAACTATCAAAAAGGCTAACAATGAATTGTTGGACAAGGCATTATTTATGTGGATAGTGCTCAGCGAGAACGTGGTGTCCCTATTTCTGGACCGATTTTGTCTGAGAAAGTGGCCAACTTAAACAAAAAATTACCAAATCCACATCCAGACTTTACAGCTAGCCGGGGATGGCTAGAGCGGTTAAAAAATCGGCATAGCATTCGACAATTATCCGTCACTGTCGAAAGCCGTTCTAGTGATCAGGCAGGCAGTGAACGATGTAAGGACAAATTTCAACAAATTATTTATTTTGTGAACCTGTCACCTGACCAAATTTACAATGCGGATGAAACGGGACTGTTTTACCTAGCAAAACTTTGGCTTCTAAATTTGAGGAATCAGCCAAAGGTTACAAAAAAAAAACAAGGATCGGTTAACTGCTATGGCTTGTAGAAATGCTTCTGGAAACCATAAACTTCCACTAGTGATAATTGGGAAGTCAAAAAATCCCTGTGCACTTAAAAATGTAAATCGTGCATCTCTGCCTGTAGTGTATCAAAATCAAAAAAGTGCGTGGATGAACAGCTTTATTTTTAAACAGTGGTTTTTTGAGAATTTCGTCCCTAAAGTGAAAAAATTTCTCAAAGAAAACAAACTGCCCGAAAAAGCGATTTTGTTTCTCGACAATGTACCATCTCATCCTTCAGAAGAAGATCTCATAAACGGGGATATTAAAGTTAAATTTCTCCCCCCAAATGTGACTGCAATTTTGCAATCCATGGATCAGAGTGTCTTGGAAACTGTCAAGCGTGTTTATCACAGGGAACTATTAGGCAAAGTTATTGTAGAAAAAGGCGAACAGAGCCTGATTGAGTTGTTAAAGCGTATAAACGTCAAAGACGTGATCTACATGCTTGTGATGTGGGAAAAAATTGTGGCCAAACATATGCCTTATAATGAATGCTCTGGCACTTCGCACACAAGTGAATAAGATGAAACCACTGTTAATGCAGAGGAATTATTAAACATATTTGCAAGAATTGATGGTTGTTCCGATATTGATATCGACGACGTCAAGATTGGTTATCAGACAACGAGGGAGGTTTTGGTGTTATGACAGATGATGAAATAATTGCAGCGTGTACATCTACTCAGGAAGCAGACGACAGCGAGGGTGAGGCGGAGGGAGACAACGCACGGCCACAGATGACACACGCGGACGCGACGTCACATAAACAACATCATCGTATTTGGAGCAACAGCAAGACACCACGCCAGCTGAGCTAATGATGGTGAAACGTTTACGTGATCGTGCCGCATTGAAACGTCACACAAAATTAAAACAAAGGAATATCAATGACTTTTTTGTAAATAAAAACTAATGCTCGCGTAAATCATATAGGGTGTAAATATAATAAGTTATCATTTCACATGTAGTTTTATTAATCTTATTATATTTCCGGATTATCCAGATTTTCGATTTACCGGATCGCTTCCGGTCCCAGTTAGTCCGGTTAAACGAAGTTGTACTGTACTGACCATATCATCAAGAGACTTATTTTAAACAAATTATCCCAATTAAATTGAGAAAGAAAACTTGCAACTTGTAGAATGTTTATCACATTGAAATCTCTATAAAAAGCATCACCAGCCAGCCCAGGCTTATTAACACACGATTCACACTTAAATTCAAAAGAAATAGGTGGATAATGAATATCCAAATGAAGTAGGACTATCTCTCTGCTGTAGATATTTCAGCTTCGCCATAGTCAATGAAACTTCTACTAAGATGTACTATGGTTTCGCCATAGTACATCTTATCGAAAGCTTGAGTATGAATAGTGCTGAGATGGGAATTACTATAAACGCTAAAAAAACGAAGTACATGCTAATTACAAAAAGACAAAATATACATCACCTATTGACTCACTCCTAACGTGCAAAAATTTAAATTTGGAGATCAGACTATGTACCATTCTCTGTTATATATTTTCAATGTTATTATATGGAGCTGAGACTTGGGACATTAAAAAAATGTAATTTAAAAAATAACGAGGCCTTCGAAATCTGGTTATACTGCAGAGTATTGAAAATATCATGGACTGATAGAATTATAAATAAAGAAGTATCGGAGAGGGTTGGTAAAGAAACTGAACTAATCACCACTATAAAACCCGAAGACTGGAATACCTAGGCCACGTGATAAGGGGACCAAAATATGAAATTTTGAGACTCATAATACAGGGAAAGATTCAAGGAAGAAGATCTGTTGGCCGAAGGCAGAACTCATGGTTAAAGAATCTATGTGATTGGTACCAATGCATATCGATTGATTTGTTTAGAGCAGCAAGTTCTAAAATAAAAATAGCCATTATGATTGCCAACCTCCATAGGGAGACGGCACTCTAAGAAGAAGATAGTCCATGAAAATTAGATCCAGCAAATTGTTGTGTGCATTTTTAATAGAGTTGACTTGATACAGGTTATGGTAACTACATGAAGTTGAAAGAATCTGTATATTTATATGTCCATGATCTGTATAGATTCAACTTCTAGAGGTAAATCTCCTGCCAAAGGGGTCCACATTGAAGATATTCCATCCTTGAACAAATTACAGTAAGGCAGGTTAAAGTTCCTCAGGATATTAAGCTTATGATCTGGATTTTCATCTGATAGTATCTTCACACTCTCTACAAACTCCAAATATTTCTCCAATTCACTTCATGGTGGAAAATCATAAACTTATTGCTTCCAATTTCAATTTACACAAATAAATGCTCAACATTATTACTTGCTAACAAAACTGTGCTAGATATTGCTTTAAGGACAGCTATAAGCATACCATCTCCTTGGGAAAAAGTAACTTGGTACTGAAAATCTATCCTTTCAATTGATGTTGTAGTCAAACATTTGTAGTTCAGCATTGTTAATATTACTAGACAACCATGTTTCATTAAGCACTATGATGTCATATTGTGAGTATGATATATTTTCATAAAGAAGATAGAGTTTTATTCGCTGAAACTTTCATTCTGGTGCATTTGGTCTCAATTCAAAATCTTTTCTAGGTTAAAAAATATTAAATTACTACATAGATAGTGGCAACAATATTTTTGAAAACCTCAAAGTTGAAAAGCCCATTTTTGATACATATCTTTTAACTTAACCCATTTGTAGTGTGCAAATATAAATAACAATAAATGTTCAATTATTCTTACAATATTAAAATCACATAATTAAATAAGGAATTTTCAACAATCGATCGAATAGAACAGAACAACTTAGAACGAGATCCTACAGCATACACAAGGAATAATATGAGGAAAATAACAATACCGTACATAAAAGGACTATCAGAAAAACTTAAAAGGATAGGAAATAAATTCAACATTTCAACAACATTCAAAACGACAAACACGTTGAGATCTATTTTGTCCAAAACCAAACCCAACAATGAACAAGAAAGGACAAAGAATTGCATTTATAAAATACCTTGTGAATGCGATCAGTTTTATTTAGGTGAATCATCAAGACCATTAAATGTTAGAATAAGTGAACATCAATTTTATATTAAAAATAAAGAATTTGATAGATCTCAAATCTGTAAACACGCAAGGGATAATGAACATAGGGTTCAATGGAATAATTCAAATGTAGTTCTAAAAGAAACGGATGGTAAAAAAAAGAAAAATCAAAGAAGCGGCTCTAATTATGCTAAATGAGGCCAATTGTGTCGCAAATTCTTCGGCAGAATGTAGTAGGATCTGGTTACCAATATTGAAAGAGGAAGTTATTAATAAGAAAATACCAGTATTAGTAAGTCAGTAACATATAGAGGATACATCATTTATGTTTTTTAAAGTACGTAACATATAGAATCATAATTTTGATGTTTGTTGAAGGTAAACTAAATTCACGAACAAATACTTACAATGTCGGGATAGTATTATGAGGTTTTTTTCCTGGTTTTCCCTCATAATTTACTATGGAATCACTAACAGGAGAATTTTACTATCATCATGTTATGTGTTTGTCTTTTTAAAGACGAATTACATGCTATGATTTTTTTCTGACAGATATTCTCAAGTTAAAGTTGATTTCATGTAATCGAATGAACTATCTTATAAGTAAAGTCGTCCCAGGAGCGCAACTCAACAATATTGGCAATATCATTTTAAAGTCATCTACTTTAAAATGCATAATGTATGTCTGAATTGTCAATATAAATGAGTCAGATAAAATTAAATTATTAGAAGAATTTTTCACTATGTAACAAAAAACAAAATTTGTTTAATTTACTGTTTGTATTTTGAGAACGATTTCCGAAGTGGAAATTGAAACGTCAATAAACGTATTTTTATCTTTAATTGTGGCTTATTCCCAGTTTAATAGTAATTAATTAAAATCACATTATTACTGTACCTAATGAAAATATATTAACCATTCAGTGCTAATGTATGGTCTCATAGATGGAGCGAACCTATTTATACCGATAATTAATGATCTGTTCCGATATTTGGGCCAGGTCACTCAATAGTTTTAACTAACTCTTGTTAGTTTTAAAAGATTTTTGATACATAGTTCATTCGTTACACAAAATTTCAGTCTTAGAAACAGATGTTAGCTTTTGTGGTTTTACTAAAGGTAAGGATTGTAACTTTTAGCGTTGTATTTTTAGTGAACAAAATATTGTTTTTTTACTTCTTAGAAATAGAAATGAACTATGAGGAAGAGCAAAAATATTTACAGAAACTTCTAGAGGAAGCTGACAGTAATGATGAATTGGAATGCAATGATTCTGCGGATAGTTCTGAAGAAGATGAAGTTGAGATACAAAATCTTGATACAGATAGTGAACAGGATATATCAGAAGCAGAAAATATTTGCTGAAGAATTCCTATTTTTTTGGTAAGGATAAAAAAACTAAATGGCGAAAGCATCTTATTAATAAGCGAATTCGTACATGAGCAGAAAATTTAGTTACACATTTACCAGGTGTTAAGGGGGGTGCTAGGGAGAAATTAATCTTTAGTGGTATTTAGGGCTGTTTTATAACAGAGCAGATGATGGAACTTATTGTGATAAATACAAACATAAATATTGAACTACATGCTGATCCTCTGAATAGAAACTACAGAAAGACGAATATACTAGAAATAAAAGTACTTATAGGCCTGTTGTACATAGCAGGAAAGTTCAAGAATAATCATCTCAATGCTCGCGACTTGTTTAGAAAAAACGGTACTTCCTCAGAAATATTTCACCTTACAATGTCATTCGAGTGATTCAAATTTTTATTGGCATTTATTCACTTTGATAATAAACAAACTTGTGCAGAGAAATAAACAACAGATAAATTAGCTTCTATCCGAAACTTTTTTGAAGACTATTGATAAGATGTGTGAAAGCTATGATTGGGCAAGATCAACTAATCGTTGGCCCATGGTGATTTTTTATGCAATATTGAATATGGCTAGTATAAATTCATTTACAATACACAAGTGTAATTATGCTCCGCCGGCCCATCTCATAACACTTAGAACATTTTTAGAGACAATGGGTATGCAATTGCTTGAAGCACATGCAAAATGTAGAACAATTGCAACAAACATGTCAAGGATGATAAGTATTCCACTCAGAAAAATGTTTGATATTACATTGAATGTGCAAAATATTGGAAAACCTGATGGTCATTGTTTTTACTGTGGAAGCCAGAAAAGTAGAAAAACAAAGTACAGTTGTTACTCATGTAATAAATTTATTTGTTTAGAACATATAAAGGGTATATGTGTGGAATGTTCAGAAAAAGATTGACTTTTTTAATTTTAACGTTACTTCATATTATTAGAATTGTTTAAATGTGGCTATTATAAATGGATAAATTTATCTTTAGTTTATAAATAAAAGGCAATTTTTTGTTTATAGTAAAATTTAAAGGTTTCTTTTCTCACTTTTTACAATAGCTGCTTGTTTTTTTAAGGAATTATTTTTGTCAAAATAAATGTTCATAAATATAATTTTTAAATAAAACTGTATTTATTTTAATTAAAACTATATTTATTAAGACCCTTAAAGTAATTAAATTTTTAATAAAATTTAAATTGATAGTAATAGGGCATTTATAAATCCACTGTCCAAGAGACGGATGTTAGCACTTATGTTTAAATAATTCACATTAGCACTGAAAGGTTAAAAATATAGCTATACTAGTATGCTTTGACTTATAATAGGAATCATGACTATGAATTTAATAATTTCTTGAAAATCATTGGAATTAAACAGCAAGATTAATAATGACAACATAAAGACAAATAGACAACATAAAAACTAGAAACCTAGTTGTATGGATATATTAGACCTATATTAAAGTTTTAGAGTATACCAAGTATACTAAGTGAACTTTAGCTAAATTGATGTACTTGGTAGATAAAATGTTAAGAACAAAATTCATTTTTATAAAGTGGGTATCCTATTTATAAGATCCAAGAGATAGATAATACAATTATAGAAAACTCCCTTATATTTTCAAAAAAATGTAGTGAATAGTGAGTGGTTTTTTACATTCAATATTTTAGCTTATCTACAAATCTAGAACTTGGTCAAGAACTGAAAGTACCAATACTAGTAATATTTTAATGCAACTGATTAGAAATTTGTATGTAAAATACTTAAAGACAGTTAGATAACAGACAATATATTAGAACTGTTCTTATCAGAATTTATTAAGTCTACCATTCTATTCCTGACACAATCTTCAACCCAAATCTGAGTTCTCTTAATTTTATTGAATCTGTTTAATGAATATAATATATCCATATTTATAATTATATAATATAACCAATTCATATTGTTTACCTTCTATCATACCAATTTTCTAACATACGAAGTGATCTCTTATATAAACTCTGCACCTTTCTAGTGTGAGTAGTTAAGCCTGTAAGCGAACCAGACATTTTATTTTACTTTGAATTGAATATTTTTCCCCAGCAGCCCTTTTAAAATTATTAAAATGAAAATTGAAACAAACGTCAAAATTGACATTGACAATCAGACCGTTCTTCTCACTTTTTATGAGTAGCCACTAGCCACAGTTTAAATCAGGCAGCCAGGTCGGGTATTTTGTAAATAAGATTTATATAACATGACATAACTAATTTGAGATAAAAGGTAAATTCTTTTTATTAATTCTTAATTCCAATACATTTCATTCCAATTTTAAGGATACATATTGTAATAGAAAGATATCGTAGTAGATATTTTTCAAATTCATTCAAATGACAGTCACTGTTGCCAATATTACAGAATAATACTTTTGGTTTTCATATCTTTTTAATTTAAAATAAAACATTAATTGATTGGAATCGCTGTATTTACTTATTTTCCTATCTAAATCATTAAAATAAAACTTTTTGCTTTCAATACTCTATTAATCAATCCATCCATCCATCCAATTTTTACGTCGAAGCAGAATGTGTTAAAAAATTTACTAAAATAAATATTTAGTAGAATTAATTTTAAAATATAAATGAAAAATTGTGTTTGTTTAATTTGCATGAAATTGGCCTCAACACTATTTAAAATAAACATCTAATTCATGGAATAAAATTTAAAATATGACTTTTGAAATGACGTTTTGGTTACATTTACAATTTTACATGATTCCTGTTATCAATGTCAAAAATAAAGTAGGTGTCAAAAGATAACTTGAATATAATTTTATCATTAAAAATAAATTAGTCTACAGTTGGATAAACAACTGCTGCCTTTGCGATAATAACTTAATTAATTGCTTTGAAAGAAATAATGGCGGAACCTGTAGAACCTCCCCCTTTATTCGAAAATATCGATATACTGGCACAAAGTAAAGACGACGACGATCTTTTTGTATCCGCTCATCAAGTAAGTTTTTGTGTTAATTTATATATCGAAAAAAAGACAAACAGTTTTTTTTCCAGGATTCCGTTCAAGATGAACTCGAGCCGACAGTTCCGCCCAGGTTAGCTGTTTCTGATCTTAAAGAAGAACTGGAAAATATTCCTATTAACAACCACTCTAGCTTGTCACCAAGTATGGAGCAGGTATATCATTGTATATTTTTATGTGATACTAAAATTATATGAGTGATAGTAAAATTTGTTTTTCTTTATCTCTTGTGGTGACATGCCACACATCATGACTTTGTGTTTTCCAACTGTGGAATTTATCTTTTTTTGTAAGGTGTGTATTATATTGTTAATATCCTTTTAAATTCATCTTTAGGTAAGCCCACAAGAAGAGATGGAAAAGGAAGATGAATTTTTGGACATTAGCATTACTGAACCTCAGAAAATAGGTGATGGTATGGGAGCTTATATGGCTTACAGAGTAACAACAAAAACAAATATGCCAATGTTTAAGAAAAAAGAATTTGCTGTCTCCAGGAGATTTAGTGATTTTCTTGGTCTTCATGATAAACTAACTGAGAAGTATTTGAAAGTTGGTAGGATTATTCCTCCTGCACCAGAAAAGAGTGTTATTGGTAAGTTAACTTGCGGAATTTCTTGATAATGTTAAAATGTAACAGTTAAATTATGAACTTGTCACAGCAAATTATTAGATATGCCTAATTGGGCATTTCGCAATTGCGGGCACTCTAACCTAACCAAGCATTTATATGACATTTAACGTTCGCTTAAATGGTGTCAGAGTTGCCAAGTCTTCAGTTTTTTCATACTCTCACATAATATTATACAAATGTTGATTAAAGTGATATATAAAAAATTAATAGTATAGATTTTAGTTAAATTAAAGATAATAATCAAATGCATATACAATAAAATTGATTAAAATTATATAAAAAAATTAATAGTAATAATTAAATTACCGTATATAATAGAAATGCATTGAAATTATACAAAAATTCAAAGATTTTACAAAATATTTGTTTTATAAGAAACACACTTTTTTTATATAAGAAATTTGTTTTATAAACAAAGAAAATATTTGTTTTATACTTATTTAAATCTTGTAGCTTCTCATAATACAAATTATAATTTCGTAAAAGTAACTTATATTTTAAACCTTAAATACGGCAAGTTTTATACTTATTTAAAATTTGTAGCTTCTCATAACACAAATTATTATTTCGTAAAAGTAAATTTATATTTGTAGCATTCATATACATATTTTACTAAAATAAATACGGCAACACTGTGACGCAGTGCCTTGAGGAAAATATATTTGGTTAGGTTAGAGTGCCCGCAATTGAGAAATGCCCGCCTAATTAAAGCCGAAATTAAGTACAACAGGAAATGCATATTAAGTTATATTGTAAAGTAATGACACAATAAGAGAATGATATGGTACTGGTAGTACCAGTAGCTAATAATTCATTTATGGTCCTAAAAAGTAAATTAATACAAATAATTTTCAAAACATGTCAATTTTAAAAACCAAGAGCATGAGCTATGGCTATGAAAGCCATTCAAATCAAGATTAAAAACAAGTGTATATTACAAGGTTAGAGTATCATACTATTTTTTATCACAGAAAGTACATACAAAATCATAAACATAATATGTCATAAAAGTAGTAATGGTGTATATAGATCAAATAACATAGATGTTTTTTCTCTATGCTATTTAGGTATTTTGCAGATTGCTCCAATATACTTGGTTCCCAAGAGCTTTTTTTATATTGGTCCCTTATGTATTATTCCCAATTCTCTATTTGGGTTAAATTGCTGGCATTGTACTTTATGTTGCTATAATTTTTCACATTTAAATGCAATAGAGAATTGAAAATAACAATGTGAATGCAAAATTTTATTGATATTCATCATTTACATGGGATTGTAAACTATAACACTTATTCCTGTATAAAAAGATCCTTTTTCTACTTATCATTTACTACTTATCTCTTTCTTATTGAGCTGCTTTCTCCCAGCATATTCATATACTGATTCACTCATTTTTTCAAATATATTTTACTAAAATATAATGCAAAATAAAATATAATAATAATGTATTTTACTGGATGTATTTTACTTGTCTTCCAACTTTGTACAAATTGTTCACATCCTGTGTAGCCCAGCATATCTACCAACACTCTGAGCCTCATCAGAAAGGATGTGCTAAGGTCTCCATGGGTTGCAAAGGACAACTTATTATCAACTCAGTCATTTCTAACCAGGCATACACCAAAAAAGGAACCTCTTTACTGCCTTCATTGACTGTAAGAAGGCCTTTGATTCAGTGCCACCCAAATGACTTATAGATATATTGAAAATATACAAAGTCAATGATAATCTAGTGTTCGTTTTGAAGCATATAATTGCAGAGTGGAAGACTAAAATTCATCTTCACATACCTGGTGAAACCAATATCGAAACTGAAGATATCCCAATTAACCAGTGCCTTTTCCAGGGACCTGTTGAATACACTTTGGTTCTGAGATTAACCCATTATCTCAGTTGCTGAACTCTACTGACTCAGATGATTAAGCTTCGAAACAACAGTAGTGTTATATTTGATGCTAAATTCTGAGTAAAGCAAGCACAGAAAATTGACCATAAACAAATGAAAACCAAACTAATTTTTGAGTTCATACAAAGAGCAAGACAATTAAATCGGTCATATCTTTTATTTGTTTAAGGCATTAAATATGTACGCCTATTCCTCGCTGAGCTACTCATTTCGTATTATAAGGTCAAAAACGGATATAGAGAGTCTTCAGTGGAAAGTAAGGACACTTCTCACAAAGGCGCAAATACACCTCTGACTCAGTGTGCAGTAAAGAGGACAGCATTACCACAGTATCAAGGAGGAAGAGGACTTATGTACATAGGTGAGCAATATGTGCAGTTGCTGATACAATGCCATCTTAACTGAGGGAACAAGCAATGCACATAAAATATCTGACTAACCATGAAAAAATGCGCACCTTGATGAGTAAACCACTGCATGGGCGACATCTTAATGAGATCAGAGGGATTTCTACTTTCATTCAGGATCAGGTTATTTCAACTAAAAATTACCTGAAATATATTGTTAAAGAACCTTTGTCAGAACCTGACAAACCCGGAATTTCTCCAAACCAACCATCTTCCTTATTATCAATACATCCCTGATAGAATGCTTGATAATGACAAGTACAAGCTATACTGGTACAGCACTGTGCTCACAGACCAACCAGTGGCACATAATAGAACGGATCTCCTACTATAAGCATAACATTGGAAAATAATTAGTAAAGTTTGACAAAAACTAATAATTAACTTGAATACAAACTAATATCACACAAATAGCAGTCTCTTTATCACATTTTTAAATTGTTCTAAGGACTGGAGAAATAAGTCCAGATCACTTTGGCACCTATTATATTTAGTCTCACCATACGAGTAAGAGGCTTGAAGTATTCATAATTAAATTGATGAAATGGTAGATGAAATAATGAAGTATGCCTAGTTCCATGAAGAGTGTTAAGACCTAATCGATTTAAAAGTTCAGGGCAATTTATCAAATTATTAGCAATTTTGTAAAGGCAAAAATAATCTTTTCGCCGATTCATAGAAACCATTTTCAAGTGATCAGCTATCATACTATAACTGGGACAGAGAGGTCATGAAAAGCACTATGGTAATGATAGTGTTTACCAAATTTATGCTGAACATGATCAAGCTTTTCTATAGATGTTTGATAGTAAGGTCCCCAAATTAGGAGATAATAGAGAATGGAAAATACCCAGACAGTACCTATTATTCTATTTACTACTGGTGTTATTCCCAAAAACCTCCTAGAGAACATAAAACAACTGGGTCTAAATGAACATCTCTATAAGACCATGTAGAAAGCTGTACTCCTCGTGACATCCAGATGTGTTTGAACATTTTTGGTAGATACCCAGCATACCAAGTCACCTAGGGGTTGATGATACGGAAAGACTCCCCCAAAGTTCAATCCTTTTGGTACCGTAGGTACCATTTTCCCCTTAGAGGGAGTGTGAGCCGTATGGCTAAATCTGGATAATAATGTATTTTTGTGGGCTCTTTATACAAAAAACACCAAAATGTTAAAATTTTACCATTTTAGATTAAATAATAGTATTAATTAAAATTGTGGCATTTAATTTTTTTTCTAGTTCTTGCAATTTACATAATTTCAGCATTGAAATTCAAAATTTTACCAAAAAAAAAAAAATTTGCTGAAAATTTGAAGTATAACACTAAATTAAGTTTTTCATCCTTTTTTTCAACTGCAAACTTCATTTTTAAAAATTTAATTTACAGAGTGTTGGTTTTTGATTTTTGGAGTATTTGTTCACATGCCGAATTTAAAGAAAATATTTAGTATGGTTAAAAAGTTATGAATTAAATAAGAAGTTGGCAAAAATAGATCAAACACCCAGTACCTTTGTTATTGATTAAGTATGACCAATTAAGTATGGGATCGCCCAAGTGTCCCCTTTTAGTTAACATGTTACTTTTCCAAACAAACACTGCATATAATTAGACAAACTTATGAAAAGACACAATAGATTCACAGCTAACTTGAGTTAGTTTGGATCATAGCAATTAGTGTATTGTAAAATACACTAATTTCTACGGCAGCTAGTGGAAAATGATAAATAATTATATCAAATATAACATTTATTTATTATGAATTGATGTATAATACACATTTCTTAAAATACCTACTCAGAAACAAAATTGATTAAAAATAATTTTCCTCAATAATTAGAATAGGTTGTATAATTTTCTATGTTTATGATGTAAAAATTATTTTTGTTTAATTAAGGTATGACCAAAATAAAGATGTCAAGTCAAGATGGTCCTACAACTAACGGGAACGATTTCGTCGAAAGAAGAAGGGCTTCTCTAGAACGATATCTTAAGAGAACCGCTCAGCATCCCGTCCTAGTTTTAGATCCAGATTTTCGAGATTTTCTTGAATCAGGTACAGTGGTTTTTCAAATTGTTTGAATAAACTTACTATACCAATGCGTCTGTTTTAGATATTGAGTTACCAAAAGCAACAAGTACATCCGCTCTGAGTAGTGCTGGTGTCATGAGGTTATTTAATAAAGTAGGAGAAACAGTTAACAAAATAACATATAAAATGGATGAAACTGATCCTGTAAGTAAAACTTTTATATACATAGTTTTTAATATTGTGTACTAATAGCAGTGACAAAATGTATGTCAAGTGAGGTTTTTAAAAGAAAATGCAAAATTTTTAAATAACATAGTTTTTAGAAACTATTTTCTGATTTTTTGTTTTATTTGTTTTATATTGAAGACATTTTTGGAGGTAACCATAATAATCTTAAAAATCTTATATAGATGTAAAAGTATTTATATTATTTTTTTGCCAATTGCTCGCAAGTGAATTCTCTAAAGTTTAGACTAATTTTGTCTTGATCTTAATGGCATCAGATATGTAAAATACTTCTATGTAAAGATATGTAAATACTTCTCAGTCTTATTTACTGTTAGTATGATTTATGTTATTCTTCAATTATGAAAGTTTATATTTTCAGTATCAGTACACAGATCTTGCTGCATTTTTGTGAGCAATTTTCTACGAAATTTACTTTATTTAGTAATACGAGAACAGTTTTTTTTTTAATTTTTCTATTCACTGATTAATAATTTCACTAATTTCAAAAGCGATGTTTTCTGAATTATGGTTTCCAGAAAAATGGCAGCAGCCTAATAAAACCGTTTTAAATTCTAAATTTTCGGTTAAATATTCTCCTGTTAATGCGATGTAACTCTCAGTTACTCCAGATGTTCAGAGGTCAGTAGTAATACAGATATTTTGTACTTCTTTAACAACTTGTGATCTAATAATTTGCTTAGTTTTGATATAACTTTCCTGAAGTAATGAACCTGACGTAATGAACAAGTTTTTCTTGTTGGCGGTTTATATCCAGGAATCCACCCTGCAAACTTTTTAAAAGCTCGTTCTTCAACTATGGAAAACGGATGAAACGAGTGTTTGCATAGGTTTAGTAAATCCATACCTATTTGTTTCTTTTGTTCTTAACTAATATTTTTGTTAATGGAAGCATCCATCACCTTTTGACGCTTGGGTGGCGGTGGCAATATGCCAGTACTTGTAGTAGAAGTAGTCGAAACGGACAGAAATGCGTCAAGAGAAGTTTCAGTTATTGCAATATTCAGAAAGTGGACCATAAAAGCTGCATCTTCTACAAATGTGCATTTTTTGAAAATAAAATTATTATTCTTATACTAGGTCAATAATTTTGACTAAGAAAAAAAATTCTTAATTGAATATTTACAATAAATAAATCCTTTGACGAACTATCAATAAAGATTTGAAATCGAAAATGCAGATCAATTGTAAATCGAAACTCATTCATTAATCAGAATACCTAATTATAAATAACAAAAGAAACAGTTAAGATGCTGGTTATTTCTATAAAAAAAAAGAAAAAAAAAGATTGTACTAGTGAAAATCAACCAGTACAAGAAAAAGAAACTGATAAAGATAAGTCCATGGTGTATTTTTGATGAATTAATTGGACATAACTCATCTAAACATACACCTGTATCGAGAGATATAAAAGAAGTCGACATGTATTTGTCTGATGATATATTACCCACAAAAAAATTCGAACGGAGATTGGAACTGTCCATTACAGCGGTGGAAAAACCATCGCAATGTATATCCTAACTTAACCACTATATGCATAAAATATTGTAGTATTGTAACAAAATCTGTTCCTTGTGAACACATGTTCAAAATCTGGTTTAATTTTAAATAAAAGAACACGGTTAACAAGAAAGGTGGAAAAACTTATGTTTTTAAATGCCAATTTAGACGATTCGCGATTTAATAATGTTTAATGTAGATGTAAGTACTATTTGTATTGTTTAATTTATTTTTCAAGTTATAATAAATATATCCTTCGTTAGTTTCTTTCACTTCAGTACTTATACACATAAACGATATTAGCCAATATTATTGTTTGTGTACTCGCTTATTTGAAACTACTGGTAAACAATCAACTAGTTACAGTTTACTAAAAATGGTTCCGATAAAAATGTCAACGACCCACCTCTAGTTTTTTAGTTATATTAGGATCGGAACCAGAGCTATGTAAAATATCTCTGATCGGAACTAATCGTCTCACTAATGCGCAATGGGCGTCAATGAGAAATATGGAGGGGAGACCAAGGTGAAATATGATTGTTATCTTTGTCTATTCGCTGAAAATATGATTTTATATCTATGTTAGATATTATCTTGTTAAATTTTACCATACCGACTATAAACTTTTACCTACACTGTATACGACCGGAGCAGTTTTATGTATACCGTACATATACGCCCGGAGCAGTTAAAATGTTAAAGGAGACGGCACTTGAAGAAGAAGAGGAAGTTCCATTTTATAACGATAAAGACAAGAAGAAATTGTGTGTGTTATTATCTTTAAATGACAGACTTTTCAACTGACCTGATTATATCTACTATGGAACTGATGGACGCGTTACAGAAAAATTTAAGTGCTTCGAGAGCACCAATTCTCTATTGCATTGAACTGTCTATTTGATAAATTGAGAATTATGTTGTTCTTTCATCTATTTTTAATGTTTATAGTATAATTTTTTTATTTAAAAAATATAGTACCTATTCAACAAATTTGTTGATATGGTTTGAAAATTGTTTATTGTAGATTAGTTTGTAATCTTTTATGGGAGTATTATCTCTCTGTTTACTGTTATTGTAGTAACTGGAAGAACAAACAATTATATTTACAAAGTAATGTATGAAAGCGAAACATTTTATCTGGATGAAAGTTATACACCAATAAAAATATTAAAATAAATGAACATGAGTCATACAATAAATAAAATAGAATTTGATAGATTTCAAAATGTTAACATTCGTGGAATCGTAAACATGATAGTATTAATACATGAAAAAAAATTCAGTAACGATAATTTCTTTCTAAAAATTAATGTAGAAATAGTATTTTGTTATCTCTATTAAAAAAACAAGTTATTAATATTAAAATAAGAACTTGAGTGGTTACAAAAGTTGCTGCAAACGTAACATGATATGTATATAGATTGTCTCAAAGTGACTTGTCTGTATAGGGTAAATGCACAACATCGATGCCATACTTATTTACAAACTAGTATTAAAATAAACGTCACTTCTTACTACTTAGCCTAATCTTGTTTTGAGTTTAGCTTAAGTATTAATGCCCAGGCAGGGTCGTTAGCCAGGCTAACGACCCTGCCTGGCTTCCTTCTCTCAGTGGTTCTCAAACATAATATTTGCTACAACATACTTGGATTCAATGAAAGTAAAATAGAAATTAATTTTATTTTATTAAAAAAAAAAAACAAAACTTTTATTTATGTCAAAGGAAAGGAAGGAAAAAAACATATCAGTCTTTTGATTTTTATTTATGTCACACAAGCAGTTTGTTTTTAATTCTACAGTATGTGCTAGCGATACAAACCATTTGTTTATAGATTTAAATAAAATCGAATAAAATAAAACTAAAATATAAAAAAACATTTTATTTATGTATTGTTCCGTTCAAAAGTTGAGGGGCGAAGGACTTTTAAAAACCGCACTGTATATGTTGGCAGTAACAAAACGTAGAAATATCCGAAAATAAAACTAATAAGTAAGTTGAAAATAAAAGAAGTCGTTGTATTTACTTTCGTATGTAAGTAATCGTAATTGTACACCATTATATTTAGTTCCTTCTTGTATCAATCGCCGTCACATTTAGTTTCTGCTTAACTATCGTCATCATCATTATTATCGTCACTGTCATCACTATTTCCGTTATTTATATTTATAATAATTGGTTCGATATCATGCAACAAATTGTCAATTTCCCACATTTTTTTTCTGTTGCTATTACGTGGTTTACATAGTTTTTCCATTTCTCTGACATAATGACCTGGTACGCTGCTGTAATTAAATTTCGCATTTCATCTTCTTTAAAATTCGCGTTGCATCCAGCTATAGACCGTTTCACTTCACTCCAAACCATTTCGATGGGATTGAGTTCACAATGATAGGGTGGGAGCCTCAGAATCTTCACATTGTGCTTTTTGGTAATATCTTCTATTATGTACCTGTCATATTTTGCTTTGAAGGCCTTGACTACATCAAATAACTCGCATTTTAGGTAGTCTTCTTCAAGAAATAGGTCCTTTGACAGAAGCTATTCTTGAATATCTTTTTTTAGTATTGAACTGTTGGGAATTTGTTCTGACTTTCTGCTGTGATAGGAGGTATTGTCCATTACCACAACATTTTTTTTCTGGCAAATTTAGCATTAAGTTATTTTCGAACCAATCTTCGAAGGTCGGTCCATCCATTTCGTCGTGGTAGTTTTGAGTATTTTTCTTTGCCAAAAACGTGTGCTCTGCTCCTTCAACAAATCCACTGGTAGATCCTGCGTGAAATTAAACGAGCCGTGCACCACGAGCTGTTGGAGCTTTTAATCCTGTTGTCAGACCACGAACAAAAGCATCGCGATGAGATGTAATTGTTTTATCAACCCATTCTTTTTTCACACTGTGCCCGATATTTACCTATGATTCATCCAAATACACTATGTTGTATCCTTCTGCATGGTATTTACGAATTGCGCGTAAATAACGATGACTTCACGAGATGATTTCTGGTTTTTTAATCAAAATCGAATTTCTGCCACGTTTTATAAACACAAAATCCATATCACTCAGCAAACGATGTAGCGTGAAAAATTGGGCAAGGTTTCTTCGACATTTACAACAGCTAATATGGTGTTTTGGCGTTTGGCTATCAACAAGCTCAAATATAACAAAGCACCTGGTCCAGATATGATAACAGCAGAAATGCTTAAAGCCACAGAAGAAACCGGCGTAAAGTTACTTCATCTACTCTGTAACCAAATATGGCATTCCAAACAATGGCCTGAAGACTAGACAAAATCTACAATAACGACCATACATAAAAAAGGCAGCTTCCATAAATGCGACAATTATAGAACTATCTCTCTTATATCCCATGCCAGCAAGATAATGCTACATATAATCAATGAGAGACTGAAAACATTCCTTCAAAGAGAAATTCCACAAGAGCAAACTGGATTTACCAAAGGTAGAGGCACTCGAGAACACCTGCTGAATATAAGACAGATAATCGAGAAATCTAGGGAATTCAACATCCCACTATACATCTGTTTTATAGATTACCGTAAAGCGTTCGACAGGGTAAAGTGGAGACACTTATGGCGAATACTAAAAGAAGTAGGCGTACCACAACATTTAATTACGCTTATAACCGAACTATATGAACACACTACTAGATCAGTTAAAGTACTTGACACACTTTCGAATGGGTTTCATCCAGAACGGGGTGTCAGACAAGGATGTATACTATCTCAACAATTATTCAACATATATGGGGAGTATATTATGCGAAGAGCACTTGAAGGATGGGAAAAGGGCATCTCAATAAATGGTCATAAACTAAACAACCTACGTTTCGCAGATGACACAGCCCTTCTTGCAAATAGTCAAGCAGAGCTGATAGAACTTATACGACTGATCGAAAACAAAAGTCAAATATTTGGTCTGCAATTAAGCATATTAAAGACAAAGATCATGATAGTGGATAGACTACACAACAATCATCCACACATAACCACAATTGACCGGTTCGAGGTTGTGAGCTCATACTTATATCTCATACTTATATTATCTCATACTTACAGATTTAGAGTTACTGTAAGTGATTCATTGTTTATTCTTACCTAATTTTTATATAACTTTTAACCATATTTTAGTTGTCTCCTGATGAAGCTGACATAAAATCAGCGAAATATAGAGAATTAAAAGAAAAAAGAGTTTTTTTTTAATAACAGACCGCATACCAATTGTTATTTACGTTTCGGTCGATAATCCTACTAGTTTTGCTATATATTATACCCGTTTTTCATTTAAATAAAAATTAAGTATTAAAGTTAAAAACCTAATTTTCGAGCATCAAAAATTACAAGCCTTAGGTTGCCTAATCCTTAATCCGCCCCTGCTTGACATCAACTGCATTACACTATTAACTTGCTTGTTTTGTTCATAAATTTGATCATAAACTCTTGTGCATAAACTTTACAATTTCCATATTGAATCTAAGATTTGATTAGCATTTATTTGCATAATTTAATTTTCGGAGGTAGTCACTTTTTCACCATACACCAATGGCGTCACTGGAATTTTTAATTTTAAGTATTTTAAAATATTCTAAAGGATGCCCACATGCTTTAGAACTTTTTAGAAACCTTACAATTGACTGGACCGATTAAAATGGAGCCAACTAAATGAATTTTTATAGTATAGGCTACTCTAATTATAATATTTTTTTCGATGGCTATATAATATTTTCAAATGATTAATTTTAAATTATATCTCAGTACTGAAATTAGTTGTAATATTTTCAACACTCTAAAAATTTTTTATCGTTCTAGTGGTTCGAAGAGAAGTTAAATCATGTAGAAGCACTTGAAATGCAGTTGAGAAAACTTCATGCTAGCGTCGAAGCAATGGTGTCTTACAGAAAAGAGCTAGCCAATCTAACTAATGGTGTCTCCAGATCCGCTGCTATGTTGAGTGCTTGTGAAGATCATAATTCTCTTTCTAGAGCTCTGTCTCAGCTGGCTGATACAGAAGAGAAGGTGAGTTTTTTTTTATTTAATGATAATGCTATGAACTTAAAATAATTTACTCTGGATTTTGTTAAAAATCATTGTGTTCAATTTTAGTTTTGGTAGGTTCTTTTATAGTGTTACAATGTAAACAATTATTTAGTATAATTTGTATATAATTTTAAAATCTTAGTATTGTCCAAACTTTTTATTGCTCAATGTATACAAGGATGGATTCTTATGGTCC
Organism: Diabrotica balteata; assembly: GCA_918026665.1. Taxonomy (NCBI): domain Eukaryota; kingdom Metazoa; phylum Arthropoda; class Insecta; order Coleoptera; family Chrysomelidae; genus Diabrotica; species Diabrotica balteata. Next base: position 87,965,362 of record OU898283.1, read on the forward strand.
GCCGCTGACCTAAAAATAGTACAAGAACATTTTTACACCTTTATTTTTCAACATAATCTCCCCTCAGTTCTACACACTTTTTCCTTTGACGCTCCAACATTTCGATAGCGTCCTAGAATAAATTTGCTTCGACTGTTTCGAAATTTGTTTTTGCGTAACTAAAACATTAGATGAAATATTTTGAACTGCATGAAATCAAAAATAGGTTTTCTTGTGACGCAAAAAGAGGGGTGATACTTCTCTGCGATCCCAGCAGGGGATAGATTTGCTTCAGGAACAGTACAAGTAACCACGCGAGCTCATGGATTTACCCAGCCTCCCATCCCCGTGGAAGCCATGTCAAAACCCAAAGCATTCCCATCTCCACCCTTTCCTCCCTCCACTTCCTACCAACACGCAGTAGCCAAGCATGGCGTTTTAATGGTTTAAAACCCCAAAAGTTATTTTCCATGCAAAGAGTGGCAATTGCATATTACTTCATACAATGTTAGAACTCTTATATCACACCAGAAGATGATATGGTGAGAAGTGGAGAAAGAGATGAAAAGAATAAAATGGGACATCATCGGCCTCAGCGAAGTAAGACAAAGAGGAGAAGCCCAAAAACCTTAAGGTACTCCAGACATATGCTCCAACAACTACCCACTCGGATGAAGAAATTGAAGAAATTCATGAGACCTAGAAACAACGTTACATGCCACATCAGCATATTGTACAATAATTATGGGCAACTTTAATGTGAAAATGGGGTTTAAACAAGATGATGCAGAAGTAGCCATGGGTACGTATGGATATGGCGAAAGAAATGAACGAGGGCAAAGATTGTTGAAATTCTTACACCAGGAAAAGTTATCAATGATAAACTCTTATTTCAATAAAAAGCCTCAGCGTAAATGGGCATCGATCAGCTCAGATGGCAGTGTCAAAAATGAAATAGATTATATCATAACAAAGAGAAAATAAATAATCAAAGACATCGAAGTACTCAACAATTTTCAATAGAAAGCGACCACAGATTAATCCGAGCTAAGACTCAATTAAATGTCAAATTGGAAAGAACAAAGATGACCCTAAAAATAAGAAAAAAGAAATGGATTCCCCGAGAAAACAACGTATGTATGTTGATGTATGTATGTATGTACCTGTATGAAGATGTACTAAGCAGATGTATACAAGACTTGCAAGACGAAATGGAAGATGTAGATCAAGCTGAAAGGGAGTGCTGCCCGATCGTTTTGACTTATAAAGAAAAACTAAGCCAAAATACCAAAGAGCTAATAGGTAAAATAAGACAGCTGATGGAAAAATACGGCTCCAACTACACAACAATGAAAAAATTAAATACAGATATCCACCGATCAATCCGTAAAGACATAAGAGAAAACAATACAAGAGGAATAACTAAAATAATTCAAGAAAACAAAAGTTTAAAAGTTTTGAGCCGTAACATAGGCAACAAAAATATTTAGGGAAGAGGTGGGAGGGTTGATCCCTGTTTAAGCGTTTAAAGATTTTTTCAGACCATAATAGTTATTTTCTTAATTTCATTAAACAGGTTCATAATGTGGTTATCTCCTTCCATTGGGTGTTCACCTAGAATCTCTTTCTTGTAGAACAAATAAGGTAGATCAGTTCTTGTAAAACACTAGTGCGGTTCAAGAACCCCTGTACATGAGGGATACTTGATCCCCGTGAGGGGGCTACTTGATCCCTGGGATAAAGTATCCCACCTATGATTCATAGCATAAGTAATTATTGTCAATTATGAAAGGTAATTAAATTAAACAATGAAACAAATTATGGTTAAATTTTATGTCAGCAGTCCTGGCCGTTCTGCTGACGGACGGCTGCGGCAGCTTTTGTACGTCCGGTCCACTTCGCTGACGTTCTCTACTGTTGGAAAAGTGAAACAGCTTCCTTCTAGTCCCTTCTGCATTAAGAATTGAACTTCCAATGTATTTTCTTTCAGACACAAAACTTTTCCAACATAAAACTTCATTGTTTTTTTAGTACGTCTGTCTGAGGATCCGTGTCATTAATAAGATCATCATCTAAAATGAAATCAGGACCACCGCTACTATCTGGAAGGCTGGGAAGATCATCCTCCTCTTCATCAGTCGATTCGAAAAGTTCAGTGATTTTAAGTGTTGGAGGCTTTTCTGCTCTTTTCTTATTGATTGCGACTTTCTTAAGAGCAAGTTCTTCAATTTTCGCTTTTTCAGGGTTATTAGTTAGGATGCGAGAGCGCCCCCTTTTTCTACCTCGAGAAGATTGGGCACGAGGTGCTGCCTTGGGATAGGGCATGACATCTTGTGGAGAAAAATGTTTCACAGACATTATATCCGATGTTGGAGTGCAAGGTTTTAGGGCCCCAGACAATGTTGATTCTATAGAAATTGATCTACTAGCACTAGGCGTTGGCTATATTGGATCCAGAACTGATTCCTGAATCAAAGTTGAGTCTGGACGGTCCGTGACAGCGCTGGTCATAAATTCGTCGTCAGCATTCGTCGTTTAGATTTATCGGCCATATTCCAGATACTTTGAACTTACTCATGATATTTGAAGGAGCCATGGCTCATGGGAGCGCATCTCCAAGCAGTTCTGCAATGTCGTAAATGGTAATAGTTCTCCCAGCAAATTTGAGCATAAAATTGGAAGCCTCCTATGAGCAGTGGCTCTCATGGTTGTTCATAACAATTAAATGTTTCCGATCTGGGCTTGGCTGAGAGAAAAGAACAAAGTGTTCCAAAGTTTTTCAACTTCAGAAAACCAGAGCAAGTCATCCATCCACTGAGATATGTTGTTGCATTGCTGCCAGGAGGTGTATGGCTTAGAAACCTGCCCTGCCAGTTTTTTCTGGCAAATATCATGTAAGGAGGCATATGACCCCCTGCAGAATTGATGCCAGTACACACCGTAACCAGTTCGCCTCGTTCTGCAGATGTAATTTTGCCCACCTGCTTCGACCCTTTCACAGCAATTATTTTAGCAGGTTTGTGTACTGTAGTGAGGCCAGTTTCATCAATATTCCATATACGTTCAGGAGGAAACTGGTATCGTGTATAAACATTTGTTAATTGATTAAAGACCAACTGTGTGAGGATTAAAAGCTAAGCTTCGTGCCAAGATTGTGGCTTCTGGTGTCCTTAATGACAGCGTAGGGTTTATATCAAGAAAACCTCGGTACCAGTCGCGGCCAGCTTGTTTTGTTTTATCCTAAGCAGGGGGATATGATATCCTATTTATTGCAGAATAGGAGTATGCCAATTTACGCGATTGCACCACAGTAAGACCGTAATACATCTTGGACATATCTTTCGAAAACATACAAGTTCTTTTTCCTGGTCAAGTGAAAAACCTGGCGCACCTTGTAACCTGGGAGAGATATCATGTTTTTTCTGCACAACCTCTTCAATGTCATGACATTTATTCCGACCTGCCTAGCGGATCTTCAATGTCATGACATTTATTCCGAACTGCCTAGCGGATGCTTTTAAGCTTCCTCCATTGTTTACCGCATTTACAGCCGCTTTAACATTTTCTGCATCAGGTGGAACTCTTTTCGTTGCTCCTATTTTAGTTGAGTACTTACGTGGCATCTGAAAAAATAAACATGAATAAAATGAATTACATTAAACACGAGATTAAAAGAAACACAAAATGGGATCAAGTATTCCCCATTTAATAGCCCATCATCTATCCCTGCAATCACATTTTTCTACCAAGTGCAAGTTTTATGTTAAAACAGTTACAATTTGAATATCAATGTTTGGTATTTAGTGGATAAAAGTACAAATGTTGCACTTATTTGGGCAGTATAATTATAAACTAAACGAATTAAAGTTGTTATAACTTACCTCACACGCGTAAAATAAACTTTCAATGTCACAAAATAGAATAATCTTGATTAAAATGTCAAGCGTGTTCTGAAGTAGCAGCCATTTGTCAAAACAAAGTAAACAGTACAGCCTTTACCAAGTGGGTCAACAGAACAGTAATAGGATATAATTGTGCGCCAAATTTAAACGGGGATCAAGTATCCCACCGGGATCAACTATCCCACCTCTTTCCTACAAAATAAAAAACAAAAATGGACAAAACATTACTACGGATAGAACCAAAATCCGCGGTTGTCGAATCCTTTTATCGCGAAATGTATGAGAGCACCGACGAAAGGCAAGATCAGCCCCTGCCCAAAATTACAATCCAAGGATCAGAATTTATGCCAGAAATTATTCCATATGAAATCAAAACGGCACTTTTGGAAATGAAAAATAACAAATCTCCTGGCGATGACGGAGTAGTAATCGAAGCGATTAAACTAGGTGGAAATATAATTATTCGGCGTTTCACCGAATGCAATACATTTCTCTTGATGGAGGGGATATTGTGCAGACTGCATCGTATAAGTACCTGGGACATGAAATTCGGTTGGGCAGAGATAACCAGACATGTGAACACACACGTCGTATAGGATTAGTCTGGGCAGCGTTTGGTAAATTAAACGATGTATTTAAATCGAACCTACCCATATGCCTCAAAAGGAAAATCTTTGACCAACGTGTGTTGCCTGTACTCATTTATGGAGACATTAACACTCACAAAAAAGGTAGTGAATAAGATTCGCGTGACTCAGACGGCTATGGAACGCCAGATGTTGGGTGTCTCTTAGAGAGACCGAATCCCAAACGAAGAAATACGTCGTAGAACAAAAACAACAGACGCCATCAAAAAAATTGCGTCGCTGAAATGGAATTGGCAGGACACGTCGCCAGACTATCAGACAACGAATGGGCAAAACGTATTGCCGAGTGAAGACGCACAAGACAGAGACAGATCAAAAGAGCTGAGGAAGACCCATGTCCAACAGTGGACGCATACAGGTTGATGATGATGATGAAAAATAAGAAAGAAAGTGACGAAAAGAGACCTTTAGATCTCGTAGAATGATATCGTGGACATATCTGACATTTTCTGCGGTTGTGATCTCTTGTCTCTTCTTCTGACAGTAGATCCCCGTTCTCGTTCTTTATTGACGTTTTTTTTGTTTTTGTTACTTCTTAGACCTTTTAAAATTTATACAATAGTTTTTAGTTGCTCCTGCTGTCTTCTTCTAGTTTGTCTCCAAAATTTTTCCCAGATCGTTTTGCTTCGAATATCACATTTTCACTGTTTTTCTTTGCTCTTTATATTTTTTATAGTTTTCATCTGTTCTATTACTTAAATCGTTTCTCCATGTATCCTTTTTTATATTGTATTTGACTCCTAATTTCCTCCGTCCACCATACAGTCATTTTGTTTTACTGTTGTTTTTATGTACACCAAATATTTTTCCTCTGGATTGAGTATTGTACCTTAGTGTTTTCATACATTCTACACATTTTGTTTGTCCCAGTCTCTTATTTCTCTTTCTTCATTAATTACTTCAGCATTTAGCTAAACCCGCTCACAAAGATTGGGTTAGATAGTTAAGACTAGAGAAGGATACGGTTGGCTTGGGTATCCTTCAGAAAACTTTCCTATATACTAAAAAATAGAAAATACCACAAATATTTAAAAACAAGAGTCTTCAACCAATGTATACTTCCTGTTCTCACCTACGGTTCTCAAACTTGGACGTTTACAAAAGAAAACTTGGAAAAATGGCAAAGAGCCATGGAAAGACAAATGCTGAACATCAGGCTATCAGACACGAAAAGAAATACTTGGGTCCGCAACAAAACAAAAGTGACCGATGTATCAACGCAGATAGTAAAACTTGTGGAAGTTCGCTGGACATACCATAAGACAGAAAGACGACAGATGGAATAAGATGATTATACACTGGAGACCATATAGTTACAAACGAAAAAGTGGAAGGCCACAAATGAGATGGTCAGATTACTTGAAGAAACACGCAGACCCGAAGTGGATACAAACCTCCTACAATAGAGAGACGTGGAAGAAGGAAGAGGAGGCTTATGTCCAAAATTGGACAGCAAGGGCTGTATAGATAGATAGAGTTAAGACTAAGGATTATTCTGATCAGTCAGCTCACATAAAAGTCGGAAATATGATAACATCGAACATTCAAATTGTCAATCGTCGTTTTAAAGTAAAACCGTCGAACATTTTTATCGGTCCCGTGTCCATGAAATTGCAATTTTATTTTGCAAACAAAATCACGTGTATTTTCTCACTTGTGCCATATTTATAAAACTTTACGAAAGTATCAATTTTTTAGGTATAAATATTGCATGGTTAAAAGCATTACATGATAATGTAAAAAAAAATTAAATTTTCGGTGATTTCGTCAGTGCTGCCAATCGATTATTATAACAAACTGTCAGAAGATTGGAATTTAATTTGACGATCGGAAAATTTTAACCATTGTATTTTTACAATTCAATAACTATGTAGAAAAAAGTGACAATATCTTTCAAGGGTTCCCCGCCAGCTTTGAAATGATTTTCTATATGGTTAATTAATTTTTTTTCCTTAGGTTGAAGCCCTTCACATAGAACAAGCCAATACGGATTTCTTTATATTTTGCGAATTACTCAAAGATTATTTGGGTTTATTGGGTGCAGTAAGGGATGCCTTCCACGAGAGAACTAAGTTGTTCCAACATTGGCAGCACGCTCAGCAAATGTTGGCCAAAAAGAGAGAAAACAAAGCAAAGGTGAAAATTGCAGGCGGAAATGATAAAGCGGAGCAAACTAATTCAGAACTTGTCGAGGTATGTTAGTTTACGTTACTTGGTTAAGATTTGTATTAATTCGTTGTTTTTTAGTGGGAGTCCAAAGTCGAAAGAGGACAGGAGAACTTCGATAGAATATCTCAAATGATAAAGAAAGAAATGGAAAGGTTCGAGAAGTGCAGAGTCCAAGAATTTAAAACTATGTTTATCAAGTATTTAGAGAACCATATGGAACACCAAGCACAGGTATGTGTAAACGTAATATGTGGTATTTGTACCACTTAAATTTTTTTCTAGAAAAACTTACTATGTTACAGATAGGATGTCTAAACTTGTCCTTTTTGTTCCAATGAGACATTATTTTAGAGCATTTATTTACATATAGTCCCAGGTTCCGTGTTTTCTGTACTTCCAATCGCCTTCTTTCAAATCTAATGCACTCTTAGTCTTGGTTATTGTTTCTTCCAGGTTTTCATCTTCTACTAGGTTTTCAGTTTATTACGCGTTTTAGTATTCGATATTCATCCTATTTACTGTTCGTAGCGTATGACTTGTTTCTGGCGTATTATCGTAAATAATAGTTCTTTACCTTTCAAGACTTCCTGTGTGTTAATTTTTAAAATTTTCTAGTTTGGATTTTTGTATATTTTTCTACATTTATCCATATAATCGAACTTTCAACAGATCTATAAAGGTACAATTATATTTTTATTTATAATTATTTGTTTGCTAGATGACTAAACTTAATGGTTCTCTGATCTTTCGACCAGAATTTATTCTAAAGACGTGTTCATACTTTCCAATGTTTTGGATTATTGCACTTTCGCAAGTTTTTAGTTGTTAATTTTTTCGACAAAGCTGGGTCGTCTCGCGGCCTTAGCCATAGCTTAATAAAGCTACGGTTTGTTAGAACAGTGCGCAGTGCCCAGCAGAATCTGTTGTACTCGACTCACGGCAGTTTTGAGTGAGTCGGTTTGTTAGATTAATTCGCATAAATATTCTGTCGCTCTGAAAGCAAGTTTAGAAATTAGTTTCACGTTTATTTTCTCAAAGGTTATACGTTTAAAAAAATGAATTCTTGCAAACTTAACGCAATAAATTTATTACTCCAATGTCTGAATACAGAAGGTGCTTTTAAATTAACAGTCGAAGAAAGATTGTTTCAAATCGAGGAAAAATTTCGAGCAATTTCGATGGACTACTAGATCCACTAGTCTCTCATCTTCCTCTGGAGAAAATTTAGTAGACATCACTTAATTATTACAATAGTAATAACTATATAAAAATACAATTATAATTTCGTTATAGATGTGTAAGCTGTGAGCTTAGCTGAACGTCTGCATCCAAATCAAATCGCAGTTGATTCCAGCGCATACCGCCGACGTACAAGGCTATCAGTTTGCACTGCGCTCAGCTCAGCAGAACCTAACAGACCGTTATCATAGAGAACCATTTCTTTGATGTTGACGAACGTGCGCGTCGCTCACTCTCACTGTTCCAGCACACCATAGCTGAAAGCTATTCACGTTCAATTCTCATTTGGTTCACATACAGATTTGTTCCAGTTATGTTTTCCTTGCTGATGATCATTAGCTTGGTTTTGATGTTGTTTATATCCAGTCCATATTTTCTATTTGTTTCCATTACTTTGTTCATTCAGTTTTGCAGCCCTTCTTTGGTATTGGAAAGCATTACTGTATCATCTGCATATCGCAGGTTATTGAGCCAGGTTATCCATTGATTTGATGCCTTTATCAGTATATTTTAGAGCCTCTTCAAAAATGTGCTCCGAGTACAGATTGAATATCAGTGGTGAAATTATGCACCTCTGTCTCACTCCCCTTAAGATTTTGAGGTTCCAGGTTTTCGTCTTCTACTAGGTTTTCAGTTTATTACGCGTTTTAGTATTCGATATTCATCCATTCTATTTACTGTCCGTAGCGTATGACTTGTTTCTGGCGTATTATCGTAAATATTAGTTCTTTACCTTTCCAGACTTCCTGTGTGTTAATTTTTAAAATTTTCTAGTTTGGATTTTTGTATTTTTTTGTACATTTATCCATATAAGCGAACTTTCAACAGATCTATAAAGGTACAATTATATTTTATTTTTAATTATTTGTTTGCTAGATGACTAAACTTAATGAGCAAACTTAACATATCGCAGGTTATTGAGCCAGGTTATCCATTGATTTGATGCCTTTATCAGTATATTTTAGAGCCTCTTCAAAAATGTGCTCCGAGTACAGATTGAATATCAGTGGTGAAATTATGCACCTCTGTCTCACTCCCCTTAAGATTTTGACCTGATCTGTATATTTTCCATCGATTCCATGATTCTACCGTTACTTGATGGAAATTCATTTTATGTAACAATAAAACACTGAAAACTTTGTTTTCAAACTTCCACAAAATTTATTTTAAACTCTTATCACTACAGCTGTTTCGGCTGATTGCCTTTCTCAAGTGATCTATTTTTGGCATGCGTTTACACTTTATAGTATCTAATGAAATTGGTTGAGGAGGGGAGAACTGTTTGTCTCAAGTTGGCCATTCAGAATTATATATGTGTTTTTTAATTTGTTGATTTCCATATTCAATTTCCAATTCGATTTCCAATTCAAAATAGAGGCCTTAAGCTATCCTTGTTAGAATCTATGGAAATCAACAAATTAAAAAACACGGATATAATTCTGAATGACCAACTTGCGACAAACAGTTCTCCCCTCCTCAACCTATTTCATTAGATACTATAAACTGTAAACGCATGCCAAAAATAGATCACTTGAGAAAGGCAATCAGCTGAAACAGCTGTAGTGATAAGAGTTTAAAATAAATTTTGTGGAAGTTTGAAAACAAAGTTTTCGGTGTTTTATTGTTACATATTATTTTTAAGTCTATTTCGTCAATCCCTGTCCTCTTCAGCACTTCCATCAATTGTTCATGCCTGACTCTATCGAAAGCCTTCTTGTAGTCAATCAGGCATGCAAAAATATTACAACTGACATCTCTTCATTTCTAAAACAATTCACTGCACGCTATATAAAGCTTCCCTCGTACTAACGGCGTTCACAAATCCAAACTGATTGGGCACAATTTGTTCCTCGCATTTCCGGTAAATTCGTTTATGGATGACTTTTAAAAAGAGCTTCATCACTTCATCAGGCTCATTAGGCTTATGGTCCTGTAATCTTCACAAACTTTTGCTCCTGGTTTTTTTGGCAATGGTGCAATTGGTTTCTCCAAGTATTCTTCCCATACTTTCTTTTTATCTTCTTTGGTTATGGCAAGCTTGCCTTCATCATCTATTACTTTTCCGGTGTTGTATTTTCGAAACTTTCCAGCTATTTCCTTCACCTTTCGCTGAACATTGAAGTTATCATATTGACTCTGATACTCCTCTATTTCTTGACATTGTTTTGTTTTTTGTTTTTCTTTAGCTTCTCTTATTTTTCTTCCGACGATGGTATGTATTCTCTTATTATTTTTTTCTCTGATCCATAAGTTCAAGTATTTCATCGGTCAATCCACGATTTTAGTTTCTCTGTATCTATCTTCAGATGTTGTTTTTTTATTTCTTTCAATGTTTCTTGTATGATGGTTAGACTTTCCTCCATAGTTTCTGCATTTTTACATTTTAGCACCTTTGTATTGAGGTTTTCACTCACCTTCAGTCGAACATTGGGATCTTTCAGTTTTCTAACATCATACTTCTTCATCGACTTACTTGTAACCTTCTGGATTCTGACTTTTACATTACCTACAACATGATCAGAATTTATGTCCGTCCCCGGGTATGTTTTGACAGATGTACAGCTGTTCCTATACCTCTTATTTACTAGCATGTAATCAATCTGATTTCTTACAATCCTTCCCACAGAATCCTGTTGAGATTTCCAGGTGTACAGTTTCTTTGGGTATAGCTTAAACCAGGTGTTCATTATTACTAATTGATTTGCTTCCGCAAAAATCTCCAACGTATCTCCCCGATCGTTCCGGTTTCCTAGACCAAATGGTCCAACTGCAGATGATGTTTTGCTGACCCCAACTTTGGCGTTGAAGTCACTGAGACAATTATTAGGTTTTGCCTTTTCAACCTTTTGACGAATTGATTAATGCTATGGTATAGTTCTTCTATCTCTTCTTCTGTTCCTTTTGTTGTAGGTGCATACACTTGAATTATATTGATTGGTCTTGCTTTTAGTTGTATGAGCATCACTCTTGCTGAGATTGGGATGAAGTTGTCAACAGATTTTGCCCCTTCTTTTGTCAATATAATTCCGACACCCAATTCATGTTTGCCGTTATCTGTTCTAGAATAGTAAATGCGATATTTGCGGTTCCTGAACATGGCCAACACATTTCGCTTATTCCCATTTTCATGTTTCATGCATATTTAATTTCATGTGTGCCATTTCTTGTATTGCATTATGGATTTTACCTTCCTTGATTGAGGAGCTTATTCCGGAATTGAATTTCGCTTCAAGCATAGCCATTTGATTCTACTAGGACTTATCCAATCCAGATCTTTAATAAGGTGTCTTGTCCCAATCTTTCTTCCTCATCTCTATGCCGTTGACCACTTTCACGGTTCTTCCGCCTTTGAAGCCAGTTTCGTAACCCCAGGACAAAAGGGTGCCCTGCCATTTACTAGCTCCTCCACCGATGCTGTTGGCCAATAAACGGGGGATTGCTTATACCGGCAATCGCTCGGTGGAATTTTCCCCATATCTGACTACTCTCACATATCATCGACACAATAACACCTAGTCCAGCAGATCATCTATTTTTTAGTTGTTTGATTGCTCAATTAAGCATACTGCATTAAATGTTTAGTTTTTCTTCTATAATAATATTGGATTATTATATTTGCGATTATTGCCTTCATTCTGTGAGCACGTTTTCACAAGAATACCACACATTAGCAGGAATAGTTTCTAAATGAGTTTTGCAGTTATCTGAGCTTTTATATTCATTAACATTTTTCCGGTTTATGTATTTCTACCTCTAGTATTTATGCATTGTTCTTTGCATATGTTGGTTATTTTTCGCTTAAATCCTTCGACCGAATCTCCAAAACTGGAGGGCCAGGTAATTTTTATTCAAGGTGTCTTCTAGACTAATGATTTTTCTAGATTCTCTACTGCTTCCTCTTCTTCTGCTAGTTTTGGTCAGCACCGGATATTTCATTTCCTCCCATATCTGGGAGGCATTTTCCCATCTGTCACCTGTGGACGCGCTCGATTGAGGACTAATAAAATCGTACCAAAAATTATTAAGTATTGACGATAATTATATTTTATTGTTTTAGCTTGTGAAGTACTGGGAGGCATTTTTACCAGAAGCGAAAGCGATTGCCTGACTGGAGGATATTTGTAAAGAATAGCAGCATGTACATTCCTATTGGAGATTTCCAGAAATATAGAATCAGACGTAGATAATCGGGAATCTCACAATATTCTTTATTAATGTTGATTTTTAATCCTTTTGTAAATATCGATGAAAACATTTAAGAATTTATTATTGTGAATTCATATCAATGGTAAATGTCTACACAAGCAAATTTGAATTAAGGGATTATTTAAGACGGTTCCACTATATGATTTATATGAAAAGTACTGCTGCAAATTTAATTCAAAAAACTAAAAAGAACTACTAAAAATTTTATAACATTTATAAAAGGATTTAGATCTTTTATGATTATTAAATTATTCATTTAAAAGTATCATTTACTGCATAGTGAATATTTAGATTTTTAAATTTAAAATCTAGCGGATAAGTAAATTTTTTTATTTGCTAAGATCTCCGTTACTTTAAGTAAACTTTAACATTTTGCTTTTTTAAGTCAAGATATTTTTTAATGTAAAATATCAAATACAATTTTTTAGCGGCTCCAAAACTTGTAGCTAAATTTAAGAAATATAATTAGTAGGGAATAGTGTTGAAAAAGAAATGAAGAGCCGTTTAGAAATGAGAAGACATTTTGTTGACGTGGAAATTATTATTATATAAAATAAATCGATTCAAACTATATTTTTGAAAAGTTTTCTCTGTGTTTACTTAAAAAATAGGGAACATCATAGTTATAAATTGCTGAAATATCAACGCTTGATATTTCAGCCACAAGTCAGCGACATGTCAAGCATTGAAAGCGTGAAACAAGCGTCGACGCCATCTGTCGACGTGACGTAATACTTACCTGACACGTTTCACTACACTAAAGCTTCAAATGTCAAAAAAAAACTACTTACAAAGTTATGTCATGTAAAATGTTACTTTCTTTTCTAGTTGTTGTATTCCTTCCGAAAAATATACGTAATTAATTTTTTTGAAGGATAATTTTACTAGAAATTAAAATAAGCAACAGGTACCTAGTATAATAAATACAGAAATTTTTATCCTAAAATTTAGAATTTGACAGTTACATTTGTCCCTTTTGGTGAAATATATATACGTGGAATCGTCTTAACTCTTTCAATTCTTCCCTTCCATTCTATATATATATATATATATATATATATATATATATATATATATATATATATAGAATTTAATACACCCCTGTAAAATTTGTTTGTTATTAACTGATTTCAACCATTTTTTAAAATACTATTAAATAATAAAAGGGAAGCCAATTAAATTTAAACTTTTAGGGCATGCTACCAAAATTTTTCGAAGTTGAAAATGGAAAATTTTTATTAGCAACTTGGTTCTTAAAAATATGTATAACGCCACTGAATTTAGCGTATCTAGAGTTAGCAATGATTACATTGCATAAGAATATATTTTTTAATATTGAAGTTAAAATTCGGAAACCAACTAAACTGACAGTCAACTTTTTTCACTTTAATGAATGTTAATTATTTAAATAAATTTATGACATGTCGCTCACAGGTATGTGGAGGTACTCTGAATCCATTGGCGTAATAATTTTTTAGGGGGTGTTTGCAATCTAAGTCGGTCTCACTATACATATTTAGAATAACCTTGATCGTACTAAAATGAAATATTGCCTTTTTGTGCTAAAAAATGTATTACAAATTCAGACAAAGATAGAACGTATTTTTACTTTTGTGCTATTAATATTACTATATTCAAACGTATTACCTTTTTATATATATATTTCTTTTTACACTATATTCATTAGTTTGAATTTTTTTTGTATACATGTATAATAAGAAGTGTGATTTTTAAAAAATATCTACGTAAATGTATGAATATCTCAGAGTTATATGATGTAATTGATAGATAATTAAACATATGTATCTTATATGTATTTCAAAGTGTGTTTATATTTTTATTTAAATATAAAAGGTACAGCAACATAAATTCTCAACGTTCATATATTATGTTCTAGAATTGTTCTGTGGCTTGTTTAAAAACTAAAAAGAGTAGTTATAGAAGCTTGATTTCCACCCAAAGAAGTTAATAACAATTTCACCAGATTCTTTTTTAAAACCGTTGTAATGAAAAATTAAACTAAGGTATTAGGCCAATTAATCAGTTACTCCTAAAACTTTTTACCTCAACATTTTTAATAAGTTCTGCTATGAATGGCTTTCTACTTCAATTATATACAAGTTTTAAAAATAAAGCTTTTCATTTAGGTTGAATGTTTTTGAGTTATCAGGTGTATGTTATAATCAGCAGTAGGTAAAAATTTACGTCGTGGTAATTCAACACTAGTATTTTCATAGTAAATAATATGACAGTTTATGCCACCAATATTTAAAAGGCTGAAGAAAATTGTAAGTGGCCATCTACAACTTATTCTTAAAACTGAATATAAAGATTTTAATTTGTCGATCACATATTCACCAGATTTGGTTTGGTTGTAAAATGTTAATACTTCAGGCTTTTTATCATTACCTGTTTTATGGTCGATAATATCTTGATCGTGCAAAGTCGACAAAACTAAAACATTTTTATTTTTCTTTGGTACGTAGGAGGTAAGTAACCATTCTTTGCCAAAAGCAAACATAGACGTATTTTCGTTCCTTTCTTTCGTAGCGAAAAAAATTGTTGGTATCTCACGCTTGTTTTTTCTTAGAGTTCCCACTAATGTAGTCCGCATATTATTTAGTAGGTATATTGCCAGTGGGACTGAAGTGAAGAAATTGTCGCATGTAATATTACGACCTGTATTAGCAATAGGTTTTATCAAACGTTTCACTAGTTTGCACTAAAGTGCTGCCGAACTATTATCTTGCTGAAATGGGCTATTTGGCTGCATACCTACATACACCTCCAAGTTACTAGTGTGCCAGTTTTCCTCATCAGCCAGTGAATAAATTTTAATGTCATACTTCGCTGGCCTACTAGGAATATATTGCCTAATTGCACATTTCCCACGAAAGGCTTCCAGCATTTCATCAACTGTAGCATACCGTCCTATTTCATAATTAGCCTTACATTTTTCCACAAAACAGTCAAATAGTTCTCGTATCGGTGCTAGTTTGTCCGTTTTCCTACGCTCTTCTCTGTTGCTAAAATCATCAAATCGGAGTGCCCTTAGTAGAAGACGAAACCGATTTTTCCCCATTGTTACTCTGAATATTACTGGCCCATCCGCAGCCTATAAGTTATCCACACTTAGATGAGCACTTTTCCAGATCTCTTGAACGGGATATATTTTGTCGAAGTTTGGAAATATATTTGTTTGTATACCGGGTGGTGAATCGTCAAACGGTCCATAGGAAACTCAATGGGAAATTTTAAATTGTTGAATTACTGCTTCCCTAATTATTTTAGATCAAAAGTCATAAAAAACTATTTGTAGAGGACTAAAATCTGAATTAAAAGCAAATGTTAAAACCGTTCTACGAATCAAATGTACTTCAAAATTTTGCAAAAATATAGTACATTTTTCAGGCCACCCCTAAAAGTTAGGCCACACGTAATGCAAGAATATATCTTATGACGTCTGTGTTTTATCAAGTTAATGTCAGATGTTTGACAATTTGAATTGTCTATTTTTTTATTTTATGATTAAATTATAAACAATGAATTTTACTAAATACTACTACTCACGATATACAAACACAAGTACTAATTTACACATTATTACTTTGTGAACAATAAATTATATTGTTTACAAATCGATCAATATACTGAAATGTACTCAGTTGACGAAAAATCGCATAATGTTGTATACAGGCAATAGCGCGAACCTTTTTCTGCCACTACCGGATCTTTATTTAACGTAAGATATTCTAATTCACTAAAATTTAATTCCATGTTAAGTTATACAACAATGTAATGAATTCCAATATACTGTTATTGTGATCTTTATTCCTAATAATAATATATGATAATTTCTAAACATAAAACTATAACAAATGTTATAATAAAACATGAATAAAACATTTTTATTATTGCTTTTTTCTCCTCAACTGAGTACATTTTTTAATCAACTTATTTTTTTTTTAACAATAAATCACAAAATTTTGGCCATTTAAATCATAGATAAATGTAATATAATTGATTTAAATATTGTCAAATATCAGAAACAATAATATGACAAAACGCAACACATAATACACATTTTTTCACAGAAAAATGTATTATATTTTAGCAAAATTTTAGAATACGTTTAAGTCGTAGAATAATTTTAACAGTTGTTTTCGATACATATTTGAGTCCTCTACAAATAGTTTCCCATGACTTTTGGTGTAAAATAATTAGGGAAGCAGGAATTCAACAATTTAGAATTTCCCATTGAGTTTCCTATGGCCCGTTTGACGATTCACCACCCTGTATATAACAATTTTTTTTAACAATGTCATCTGGAAAATATAAACTCCAACACTCTGATGGAATTTTCTTTTCCTTTGCGGAACCTTTTACTCCACGTTTTTTGGTAAGAATTTTCCTAACTAGAGTTTTAGAATAACGATTTTCGTGATGAACCTTCCAAATCGTTTGATTATCTTTACCTAAAATTAAACAATGTTATCGTAACAAGTCTATAATGAAGTATTTGAATAACCTTCATACCTAAATACGTAGGAATACGTGATACACTAACGGGGAGGCAAGGAATATAGTCCCCCTCATCTTCAGAACTCGCCGACATTTCACTATCCGTGTTATAATTTTGTATCGCTACCTCATCAATTTTACTTCCTTCACTATCATCGAGGTTTTCCAAACTTTCGCTGTTTTCTTTATTTTCAAATTCAGCAAGCCACTGAAGTAACTGAAGTTCTTTACGCGAATCCATTTTACTAAAAATTGAAATTAAAATTAACAATTAACCTAAACAATAATATTTTAATTAATCTCACCCAAATATTAAACAAATACCTGAAAGTTTCTTTGAGCTAACAGAAACGTGATTTCACCGTGATTGCACGCGCAGTGAGGAATATGCTCACCTAAAGAGGGATGTCACTTCTTTACACTGTCACAAATAAACTAAAGTACCATTTCTTGCTTCTGATACCTATTCTGTATAAGTTTATGTTTTGGTCTTCACGGTCTACCCCTCCAATATTTTCACCTGTAGTGTCGGCAGTGGTGAAGTAGCATTTGATGCAATATTATCGACATTATTGTCGTTTCATTTAAATACTATAATATTTTCGTCTTCTGCGAGTGAGTATTCAAATATACTTCTCTGATCTTTTTTGAAAAAAGCTTGGATTTTTTCAGAGAACAACCCGGAACTCGATTCTCCAAATGTTCCAGTGCATTTTAAATTTCTTTCTTTTAGCTCACATAGTAACGGAAGTGAGGTAAAAATATTATCACATAATAAGTGGAACGTCGCGCCTGGGTTATCAGACTGTAGTTTATCGGCAAATGACAATACGACATTCGCTCCTAATTCTAATTCCTTGTATGTATCAGAAAGTGAAGTGGTGGCACCTTGATAAGGTTCAAACCACTCGACATATCCCTGTTTTGTGGTTCCGACCCATAGTTTATAGCCCCATCTAATGGGTTTACCTTAAATAAACTGTTTTGACTATAGTAAGGGACCATCGCTTCATCAACACTGTGATGTTCTTCAAATGAAGGAAACACATGAAAATTTTTATTGATTATGTCAAATAGCGGACGCATTTTAGTAAATTGATCGCTTTTTATATACCAACTTACACCTTGCGTCATCGTTATTTTCTCAATACATAGACCTTCGAGGAAATGTGTAATATCTATCCACTTAAAGTAATATCCCAATGAAACACCTAATTTCATTTTGATTGATATCTCCCGAGAGATTGTGTTGAGATGCATATAGATTACTAAAATGTGTAATTAGGCCCACAAATTCATAATCAATGAAAAGGGAAAATAACTAAAGGCATGAGAACATTTTTTGGTTCACTTACTAGCTTCCAGTCGGGAAAATTGGGATCAATATTTTGTTTTTCCAGGAATACTCTCTTTTTTTCGGCTTAGGTTCTGGAGCACTTACACCAAAGCGAGACACACGCACAGACAACGGGAGGTTATCTTTACTATCAGAATCTTCAATTGTAATATCTTCTGGATCCGAAATAATAAGTTCGTTCTGCTCTTCACCCTAAAACGGTGCACTATCAAAAATAACTTCAGCTTGTAGTTCTAATTGACTATCTGGAAGGTTATGTATGTCAATGTTGATTTCATCCATGGAATCTTCTTCGGTATCATATTTATCGGATGGAGGGAAGACAATAATAACATCAAGTAATGAAGATGGACTATCTAGGTGTTCAATCTCATTGTCAATGATTTCGTCCAATAACTAAAATGTTATGACTGAGTAGTCTGTTATCCTATCCTATGTTATAATATACAGTCGTTTTTGAGTATTGTTTTTCCCAGAAAAAGGATGGATAAATATTGATAACAGTAAAAACTAATAGTAAAATATAATCAAAAACGAAAGTAAATATTAAAACTTTCTGAGAAAATAATGCCATAGTATGCTCAAAATATTTACTTCCTTCCATTTTGTATTTACCACGTGCAGTTATATTTCTTGCAAACTTTCGACATCTTACACTAACTGTCGACTGCAGACAAATGCAAACAACTACTGATGCATATTTAAAAAGCAGGCTACGTTGTGACATCTAGTGAATAATAGTGAAAGTTGAATAATAAAGGAGTTTGTAAAGATTATGTTTTAACGGGCAGTAGGAGTATCTGGGTTAGTTAGTTTTATACCCGACACAACTGTATAGACGGGTTTGACAGTTAAAATGTGTAATATGAGATATTATAAAAAGACTCTCATCTAGGGATTTATCAGTTTTTTAGTTGAACTATTCTTAAATAAACAATCAAAACGTCAAACTCATTGTTTTGCTCGTAACTTAAGAACTTGTCTATTTGACGTTAAAACACAACTTTTTCAAAAAACAAAGATACACAAATTGAGATATGTTAAATTAAAATCGATTAATAAACACAAAAGTTATTGCAAAATGAACAACAAAATCGCTATTTTTGAATATTGTTAACTTTTTTATTAAAATTTATTTTAATGTTCCTGAACTTGAATGTTCCCTGAAAGGGTCTTATTGTTAAAGATGGGCCAGATGGGTTGAATAGTTTTTGCGAAATTTAATTTGGTTATAGGGTTTTTTGTTGGTTAATTTGACTGAATGGATCTCAATAATTCGGGGCTTGGTTTAAAATAGCTTTAAAGCTGGTTTAAAAAACAACTTTTAGAAAAAAAAGCTGTTCTACGACCTTTAGGAGCCAATATAGCTCATTTTTACGTTAATTAACAACATTAAGTTTTTAAGAAAACTTTATCAAACGCATTCACGTAACTTATTGTGGATTGACTCATTATTGAAAAACCATAAATTCGAGTTATGCGTTATGTGGCTTGATGTTTCAGTTATTAGATGGCGCTAATGTTTAGATGTGGTTTAAATAATTTTTGCTAATTGTAGAACGGCATTTTGCGAGTTAAAAATTGGAGTTACTCAATTTCTTTGAAAATGTGGGTTGGCTCATTATTGCATAACGCCACCCACATAACATTTTAGTGTTCTCAGTCTTGAAGATGATTAATTGGCAACATCGCACTCAAAGTGACCGAATGATATTCCCCGTAACAACGTTCCAGAGACGTACAAAAATAATATTTTAATTATTTATTTAAACACATAAGTAATTACGTAAAAAAGTCTCAGACCGATATAATTATTAAATCATCATGTGTGTTTTGACAGGTTTCTTATAGTTGTCCAACAAAAGAAAGTAACATTGTATTGTGCCTAATACAATACTTCAACAAACAGAAAACTTTGCAAAATAATTATTATATTCCATTTATATAGAAGGAGAAATACAAAGCAAAGAAATAATTACCCAAGTTATGCTTATGCAGGTTCGGAATCCTGCGACTCGTCCGAAGAGGAATCCCCAGTCACGCTTAAGTCTATTATTATTCTGTCGAAAACAGTGTCTACCATCTTGTCCAATCTCCACATTTTCTCTTCTTCCTTGATCATATATACTACGGCCTTAGCCCAATGTTTTTTCCGTATCCGTTCCATTGCGAGTATTGGACATCCGAAATTTAATATGTTACGTTTTCACGAGCTACGTAACCCTTTACTTAAGCCCACATTAATTCTATCAGGTTTAACTCACAATGGTAAGGAGGAAGTCTCAAAATTTTGATGCCTTTAGCACGAGCCATTGTATCTAAAACATTCTGGCAAAGCTGAGAATTAATCATGCCCTCGGAAAATGGAATTCCTTTTTTTCCTAAACAACTCTGCACGTCTGCTTTTCTGGTAGCCATAGTTGGCAAATGTTCTATCGGCTGTGATAAGAAGCGTTATCCATGACTATTACCGAATTTGGCTCGACTCGTGAAAGAAGAGATTTAAACCATTTTTCAAAGCGTTGGCCGACCATGTCTTCGTGATAATCTCCCGTTTTTTTTAATAAAAAATTAGTGTACTATTGTCTAAAAAGCCACTCTCACTACCTACATGGGCGATAATCAGTCGTTGCCCTTTACTCGTTGACATACCACTCATTACCCTGTTGACAAACCATTCATAAATACTTAACGATTGCTCGTTAAGTAGTATCTTGCCAAAACTTAGATACTGTTTGACTAGCATTTGCCCACGTTTCGTCCAGATAATAAATCTTTTTGGGGGCAGAACGAACCTCTCTAATAGAGCGAAGATATCTTCGTCGCCATTAAACCAAATCTTCTCTTTCTATTAAGACAGATTTATGAGATCGTTTGGCATATATAAATTTTAAGCGTTCTTTTATTATTACCCTTAACGTCTCTTTGTTAATTTTTGAAACGAGATCATTATCCATTACCTTTGTCCTATTGGATTCGAGGGTTGGTGATTTATTTTCAAAAAAGAAAGTACAAATAATAATGCGTACGTAATTAATTCGTCCAATTATTTTTTTTTCTTACGAGAATGTACTTTTGAAGCTTGCACACAATCCCAGTCACTTTTTTTTCACAAACCGATATAAGCGTCCGCTTTCTTTTTACATTACTTGGACCCTCTACGGCATCCATATTAATGTTATAAAAAGAATAAACATTAATCATATTATTCTGCTATTTGCCTTGTTGTTTACTTACCTCAAAAACTATTTTAAAGTGAATAATAAAGTCTATTAATAAGTATATTCACATGAAAACAGCACACCACACCTATGTATATATAGAATATGGAACGAATAAACTATTGTCTGTCATTCCCATTCTTATCAAGGACGTAAATATAAAGACCATTATGCAAAGACCGGTATGCAAAATTTTTATTGTTACGGGTACAAATTTTATGGAACCATCTTACTTTTCACTTATTCCCATTGGCTAATCATACATAATAAACCGGTAAATACCGGTAAGAGTTTACTCCTGAGATTTAACATTGTTGCCGTTAGATCTTAGTTCAATTTGTAGATGAGTCACCTTTAATTGAAAATTGTCCTAGTTTTTTTTTTATAGTATGATCAATTTTGGGTTGCAAAGTATGTTTATGTGTATGAATCCTGCTCTGACGATTTAAATTCACTTTATTTCCATTGATTTGTCTAGTTTATTGGGCAATTTGTTTCATCCTGGTTTATATATTTTTTAATGGTTTGAGTGAAATGCAACATGAAGGTTGCAAGTCTCGAATGAAAACCAACGTTTTTGTTATATGGTATTAATTTCCAACCCCATTTTGGTGCTCTGTTCGGTGAATTATGTTTCTTCTTTTTTTTGTGTAGACATGACTCTGTCTATTTTTCAATGTGCCTCTAGTAAGGTAATGCTCCATCATTGTCGTGGTCTTTCCATTGATCGTCTGTGTGTAAATTTATTAGTATTTAAAGCTGTTATTGATTTTCTGCTATGATCATCATAGTTTATTAATAAATGTGTTTTCCAACCGTAAGCAAAATTTGCGAGTTTTCTAATTTTCTCTCACAACTTTTAATTCTAATCAGTCATCAGTTTTTCTGTATCTGTTGCAGTTTTAGCTGCGCTAATCATAGACAGGAACGGCACAAAACTAGGAGATCGATTTTTAAAATGTTTATTTCGATACAATTTTCTCTCGTTTGGTATATAAAAAATCTAGAAAAATAATTAAACAACTAAAAGTTTGAAATTCTTCAGTAGATCTACATCATCTTAATGACAACAATGACAACAAGTGGATATGTAAGTGAAGCTTCTTTCTGCCAAAGGACAAAACTGAATAATAAGTAATAATAGTTGTAACTTTGTTTTGAATTATTCTTATCAATTTAAAATACTATTATAAACAAAGAAAGTACACGTAAAATGTGTAAAAAGGATCTAGATATAGAACCATTTGCTAATATTTAACAAAAATCTTATTATATACAGACGCGTCTAAAACTGAAAATGGAGTCGTAGTGGCAGCAACTAACAACACTGAACTCTATACAATTTACCAAGCGATACTGAAATACACATAATCTGAAAAGTATACACGCAGCATCCATTAGCTTTACTAATAAAGGAGAAACTTAATAAATTGCATACTGAAGATACAAGCATCAATTTTCTCTAGGTCCCATCACATGGAAGAGTTATAATGAAGCAGCAGACAGAAATGCCAAGGAAGCCATAAACGATAATACTATACCCATGTCACCCCAACCTATAAGTATGGATCTAAATAGGTACTTTATAAAGCACCTGTTCGAGAACTGGAACAATGGAGAGTTATCAAGTGAAAGAGTGAGAATACGATAACGTTATTTTAACGATGGTGCATGCGCAGTATGAAAATTGAATAACGTAAATGATTTTAACGTTTACGGGCTCCGTTACCGTACGTCGAATAGCGGGTTTGATATACGGTAACGTTAGCAGCGAATCGCACCAATTCGTCAAGACTCGGGATTCGGAGATTGAAGTTCCTGTTCTGTAATTTTATATCCGTGCATTAGTTAACACGTGTTTTCTGTTTTCTTGGTTAAGCATCTGCGAGACGAATTAAACATTTTATTATATTTCCCTAGATTTATCAATTATCAACACGGAAACAGTGTAAAAGACAAAAAGGCTGCGTTTTACAAGCACTGATGACCTTTTAATAGTAAAAGGTACTAGAAAATACTGTTTGGCTTGCTCAGGCTCTAAGCTATCAAAATTCAACGTAGAATGTGCATTTTGTATGTTATCATTTAAAATATGGTTTAGTATTAAATCTTCTATAACTTCGTCATTTACTTCAACTAATATTGCTTGTTCTAAGATGTCTTCCCTATTTCTGTAGAAAAAATTTGAAATCCAAAATGTACAAAACCAGACAAAATATATAGCTTGGGTGAAAGAAAACAAAAACAATTTAATCATTTTACTGTCACATACGGCATTTGACTGACAGCTGCCAACTATTAACGTGAAGCACCAATTCGACCCTTTGATAACTCAAAAATTACATACCCGTTAAAACTTTATACCGTAAACAAAAGGTTGGACCATGGCAACCACCCGAGGTACCAGATGAAAGCAAATATTTATTTTCCCCTTCAAGACTACGACTATACCCAGTTTTTTTATGAACATATGTTTAAAAAAGAAGAATGCCCAATTTGTGATAAATGCGGATCACCCCTTACAGTAAAACATATGCTAGTGGGAAAGGGCGAAAAGTTCAATCGTCACAGAATTAAATAAAATTTAGCTAACAATCTTAATGTCATTTTGAATTAAAAAAACACTATCGAAAACCGATTTTATTAAAGACTTTAATTTACTAGGCAAAGTGTAAGTAACTGTTGCCATTTCTCTAATATTTAAATCCGCTTTAAGATTATTAGGATAAAGCGATATCCTACCTATATGTGATAGGTATTTCTCTTATAAGATATACTCTCAACATTTGTAATGATACAAAAAAAAATGAATGCTAAACAATGTAGCGATCATCGCACCATCAGTCTGATGAACCATATACTGAAAAGTTTCTTAAGAAGAATTTACAACAAAATAGAAGTAGAATTAAGCGAAACAGTTTCGTTTCAGAAACAACCTTGGAACTAGAGAAGTATTATTCAGTTTGCAGTTCATAGTTCAAAGTCTTAGGAATATAGAACGACTGGTGTATATGTATTTTATCGAGAATGCCTTTGATCGGGGCATCCACGACAAACTGATAGGTGTCTTGCAACGGGTGGGAATTGATGATCAATATATCTGTACGAATAAACAGTAAACATACGAGTTGGTAATAACACAACAGATGAAGTGGAGTGAGGTAAGGGTGTATTTTATCGCCACTACTTTTTAATATTTACGACGAGGTACTGATTACTTCCAATGAAAAAAAAAAGAGTTGCAACGGCTTATAAACAGGGTGACCGAAATATGTGATGAATATGGGCTAAAGCTTAATACTTCTGAAACAAAACAATGGTTGTTAACAAAGCGGAGTTACAATCAAGAGCGTATTGAAAAAGTCGAAGCCTTCTATAAAGAAAATTCTCGTTAATAGATACATTACACCTTAAAATCAAATTAATACACTAAATAAGAAATAACTGATGGAATAAGAAATAAAATATGTTTACATCGAATTAAAAAGAGCACAGAAATAACGAAAACAATAAAAGTTTCGGAAGCAATATTTCGACCATGTAATGAGACGTTCAGAGACTCGCCAGAAGTGGCTCAGACCGAACAAGAATATGCTAGCTCCGAAATCTCTGAGAGTGGTATTAAGAGTCCTCCACTAATCTGTTTTGATCTGCCGTAAACAAAGTTATTGTAATAAAGTAATTATTTATTATAAAAAAAATACGTTTTAGAATATTTGTTTGTAAGTTTGTTTATATTAATTATGCAACCAATAATACACCGATTCATAAATTTAATATATAGAAAGTGAAAATAAAGGCGAAAATACAACAAAACAACTAAGTAAAAGTCCATAGACATATAGTTAAAGTAGGCAGTATAACCCCAATGAAACATTAGTACTTTTTTCACACATTGGGTTTAAGTATATTATTATTCTTATAATTGGCATCAACGTATAAATTCCGGATTAGCCGGGATAATTCTGAATAGGTGCAAATACGAAGAGGAGTAAGACAGGGCTACATTTTGTCCCCACAACTATTTAACTTATATTATGAGTGTTTCCGTTTTTAATAAAGCATTGGATAATGTTCAATGTGTTATCAAAAGTAATTGCGTCAATATTGACAATTAGGTACG
This sequence comes from Diabrotica balteata, assembly GCA_918026665.1. Classification (NCBI taxonomy): domain Eukaryota; kingdom Metazoa; phylum Arthropoda; class Insecta; order Coleoptera; family Chrysomelidae; genus Diabrotica; species Diabrotica balteata. The sequence continues at coordinate 87,990,726 of OU898283.1, forward strand.
CGGATGACACGGTATTAATTGCAAGTAGTTATGAAGAACTTCAACATCTAATTGAAAAGATTATCACATCGTGTGATGAATATTGACTGAAGCTAAATACTAAAAAGGCAAAGGTGATCATCATCATCATCAGTAGCTCAACAACCCTTTCTGGACCCTGGCTTCTGATCTGATCTATTGTGGACTGCAGAAACCACATTGATATCCCCCAACTATTTGTTCCGCATATGGTCTCAATCGGTCATACACAATATTTGACAGTATTTTATATGCCACAGTTAGTAGCGTTATTGCCCGGTAGTTTTGACATTGAAGCTGATCTCCTTTTTATGTAGTGGGATAATTACTCCGGTATTCCAGTCTTGTGGCAATTGTTTATTATTCCATATGTTCACTATTAGTTCGTGTATCGCATTCAATAGGGAGTCTCCGCCTTCCTTTATTAATTCTGCGATAATGTCTAATCCAGGTGACTATTGCTGTTTTTCAGTCTGGCAACTGCTTCTTCCATTTGAGCTACTGAATAGGGTTTGTTTCTTTGGTATCCGTTTGATCCAGTACAATTCCATCGTATAGTGGATCTTCGTTTTTTTCAAACTTTTCTTTGAAGAATTCTGTCCATCTTTGTAGTATTTCACTCTGGTGAGTTACTATATTTCCTTTTTTGTCCCTGCACATCATTGTTCTTGGTTTAAATTCTTTTCTACTTTTGGTAAGTTTTTGGTAGAATTTTCTGGTTTCTGATGGTTTATTTAGTTCTTCCATTTCTTGGATTTCTTTTCTATGTGGTCTCTTTTCTTTCTGCGATGTATTTTCTTCTCTTCCCTACTTATCATTCTATATTCCTCCTATACCTTTCGTGTTCTATGTCGTTGTTATAGTCGTTGATGACACTCTTCATCGAACCACTGTCCATCAGTTGATTTGAGCTTTTTTTTTTGTAGACCCAAGGTCTCTTTGGCTGCGTATTGTATGATGTTTTTACACGCTTCCTATCCTCTGTTTATATCCTCGTGCTTTTGTCTGTTTTCTAGCCTTACTTTTATATATTCTTTGTATTTTGCCTTTTTGTTGTTGTCTGCTAAGTTTTTTATTTTATACTTTTCAATTTTGGATCCCTTTTCTTTTTTAATGTTTGAGATTCTGGCTCTTATTCTACTTTCCACTACGTAGTGATCCGAGTTGTGCATTTGCCTCTCGTCTGCTGCATACGTTTATTACGTATGAGTGATGTCTAGAGTCAATAATAACATGATCGATGTATAGAGATCGAATGTTCCATGTCGCGATTCTTAAATCATGTCCTTTTTCTCGCGCAGTCGTCGTCGTTTGATCAGTCCGGTTTTCTTTCTTTGAACATTAGTAACATGTGTATTTTCTAGGATAGGGTTGTTAGCCCTATGCCTAACCCCATTTCTCCCTTCCTCGTCGGCCCTGACCTTACTTTCCACTGGGGTTGGTTACCCAATCTCCGGTAGGGTTGCTCAGGTTTGCCAGGGTCCACCCGTATGATTAAGTCACACTTCTTGAAGGTGAGGATAGTAATTGAGTAGGAGTGGCTAAAGGTGTTATCAGGAAGCAACACATTGAGCATCACTACTCCTTTGAACCCCAAGACAAAGGTGATGGTCGTCAGTAAAACGCCAATACAACCGGATGTGGTAATAGCTTATGGAGAACAGAGGTATAATATATTACATTTAATAATAGAAGGTAAGATATACGTGAGAAGAGAGTCGTGTCGAAGAAGAACATCATGGATTAGAAACCTGAGGAAATGGTTTAACAGATCTTACGCATCGCTTTTCCAAGCTGTAGTGCCCAGAATTAGTACAGCCAATTTGATAGCCAACGCACAATAATCGGGCATGGCACAGCCAAGCATACAGCCAAGCATACAGCATACATAAGACTTACTATTTTTAGGTTTTAAACAGACCACAGTAAAAATTCGAATAAAACTAACTCGCTAGAAAAGGTTTGAAAACTAATGTAAATCCAAAAATCTTTCTAAAATGCATCTACATTTAATGAATCTTTAGTATTAACATAAATTGCGAAATTCTTACAATGTGACGATATCTAGACCATTGTTTGTTGGTTTATCAGGATTATTTTCCGATTTATATTTAAGTTATATAACAAAATGTGTACCTTGAAAATCATTACATACTAAAAGGATTTAACAAGTACTAAGTAAACATGCAATTACCTGAAGCAGTATAGATATAAGTATATATCAAAAGCATGCATTAAATTTATGCTTTTTTAAAAGCTTATGTGCTTATTTATGAAAGTTGTCACTGTCAGCTTTAATTCGTGCTTAGCTTTGAGACCTACGTTATGTTAAAGGTGAAAACGTATCTCCATAACCAGTGAAAATATATCTCCATTATAAATTCCGTAGAAATTTCCAAATCTTGATAACATTCTTATAGACCATAGGAAATAGACTAAAATATTTGCTTGTAGAAAAATAAAATATATAATAGAAACTTCTGAAATGACATAACATCGGTGGCTATTGCGTAAAAATAGTTTCTGTGTATTTTTATTTCGTCTTCTAGTTTTTGGTTCCTACAAATTATACCCAAAACATATGATGTACTCATTTCACTGTAGTTTGTATATATCAGCTTATCTCTTTTTATGGATTGAAACGATGATTCTTTCACTCCAATCTCTTGGCAACGTTCCTGTTACCTACACCACTTTAATCAGCTCATTCATTTTGTCAACCAAGGGCCACTTGTTTTAATAGCTCAGCTTTTACGTCATTTACTCTGGTTCTTTGTAGTTTTTCAGAGCTTTGATGTCTTTATGGCTCCATAATCTCCTTATAAATCCAAGTTTTAAATAATACTTAAGGGTTTTTAGGTTCGTTCAATTTCTTGGAAACAATTAAATTTTGAACTAAATTCAATTTCTCAAATAAAAAATCGGCTTCTACTGGTACATCGACAATATGTTGTGACTTGCAACTTTCTTGATTAAGCATTTCATATTGTTGTGCTATGTATAATATTGCTTTTGCAAAATTTCTTTGATTTATATGTGTTATAGAAAATATAAGTACATACATGATGCAAAAGTAAGTTATTAATGTTAAAACACATGAATTGAAATAAATATCGATTTTGTTAAAAATCTGTATTGTAGTAAATATTGTTTAGGGAAGAAAATACTGCATCATTTTCATTTATTTTTGTTTATCTTTATTTTGGATTGATCCAGTCATCACAAAGGTACAACTGTGTTGTTACGTCATGTGATACTGCTAAAATACCTACAGCAAAAAAACAGGAGTCGAGACAAGAAATAACGTTAGGAAAGGATGTACATTAGACGAAGACAGCTGGCTATAATACTCCGTACCCAATTTCGAACGTTATTCCCAGATACTCTTCGACATTTATCTATTAAATTTAAGTGAATTTTGTAATGATAATGGCAATGATATAATTCAATTGATACTTTTTGAAGGTAACTTGATCAATTTATTTATATAGATAAATTCATGCACCTTTGATTTAACTTTTTAAAAATAATTTATTTTCAAAATTATACAAAGTTGTACTATGTTCATTTCTCCTTCATCTTCCAGATGTAACTTCGTCCTCGAAGTTTTTAACATTTCGGCTAGTAGTTCGTTTAAACTTTGAATTTGTGCCATCTCTAGCTTAGGTCCGAAAAGGATTTTGGAAGTACGTTTTCTTTTCTCAATAGGACTATTGTTAGTATTACTGTCACAAATAAGATGATTTATTAGTGCAGTGGTGCTGAATCCAGAAGAAAGTTATGGTAAAGTAGCGGTCATCTCGATAGATTGGATTTATCCATCCGATTCTGGGATTCTCAGTTTTTCGATTTTTATTTCGTGGTTTGCTATAAGTTCTATGTGTATGATTGTTAGAATTTATTCTAGTTTTTCTAGGTTAATGTGCAGAAAGTGTCTTTGGTAGTGAGACATTTCATGAGATTTGCCTATATGTTCGGCGTAATATTTATTATTGGGAACTTCCAGTACCTTGAGTGGAAGTCCCAGGGATAGGGTTATCCTGAAAGGAGATTTCGTTTGAAATATTTTTGTCTACATGTTTTCTGGTTCTTTTTACAAATTTAACGTGAGTGCTATAATTTTATTTTGGTTTTCCCATTATTTTTGGGTTGAACTGTATGGACACGAACAGAAGGACTGCATCTCACACTACGAATTGGACTGACTATTAAGTCGGCATTGAACATAAAACTTGGAGCTTTTCTCCTTAAAAAAACTGGGACTGGTAGAATTGAACTGCAATTACCATTAAATTGCTACTATTAACCGCTACTATAATTATTTTCCATAACGTAAGACGAAGAACAAAAGGACGAGAATGACGAAATTATCTTTAAAATTTGTTCACATAACTTGAAATAAACAAAACACTTGACAAGAATATTTATTCAAAACGCAGTACATCGGACGGCTTAAATCAAAGAATTATCGAGAGAAAATACGCAGCTGCGAAATAAATAAACAACTATAAAATGGTTTATATTAACTCGAGCCAATCTAAGAGGGAATTGAAATATATTTCGGGTATTTAACCTTTACGATAGCAAACTGAAATACACTGAAATTATACTTGGTTATTTTAATTCATATATGAGGGGATTTCAATTTAATACATATACGAGGGAATTCCAATATATACCAAAGAATTTGGAAATGCTACAAGATAAATACAGAGGTGGTGAAAGATCGACTTCGGGTGTCGCTTCGGTGTTTTCTATATGTTTGTCTAAAGCGTGTTGCCTTTTTTATTTTTGTTTGTTGTAAAGTCTTGGATGAATGGTTGTAATTCTCCTTTGTGGTTCTGGTTGTATGTTTCGTACACTGGAAGGTCAAAGTCGTCTAGTGAATCGTTAGGGTTTTGGCAACGTAAGGTGCGAAGTATTTCTGTAAGTGTAGAGTGAAAGCGTTCTACGGGTGGATTCGAAGATGAGTTACTGGCAGTAGTGAAATGTATTTCTATTTTATGAAGGTTTAAAAATTCATTAATAACTGCAGAGTTGAATGCTGTGTCTGCATTTTTTTCCAATCGTCGGTGATGGTAACTGTATGTTTACTGTTTGTTAAAAATTGTCTTATAAATAATTTCGTATTTGTCAGAGTAAGGTTTAAATATAATTTGGTTTGTTGATAAGTTGATTGGTTCTTCCGATATTTCTATGCCTGTAATAGAATTTTCGACAGCGGTGTGTTGCATGTCTCCGTCCGATAGGGTTTGGTTTTTATCAAATTCGTTTAAGAATTCGTCGATGTCAAATTGGTCACTAGGATTTGGTAGTTCGACATAGTGCATAAGGCGTTTTTTTTTGGACTCAACTGAGGACGTCTTCTACTTGATTTTCTTTTCCTTTTTTAATGGACTTCAAATTGAAATAATAACGGATTGATTACGGCTGTCGCCGCTTCTCCGCCTCCAATTTCCATCTTTTTCTGTCATATGCAGTTGCCTCATCTAAGTCTCTTGCCCCCATTGCTTCAACAACATCATTGCGTCAACTTCTCCGTGGTCGTCCTCCCTTTCTTCTTTCAGAAGGGATCCATTCCAGTACTCTTCTAGACCATCTGTACTCTGGCATTCTTTTAACATGTCCGAACCAGATTAATTGTTTTCTTCCTATGTCATCATTGATATTTCGTTCCATTTGCATTTCGTTTTTTATTTGTTCGTTTCTAACTCTCTCCAGCTTCGATCTACCGCAGCTTCGTCTCAGATAATCCATTTCTGTCGTCATAAGTTGTTTCTATTAGCTTTGGTGACGTCCCATACTTCCGAGTCGTAAAGTGTAATACTTTGGACTATACTACCGTAAATGTGTTTTTTGGTTTCTCGTCGAATTGTTTTTTGCCAGAGAAGAGAGTTAAAGCACGGGTCGCCGCTTTGCCCTTGTTTATTCTTTCCCCGATTTTATCTGCACTATTTACCTTCTTGTTGAAAATGACATCCAAATATTTGCAGGATTGCACGCCTTCGATTTTGTCGTCTTCCAACACTAGGTGACATATTTCATCTGTTCCCACTGAGAGATATTCAAATTTTGTCATATTCATGATTAGACGTACCACCTCATATTATTCTTGCAGTTTTCTTGCCATATAGCTAAGATCGTAGCTGTCTTCGGCAATTACTACCTGGTCATCCGCAAAGAAAAGTGTATATAGCGTGTTTCCTTTCACCGTTATTCCCATGTTTTTACATTTTTTTACCCATTTCACTAAGGATCTGTCCAAATAGTTGGATGACACAGCACCCTTGTCTTAGTCCCTTTGTTTTTTGAAAAGGAGAAGTGATTTCTGGTCCCATTTTAATTCTTGCCAAGTTTTGTTCGTAGTATTTTTGAGTGGCGTTAATAAGAATTGGGTTTATTTTCAAGTTACCCATTTCTATCTATAGTTGGGAGATTGGTACACTGTCATATGCTTTTTCCAAATCTATTAAAGCTATATGGGTTTCTCTATTTCTCTGCACTTGTTTTTCCATTGCAATTTTTAATGTGAAAATATTATCCATAGTGGAGCGTCCGGCCCTAAATCCCGCTTGTTCTTCGGGTTGTTTGTCTTTAATATCATTTTCTATCAGTTTTCGTAGTACTTTTGAGTATAGTCGGCCTATAGTAGCAATCACTGCGATCCCTCTATAGTGTTTAGAATCCGTCTTTGTGCCTTTCTTGTGTATTGGAAGATATACAATTGTCTCCATTCTTATGGGACTTCTTCTCCGTTTAAGCATCTTTCGAATAATTTTCGGATCATTTCAAACAGTTTTGATGATCCATACCTACTTAACTCTGGATGTTTTCCGCTTGGGCCTGGAGATTTTCTTAATTTCATTTCCTTTGATACTTTGGCGGAATAATCTCGAGCAACGATCTTTGATTTTATTAATCCAAACGAGTGTGCTGTGATTTGTTTCAATGATAAATATATTTTAGCAGCACTGATATGGGCGGAAGTGTTTATAAGAATCTACCATGACAAGCAATTATTTTTCGATTGTGGACTTGTTCTGCTCTGCGTTATTTAATGTGCGAGAGTAGTAGGCGATTGACCGATTATTCTGGTATAACACAGATCTAATAGTTATGTTAGATGCATTCATAATTAATGGTATAGAAAAGTCGGGGTATGGATGGATGAGAGCGTTGGTTAGTAGCTATATTTTTTCAAGTCAAATGCTGCTACCAAATAAAGTTTTGCATTTTTGAGATCGGGGTACATTTGCCCACTTTTCGTTTTTTTTTTGGCTATAACTCAAAAACTATGCATATTTAGTAAATATTTTATATGAAATTTGCTCTAAATAATTAAATTTTATGAGCTAAATTACAGGCTAGGTTGAAAGGACAGTATTAGAATAAGTGGAAAGGTTTAAATTAAGGTAAAAATTAGGTTAGGTTATACTCATATTGAATATAACCTAACCTAATTACTTGAAGGTCTTATGTCCTTTTGTACATGATTTTTAGACGTAGTCAATAACTTAATATTTTTGAGTGGTACATTCACAATATTTTAAGAATTTGCATCATAACCTTGATTTTATTAGGTCAAATTAAGTTAATTTCTCCCATAGAATGTAAATAATGATTTACAACTTATTTTGTATACCTTTAAATTACAGCTAGAGATCTAAGATCATTAATATCAGTATTGCTACCAAAGCACACGTGAGAAAATTGATAAAATCGATATTTGAATAAATAAATGAAACCCAAAAACAATTAATTAGCTTTTATCAGAACAATTATTGATCTGTACCTCTTGTTGTGGGCTTATACATAATAAAGTCTGAATGTAGTCTACGCGGGTGCTCTTGAAAATGTGTCAAAAATACAGTTGAGATAAATTAATAGTGTAAATTAATTAGAATATATTTTAGTTTGTAAATACTTTTGGAAGTCATCAGAAACATATGTAAATAATGCAATATTATTTTAAATGGGGTTAAAACCAAATTGATTGTAATGAGAATTACATTTTTACTTTAGTTTACAAGTCTACGATTAGGCAATTTAAAATAAGTATTTGTGACTGCCAGTCTATTCTCTTAACAGAACTCCACCAATCTATCCTCCCTCTCAGTTCTTAATCCGAGCCCATATTGCCCAACAATATCCTTTAACTTCTCCTTTTCCTACTTTTCTATTTCATTGTCTGTTTTATCGGAAGTTGGAGTATATACTGGCATTATATTTTTATCATTCTTTGGGTCATTCTTACAGTTATCATATCCACTCCATCTGAGATAGGAATGAAAGAGGTTACAAACTGACATATGCTCTTATTATCATTAATCGCTACTCCATTTCGATGACTTGGCTCATTATTTCCCGAATAGTTTGTTTTGGTTCACTCGATAATTTTTGTCTACATTTATTTTATTCTACACTTTATACACTTATTTTCGATGTGGAACATCTACTGTTATATATACTGTGTATTTTCCAAGTTGGTTCTGTTTTAGTCCTAGTTCGTTTATCGTTAAATATATACTAACCTCTACAGAAGGCTCATATATGTATTTTGGAACACCAGTGGTCAGTTTCACAAACACAGTTTATTTCGACTACTAACGTTTTTAAGATGTGTTTCTTTGGGTTTCTTGGGTAATTACCTTATCCAATGGTGCTACTGCAATGCATCTAATTATTTATTTCCTTTGCCAATTTTTTTTTTTGAGACGAAAATCCTCAGAACAATCTTTGGGTCTTATCACGACATTATTAGCAACCAATACCGAATGAGAACAAATTCTGAGGTCAAGCAGATGTATAGAGCGATCGACATAGTCCAATAGATTAAATACCAACGTCTAAGATGGCTGGCCATGTTCATAGACTCCCTAATAACCGCCTTGCCAAGTTAATATGGGAGGTAGCCCCCACAGAAAGAAGCACTACTATTATGGACGACCGTTCAAGATGGAAGCAAGTTGTGCAGTCAGCCAAGACCCACCCCGGGTTGTAGTGCTACAAGAAGAGAAAATTTTGGGACATGCATTCCAGGCATCATTTTGGTTGTTTTAGCTTTGCTGCAATAATTGCTTCTTCATAGGGCTAGTTTACTTCGACGTTAGAATTCATAGAAAAGTTTTCCTCTTTCAATAATATAGCCTTGCTTCAGTTCGTTTTGTAAAAAACCTATGTTTCGCTGATATATAATCATGATACTATAACAACAAGATATGCTCACTTGCTGTTCTAATTTTAATTTACTTTGCGCATGTCGTCATAGCGAGACAAAGACAGGGGACTTTTATGTATCATATTTTAACGATGCATCATATGGCAACGTTGTTCCATTACTGTAATGAACAACTTCAAAACTTAAACTGTTAACGGTAAGTATACCTCCATGCCATATCTTGCACTAAGAAGTCATAACTAGTTACTTTCTGTGAAAACGTGTTTTGAAAATTAATAAGTAATTTGTAAAATTAATTAAAGAAATATATGAATCTACGATTTGATTGTGTGTATTACAAACAAAATAAATATTGCTACAAACATAAATTAAATATAAAAGGTCGGCAAAATGTAAACAATTTGACCATAAAGGAAAAGCTGGTCAAACTTGAGACTTTATGAATATCATTTAGACATTTATTTTACAATCTTTGTGATTTTTCTCTTGCGGATATTGTAATTATCATTAATATTTTGATTTAGAATTCGTATTTTAAAATACATTTTACATCTAAAAAAAAGGTAATTTTACATCTTCGCTAACATTTACATATTTTGAAGCTTCTATTTTTAAATAATTTTTTGTTATTTTTAATGTGTCGCCATTATAACTACGAAAACTATGTTCACTAAATACTACATACATCCAAAGTAACTTTTTTTAAAGACCTATCAAAAATAGAGTATTACTTCAAGTTCTATTAAAATGGGTATTAGTATATATTATTATCTATAGAAACATTTATTATTATCCATAGAAACATTTGCTCTGTTGTTATTAATATTAATCAATTAATTCTCTGCTGTTATTAATATTAATTCTTTTTATTTATATAACTAGAATTGCATCAAATGAAAAATTTAAAATTAATTTTAAAGTTTAACTTGCTGTCATTAATTTTGACAATTTGGCATTTTGGCAATTTGTCTCGGGCTTACGTCACAAGAACATGCGTGTTGACTTATCTTGTTTTGTTATAGTATCATGGTATATTATATAGTCAGCTCAGGGATGTACCGGAAATTCTTAAACGGAAGATATTGAACAATATTACGGGCTTTGTTACATTGAACTGATTATAAACACACATAAAAAATGTCTAAAGAACTGTCAATTGCACTGTTTTATTAAGGCAAAAATGGCAGCGCATCAAATCCTCCTCCTCAGTCCTAATCTCTTTTGGGATGTGGTGACACCATATCGTTACCCAAGTTCAAAACGGAAACAATTTAAAATAACTACTTTTGAGAAAATGGCTAATAACTAAAATCGCTCAGCTACGACCACGTTTTATTGAGATAACCAATTATTTGAAGACTAGTATTTTTTGCAATTCTAATGTGGTTTTAGTAGATGGTTACATCATAAGTGTGTTTTTTATTTCCTTTCTACCTAATTAAAAGAAAAAAAAAACAAATCTTTTAAATTTCATGTTAGTTCTGTTTTGAAATAAAAAATGGAAAAAAATTGATGTTGTTTCTAAACTAGGAAATAAAAAATAGTATAACTTAAACATTTTATTCCAATTTTAAACATAATTAAAATTAAATACTAGATATCTTTCACTTTTTCACACTCGTCACAATCACTATCATTATTTGGTGGAATATTTTTTTTGTGTTTTTTTGTATTTTCCTGCTCCAACAAATTTCTGTAGAAATCCCAGTGTACCTTAGGAATAGCTTTGAGCTCACAAAGTTCTAGTAATCCTTTCTTAAGGTTAGATGGAATAAGAATAGGTCCGGTATAAAGTTGAGATAAACTAGGTACTGATTTATTTCTTGGAGACTTAAATTTTATATTGATTGATTTGTATTCAGCATCAGAATAAGATGTCTTGTAAAAAAGAATATAAGGGTTATTTTTTTTGACCATAACAATTTTAATGTCAGTCCACAGAACTTTTTCTAGTTGTTCGTTTATATTATAATTGTTTCCCAAAGAGGATGTCAGTTTTTTTAGGTCCAGAAATTCCTCAGTCGTCATGTCTTTAATTTTATAAGGATGGCCGGTCTTTTTGGCTAATTCTATTATAGTACTCCATTGAGCAGGCACATAAATCGGGCTGGCCTTAAGCTTTCTTTTTTTCTCCCTTTCTATTAAGGAATGCATATTGTCCCCTTCGTTTTGGGTATGCCCAGCTATTAAAAATTTGTGTGTAATGGATTCAATTTTTGTCATAGACTGCACACAGTACATGTACATTGCAATAATAAATTTATTTTTATTTTGCCCACTGCAATTATCACTGTAAAAAGTAATATCTTTTACCTGGTTCTCATTTTGCTCTTTTAGAAAATAATATACACAACTTCCTATTTCATTTGCACCTCGTTGAGCAATGGTCTGGTTCCAAAAATAGCAGAAACCCTTTTTTTGTCCAATGTCATACACGGTGAGGTTATAACAAGATAAACGACTTTTATAAAAAAAATGTGAAACCTCTCCACAAGGTACACTTAATACAGACTGTAAGTCATAAACCGCAACTATTTGATCAGTCGAGGAAACAGCTTTTGACACATCTTCAGCTTTTTCTTTTCTACTTGCCTCTTTTTCTAATTGATGATTTTCGTAGTTCATTTTTAAATTTTCTTTCTCTTCTCCCGTAGCGGTATTAAAGCTATGACATAGGGCACATTGGTCCTTTTTTGGTTGAAAAAAACTTATATTGAATTCTGTAGAAAAAATTGTGGAGTACATGTTATACTTTCCATAAGGTTTTTGTAGTATTTCACATTGTTCTTTATATAATCTGTACATAGTGGACAGGTTAAGACTTCCATCGATATATTTTTTGGCAGTTCTTGAACGACAGAAATGTGATTCTATTAAGGGAAATGAGTTTATGTGTTCACGTATGTCGGCTTTTATCTGTGGATTAATAGCCCTTCCCATGTGTCCATGTTTGCCACGTTTATCCTTTTCCAGAAATCCATCCTGAGATTTTTTTTTCGTAACGGTAAAAATCATTTTTGAACTAACGTTTAGTGTACCCATAAAAAATGTCTTACAAACTACGATTTTATTTCCATTGATAGAAAATGTATAAACGAAATTGTATGACCTTTTTCGTTCAGGCAGCTTTTTTTGGTATTTTGTTTTTAACTCAGACATGTGCCTTAAAATAAACTCTCTTTGGTCATTAATATTGCCCATTTTCCAAAAACTGTTGTGTATTTCTTGACGTATTTCGTTATTAATTTTTTCGCTGCATTTGAATCTGCATTTGGGCCCACAAGCTGATTGAACACTTCTTGCTGCAATTATTTTACCTTTTTTTGTTGTGAAACTTTTTCCTAGATTTCTTTTTTTCTTTAACACATTCTTCTCCCAATTGTCTGGATTTCTAGATCTTTTTTTTGTGAGAATTTTCTCACTCAGTTCAGTTTCTTCAACCATTTCTTCTGTTTCAGCAACTTTTTCGTGATAGTTCTCAGCTTCATTGTCACTAGAACTGGTATTTGCTCCATAAGTGTCGGGTACAATATAATCTTTATCTTTGCTTTCATCACCAACACTAGAATTTATTTCCTCATCGTCATTTTCTCTCTAAAATAATAATAAAAAAGCTAAATTATACTAAAATATTCAATTAATTTTTTTTTTGCTTACCGGGTAGAAAGTTGATAAGTTTAAATAGGTTTTCTCTTGGCTTTTGTCAGCAGAGTCTTCATTAATATTTTCTTCAAAAATTGCAGCTGGTTCCTGAGTGTTTATCAACAAATCAAGCGCATTTTCATTACTATCTAATTCCACAGTAACACTACCATTTATCTCTTTAATAATATTGCAATTTTGTACCTAAAAAAAGTTAATGTAATAATGAATATGTTTTTTAACGCTTTTTAGAACAAATTCCTTACTTGGTCGTGTACAAATATTTCTCTCGATGGAAATTCAGGTATTGCAAGGAGAACGGATGGATAGCCACTGCTATTATTACTTTGGTCATTATATCCAACATTACCATCAACGTTAATTTCTACTACTATATTATCCGTATTAAGGTTTTTAGTAGTACCCTAAAACAATTTGAAAAACTTTTTATGTACCTATTATCAAAACAGAATGCTACTAGTTTACTACAGCTAACCGGCTTACCTCTTTCTGAAAAGTTACTTCATCCACTATTTGGTTTAATGGTTCATTTTCATCACTACTATTTAGTTCGCCAACTGCCAATAATGCCATTCTTTTACCTCTACCTATAGGCAACATTGTAATACTTATAAAACTTACGAAAATACACAAAATAACGGAACTAATATTGTTCTAAATAATTAAAAACATAAAGGTTAACAATTACTTTCAAACTGACATAACCTAAAAGAAACGTGACACAGGCTGGTTCAAAACTGAAATAATTTAACTTATTTCCTAACAGATGTCAGACAGCGCGTGACATTCAGTTCAAAACAGAAACAACTACGTTATTTCTGTTTTGAACCGACATTGTTAAAAAAGATTATAAAATCAAAAAGGAAATAGACACTTTTTAAGGAATGCATATGAATGTATGATTTATTTCTCTTTTGAAATAGGTAGATTATCATCCTAGCATAAATTTTACGGAAATAACTCATTTCAACAAAATTTTGAGTTGTTTCTGTTTTGAACTGGGGTAGCGATATGTGACACCTTCACAGTTTTTTTACGATTTCCCTCCATCCTTTTCTGTCCTGGGCTAGTTGTTCTGCTTCATGTCACCCTTGGTTAATCAATATTTTGTTTGATCTACCCAACGGCTTGGAGATCTTCCCCTGCGTCTCTTTCCTTCAACTCTACCCTCGACTATGAGTTTTTCCATCGTGCCTGTTCTTCTAGCAATGTGTTCAAAATACTGCAAATATCTCTGTTGTATTTGTTTAAGCAATCTATCCTTTACTTTAAGTTGTTCTAATATCGATACGTTAGTGAGATGATCAATCCAGGATATTCTCAACATGCGGCGGTATACCCACATTTCAAAAGCGTCCAGTTTATTTTTATCCGCTTTCTTTAAGGTCCACATTTCGAATGCATATGTGGCTATGGGAAAAATGGGCGCCCTTAACAGCCTTAGTTTTGTGTGTATTGTTATGCTAGAATTTTTCCAAATTGTTACCAGTTTCATCATAGCTGTTCTAGCAATAGTCAACCTTCTACGTATTTCTCTGTCACACCCTCCGTCATTTGTTATTAGGGACCCCAGGTATATGAAAGTATTTACTACACCAAAGCCCCCAATTTCTTTAATGTGTTGAAGATTATTCCGAGCTCTGTCCACTATCATGATCTTTGTCTTACTCCTATTTAGCTTTAGTCCATATGTTTTGCTTTTTTCCTCCAAACATCTCATTATGTCTTCCATTTCTTCCTGATTTGCCGCGATTATTAAAGTGTCATCAGCATATCTCAAGTTATTGATTTTTTGACCTCCTACTGATATTCCACCCTTCCATCCGTCTACTACCTTTCGCATAATGTGTTCGCTGTAGATATTAAAGTTGGCGAGATTATGCATCCCTCCCTGACACCTGCCTCTGTTCTGAAATGATCGGAATGGGTGTTGTTTATTTTTACTGTGCACTTATTATTTTCATATAGACTTCTAATTAGTTGAATTAAGTGGTGGGGTGTTCCTATTTCCGCTAGTATGGACCATAGCTGCTGCCATTTGACTTTATCGAAGGCCTTTGTGTAATCCACAAAGCACATAAGCATATGAGTATTGAATTCACGAGTTTTTTCGATTAGCTGTCTGAAATTAAGGATGTGTTCTCTTGTGCCTTTTCCTGGGACAAATCCCGCTTGTTCTTCTGATATTAGGGTGCATTACGTTGGGGTTACCTTGCTTGCATGGGATATTAGGGTTACCGTTCTGTAGTTACTGCAATCTAGCGGAGTTCCTTTTTTGAATATAGGGATGAAAGTAGATGCGCATCAAATACGTACGATTAATTGCTTTAAATTTTAAAGAAGTGCTTCAAATTTAAAAAAAAATCTGCATTAATTTAAAATTTTACCAAAACAAGATTATTTAATGCAATGATAGTCACCGACAGTCGGCATTTAACACATGTTCTGTCGTGCTGTAATATTAGGGCTGGTCTTTCACAAGCTGATACTGCACGTCATCTTGAAGTGTCTCGGAGCGAGATTGAGATCGGTATGTGGTAGGATTAGCTCGTCGAATTGTGCACATAACTGCACATGAAGTCTGTGAGGCCTTAGAAAATACCCAGAACATTACTATGTGTGATTAAACTTTGTGGAATAGATTATATGAAGTTGACCTGCACGTCAGATGTCCATTGAAGGTTTCCATGTTACGTCATGTAAATTGTGGACTCGATTAAGGTTAGCACAACAGTGCACTGTTTTGTATCTACTCTAAATCAAAAAGAGTGAAAGTTTGGAAAGAACCTGATCGAAAAGAGAGACTCAGGCATATACAGGGTGTTTGTCCATATAGTGATCTACAAGGTATGATGTGGGCTGAAATAATTCTTCATCATTGAACTGTTCTTATTTTTATGGAAGACATTTTGAATCAATACCAATATATTGATCGTATCTTAGAATCTGTTGTTCTTCCATTTGTCATCGCAGCAAGTCCTGATTTGCTTTACATGCAGGATAATGCAAGGCCACATACCGCAGCTAGATACCCAAGATATTGGTTTCATAATGATATTACACTTTACCGTGGCCAGCACAATCGCCAGATCTTAATCCCGTCGAACATGTATGGGATATTCTTCAGAGACGGATTCCTTCTTATCCGCATGATGTTCATATTAGACAAGGTCTTCAAGATCTTACATAAGAATGGATCCTATTGCCTCAAAACGAAATGGATAATTTAATTTTTAGCATACCAAAGTGCTGTCAAGCTGTAATTAATGCTGCTAGAGGGAACAGAGATTATAAACACATCTGTCGTTAGATTTTAATGTTTTATATTGACTTTTATGTTAAAAATTTCCATTAAATTAATGCACTTTTTAACTTTTGTTTGATTATTTCATCGTAAAGAAATTATATTATACACTGAAATTAAAATAAATTAATTGCTGACTAACCTGGAATTATAACGGTATTTCACTTTTTAAAATCCCATAAAAATTGATATTGATATGAGAAAAAAACTTTGTGTTCCTTAACATTTTTGATGTCTTTTTTGAAATATTTAACTGCCTCAAATTCGCCTTATCTGATGGATAATGTGTTTGTGCTATTTTTTGAATTCCTTCTCTGCATTATGTACCTTGTTTTCGCCTTATTAACAACGATATAAATAACAATTATTTCGACCAAGATTGTGAAATCATATTTCACATTCTTACCCTTTCTATTAAGCATATAGATGTCAGCACTATAGGCAAAGAGCTGTGCCATTTATTGAAAAGAGTACCACCGCTGCGTTGTTGACAGTTTCCTAAGAACTTCTTTTATTGATTAAATAAGATTTAAGATAGGGCATGCATTTGTCTAGATTGTAGATAAAGGGATGGCTTGTCCAATAGACCTTTCCGACTCGAAAGATCTATATTTGTGGCTTTCGTTTGAGCAGGTACTTTTTTCCTGACACCGCCACCCATACTCTCGCTAGATCTTCTTTGGTGTGCTTTATCGTGTTTTTTTTTGTTTGTTCCCGGTCTCTGCTTGTGTCACAAGAAGCTAGGGAGAGGATGGTCCCTCCCCGCAGGCCGGGAGAATGGTAATCAAACCTGGGTTCCCTCGGTATACTCTTGTCTAAAAACTAGTCTGATTAAAAAATCTGTAATGTGTTCGTAGCTATTGAGCACTTTCCATTTAGCGTAATTTTACCATTGTTACATCTATTCTATTTTATAATACAATATATTGTACTAAATATATAAAAAATAGGAAATTATTTATGACAATTAAGTAATGGATTAAATTCATTGTATAACAAATATTTAAATAGTAAGTGATATTAACGGTTCATTAGTTAATCGAAACCTTTCCAGTTGTTTGTGAAATCGGCCATAAACCACTTTTTAAAAATGTACAAAAGTAGAGAGAATTTTAGAGTAATTTCTATTCGAAAGTTTGCTAAATGGGATGACATGTATTGCTTAAACGTGGATGTAGTCATAGAAACAAAAATTTTGTACAAACGCAGTTTTTAGCGTGACTGCAAGTTTAGCTAACTTAAAATAGTAATTGTACAGAACATATTTTACACGAATCTAATTGTAGATATTTTCCCATTTCCAGTAATAGTTTACAATAAAAATAAGCTTAGAATGTTAATTATATCAACAAATGCTAATCTCTTGGAATAAGATGTGACCTATCTGGAATTGAAGAATATATTTCTGAGATTATCGGTTAAGATTTTTGAATGCATTAAAAATGTAGCTAATACTGAAATTGAGTACATTAAAAAAGATATTGGAATGATCGAATCTGCAGGTATCAAAATATGTTTGTTATGGATGTGCATTTATACAATGTTTATAGGAATTCCATCTATTTTGATACCCTGATGTGATTTTGGGAAAACAAGTATTCGTACGAGATTAATTTTAGTTTTTTTTTGTTATAATCCCCTTCCTTATACTAAAAAATAACCAGAAAAATAGACAAAAATAATCAAATAACACCATCACTGAAATCGAACAAATTAAATAACAGTCACAGGTATGGTAATAATATTAAACCAACAATTGAAAAACATATTCCCAGAAAAATATTTATATTGACTCACAGCGGTTTAAATCTATAAAATTAGAATAAAGTACAGTTCAGTTGTACGTTCAGTAAGTTCAGTTGTACGTTAAGCCAATTTGCTGCAGTACGATAGAAGTATAACTCTGCTCTAAGATTAGTCGCCATTCTGTTGGTGTCTTGCAACGAGCTGGCATCTTTGATCTCTAGTATCCCTAAGTCGGTCTTAACTCCATTTAGCCACCTAATTCGCGGTCGGCCTTTGCTTCTTCCTATAGGTGTTCTTGTTATTAGCTTTTTAGCAATCATGTTGTCAGGTATTCGTATTATATGTCCGCACCCAACTAAGTCGCTGTGTTTTAATGAACGTTACGACATCGGTTCATTAATACGTTCAGCCCCGGGTGGCATCAATATGATGCCTCACACTAAATAGTACTCTTGGGATAGTGAGGCATCACTCTAATGCCACACTACAATTTTGTATTCGGGACACAGTGGCATTAACTGTGTCCCCACAGCTATATAAATTACATGGTAATTTGGACAGGGTGGTCCAAGGAGCAAAATAATATTTCCTGATCGGATGTGAGACGGTTTTTAAGAAAGATATGGAAAAATAAAAAGATTTTATCCAGAATGTGCAAAAATAATTATAATAATATAATACCTTATTATTTTAAAAGAGCATTATGTGTTGAGAAAAAACAAGAAATACAATAATGTTTTTTGCATTGGTTGCACAACAATTTAGAACGAGAACACTTGTTTTGAGTTTCCTTCCGCCCCAATTCATTCTTCATTCTGACGTAGCAGTGACATCGGTGTTATCGTTGATATCAGTTTCAATAGCGGGAATTTCACCCAGTAGTTCTATAGCGACTTCTGTTTTGAACTCTGTTATAGTCAATTTAGTTTGTGTAACCTGTGTATATACAATATGAGCATTCACCAAGGCACTACCAAACAATAATTCTGTGGCTAATTTCCTGTACCATTTATTCCCTCATCTCAAGCAATGTGAATACGCTTTTTTTCTGATCTGAGAGATCAATAAAAGATTTTGAATCACTGTAATAAACAATCATTTTGGGCTTTTCAATTTCTTTGCCTTTGTGTAGACGTTCCAACATTTCATCCCCATGCTTTGTACTAATCATCAACACATCCCCTTTGTCACACCATTTTAACATTACAATTCAGGAATTACTTTGTAGGGCATTTTTTTCTTGACAACCTCGGGAAATTCATTTTTCTGTTTGACCAAACAGTGTCTACAAGGTGAGTTGTACGGCTGAGCAGTTCTATCACTTCCATAAGTGATAGAACAACAGATAAAGAGGCATTTTGACCACCCTGACTATCTTTTCCACGGTAAATTTTGAGGTCATAAGTGTAGCCGTTTTCTAAACAAAGCTTATATAATTTGATACCAAATTTGTGTTTTTTATGTTTGTTATATTGCTTGAATTTCAAGCGACTACGATAAGGTACCATCGTCTCGTTAATACAGACAGTTTCTCCTGGAGTAACAATTTGCTGAAATATAGAAATAAGTTTTTGAACCAACGGAGATATTTTGTGAAGCCGATCAAAATCCGGTGAGTTTGGTTGTGGCGCTGTTTCATTATTGTTGAAGTGAATATTTGAAAGTAATTGCTCAAAACGATTTCTAGACATTTTGTGTCTTATATTAATAACAATTAAGTAATTTCTGCTTGAATAGTCGCGTAATTGTCGTGCTTTTAATAATCCTATCCATATAGGTACCCCAAACAATATTTCTTAATTCTTTTCTTGTAGTTGGTGTCCAACGTTTACATTTAGATTTGACTACAACAGGTCGGCCATTTATCTGTTGATCTGCGTATAAATTCGTTTGATCAACTGTATAATCGATCAAGTCATCAGTCACAAATAGTTTGTAAAAGAAATAAGGAATGTCTGTAAAATTGTTGTAATATTCCAGTCTTACCCCAGCATTCTGAATAGTCTGTGGAAAATTTTTAAACTTGGAAGTGTCAACTTCGCTCCATAATAAATCTGAACTCTCCCCTTCATCTTCTTCTGGGACAACAGCAAATGCTGTTGTCTATTCTAAATTCTATTGTCTGTTGTATCAGGTCATCCTAAACAGAAATTAGGTACGACTGTTTCCCTGCTCTGCCCAATGGGTATATCAAAGAGTGCCTTTGCTACATCTGCATTATATGTCTTACTCACCTCATACGTTGTGTGTGTCGAATGTGTTTAACATGCGGTTTCGGGTATATTCTGAACAGTTCGAAGTTGTATCGTTTTTTCTGTGCACCATTGTCATTCACTGCTACGTAAATTTGCTTCAGCACATTCCCCTCAAAACATCCAAAAACAATAATGTTTTCATTATTGTTTTTTGAAAACATTTCAGAGAAAATGAACGCGTTACCATATGCTAATACGTAACTTTAACGTAAAGTTAGGAAAACTTTAGATACTGAGATATCAATGGAAACAGAATATGAGACAGATCAACGAGACTAAGAAATAATAAACTACTCATAAATCAGCATAATATATTCATAGTGAATACACATTTCGAGAGAAAACAGAAAGGCTACGCTTAATGTATGTATATTCAACAATTTAGATATTGTTCTGAAGCTATTTTCTTGTGGCATTGTAAATTAATTACTATTAAACTGGGAATAAGCCACAATTAAAGATAAAAATACGTTTATTGACGTTTCAATTTCCACTTCGGAAATCGTTCTCAAAATACAAACAGTAAATTAAACAAATTTTGTTTTTTGTTACATAGTGAAAAATTCTTCTAATAATTTAATTTTATCTGACTCATTTATATTGACAATTCAGACATACATTATGCATTTTAAAGTAGACGACTTTAAAATGATATTGCCAATATTGTTGAGTTGCGCTCCTGGGACGACTTTACTTATAAGATAGTTCATTCGATTACATGAAATCAACTTTAACTTGAGAATATCCGTCAGAAAAAATCATAGCATGTAATTCGTCTTTAAAAAGACAAACACATGACATGATGTCAGTAAAATTCTCCTGTTAGTGATTCCATAGTAAATTATGAGGGAAAACCAGGAAAAAACCTCATAATACTATCCCGACATTGTAAGTATTTGTTCGTGAATTTAGTTTACCTTCAACAAACATCAAAATTCTGATTTTATATGTTACGTTATTTAAAAAACATAAATGATGTATCCTCTATATGTTACTGACTTACTAATACTGGTATTTTCTTATTAATAACTTCTTCTTTCAATATTGGCAACCATATCCTACTACATTCTGCCGAAGAATTTGCGACACAATTGGCCTCATTTAACATAATTAGAGCCGCTTCTTTGATTTTTCTTTTTTTACCATCCGTTTCTTTTAGGACTACATTTGAATTACTCCATTGAACCCTATGTTCATTATCCCATGCGTGTTTACAAATTTGAGATCTATCAAATTCTTTATTTTTAATATAAGATTGATGTTCACTTATTCTAACATTTAATGGCCTTGATGATTCACCTAAATAAAACTGATCGCATTCACAAGGTATTTTATAAATGCAATTCTTTGTCCTTTCTTGTTCATTGTTAGGTTTGGTTTTGGACAAAATAGATCTCAACGTGTTTGTTGTTTTGAATGTTGTTGAAATGTTGAATTTATTTCCTATCCTTTTAAGTTTTTCTGATAGTCCTTTTATGTACGGTATTGTTATTTTCCTCATATTATTCCTTGTGTATGCTGTAGGATCTCGTTCTAAGTTGTTCTGTTCTATTCGATCGATTGTTGAAAATTCCTTATTTATAAACGATAAAGGATAATCATTTTTTAATAAAACAGATGTTAACAAATGTTTCTCCTCCAAGAACGAATTTTCATTAGAACAAGTAATTTTGGCTCTATCGTATAAGGATTTAATTATTCCCTTTTTTACATTAATATTGTGATTTGATTTGAAATTTAAATATCTATTGGTGTGTGTTGGTTTTCTATACACCTGAGTCTCATATCCAGTATCGTTCTTAGAGATTAAAACATCCAGGAAAGGTAGCGTGTTATTATATTCCTTTTCCATGGTAAATGTTATTGTCTCTTCTTTATCGTTTATATCATTTAGGAATGTGTCCAACAACTCTGATCCATGAGGCCATATTGAGAATACATTATCTACATACCTCCACCATACTGTGGGTTTGAAATTTTGTTTAGAAATGATATTTGTTTCAAAATCTTCCATAAATATATCGGCTAAGAATGGAGATAAACTAGAGCCCATTGCTAGACCAAAATTTTGTTTATAGAATTCATTATTTAGTTGAAAATATGTATTATCAGTACATAATGTTAATAACTCCATTATAGCCGATATGTTTAGTCTTGTTCTAGTTGCCAATGAATCATCACTCTCTAATTTTGTCTTGACTATATTTAAAGTCTTATTTAATGGCACATTCGTAAATAAACTATTTATGTCAAAACTTACCAAAGTATGATTTGAATTAAATTCAATATTTGATAATTTATTTAAAAAATGTTGTGTATTTTTTATCAAAATTACTTGTTCTAATGAAAATTCGTTCTTGGAGGAGAAACATTTGTTAACATCTGTTTTATTAAAAAATGATTATCCTTTATCGTTTATAAATAAGGAATTTTCAACAATCGATCGAATAGAACAGAACAACTTAGAACGAGATCCTACAGCATACACAAGGAATAATATGAGGAAAATAACAATACCGTACATAAAAGGACTATCAGAAAAACTTAAAAGGATAGGAAATAAATTCAACATTTCAACAACATTCAAAACAACAAACACGTTGAGATCTATTTTGTCCAAAACCAAACCTAACAATGAACAAGAAAGGACAAAGAATTGCATTTATAAAATACCTTGTGAATGCGATCAGTTTTATTTAGGTGAATCATCAAGGCCATTAAATGTTAGAATAAGTGAACATCAATCTTATATTAAAAATAAAGAATTTGATAGATCTCAAATTTGTAAACACGCATGGGATAATGAACATAGGGTTCAATGGAGTAATTCAAATGTAGTCCTAAAAGAAACGGATGGTAAAAAAAGAAATCAAAGAAGCGGCTCTAATTATGTTAAATGAGGCCAATTGTGTCGCAAATTCTTCGGCAGAATGTAGTAGGATCTGGTTGCCAATATTGAAAGAAGAAGTTATTAATAAGAAAATACCAGTATTAGTAAGTCAGTAACATATAGAGGATACATCATTTATGTTTTTTAAATAACGTAACATATAAAATCAGAATT
Source organism: Diabrotica balteata (assembly GCA_918026665.1). Classification (NCBI taxonomy): domain Eukaryota; kingdom Metazoa; phylum Arthropoda; class Insecta; order Coleoptera; family Chrysomelidae; genus Diabrotica; species Diabrotica balteata. The sequence goes on from OU898283.1 coordinate 88,013,954, forward strand.
TTGATGTTTGTTGAAGGTAAACTAAATTCACGAACAAATACTTACAATGTCGGGATAGTATTATGAGGTTTTTTCCTGGTTTTCCCTCATAATTTACTATGGAATCACTAACAGGAGAATTTTACTGACATCATGTCATGTGTTTGTCTTTTTAAAGACGAATTACATGCTATGATTTTTTCTGACGGATATTCTCAAGTTAAAGTTGATTTCATGTAATCGAATGAACTATCTTATAAGTAAAGTCGTCCCAGGAGCGCAACTCAACAATATTGGCAATATCATTTTAAAGTCGTCTACTTTAAAATGCATAATGTATGTCTGAATTGTCAATATAAATGAGTCAGATAAAATTAAATTATTAGAAGAATTTTTCACTATGTAACAAAAAACAAAATTTGTTTAATTTACTGTTTGTATTTTGAGAACGATTTCCGAAGTGGAAATTGAAACGTCAATAAACGTATTTTTATCTTTAATTGTGGCTTATTCCCAGTTTAATAGTAATTAATTTAGATATTAATGCATTTTCTTATAAGAAAGATTATATAGCAATGTAATTAAAAAAACGAAATAGCTATTGTTAGAACACACATTAGTTTATGGCAAACTTATAACCAGAGATTTGCATTTGTGGATTTTTGAATTGAATAATCAGCAATTTTGCTATGTTATAATGTATATGTTGTAATAAAAGATCTGCTTATGACGCAAAATAGCTGGTTTTATTGTTAGTAATAGCAATTACGTTTCCCAATCATAAAAATAAAATGATCATTTATTTAGTTTTAAAATATTTATTGCATGACAAAATTTTAAGTATTATATGCTTCCATTATTATTAGTAATATATTGTATATTTTACATAATTTAATTTACTTGTACTACCTAAATTCATGTACCTACTCCATCCGAACAAAAAGATTTAATACGGTACTGAACAGATTGGGGAGATCCAGTGGCTGCAGGTCAGGATCTGCAGTGCCGACCCACACATTTATAGATATTATAGATTTTTATCAGTATTCCGATAATTAATTATCGCAGGTAATAAGTTGACGACATTTGTTTCTGTGAAATAAAAAAAATATCTGTGAGATAATACAGACTAAATTTTATTCACGATTTTTAAATTAATTCGACCAATCCGAAGTTATTTCTGCACTTCAAGACACTTTTTAAATTAATGATGAAGTACTGACAAATCTGATATTGTAAATTATATTTTACAAAATAGATTTTCATCTATTCCATACGAAGAACAGAAAGAACAAAGATTATTTTCGGATAATTGGTACAGCAAGTATTCATGGCTTACCAGGAGTGAAATAAAAAACATAAAATCATATAGCCAGATTAAATTAGATTTATTTGGAAAACAAAATATCTATGTTTCATTACATAATGCCCAACGTGAAAATACTATTCAACATAACGAAATTGTAAGAAAAAATCACGCAGTTTTACGTCGTTTAATCGATATTGTAATTTTTTCAGTTGTCAGGAATTATCATTTAGGGGGCACGATGAATCGGAGCATTCGTTAAATCAAGGTAATTATAGAGAACTAATAAAAATGTAAGAAATACGATTTGAAATTTTCTAATTTACTTTTTATTTTGAAGACATTTAGCGGCGTATCTAAAACAATCCAGAATTTATTAATAGAATCAATTATGTCACATTTTGAATAACATCATTGAATCTGAGATTCGGGAAACCATTTGCTTTTCGCTAGATGAAACTACCGATATATCATGTCATTCACAATTATAAATTGTTGTTGGATACGCGTTACGTGGTAATATTTATGAAAGGTTTTTTAGTTTTACAGACGTGAGTAAATGCCATAAAGCAGAATATATTATTGGTGTTTTAAACAACAGATTAAAATTTTTTTGATATCAAAAATAAATTGGTAGGACAAACTTATGACGGCGCTGCCGCGACGTCTGGTGAATTGGTCTCCAGGCAAAAGTTAAAACTATTACACCGCAAGCTTTATTTACTCACTGTCATGCACATAGAATGAATCTAGTTTTGCAGGATACATGTAAAAAAATTAAAGAATGTCGTCTTTTTTTGCCAGTTTAAGCTAATTTGCTTAATTTTTCACAAGCTCGCCTACACGGACTAATGTTTTAGAACAGTGTTTCGAAAAAAAAAAAGGCAACAGTTCGTTAAACGCGATGGAATTTTAAATTTCGGTTTTAAATCTTTTTATTAGACGGTATACCTATCTGAGGAGACAAAAAAACCTTGCCGACCCTGTCGCTAAAGCGATAAGCCGCCACTTGAGAGATCTACATGCAGGAGTCTATGAATATAAATTGACGAAGAGACATTTAATATCGAAGAGAGTGCATACCGTACTTCACGAATTTTTGACTGTTTTGGATTACCGTTAACACTTGACAGCCAATAGTTCACTCTACTATATAGCATAAGAGGTGCGAAAGTAAATTGCTCTGGTAATGAAAATGGGATGGTAAAAATAACTATGGATAACAAACGAAATAGCATGGAAGGGTCATAAATCAAACAATTTTGAAACAAATCAAACAAAGGATTACAAGGAGACCAACTATCAACGACTCTTTTTATTCCGATACTGCAAGGAATAATTCTGGCTTTAAAGTCTCTTATTATGTATCGTATTTTTCTACTCTTGGCTGATTGTTTTGATCGTGGCTCTAAATTTTTTCGCATATATTGTGATAGTATTGTTGTTTATTAGCCTTGTATCTTCGTTTTATTTCTGTGTTGAGGTCTCTTAAGCTAGCTTTTTCCCTTTCTTCTATTCTTGATTATTTTAAGTGTTATCCAGTGTTTTTGTTTCAAGGGGTATTTACCGTTAGGTGAATAATTGGTGTTGTTACACAATGTTTAATAGTCTCCCATATTTCTTGCGATCTACCCTTACCAATAGATTGTATACTTTTTTGCACTTCTTGTAGGTTTTATTGGACCTAGGTGGTATCAATAAATGGTTTGGATAATAGAAGAATGTTCTTGTGTGAGTAAGGGGAACAGTTTACGAAAAAAATATGATTCGCAGAAACAATCATGAAAAATCATTGCATTCTAATTAAAACAACACATAATAGCTATCTTACAAGAACTAATCGTAAGAGAACCGCCTTCAGTAATGGACAGCCAGGGTCGATGTTTTATGCAACAGCAATAAGAGCAGAAAATCTCGAAAGCATAAGGTACAGTTAATTTGTATGATTTCCTACATTTTTCTGCTTGTGGGTTCAATTATCTTTTAGAAAGCCCAAATTAATCCCATAAGGTTGTAAATTTAGCAGGTAATATAAAAACAGGATCTTTTTTATGTAATGTATATTCATCGGACTGCATACATTTAAATTAATCATACACTACGTGAAATTAAAAATATATTAAATAACTTTACAACGCTTAAATGCTGGTATAAAAACCTAACCCTTGGTTGGGGAATGTGTGATCAAAATTATCGCTCTTCTAATATCACAGTTTCTTGAGGATACAGCTTCAGTTCTTTCAGTGTTTGGCTTTTATCTAATGAAGTCAACTAAAACATAAGAATTTACAAAATTTATTTTAAAAACAGCTACCGATATGAAGACAAAACGTAAAATAAAGACTTTATTTTATAACTGTGGTTTATAGATATAAGACTTTGTTAACTAATATCAGATTCAAATGTAATGAGTATTGATAATATTGATGGAAAATGATTCTGACAGAAGTTGATTATTACGAAAGGGAGAGAATAACCTGACCTTAAAATAGTTCTAAAACTGTTCTGAATAAACTTCAACATGCTTGTACTATTCCATAAAAGTGCTCAAATCATTCAGAAAAATTCCGAACAAAACATTTTTTACTCCAAATTTACAAGCCACCCTAGAGTAAAGTTCCACGATTGTAGCGAGTGACGCATGTTTTAATGGTTTTTATAGGACAGTAAAATTCGACGTTTACCCTTTAGAAAAAAATTCGAAAAAAGGAGAACATTTAATTATTATTTAATGAATAAATTAGTGGATTATTGCAGAATATGTTTAATCTCTTAACCCTTTCGATACTGTTACCGTAAAAGTACGATTTTCATTTGCAGCTTTGATGAACAAGCGCCGTACTATTACACAAATTAATCTCCATCTTCAGGTTCTAGCGCCGTACTTTCTGAATACTTTCTTTCGTAAGTTTTACGAAAAAAAATTCTAGTACTTCGATAAAACGCATATAAATAAACTGCCGACAAACGAAAAGCGATTCAACCACTTCAATATAAAGAATGTAAACTACTGAGTGGCCGTCTCGATCGCGAAGTGCAAAATTTTTCCGGTGCTGTATATGAGCAACGTGCAACTGATACTTGGCCCGTAGAGAAAAGGTTAAAAATTGACAAAAACCTTCTCACTGTTCAAACAATAAACGTTCAGGTAGAAGAGATCACATTTTATATAAAATACATTTCAATAATTTGACTGGTCTACTTTTAAACTGTTCAAATGTTTTGGAAAAGATTTGGGTTCTAGGGAAAATGTAACCTTGTCAGCGTGTATGATTCAACTTGAAGTTATCTGCAGTTTTGTAGTTTATATCTTTCTCTATCGGTAGATAATGTCCAAGATCAACAATTTCGCCGCAGATTAAGGCAACGTAACTGGCAACAATAATGAAAACAAGATAGAAAAGAACCGAGGCCTGACATGCTTAAGATCAAACTTATAGGAAAGCCTATAATAATCTCATTGAAGAATAAAGATGGAAAAGAAATAAGAGAAAAGAACGAAATCCTAACAGTTACTCAGACGTTTTACCGTGATTTATATTCTCACACAAGAACCCAGATAATACTGCAAAAGAAGATCTTAAGTGAAAGAAAACGAATGTCAACTCAGAAATACTCCGTAACCTAGAATCCTTCGAAATAAAACAAGCTATGGCATAACTAAAAAACAATAAGGCTTCGGGCCCAGATTGAATACTTGTAGAAATGTTGAAGGAGGGGAGTGAAATTATTTTCGAAGAAATAAAAAGGAAAAGACAGTTGATTTGATTTCACGTATAGTGTATCTATGTATCCGATTATAAGTATTTCGGCTTAATAGGCCTCATTAGAACGGCCATTCATAGTCGTTCTGAACGTGAAAATAAATCTCTTCTGTCTTAAGAAGCAACTCTAATATGGCTTCGAATGGACGCAAATAGCGACATCTGATATTAAAATCCGTAAACTAATTTTCGAAACCAAATTCAGAGTTTTGCTTTAATCTGTGTCGTCTAAGAATTGCAAGGCAAAACAGACGTTGATAAAGATGTTATTAGAGACATGGGGAATATAAAATTTGCATTCCACGACATATCTCCTCAACTAAGCAAAAATCCTTAGCGAATTGGTTCCTTGTACTCATTCAGAGTAATCGTAATTCTTAGAAGGCACAGATTAAAGCAAAAATCTGAATTTGGTTTCGAAAATTAGTTAACGGATTTTATTCTCGAAGAATTGAAAATTTTTTTCAATGAATGTCTTCACAGAGGAGAAGTCCCAGATGATTGGAATGAAAGTTTGACAATACTCATCTTCAAAAAGGGAGGCAGGGGAGATCTGAAGAACTATAAGCCAATCTCCCTACTGTCCCAAATGTACAAACTGTTAATGAGAGTAATAATTAACAGGTTAACGTCGAAGCTCGACAGCTATCGACCGGTAGAGCAGGCAGAATTCCGAAAGGGTTACGGTACAGCGGATCATCTTCTTACAATCAGAACTCTAATAGAGAAAGACAATGAATATCACTTGAACTTATACATTGGCTTCGTTGATTATGAAAAGGCATTCGACTTCATAGAACTTTGGGCAATAGAGTGAGCTATGAACTGCAGGATAGACTCCCGATTCAGAATGCTCATAAATAATATTTACAAGAAAGCTACAATGAAAATACAAATAAATGCGAAAACCAAAGCTATACCAATCAACAGATAAGTTCGCCAGGGAGATGTTATCTCACCAAAACTATTCACACTTGGACTTGCAAGACGTGTTTAAAGACATTAACTGGACAGATAAAGGAATAAATGGTAATGGAAGAGAACTGAGTCATTTAATATACGCTGATGACATTGTAATATTCGCTACAAGTTTCGAAGAACTACAGACCATGATGACGCAACTATTTCAAGCTTCGGAAAAAGTAGGTCTTAAGATGAACTTGGAAAAAAAAACAAAAATAATGACAAACACACCGAACATTAGAAAAATAACGCTGAACGACAAAAATTTAGAAACAGTAAGCGGATACATCTACCTGGGACAGATAATGAAAGTTAAAAAGAAAATAAAACTGCCGAAATAACCAGGAGAATAAGATTAGTGTGGGCAGGATTTGGAAAACTGAGTTGGATCTTGAAAAGCACCAAAATAGAACAATATTTGAAAACCAGAATTTACGATCAGTGTACCCTCTCTATACTCACGTATGGCACACAGACGTAGACACTCACCAAGTCGAACATGGATAAAATAGTAAATGCACAAAGAGCGATGGAAAGATCAATGCTCGGGGTGAGACTTATAGACAAAAAAACAAACAAATGGATTAGAAGCAAAAGTAAAGTAAAACATGCAGCCAAATTAAAATGGAGCATCGCAGGACACAATGCCCGAATGAAGGATAAGAGATGGAACCACGAAATACAACAATAGAGACCATGGTTAGGAAAGAGAAGCAGAGGAAGACCACAAATGAGATGGGCGGATGACATTAAGAAGATCGGAGGACATAACTGGAAGCAAGTGGAGGAAAATAGAAGACATTGGATTGATTTGGGGGAGGCCTATGTCCCAAGATGGATTACTTAAGGCTGAAGAAGAAGAAGAACTGGCAACAACGCCATTGTTTGGGTAGTTCTTTTATTATATGTTATCTGCAAGTCAATTTCATAATCGTACTGATAGGGATTTCATAAAGCAGAGAGCAGAATTGCTTGTAGTATTATTAGTGGAAGTCGTTTTTACGTTTATTGTGAGTAATTTCGTTTATTTCAATTTGGTGACAAATAATAAATATGACTGACAGTAGTAATAGTATTACAAAGAAATTTCACAATTTAATACCCGAAGAAAAAACTATAATCGGAAAGGTGTTTGAAAGACTTTGAGCCAGGGAACAAAATATGAATGTAAGCGATGTATGTAGTAATTTGACAAAAGTTTCCGAAACTAGTCTTTACATAGTAATTAAAACAGAAGATGGAACAAACCATAACAATACTTTGAAGGTCGAGACAAGAGGAAGGAAAAAAATAAAATTGGATAATAAATCCAAACAAGCAATTTATAGTGCAGTACATGCATTTTAGTTCAAAAAGAAATCAACACCCACAAAAAAATTGCTTCTTCTCTTCAATCTAACGAAAATATTCCAAAAATATCAAGACGTGTTTTGTTACATATTTTACGTGAAATGGACTCTAGGTATTTGAAAAGAAAGAGGAATAGTACCCTTAATCAAGAAGAAGAATTCATTTTATAACGCAGAAAGTATATGAAACAAATACAGTAGAACCTGCTTAATTCGAACTTCGTTAATTCGAAATCTTTAATTCGAATTTTTATTCTGGTCCCTAGCATTTCCTATATAAGTAACGTTAAAAAGTCGTGGATAATTCGAATTATATTTTGGATAATTCGAACTTTTCTACAAGTTAAAAATGCCAATTTTATGCTGGAAATTTCCGCTAAAAGAGGTAGTATTCTTTTCTGTTCTAACGTGTCACTTGTTTTAAGGTCATTGTACATTGTACCCGTACCTGTCACCTCAATTCTAACCCATCTGTCATCATCAAGTCACTTCGTATTGAGTAAAGATGTCATCGCATGGTAATACGAAAACATACAAAACTTTAACGTTATCGGAAAAAATAGCGGCAATTAGAGAAGTAGAAAATGAGACTGAGATTGCCAGGGACTTTGGAATTCCTCCTAACACATTATCCACCTACTTGAAGAATAAAGAAAAAATTCTCAACAATGAAAGTGAGTGCGGTAAAGATCGAAAAAGGTTAAGGGAGCCAGAAAATCCAAATTTAGACAGTTGTGTGTTAAAATGGTTCAAACAAGCTAGGGATAAGAAGATTCCCGTGAGTGGTCCCCTTATAAGAAGCAAAGCTGAACAATTTGCTATTGAAATGGGGAAAACAATTTTAAGGCGAGTACAGGGTAGCTCGACGGCTTTAAAGAACGCAACATAATTTCTTTCAAATCCATTTGTGGAGAAAGTGGGACCATTAATCAGCAAGAACCCAACCAATGGAAAAAAAATTGGAAGAGATGATTCAGGGTTTAGATGAAAGAGATATCTTTAATGTTGACGAGACGGGTCTCTTTTTTAAATGTACTCCTGACAAAACGCTAGCATTTAAAAATGAAAAATGTCACGGAGGAAAACTAAGTAAAGAAAGAGTAACTCTCCTAATTGGTGCAAACATGGACGGATCAGAAAGACTGCCTCTACTGATGATTGGCAAGTCGGCTAATCCGCGTTGTTTTAAGAACGTCAAGTCAAAACCAGTGGAATATGTGAGCAGCGCAAGAGCTTGGATGACTAGTGATCTTTTCGAGAACTGGCTGAAAAAATTAAGACAAAAAGTTCATAAAAGAAAAAAGAAAAGTTATTTTGTTTATTGACAATTGTACGGCACACACCCCTATCCCACTGATGGAAAATGTAAAAGTTATTTTTTTTCCTGCTAACATGACTTTAGTTCTCCAGCCTATGGACCAGGGTGTCATAAAAAAATTTAAACATTTTTACAGACGTTTTTTGGTTGAAAACATATTGATGGAAGATTGCGACACCCTTAAAATAAAGTTAGACATTCTACAAGCATCTCGAATGTGTAAGAAAGCTTGGGACCAAGTAACACCCGAAACGATCAAACACTGTTTCAAAAGAGCTGGTTTCATAAAAAAGGAGGAGAACACAGACAATTTAACAGAAGAGCTGCTTTCAGTTGACTGCTGGGGGGACATCATTTCTGATCCTGCCATCTCTTATGAAGATTTTGTCAGCGTGGATGAAGATGTTGCAGTATGTGGTGAAATAACCGATACAGAGATCATCGCTGAAGTGCTTAAGGACAATGATGAAAAACAAGAGAGTGATGAAGACGACGCATCATCAGTTGCGGGAGAAATACATGTTCCGAGTGCGGCCGAAGCAACACACCATATTACGCAACTTAAACGGTACTTTGAAAGTAAAAATGATGTAAGTCACTCTATTTTTAGTTCACTGAACATCTTAGAATCGTTTGTCATTACCGAGACGTTAAATTCTAAAAAGCAGCTAAAATTTTGGATTTCTTTAGAAAAAATTAGTCTATTTTCCTTAATTGTAACAAATATGTATTCTTATTTTCAATAATTTTTTTGAGACAAAATGTTTTATTTTTTTAATGATGCGTTCTCACTGGGAATTTTTTATCTGCCGATTGTTTCGGCTAAGATTTGGCCAAAAATACTAATGAGAAAACCTGCAAATGATAAAAATCGACAATAATTGACAATTTGTTATAGCTTGCAAATGCTTTAATTGGTATTCTGGCCTAATTTTGTTGGCTCATTTTTTCGGTTGACAAAATTCGGGCAAAAATAGTAACGAAAACATCTGCAAGCGATAAAAATGGTCAACTATTGTTGATTTTTATCATTTGTATATGTTTTTGTTTGCATCTTTGTTTTTTGTGGATATATTTTTAATTCAAATTTTTGGATAATTCTGCAAACGATAAAATATTTTGATATCTCTGCAGAAAACATCTGCAAGCGATAAAAATTTTCAACTATTGTTGATTTTTATCGTTTGCAGATGTTTTTGTAGGCATATTTGTTTTTTTTTTGTGGGTATATTTTTAATTCGAATTTTTGGATAATTAGAATTTTTTTAACGGTCCCTTGAGGTTCAAATTATCCAAGTTTCACTGTAGTAGAATTTCGAAGAGATAGAAAAAACATATTATACAAATGAAACATGGTTAAATGAAGGACATATTGTGACAAAAACTTGGCAGGATTTAAATGTGAAAAATAAACGACAAGCTTTACTAGATGATTTGTCGACAGGTTTAAAAAGCCCATCTGGAAAAGGAAAACGGCTTATTATTAGCCATATTGGTCGCGACTCAAGATTTGTTGAGCGAGTTTTAAATAAATGCATTTCTAAAATAAACAGGAGATTACCATGAGGAAATGGATGGAGACCATTATGAAAAATGGTTTTCAGATATTGTGTTAAAAATCGAACCAGGATCTGTTATTATTATTCATAACGCATCATATCACTGCCGGCGTGTAGAACAGTTCTTCTTCTTCAGGTGCCATCTCCACTACAGAGGTTGGCAATCATCGTAGCTATTTTAATTTTTAAGGCAAAAGACTCCTCTCTTTATTTCCATTTCTTCAGATGTCTCTTTTTCAATTTTTACTATTGCTCGCTGATTGTAATAAAGGTTTGTTATTAGCCTTAAATCTCTTTCATATAGGTTTTTATTTTTTAGAATTTCCATGAGTCCGTCATGTTTTACTTTATCAAACGCTTTATTGTAGTCTATAAAACAAACGTAAAGAGGACGGTTAACATCCAAACACCTCTGTGTCTGCACGTTGAAGGAGAATAATGCCTCTCTGGTACCCATACCATTGCGGAACCCATATTGTGTGTCACTAATATCCAGCTCCAGTTTAGAGTGAATTCTGGCGTGGATAATTTTCAACAGAATTTTCAAGGTTTGTTACATTAAGCTTATGGTTCGATAGTCACTGCACTCTTTGGCAAACACATAAATGCTGATGTCAACATTTCTCTAGGGATGATTCCCGTAGTATAGATAGCGTTGAACAGTTCTATTATTACGTCCAGGTTTTTCTCGTTGACCAACTTTAGAACAGTTAGAAAATCCAAGTTGAAAATCGAGTTACTAAGTTTAGCACGGTGTCGTAAAGATAAATATTTTAAATATGTAGTAGATCAAATGGCGCGAGAACGAGGCGTAATTGTAGTTCGATTGTCGCCATACCATTGTGAGTTGTAGCAAGGCAATGTTTACATGTTACTTTCAAATTCGATGATGTAAAAAATCTGCTTAATAGTGCTGATAAAATGTATCGAGTATGTAGTGAAAGAAGAGCAGAATATGTCGAACCTAGATAACTTCATTGAAATTACCATGGAACTAGTAGTTATGGATCTAGGCGAAGATACTACTGATGAATCTGAAGATGACATACATGACTCAGATTAGATTATATATATATATATATATATATATATATATATATATATATATATATGTATATATATATATATATATATATATATATATATATATGTATATATATATGTATATATATATATATATATATATATATATATATATATATAACGTTAGTTTTTATTTGACAATAATTTTTATATTTTATGGAAATAAATATTCAGTTAAGGTGAACCATTTATTATGGGTACTGTTACGTATACGTACCAAGAATTGTTAAACTAATTCAGTTTTACTTGCGCTAAAAGTTACTAGACGACCTATTTTCTAATCTCATGTCATTAAATCTCATTCGACAATAGGAATTAAATTTAATCCTTGAATTAGTCATGTTTAAGTTTGTTAATTTAAACGGATAAAGGGTTTTTCATAAAAAATATATTTAACAAGCAATAGTTTTCTTCATCTAAGGCATCTATAAAATAAGAAAATTATTTTTATCGCAATCAATTCGTTGTAAATTTTTTAATAAGAACCGCAATCCTATGACTCGTCGATTTCTTTTTCCCTCATACCCGCAACTTCATACTTGTACATTGAAAATATGGGTCACTCGCTACAATTGTGGTACTATGGATTAGAACTGTCTTAGAAGAAACCGGAATAAATAGAATATTAAATTCTAGCGATAGTATGATTTATAACAGTTTTATCAATATTTTGCTATTTTTTAATTAAATATTTATAACTTACATCTCTCCTAGGCCAGCTAGATATAACTTTGAATTCTTCTGTAGGATATCCTTTCACTATTAAAAAGTCTAATAGTACCTGAAAAAAATAAATAAGAATAGCAAAGCCGTAAAGTAAATCGAGTTAGGCCATTTATAACTTAAGAATGGCTATACCGATTTGAATGATATTTGGTTTTTTGGATACGTTACAGCCCCGAAATAACGGAATAACTATTAAAGTGTCGTAAAAGTTTTTCAGAAAAAAATTAATAAAAGTAATTTTGATCTTAAAGACACTTTTTAAGGTTCTGAAACTACTTTCTTGTGGCATGTCTGACTTAAATATTATGGTTAAATGAGATTAAGCCACAATCATTAATTGTAATAAATATTACATTTTTAACTAAATAATGTTTAACGTTTCGATTTCCACTCTGGAAATCAATTTCAAAAAAGATTGTTTTAAAAATTGTGTGATAATGTACAACCAAATTGTTATTAGGTTATGTTTTTTCAAAATTGGTGGATTGACACGCTTGGCCTCGATCTTGTAGGACAAGCGTCTATTCATACCTTGTTACAATTCGTCTTCGATGCTCGCGCATCCATGTAATGTCAAATATTTATAGGATTTATTCCTAGATAAGGTTCTGATCATGATATAAGGAAACAAGGTATGCTCACTAGTGGACTCGTTTTTGCACATTTCTGCGCCGACCAAAATCCACCATCTTTTCAATATGTCACATGTGTGTAGGGATGATGACCTGATCCCGTACCAGATACTTTGGAACATGTATTTTATTTATACTTGTGGAACTGATCCCTAACACCAATATATTATAAAAAACGAGTACGGGTCATGGCCGTATAAATAAAGATCTTTATTTATACGTCCATGGTACGGGTACTGTACTCATAGTAAGTGTAAGTGAGCATACCTGACCTGATCCACAAAAATACTTGGATCAACCACCTCTACATGCGTGACGTCTGCTTTGTTTACTTTTGCATTTTTTAACCTTACTTTGCAATGTATTGGAATTTAAAAGTAAATGTGTTTTTGTTTTGTTTCAATTTTTTAAAAATTATTTTAGCAAGAGTCTGTTCAGATCATTTTAAATATGAATTAATTGGATTAATGTATAATATTAATTTTATTTAATTTAACTACGATATTTCGTATCAATTTTGTACATATTTGAATTGCCGCCTTCAAAATGGCGGATTTTGGTCGTAAACGTGATTGGCTGTTCAAAATAGATGCGCGTGAGCATACCATGTGTCCTTATATCATGGTTCTGATTATGATTTAATTCGTTTTTGTGTTTTGTAATTATTGTAATTAAAATTTATTGTTAAAGTTTAATTTTAATAAACAAATTTATTGTTAAAGTAAACTTAGGAATTTAGTTGAGACGTTCTTTTATGGAATGTATTGACAAAGTTAGTTAAAGTGATATTTAGTTTATTTCTTAATTTGGTTTGTAATTAAAATATTTTGATTATGACTTATTTAATTCAAAATGTAAAATATTTAATGTAAAATCCAACTATTCTGTTATTTTGTCAAATCCTACTATTAACTATGCTCCTGATATATTTATTTTATTTAATATTTCGTTAACTATTTACTTTATTAAAGGTATTTTACACCAAAATTCAGAAGTATTGATGTTTTTGTCTAGTTTTCTTTCGTATTCGAATTCTGAATTATGTAGTTGATGTATAAAATGCGATTCTCCCGAAAACTGTTGAGTTTTTGAAGTTTTTTTTTTTTGTTAAAATAAAGTATCTTTAATATTTTTAATCACAAACACCGGTAACTTAAAGAGCAAAAAAGTTAAGTGTAAATATATGCATCATATGTGGCGCCCTGTGTCAGCTACATTAAAATATGCATCAAATTATAATTTCTAATATTCAATAGTACCTAGCTATAAATTATGATACATAAATGTTCACAAACATGAAAGTTATAGCGAAAATTAAAATTTTAAATTTTCACTTTAACACCTTGTATGTTTCTTAATATCAACATTTTATTAAAGTAATTTGACTTAAATCGTAATATTTTAAAGTGTAGAATCTACGGCTACTTTTTGTACAATTACTTAAGGACCACACCACTTGCGGAAATCGCAATTGAACTTTTCTAGTAAAATCTAGGCAATAAGTTTAATCGCATATTTTCTATCATTATCGTTGATTTAAACGAATGAAATCATTAAGTAGCCTGTAATTTCAAAATATTAACAAATCAAATCTGGTACATTACAATAAAATATTTGACATTACATGGATGCGCGAGCATCCAAGACGAATTGTAACAAGGTATGAATAGACGCTTGTTCTTGTAGGCAATATAATGCTTATAGTTGAAAAAATCTGAAGGTGGCTTTCTTAACACAGGAATATCAAATTCTGACTGTTTTGTGTGTTTTTTTTGTGTTATATGTTTGTATTATATGTTGTGTTATATGTTATACGTAAGTTGTGTAACGTAGGTTTGAGTTAGATAATTCGCAGTGTATCAAACACTGTGTTAGAATGTCGTGTATTGGGTGTTGCATATGTATTGTGCATAAACTGTAGGTGATATTTCTCAGACCTCCTATTACTCCGTTATTGTTGGTATATTCTTGTTAATGGCTTATCCTTTTAGTATTGGCAACCAAAGCCTGCTACATTCTCCTACATTGTCTTCGTTAAGTAGGATGAGAGCTGCTTCTTTGATTTTCTCTTTTTCATGTCTGCTTCTTACATGATTATTGATGTATCTTTCCATTGTACTCGGTGGCCGTTGTCCCAGGCATATTTGCTTATTTATCTGGGATTTGTCGAAGTCTCTGTTCTTGATGTATTTTTCATGTTCGTTTATCCTGAACTTGGGTGTGTTACTGTTTTTCCCACGTAGTTGCATTCACAGGGTATTTTATAGATGCGTTTTTTATTTTTCTTCTATGCTTGGTTTTGAACAGGATAGATCTAAGTATATTGGTTGTTTTGAACAACCAATTGTTATATCGGTTGGTATAACTAAAGATAGAAATTTATGTAGAAATGGAATTAGGAAAGCCAACCCAGCATTGGTTGGGTGATAGCATAGATAATGATGATGATAATAATGTTTATGGAATCTTAGATACTAATCTAGCATTTCAAGCATTTATAAATATCTTTTGTATCATTTTAATAATAGAAGGAAAAAAATCAAAACAACTAAAAATAAATGGATTAATAATGAAGTGCGAAAGTCGAGTTTTGAATTAAGAAATTTACACGCATTATCAAGTGCAGTACCAATTCTTAGAGATTTTTATCAACAAAGGAAAAAACAGAAAACTTTTGACCAAAACAAGAAAAGATTATTACCAGAAAATCATTACTTCGTCTGATAATCCCAATAAAATCACGGAAAATTGTCAATGATTTTTCAAAAAGTGCTAATAACAATGCTAATACTTGTTTGATGCATGATGACAATAATATAATTACAGATCTCCAAGAAGTAGCATGCACTTTTAACACATTTTTAAAAAATGCACCCATTGATATCGTGTCGAAAATTACATGTAATACAGTAGACAAAGACAGTCAGTCAATTATTACAGATCATGAAAATTTCTTTCAGTTGTACCCATTTACTGGACAGGAACTGATCGAACTCCTGAAGAGTAAACTTAAAAACAAATCCTCTAGTGGTTTTGACGAGATACCTGCATTTTTGGTCAAAAAGATTTTACCTTTTATAATCAATCCTTTAACTTATCTCACCAATTTGTCTTTTTGCAATGGGGATTTTCCTAATTACTTAAAGACAGGCAAAGTAGTTCCCATTTTTAAAAAAGGAGATCCAAAACTGGTCACCAATTATAGGCCTATAACAATTCCCAGTATATTTTCATAGGTATTGAGTATGGTTATTTAACACTTTGACTCCTATGTGTATCATACATAATACACAATAGGTACTCTCTCTGAGCCTGTGTGTATGAATTTGATACACAAGAGTAGAACGCATTCAAGCGACTGACTTTAGGCTGTGTTAACCAATTTTCAATGTTAGTTCGGTAATCCTAGCATATTAAAATTGGCAACATTGTAGATAAAATTTGGAGACACGAAATTGTCGAGTTGCAATAGTGGCATACCACCACCATACCAGTCACTGTTAGACCTTCATTGTAGTCGGGTTTGTTTATGTACAATGTCTAAAAATAACAAGAGAAACCTTACTTTACATGAACTTGAGCATCTGGCTGAAAATCTTAGCGAAATAAGTGATTGTGAATTTGATGATTCAGATGTCGATCCATTATACAATGATAGTTCTGATACCCTTGAATACTCTTCAGATTCAGATTATGAACCACAAACAAAACGGCAGAAAATGGAAACACTTAAGGCAAGTTTATAGTTCCGTATAAATTTCAAATGTTATATCTAATTTTGAATTATTTTAGGATGATAATGTTACAAGTCAACCTAGAATTCAACATGAACAGTTTAATTTGCAAATAAGCGAAAGTGAATCGGAAATTGAAGATGTAAACAATATAGATATGGTAAATCCTCGTAAAGGGAATTTACAGGCAAATGTTATATGGAACAATGTTGATGGAAATTTGAATACATTTGACGTTATACATGAAAATACTTCTTTTGGTACAGTTGTAGAAAGTAGGGAAAATGATACACCTTTAACGTTTTATAGACTGCTCCTAACAGACGAGATACTCGATATTTTAGTGAAGGAAACAAATCGATATGCTGAACAAAAAATTATTGATGCTATAAATCGTGAAAACGTTAAGACAAATTCATATCTCACTAACTGGAATGATACTAACAGAGAAGAAATATTAAAATTTTTGGGAATTTTAATATGGATGGGTTTGAATACAAAACCACGACTACGAGATGACTGGAGCACTAATTTTATCCATCATTGCTCAATATACAAGACGACAAACATGTCGAGGTGTAGATTTGAGGCTCTTCTTGCTTGCTTCCATTTTTCAGATAATGAAGCTTGTCCTGAAGGAAGCAGATTGTTCAAAGTTGAACCATTATTGCAGGCGTTCAATAGAAGTTTTCAATCTGCTTTGGTACCAGGCAAATACGTTTGCATTGATGAATCGATGATTCCCTTTAGAGGACGTCTGTCATTTTTACAGTACATACCTGGCAAACGTAATAAATATGGCGTAAAAGTTTTCAAACTCTGCGGAAAAGGCGGCTATACATATCACGCAAAAATTTATGGCGGAAAGCAAAATAGACCAAAGGAACAATCACTAGCATCCCTAGTGGTCACGGAATTAATGCAACCTTTTCTACACTCGGGAAGAACTTTGGTTACGGACAATTTTTATACTAGTGTCAGTTTGGCACACGAACTAAATGATAACAATATTCATCTAGTTGGTACACTTCGTAAAAATAGGAAATACAATCCTAAGTCGGTGTTTGAAGCAAAGCTAAATAAAGGAGATATGATGGCCCTACAGAGCAACACAAAAGTTATTGTAGGAAAATGGATCGACAAAAGAGAGGTAACATTTTTGACTACAAAATCTTGTCCAGAAATGGTCGACGTTCGTACAAAATCAGGAATAAAAAGAAAACCGTCTACAATAGTAGAATATAATTCTGTTAAATCTTACATTGACGTCTCTGATCAAAAAGCTTCCTACAGCAATCCCATCAGACGTTCTATAAAATGGTATCGGAAAGTGGGAATAGAGTTACTGACAAATACAGCCATAGTGAATGCTTTAATCCTATATAACAAAGCTTTGAACACAAAAATGGATGTAACACAATTTCGCGAAGAATTAGTGACTGCCATTTGCAAAGACAATAATGTTACAAACCCTCAACAAACACACCATAGGCTGGAAGAATATGACAAAAGAGAACGATGTGTTATATGTTACAGCACACAGACAAAATCCTTTGGTCGCGCACATGCATCTAAGAATTCCAAACAGTGCAACACTAGGTGTACTGGCACTGAATGTAGAGAAAAAAAATTTATTTGTAACATTTGTTTTTTTAAAACACATAATGTATATTTAAAATAATTTGTTAAGATGTTTGCTTATGTTTTTTCGTAATAAAGTTTCATAAATAATGTGTATCAATTTCAATACATCTAGGCTATGGGTAATGACATTATGAAAAGTCGTCTACATGAACTGCGTGTATCAAAAATAAACACACCCTACAAATCTAAGTGGCTAAATCTACATTTAACCAGTTTGATTGATGCAGGCGAATGTCCTATTAGAATATTTTGTGATCTTAGTAGGGCATTTGACTGTGTCAACCATGAAATATTATTTAAAAAACTAAAACAGATAGTTACAATGGATTATGTCATTTCTAAACAATAGACAAAAATATGTGAGGCTGCAGATGAGGATCGAGGATCGTGTGACAAGTTGTAGATCTAGTCTTGTTACTACAAACATGTGTGTTCCCCAAGGATCCAAATAGGACCAATTCTGTTTGTAGTCTACATTAACGACATCGTACAAGTGGACAGAGCGGTAAATTTCACTATATATGCGGATGATACGTCAATTATTCTATCTAACAAAGCCAACATAATCCTACAGCATCAATGTAATGATTTTCTTTCATCTTTATATTCTTGGTTTTGCGATAACTAGTTGCATCTTAATGCAGAAAAAACGCAAGTTATACATTGGAACAATAAACAAAAATACCTGGAAAATCTTCAGTTTAATTTTAAGAACATGCAAATAGCTACGGTGTCGTCAGGCAAGTTTTTGAGAATAACGATTGACGAAAGTTTTGATTGGAAGTTGCATTGTGGAGCGGTTGTTTCGAAGTTGAATTCCATTAACTATCTAATTGCAAATTTAAAATATGTTTTGACGGAAAATCAGCTAATTATGATATGCACTCGTGGAGTCCAGGCTAAGATACGGGATATGTTTTTGGGGTATGTCTGGTTATGCAAATGGTATTTTCGTCATACAAAAGAAAATATGGCGTTGTGTCGCTATTTTAAAAAATATATAATTTTAACATTGGCGTGTCTATACATTTTTGAATTATGTGTTTTTATTTTTAATAACTTACATCAGTTTAAAACGAGTGGTGACATGCATAACTTAAATACTAGATATTGTAATAAACTTTATATACCATTTTCAAAAGGTAACATTAAATTTAAATCGCCCAGTGTATACGGGCCACAGGTGTTTAATCATTTGCTCACAGTTGTAAAGTCCACCAGTTCAATAAATGTATTTAAGAGGAATCTTAGGCAATTTTTATGTAAAAAAGTGTTTTATACAATCGAAGAATTTTTTAGATCTTAGATATTAGCTGTATTTTATTTAGCTTTTAAATTCATTTCATGTCTTGTTTAGTCTAGTTTAGTGTTTAGTTTTTAGCAATGTATTATCTAATTTCGGTACAATTACTTTAATTTTTTAATCATTAAATGTGAGCCATTACACTAACTTATGAGGACTATATATTTTACTAAAGAGGCTAATATTAAAATATACTATGGTTTAGTTTGTTTCTTAAAAAGCAAATACAGCAGAAGTATTGTGGAAAATATATGAATATATATCCAATTCAGAATCCAATGTATATTAAAGTGTATAAAATATATGATACTTATAAATATATAAGTGTACTTACTTTCAAAGGTGTAGTCGTCTGAAACCTCCTTTCCAAATGTTCTCCTTTTGGCAATCTAAATCGTATTTTAGTAATACTGTCGCCTTGTTCTAGTGATGGTTCGGGAGGTAAATCTGCTTCGACTTGTTTCCTAAAGGCTTCTTTTTTTGCTTCCGATAGTGCCTTTTCGCTTTCCAGTCGTTTCCTGGTTTCAGTTTCTTTTTTCTCTTGTAACCGCTTGGCCTCTTCTTTTGCTCTACAAATATATTATATAAATTAGATAGGAGAACATTATTAAGGCAGGATAAATTGCCACACGTGGAAACCATCGAAATGAATCAGGAGTATCAATGTGAACTAAAAAAGAAATTAAGACTCTATCATTTTACAATATGTCCCACAAGTTGGAACCATATGCACTTTTTTATTATTAATTTTACAAAAAAAAATTACTCTTCATAAAAAATTCTGCATGTTCTAAAATCTACAATACAATCCTCAGATATCAAATTTTATTAATAAAGTTGGGCCCCCGAACAGATAGAATTCCAAGGCCACGTGATCACTGAGTGTCGGAGAGTTACAGGGTTGTGATTGGCTGTCTGTAGACTTACATGCGTTTGAAACCGAATGGAAGAAGCCGTGTACACAACACACCTTATTAAATAAAATCAGTTTGTGTTAGATTATTATCGTTTGTTTTAAACATGGATGGAAATACTCTTTGGCCTCCAAGAAAAAGGGCAAAAAAAACAAAATTTAGTGTTGAAGTAAAACGTGTAATTTGAAATACATATGAAAAGCATCTGAGGAGTTAAATGCAGAGAAGGCTGCGAAGGTGTTACTAAATTCACTGCTGAAGCTGCAGGTAAATTGATAATATTGTAAGTCTGTACTGACATGTCAATCACGTGCTCGACAAGCATATGTTGAGGGTCTTTCTAAAGGATTGAAACATCCTTCTCGGAAAGGCAAACGACTTGTTGTATTACATATCAGTTTTAAAAATGAATTTGTGGAAAACGGACTGCTTTTGTTTGAATCAAAAAAAAATGGCGACTACCATGAAGACATGAATTCCAAACTTTTTGAAGAGTGGCTGCAAAGGGTTTTGCCAACTTTAGCTAAAACGGCAGTTTAACTTGACTAAAATACTAAACACTGTAAAATAAAAATGCAACTAAACACTTAAGATAATGTGTACCCAAAACTTACAACTTACCTATCTGCTTCTAAACTTTCACGATATGCTAAATCCTGTTCTAATTTAACAAGTTCCCTTTCGGCCCTTTCTTCTTCCTCCTTTATTTCTACTCGTTGATGTTCTAAAAATACTTCTACACATTCTATCAGACTTGACAAAAGCTCATTGACACCAACATTTCCTAAAAAAAATATATAAAGGGGAATTAGAAATGTTATAATAAATAAAATAAATAACAAAATTATATTTTCATATTGTATTATACTTATATGACATATGAAGGGTATATATGCAAAAGTCACATTCCCCATTTTTTGTCAAAAATTTATTTTTAGTTGTTTCGTATTCTCCACATCGAAATACACAATTTTTCGAAGTTTGAGAGCACAGAACTAACAGTCTCTTGTACAAATTAATGAATAAAAATCGCGTTGTTATCCCAAAACTAACATTCTTCGCCGTATTAAGTTGCAGAACTCACTTCTCCCTTTCAGACTATGAGAATGGTGGGTTACGGTCACGTGCCACCTAGGCTGTTTTTTAGTGGCAAGTTATTGTTTTTTTTTTTGCGATATTTGAAGTAATAAAATACCACAATAATGGATTTAAGTGAACAACCAGTAAACAAAAGTATTGGTGAAACTGCTAGGAGACGAGTGCAGGCACCGGAAAATCAAAGAGAAACGAGGTAAAGAAATTCAGGTATTTAACCCAGCTTTAATCTTAACTGTGCAATGTTAAATTCAAGATGTCTTGCTTAACTTTCATGTTCAGATAAAAAATAGACGATAGCCAATCTAACCGATGTTTATCTTCAGTTTTTTTAGATATACGGCAAATGGCTTCCAAACATGCAACCACCATAGTGGCGCACTATATGCAGAATACTATCAGCCCAGGATATTAGACGACTTTCACTCAAAGTTTTATGCAACACAGGATAAAATATCGCAAGATAATTAACCTTAAAACATTTGACTATGCAGTAAATCCAAAGAAGGTGTCCTAAAAATAATAGGAATGTACAACAAGCTACAGCGAAATATTTTATATGAAACAATGAAAAGAAAAATGTCATAGTTTGCTATACTACATTTTTGGAAACCTTAAATGTATCCAGGTTTAGGGTGAACTGCTTAGCTCAAAGGTACTCTACAACTGGTGAAATGTCCAAAGAAGAAGAGGAGAACTTCTCACAAGTTTACAGCCAAAAAAGAGTTATGCGTTTTTGAATAGCTTGAACTGTGGCGAAACACATTATTGTACACATAAGATGGGTCGAAAGTATTTCTCTCAGAAATGTACAGAACAGCTGTTCAAGACAAAACTGTTGAAGTAAAAGAGCAATACTATAGATATATTTTTAACACAGAATATAACTTAGGATTTGGTAGCCCACGGGTGGATGTTTGTTTCACTTGCTTGTCACTTACCGGGTAAATAAAAGTATGCAAGGATGTACAGCAAAAAGCTAGTTTCATAACAACTAAAAGAGTACACAAGTTAAAATATACATGTCCAGTTGCACCAACAAATAAACGATTGATTTTTTTATTTGGATTGCCCGTTTATTTTGGAATATGTTGCACCAACCATTACTTGATTGGAACCGACTGTTTTTGATCTGTCAAAAGTAACCAACCGATTTTCTACGGTTATTTAAAAAATCGACTGTTTTTAACTTCACTTTTACACTGTTTATTTTTTCTGTTTGTGTTTTTAGCAAAGATTTTTTATTTAAAGTATTATAGATTATAATTAAAAAAAAATGGATTTATCATCGTCGTCGTCGAGTTCATTTTCTGACAATTTGGAAGATATAATGCATATGTTACGAAATATAAGATATGTAAGAGATCGCAATGATTTGTATAATTAATATAATGAAGTTGAATTTAAAGCAAGGTACATATATCATTATTTATTTGAATGACTAGAAATGCATTTTAAGTATTTTTAGATATCGAGTAAGCAAGAAAACAGTGTCGGTCCTTTTAGAACGTTTTCATGAACATTTAAGTTATAGGAGAGAAAGGAATAATCCGGTGTCTCCATTAAGTCAAATTTTAATAACCCTAAGGTATTATGCAACTGGTTGCTTTCAACAAGTTCTTGTTGATCTTGTAGAGGTAAATAAAAGTACACAAAACACTGATTTGAATAAAAATTTTGTAAAATATATTTCTTAAATAATTGTATGAATTTTATAATGAGATTATTAATATTGTGCTTAAACCCCTCCAAATAAAAAATAAAATGAATAGAGAAATGGCTTCCTTTATTTTCCATCTTAAATACACACTACACACACAAAATTGCACGAAAAAGAATGTTAATTATAATAGTTCAATGTTCAATTGGATTGGCATAACCTCACAAAACTTTCTTTGTTGACAATCTTTTTGAATAATCGAAATACTCTGTACTCGTGCAATGTTGCCACATATAAATTGTCGGTTTGTAAACCAATGGTTTTTTTAGAATGGTGCAACTCATTTGAAAAATAACCATTGATCGTTGATTTAAATCGTCGAATTGATGGTTAGCAAAACAGTTGATTTACATTCTGTTGGTGCAACTGTGTTGTAAAAAGGTCTTCGAAATCCAAACTTACTAGGGAAAACTTCTTACGTATGTACTGAGAACGAGTTTGGAAAAGGTTCAGATGTAATAACATCCTGTTTATTTAATTTATTATGTGCTTTAATTACTATTTAACTGGGAATAAGCCACAATTAAAGATAAAAATACGTTTATTGACGTTTCAATTTCCACTTCGGAAATCGTTCTCAAAACACAAACAGTAAATTAAACAAATTTTGTTTTTTGTTACATAGTGAAAAATTCTTCTAATAATTTAATTTTATCTGACTCATTTATATTGACAATTCAGACATACATTATGCATTTTAAAGTAGACGACTTTAAAATGATATTGCCAATATTGTTGAGTTGCGCTCCTGGGACGACTTTACTTATAAGATAGTTCATTTGATTACATGAAATCAACTTTAACTTAAGAATATCCGTCAGAAAAAAATCATAGCATGTAATTCGTCTTTAAAGAGACAAACACATGACATGATGACAGTAAAATTCTCCTGTTAGTGATTCCATAGTAAATTATGAGGGAAAAACCAGGAAAAAATCCTCATAATACTATCCCGACATTGTAAGTATTTGTTCGTGAAATTAGTTTACCTTCATCAAAATTCTGATTTTATATGTTACGTTATTTAAAAAACATAAATGATGTATCCTCTATATGTTACTGACTTACTAATACTGGTATTTTCTTATCCAGATCCTACTACATTCTGCCGAGGAATTTGCGACACAATTGGCTTAATTTAGCATAATTAGAGCCCCTTCTTTGATTTTTCTTTTTTTACCATGCGTTTCATTGAACATAGGGTTCAATGAAATAATTCAAATGTAGTCCTAAAAGAAACGGATGGTAAAAAAAGAAAAATCAAAGAAGCGGCTCTAATTATGCTAAATGAAGCAAATTGTGTCGCAAATTCCTCGGCAGAATGTAGTAGGATCTGGTTACCAATATTGAAAGAGGAAGTTATTAATAAGAAAATACCAGTATTAGTAGGTCAGTAACATATAGAGGATACATCATTTATGTTTTTTTAAATAACGTAACATATAAAATCAGAATTTTGATGTTTGTTGAAGGTAAACTAAATTCACGAACAAATACTTACAATGTCGGGATAGTATTATGAGGTTTTTTTTCCTGGTTTTTCCCTCATAATTTACTATGGAATCACTAACAGGAGAATTTTACTGTCATCATGTCATGTGTTTGTCTTTTTAAAGACGAATTACATGCTATGATTTTTTTCTGACGGATATTCTTAAGTTAAAGTTGATTTCATGTAATCGAATGAACTATATTATAAGTAAAGTAGTCCCAGGAGCACAACTCAACAATATTGGCAATATCATTTTAAAGTCGTCTACTTTAAAATGCATAATGTATGTCTGAATTGTCAATATAAATGAGTCAGATAAAATTAAATTATTAGAAGAATTTTTTACTATGTAACAAAAAACAAAATTTGTTTAATTTACTGTTTGTATTTTGAGAACGATTTCCGAAGTGGAAATTGAAACGTCAATAAACGTATTTTTATCTTTAATTGTGGCTTATTCCCAGTTAAATAGTAATTAATTTACAATGCCACAAAAAAATAGCTTCAGAACAATATTATTATGTGCTATTGATGTGACCCCATACACGGCTGTTCGTCTTATTAGTGATGGGTGTGGGGGGTCAAAATAAAAACACAATTTTACTTAACATGTTGGCCAAATGGTTGCTTAATGCGCCAAATCGTATAACGGAGCTCCAGCTCGTTTTTCCAATGACAGGTCACAGCTTTCTCCCTTCTAATCGCGTTTTTGGAAATATTGAGAAGAAAATCAGAAACCGTGAGATAATCGTTAGCCCTGGGGAATATATTCAAATAATAGACATATTTGCTACTGCAAAAAAGCTTGGAGATGACTTAACAGTTGCAAATTGGAAATCAGTAACAAAGGATGTCATAAAATCTCCTGATTCTTTGCATTTTGCATCGAGCAAAAAGACAAAAGAGGGAATGTAAAGGTAGTGGGGCCAAAAATATTGTTAGACAGGAAGTGCGATCTTTAGAGGCCACATTAAACAAGGAAAGAGAGTCTGTCTCCTTGTTTGACATCAAATTTAGTTGGGTTATGTTATTGTTAGTCCCAAATGTCACATGAAATCTTATTTATATTGAAGTTTTTTAACAATTGTGTCGCATTTTAGACTATTATCGTTAATAGTTAATTAAAACTTTCTCGTCTAAGGTACATTCTGAAAAATATTATATAGCTACTGTTAATAAGTGTCGGAAAATTTAAATTTGGCGCATTCGCATTTCCGGATATGTCCGCCATCAGAGGCCACTTTTTTGGTCTCCTTTTCATAAGGATTAGATTCCCTCTTTTGTCTTTTTGCTCGATGGCATTTTGGCATCGCCACGTAAGCGACTTTACTTTATCCGAAAGAAGGTACAAAACCTCACCCGTGTTTTGGTTCAAGGTGAGAAAATTTACAAGTGGAGAAGTGAACTTGCGGACACTGCACGAAGCATCACTAGGACAAACTTTGCATAGCTTAAGGCCCGAGACTATTGCTAAAGGTAACTGAATGGCTAAACCCCACAAGAAAGAGGACATAAATTCTCTTTTAAAGAAACACTATGGAGACGAGTGAAGAAATTTTGAAGAATTTCATTGTTACAAGCATGTATTAGACGATCCAGAAGAAGTTGCAAATGAAGATGAAGTGTGCCTTGCTGTTAATGAGATATTGCTTTTTCAAATTTAATTTTTTATTTACAAGTTTTATATTTAATTACTATTAAACTGGGAATAAGCCACAATTAAAGATAAAAATACGTTTATTGTCGTTTCAATTTCCACTTCGGAAATCGTTCTCAAAATACAAACAGTAAATTAAACAAATTTTGTTTTTTGTTACATAGTGAAAAATTCTTCTAATAATTTAATTTTATCTGACTCAGTTATATTGACAATTCAGACATACATTATGCATTTTAAAGTAGACAACTTTAAAATGATATTACCAATATTGTTGAGTTGCGCTCCTGGGACGACTTTACTTATAAGATAGTTCATTCGATTACATGAAATCAACTTTAACTTGAGAATATCCGTCAGAAAAAAATCATAGCATGTAATTCGTCTTTAAAAAGACAAACACATGACATGATGACAGTAAAATTCTCCTGTTAGTGATTCCATAGTAAATTATGAGGGAAAACCAGGAAAAAAACCTCATAATACTATCCCGACATTGTAAGTATTTGTTCGTGAATTTAGTTTACCTTCAACAAACATCAAAATTCTGATTTTATATGTTACGTTATTTAAAAAACATAAATGATGTATCCTCTATATGTTACTGACTTACTAATACTGGTATTTTCTTATTAATAACTTCCTCTTTCAATATTGGTAACCAGATCCTACTACATTCTGCCGAGGAATCTGCGACACAATTGGCCTCATTTAGGGACGATACTGGATATGAGACTCAGGTGTATAGAAAACCAACACACACCAATAGATATTTAAATTTCAAATCAAATCACAATATTTGTAAAAAAGGGAATAATTAAATCCTTATACGATAGAGCCAAAATTACTTGTTCTAATGAAAATTCGTTCTTGGAGGAGAAACATTTGTTAACATCTGTTTTATTAAAAAATGATTATCCTTTATCGTTTATAAATAAGGAATTTTCAACAATCGATCGAATAGAACAGAACAACTTAGAACGAGATCCTACAGCATACACAAGGAATAATATGAGGAAAATAACAATACCGTACATAAAAGGATTATCAGAAAAACTTAAAAGGATAGGAAACAAATTCAACATTTCAACAACATTCAAAACAACAAACACGTTGAGATCTATTTCGTCCAAAACCAAACCTAACAATGAACAAGACAGGACAAAGAATTGCATTTATAAAATACCTTGTGAATGCGATCAGTTTTATTTAGGTGAATCATCAAGGCCATTCAATGTTAGTATAAGTGAACATCAATCTTATATTAAAAATAAAGAATTTGATAGATCTCAAATCTGTAAAAACGCATGGGATAATGAACATAGGGTTCAATGGAATAATTCAAATGTAGTCCTAAAAGAAACGGATGGTAAAAAAAGAAAAATCAAAGAAGCGGCTCTAATTATGCTAAATGAGGCCAATTGTGTCGCAAATCGCTCGGCAGAATGTAGTAGGATCTGGTTACTAATATTGAAAGAGGAAGTTATTAATAAGAAAATACCAGTATTAGTAAGTCAGTAACATATAGAGGATACATCATTTATGTTTTTTAAATAACGTAACATATAAAATCAGAATTTTGATGTTTGTTGAAGGTAAACTAAATTCACGAACAAATACTTACAATGTCGGGATAGTATTATGAGGTTTTTTTCCTGGTTTTCCCTCATAATTTACTATGGAATCAATAACAGGAGAATTTTACTGTCATCATGTCATGTGTTTGTCTTTTTAAAGTTTTTTTCATGTAATCGAATGAACTATCTTCTAAGTAAAGTCGTCCCAGGAGCGCAACTCAACAATATTGGCAATATCATTTTAAAGTCGTCTACTTTAAAATGCATAATGTATGTCTGAATTGTCAATATAAATGAGTCAGATAAAATTAAATTATTAGAAGATTTTTTCACTATGTAACAAAAAACAAAATTTGTTTAATTTACTGTTTGTATTTTGAGAACGATTTCCGAAGTGGAAATTGAAACGTCAATAAACGTATTTTTATCTTTAATTGTGGCTTATTCCCAGTTTAATAGTAATTAATTTACAATGCCACAAGAAAATAGCTTCAAGTTTTATATTTATTTTAATGTCAAATTTGAGCAAAATAAAACAAATTTTTCAAAACAAACTGAATTTTTTATATCTAAATTATATTCGTAAAGTATTATGGAACTTTTTTATCTGAACATTCTCATTAAGCTTGGTTTCAAAACTAACTGTTTCCACCTTGTTACAGTTCAGACCTCACATTCTCCAAATTTTAGTACCAAACGTAACGTTCTTCAAATTAATAAGTATTTTTTGTATTCAGCGGTGTATTCCCTACCATATCTTTATAAAATCCAATATTAAGTTACTTTCTAAACATAAACAAAAAATTTTTAATATTGTTTGAGGACGTTTTTTCATTTTCTCTAAAATTTTAAAAAGTGTAGAATATGACTTTTACATCTATACCCTTCATATTATAAATATTATATTTTTTCGAGAATTATAGTTATTATAATAACATAATCAATGAGACTAAAAACCTTCCTACAAGGAGAAATATCCCAAGAGCAAACGGGATTTAGCAAAGGTAGAGGTAGTCGAGTACACCTTCTGAACATAAGATAAATAATACAAAAATCTTGGGAATTCAATATTCCACTATACATTTGTTTTAGGGATTAGGGATACTAAAAGAAGTAAGCGTACCACAACACTTAATTTTGCTTATAATTGAACTATACAAACCCACTACTGGAACACTCAAACTAATTCCATCCAGAACAAGGCGCCAGACAAAAGTCTCCATAGGAAGTAGCAAAAGTCTCCATAGGAAAAATGGCCAAAATATGGAATCACTCTAAAATTTCACTCTAAAAATGAGGTTGATCAAGTGATTAACATTCACATTAATGAGATACGGATGTCAATGTTGAACCCTACGACAAGCTGAAAGAAGAAAGGTATACGCCACTGTAGACTTCTGTGGACCGATCACAGGACAAATAATTCAATTTAAATGACCTATAAAGGTCAACAAACGGCTCTCCAGCAAAATCCACCTCCAACAATTAAAATACTGTGGACATGTTCAAATTCAAATTCATTTGTTGATGATGTAAGTTTGCCAATAGCTTAACACACGTGAACATAAAGCAAAACAATAGTTCTATTAAAAAATCGAAGATTCTAGTTACATAAAAATAAATTCGACTAAAAATAAACTAAAATTAAACTTTAAATTGAGTTGTGGGAACTTATTAGGCAATTTGTAATAAAATTGTATTGCCCAATTCCCTGGTACAGTTTGACACCTCTTTAGCCTCCAGTAGGCTGGAACAAGATTCTAGTGTTATAATCGTACACCTCTCCATGGGTCCCAAAGCTCCTCCAGCACCTCTTAACAAACATAAGGTTCTCAAAGATGTACAAGGCACAGTAAGAATTCCCGGAATTTCAGAGATCAATCTGCAGTGCTATGAGAAATAGACACAGAAAACATGGAAATACTTATTATCCTAGGAAAAGTAGAAGGCCCGAACATCAAAAATCGAAAAAATGGCATCTTTTACACTAAACTGTTGCGGAAAACATATAGGTTTTCTTTATTTATAGGCCTATAATAACTAAAAAAATTCAGATTTCTGGATTTCTCAGTTTCAAACAGGGTCTTTTTTTGCTTATTTCCCTAGTGTATTGGTATTTTTTGAATGGAACAGAACACTGTTTATTGGTGCACATTCATTACTGTAAATTGAGGTGTGAATACTTACCATACACTACACTAAAAATCTCAATTGTCGATCGAATTTTTGTTATAAGTATAATGACAGGTAATCTATCTACTGGTATATTTCGTAAACTCATTGCTGCTGTAGCACCCAAAGATGTCGTAACCGATTGCTGCAACCTAAAATTGAAATAATTAATGGATCCAAATAAAATCGATTAATGATGTAGAAAATGAAGACAAATAAAATATTGAAATTTTCACATAGCGTTGGTGGATTGTCGACACAGGAAATTTAGGGAATTCTAAAGTAATGAAGATGTAAAGATATTATTATTACTACTAATTCATCTGTTCAGATGTACATAATATAAAATTGTAACAAATTGTAATGAAGAATTTGTATTATTAAATTTAAGTACAAAAAAAACTTCTACTTGACAAAATATTCACAATAACTAAGGTTTTTATGTGTTTAAAAGCTGTAACGATTTACATAACTAATAAAGCCAAAGGCTATAATAAAATTGAAGTAAATATAAAACACATTGCACCAATTACAACGAGTATTGAGTTGTTTTGGAACTTGAAATACAATAAATAATTGTTAACAGTATTTTGGTTTTGTTTTAATTACACCAAACTTTGAAATATTAAAAATGCATATGGAAACTCTGTAAATGCATATGGAATAAAATATTAGAAAACGATAACATCAAGGAAAGCTGGGGAAAACTCAAAAATAACGTAATTAACGCAGTTACAGAATCACTTGGAGAGAGAAAAGTAACAAAATGTAAAGAAAGAAGAAATCCTTTTAGAATATAGAACACAATAAACTCAACAGGCATATAACCACTATAAACGAATCAGAAATGAAACGAATACTTTAGTTAGACAAATAAAGCTTCTCAAAACAGATGGGACACGACTTCTACGGAACACAAAAAGAAATATGGAGAATTATCAGAGGATAAAGAAAAGAGATGAACGAACTAATTAAAACGAAACACATTCAGAAAGAAACATGGGTAGACTACTTTCGATCCCTGTTTGCTAAATGTGATGATGATGAACCACCAACACCAGAGGTGACGACAAACGAAGAAATAAATATTGAGGAGGAAGAGGTAAAGGAAGAATTAATGAAATTAAAAAACAGGAAATCAGCAGGAGAGGACAGAATACCAAACGAACTCCTAAAGTACGGAGGACCAGATCTGATCAAACAACTATTAAAACTAATCCAAGAAATAATATAACAAAACAGAATTCCTCAAGAATGGAAATCAAGCATCCTCACACCCCTCTTCAAAAAGGGAAACCAATCGGATTCTGAAAATTACAAAGGAATTAATTTATTAAACACAATACTAAAATTAACAACCAAAGTGATAAAAACTAAACTGAATGAAATTATAACACTAGCAGAAGAACATCAAGGTTTTAGGTCCGGAAGATCATGCAACGAAGCTATATTTATAATGAGGCAAGTGCAAGAGAAATCTTTAGAATACAAAAAACCGGCCATATCTATGTTTCGTGGATCTTAAAAAAACATTTGACCTGGTCAAATTAAAGTACGTTATCTACTTATTGTAGATAACGTAAATTGTACGCAAGAAAGATACCTCTAAGAATAATCAAAGTGATCGAAAATATCTACCAAAACAACACAATAAAAGTAAAAGTAGAAGAAGAACTAACTGACGCTATTGAAGCTGGCAATGGGATAAGACAGGGAGATTCCCTGAGTCTTCTATTGTTCAACCTGATTATGGATGAAATAATAAAAAAAATATGAACTAAACAAAGATACCAAAGAGGAGAAAAACAACTTAAAATAATCTGCTATGCAGACGACGCAATACTACTCACTCAAAGTGAAGATAATTTACAACATATGCTGCACCAATTTAATATAACCGACAGAAAATTTAATACGTTAATTTCCCCAAAAAAGACAAAATGCATGGTTATAACAAAAAAATTTACTAAGATGTAAATTAGAGTTGGAAGTTCAGATAATAAAACAAGTGATGAAGTTTAAATATATAGGCATCACATTATCTAGCTACGAAACGCTCGAAACTGAAGTAGAAGATCGAGTGAGTAGAACAAACAAAGACACAGTTTGCCTGAATAAAAATACCGGAAAAGAGATCAAAGGCAGAATTAACAAAACGGTCATCAGACCAATAATGACATACGCGGCAGAAACACGCCCTGATACAGAGAGGACAAAAGGATGTTAGAAACAGCAGAGATGAAAACACAGAGAAAAATTGATGGTAAGACACTATGGCACAGAGTTAGAAATACAGATATAAGACGTAGATGCAGAGTAGAGGACATCAAGAACTGGGTAAGAAATAAAAGAGTAGAATGGAACGATCATATAAGCCGAATGAAATAAAGCCGAGTAGTAAAGACGGCAAGAGAAGGTTCCCCAATAGGAAGATGATCAGTAAGAAGACCACGATAACGACGAATCGACATCTTACTGGCGGCACATTGAAAACAGACAGGGTCATGTCTACATAAAAAGAAGAAGAAGAAACTCTGTAAATACTTAGGGCCAATTGTTCGAACGCTAATCAAAACTTGATTGTAATCAAATATACTTCATCTAATTTACATAACCATGCACGTCATTATCTACGTCAGTTCGAAAGTTCTACCTACGAAAGTAGTACCTACGAAAGTTCTATGTAGAAAGCTAACGAATAGGAAATTTGAAATTCATAAATTAAGAAACAAGCAAAATAAAAAAATATCACGTGGAGAAGAAATCATACAGGTCGTTAAAGCCATTTCAAAGTCAATCAAGGTTCCGAACTAATCCCAGAAATAAAGGTAAATGAGATTCGACAAGAGTTAAGAAAAATGGAAAATACCAAAGCCCCAGGAGAGGATGGAATTATAATAGAAGCTATCGTAAATTGAGGAGATAAGCTATTAAATAAATTAAGGAAACTGTTTAATCCATGTTTGCAGCAAAGAGAGGTGCCCAAAGAATGGAACAATGTTATAGCCATCCTTTTGCATAAAAAAGGAGATAGAACGGACCTAGAAAATTATAGACCTACTAGCCTGTTGAAGCACATAAGCTCTTCACTAAGTTAGTGACATCAAGATTGGAGAAAAATTAGATTTCTACCAACCGAGAGAACAGTACATCACCTCAGTAACCATCACCTCCGTACAGTAAAGACACTCATTGAAAAATCTGTAGAATACAACAAACCTCTTGTCCTCAGCTTCATAGATTTTCATAAAGCGTTCAACGCGATCGAAATGGACAGCCTTATAGAAGCAATGAATGAGAACAGGATTGACCATACGCACAGTGAACTTATTTACAATATTTATAAAAATGCCACTATGACTGTTAAGATACACGATAAAACCCGACCAATAAAAATAAAACATGGAATAAGGCAAATACATACATTGTCACTGAAATTATTCATAATGGGATTAGACTTCGAAAAGCTTAACCATCTCCGTTTCGCAGATGACATTGTCCTTATCATAGATAATTTAGGAGCAGCCACACATAATTATGTTAAATGAATTGGACTTTGCATATTAGAAGGTGGGCCTAAGAATGAATTTGACCAAAACTAAGTTTATGACAAATATGGTCCCCAATAACCATTTAACTATTCAAGACAAAGTGGTAAAACTGGTGGAGCAACATAAGTATTTGGGTCACGAAATAAGAGTCAGCAGGAATAACCAAACATGCGAAATCCAAAGACGAATTACTTTAGCGTGGGCAGCCTTTATAAAACTGCAAGATACACTTAGGCCCAACATACCAATTAGCCTCAAAAGAAAAGTATTTGACAAATGCGTATTACCGGTCATGACCTATGGAAACCGGACCTACCAAAAACTATGACTAACCAAGACTATGGGTTCGAAATTGAGAGTGGCACAGACGAATGGAACAGTCTATGCTGGGAGTGACGTTGCGGGACCGAATAAGAAATGAAGATCTGCGAAGAAGAACGAGTATTGCTGATGTTGTGGAACTAAAATTGAACTGTGCAGGCCATCTAGATTAAATGCATGACTCACGATGAAGAAAGCCATGACAAAACGTAGTAGAGGAAGACCACCTACACGTTGGGCTGACAACATCATGCGTATCACCAAAAATTTGCAACAAAGAGCACAAAATCGCCAAGAATAGAGGAGTTTTAAGAGATCAGTGGGCGTGATAAATGAAGACTGGATGATGATGATGAACTACACCAAAGCTGTCGATTGCGTGCGTTGACAGCAACTATGGGACATCTTTAAAGAATTGGGTACACCCCATCATTTGATCTAACTAATAAAAAATTTGTATGATAACAGCGGTCAGGTTAAGGTGAACTTACTGAGTGTTTTTCTTTCAAGGGTGTGCGACAGGGGTGAGTACTGAGGCCCATGCTCTTCAACAAATACGGTGAATGGATTATGAGATATGCTTTGTTGGAAACTCAGTCTTCAGATTAACAACAGAAAACCAAAATAATTATAAAAGACCGACAGGACTTAAACCAAAGAGGATGCAGCGAAGAAATTAAAAGAAGAATTGCGCTGATCAAGCAAGCTATGAGAAAACTTACATAGATTTGGAAAAGTCATCGTATAGCGCTTAACACAAAAGTGGAAATAGTTAAAAACCTGGTATTCCCTATATTCCTATACGCATCTGAATGTTGGACTTAAAATAAACAGACAAAAAGAAAATAGAATTAACAGTGTCTCTTGGACTCTCAAAAGAACTACTTTATCAATCCCCTAACAGATCCAAATAAAGAAAAGACTACATAGTAGCTGAACATATTTCCAAAATCTTCGGCCACGATATTAGTAAATGGTTTGCAAAGACATAGTGGGAGGCATGGTCCATTGGAAAAGAAGGCGAGGAAGATTGCAGGCAAGATTCTATCACAATCAATAAAAACAACGGAAGATCGAGAAAATTGGAAACTGGGGGTACAAGAGCACTTCTGCTGACCTCTTTAGAGCAGCGGCGTCGAAAGTGCGAATTGCCATGATGGTTGCCAACCTTATTAGAGGAGATGGTACGTGAAGAAGAAGAAGGGTACAAGAGACTTTTGAAATCAAGCTACCGATTACGAAGAAGAAGAATGTATTTACCTGTATTACTATTAATAAATGAAAAACTTTCTAATTATATGGAACTTTCTAATTATTTACACATTAAATCATTTATACAATTTATAGCTCTGTAGAGGGATAAATTCCAATATTACTTACCTGCGTCTATTACTTTCAAAAGTAATATCCCAGCCCCAAAGGACGAAATTGTTTTCGAACATTTGCATTACACTTTCAAAACCTAATAGTTGTGTGCAAAAAACATTTGTAAGAACACTAGCGTCATGGTGTAAGTATATAGCCAAAATTTTTCGCTAAAAATTAAAAAAAATAGTTAAATCAAACATTAAGTACACCCAAAATATGACTTAAACAAAAAGCTATATTATAAAAACATGAATCAAACTTATGTCTAAGGTTAACTTTATAATCAAAATTAATATTAGCCCTTATTGATAGTGTATGTTTAGGTATGTTGTCAACAGAAATTACAAATACCATATATTTTTTAAAATGTAGCAATGTATTTTTAAATGCATACTTGCTTTCTAACATGTGAGCTATCATCTGCCGGATCTATTTTAAATTATTTACATAGTTAAATAAAGCAACGTGATTCGATATTTGGGTTATTAGAGGATAAACGGTGCATACACCTTCGCAACACGCTTCGTACACCCTTCGGTGTACTTCTGCAACAGTATTCATTAAAGGGTTAATAAGAGAAATGCTTGTATGGAAAGTTTGCCAAAGTTAGTTTTCTAGCCAGTGAATAACTAAACGAAAAATTAGCAAATAAACAAATGAAAAAATGGAAAACTAAACTATAGTCCGTCCCAAACCCTTTTTTCAGTGCGTCATATTTGTTCGAATTCTCTCTAACGTATTAAGCTAGAAGTGACAGAAAAAACGTGAGTCTGTTATTATTATATATAGAACTTAGAAAATTAGGTATCGTTCACGGTTATTATTAAAGCGAGTTCTACTTACGGATGTATAATTGGTTGAAGTTTCGAATACGCTAATTAGATATCCAATCAATGAAGCACATAAATATAATTTGACGCAAAAGGTCTCGATCGTGACAGTGACAGTACCTTCACAATGTCAACTGATAAAATGATAATTGTCATTCCAGGTTACTATTTTCAGACATTTTACCTACAGTGAATATTCAATTTTGTATTTATTGTCATAAAAATATTTTAAATATTCTGAGATATACCGAAAATTAACAAAGACCAATATTAAAATTATTCAATTATTTTCAATTAGAAAAAGAGGTTAGGACAACTGTATTACAAGTTTCTGTCGTTCGCGAATCAGATTGTAAATTCAGGAATGATATTAAGGAAATATCTTAAACTAAGACCGTTATGGATATTTATATTAAAACGGTTCTTTTTAGAACCACGACATTTTCTTGAAATGTAAGATATAATTGATACCAGCCACTTATCTACAGTAATCATTGATTTTAATGAATCAGATTCTGAATCGGATTGTGGATTGTTTGAAATATAATATTCATTTTTGTTATTCATAAAAAAAGGTAAACTTACATTCGGTATCTTGTTTTTAAACTAAACTCTATTAACACTATTTCATCTGGATAATCAACTGCTTTACTATTTAAACTATTTACATTGTTTTTTTAACTAAACTTTATAACACTCTTTCATTTGCACAACA
Organism: Diabrotica balteata; assembly: GCA_918026665.1. Lineage (NCBI taxonomy): Eukaryota > Metazoa > Arthropoda > Insecta > Coleoptera > Chrysomelidae > Diabrotica > Diabrotica balteata. The sequence continues at coordinate 88,050,726 of OU898283.1, forward strand.
AATCTGGTAGAATAACTCAAAAATCAATTGCTTCACTGTCTGAACTATTTCCACTATTTAAGGAGAAATCTTCACAAAATTAAACTATTGGCTGCCACAGAAACTGATCGGAAAATTACTTATCTAAATATGACTGATTTAAATCCATGTTCTTTTATCACAGGAATGTTTACTTTGATGCCTTGCAATTGCCAGTAAATTTTTTTTTCTCGCAGTCAACTCTTAAAAGATTCTAGGAGAAAGCGTTAGTTTTAATAAACAAACATTCCAATTCTATAGTGTTTGTAATAAATAATAATAAATCCATAAACAAATCTTAGCTAATTAAGCACTTTCCTTGGAATGTATAGAATAGGAATTATGATAAACTGCACCATATAATGCCCAATAAAAATTTTTATACAGGACGGGACCTCTAATATGTAAATTAAATTAAAATTTGAATTGTTAAAGTTTTTACTCCACATTAAAAAAAAAGTAACTTCACATTTAGCCGATTACGATCCTGCAACTGTCAGATTTAACTAAAATATAATGCAATAATTCTCGACATTCTTAAAATCCTATATGACGTCAAAATTAGTGACGCACTGAAAGAAGGGTTTGGGACAGACTGTAACTAAAAATCTTCTCTCATTTGTTCATTTGCTAATTTTTCGTTTAGTTATTCACTGCCTAGAAAACTAACTTTGGTAAACTTCCCATACAAACATTTCTCTTATTTTAAGAACCATATTACTGATACCTCATTTAGAAATAGGTTATCAACACATCTAGAAATAAATAAATAACACATATTTTCATAAATATATCTATAGAATAATTGTAAATAAATTCATTAATACAAACAATAAAATACATTTTATTTCCAATAATGTTGTGATCTCAGACTAGATCCTCAAGAAACATCCCTTTTACTTCGATGTATAATAAGTTGAAAACCCATAGACGAAACTTAAGCATAAATGAGCATTTGAAACACGCCATCTTAACAACAGACCCTGTACCTGAATGTAAATACTGTTTATATTATTTTAGACTAATTTTACTTTAAAATTCATTAAATAAATAAAATCCCCCCATTTTTAAATAGGATAACTAATATTGGCATCTTTTGTACTATACCTGATAAAAGGATTGTTCAAAATATATAATTGTTTTCAGATTCTAAAGATCGTATTTTACCGGCGACCTGATGATGACCAGAAAACTGTAGTGGCCGAAATCAGTTGTCGTTAACTTAATAAATAGATTGTGAGTAAGTCTGCCATTTATTTCTACTTCCCAGTTTGAAATGGACTCACACGAGCAACCAATTCATTACACAGGCCAACTATGAAAAAACGAGCAGAGAAATCTAATGTTACTTTTTGGTAGCACTGTTAATGAATTGTACAACACTCGTTGTTCTTCTTCCTCTTCATTACCAGCTCTACATTTGCTTTATTCTAATAAATCAATAAAAAGTTGAATGTTCGAATAATTAAACTTTGAGGGTATATAAGGCAACTATCGAACACGGTGATTAATTTAATCTTGCCCAAGTACTTTCGATCAATAGATCATCTTCAGGGGCATTTCGTCAGTTGTGGCCTATCCGACATAATAGAATGTTATAAATGTAAAATTTGGACATAACAATACAAAATACAATACACTAAGACAAACAAACACTTTAAAATTTATAAGGAGAAGCTACATGTTGTATAGAAGCCGGAGACAGAATAGTTTTTAATTTTAAAGTGTTTTTTTGTCTTAGTGTATTGTATTTTGTATTGTTATGTCCAAATTTTACATTTATGACATTCTACTATGTCGGATAGGTCACAACTGACGAAATGCCCCTGAAGATGATCTATTGATCGAAAGTACTTGGGCAAGATTAAATTAATCACCGTGTTCGATAGTTGCCTTGTATACCCTCAAAGTTTATTCTAATAAGCATAACCTCACTTTTCAGTATTTAATTCAATTGTTTTTAAGTATGACTAGCCGCGGTTGTAAAAACTGTGCAAATACATTTTGTTACACATGTGGTGATTTTGTTTATTAAAAGCAGAAAAATCTTACTGACTTGAAGAAGTTGAAGAAAGAAAAGAAGAGCTTTCAGATTTGCAGTGTCTATGGTGTGGACAGAGCAAAAAAATCATTCAAATGATTGTTATTTTTATACTGTCGATGTTTCTGGATATCCTCTGGATCCTCCTCCTCTGGATATCAACTCTAAAAATAAGTGATTGTTGTAATTTTATCGTAGTATTAGCCCTTTGTAGAAGATCTGTTTTATATTCTTGTTCTGCCTATGAGATGCGAAGCATTCTTCTGTGTAATCACATCCCTAAAGTCTCAAGATAGTTAACTGATTATGCTTTTAATGTCCACTGGTCAAACATAAAGTTTCAGTATTAGTTGTCTTAGTTTCAAGTTAAGATTCAATAAGAATGGTCTCATTTTAATTATGTTATTCTCGCCGTTTCAATTATTCTACTTTTAATCTAAGAGTCTGGGTCTAGGACTTGCCTTCATTGTTCTTCATTGACTTGTAAAATGATGTTGTTACATCTTATTCGACTAAATATCACGAACTTAGTTTTAACTGCGTTTATGTACAGCCCAAATATTTCGCCTTTTCCATTGATACTGTTTAAAAGCTCTTGAAGCCACTCTATAACGTCGGACAAAATGACCGTACGCATATCTAATTGCGGAACAGGAACAAGTCAAAAGATGGCATGAATATTTTAGCGATTCTCTAAGTGCAGTCCCAACACCACCAGAAGACGCAGAAAACCTAATACCCAATATCCAACTGAGAATTAACACCAACAAACCAACAACGCAAGAAATAGAAATGGCCATAGAAAAACTGAAAGCACACAAAGCAGCCGGCCCTGACAATATTCCACCAGAGTTGTTAAAAGCTTGCCCAGGTACAGTGGCAGAGCTAATCCAACCACTCTTGAAAAGGGCTTGGAGAGAGGAAAAGTTCCCCAAAGAATGGAAAACGGGATTAATAATAAAGATACCAAAAAAGGGTGACAGAAGATATTGCGAAAACTGGAGAGGAATCACACTTCTGAATACTATAAATAAATTAACAGCAATAATTATAAACAACCGACTAACAAACAGTGTAGAAACCAATGTTGAGGAAGGAACAAGCCGGTTTCAGACTAAACAGATCATGCGTGGACCAAATTAACACACTAAGAATAATTGTAGAACAGTCACAGGAATTCAACTCTCCTCTCTTTGTGTGCTTTGTGGACTTCAAGAGAGCTTTTGACACGCTCACACATACGGCCATATGGAAAGCACTGCAGGAAATAGGAATACCAGAAAAAATAGTAAATCTCATCAAAGAACTCTACAGTGACACAGAAAGCAAAATCCTACACAACGGAATAACATCTGACCCAATAGCTATGCTAAACGGAGTAAAGCAGGGCTGTGTTTTATCCACTATACTATTTAACATTGTACTGGACTAGGTACTAACAAAGGTAAACTCTAATAGAGGAATTTACTGGGGATTAACAAACAGACTGGAAGACCTAGATTACGCTGATGGTATATGCCTCCTAGCACATACAAAACAGGACATGCAACTCCAAGTAAACAAAGTACAAGAAGAATCAAAGAAGGTTGGTCTAGAAATAAACACCAACAAAACCAAAGAAATGCGATTTGGTACCCCAACCTATTATGATCAACGACCAGAAAATTGAGAGAGTAGCGGAATTTGTATATCTGGGCAGCATAATTGACTGTAATGGGGGTACAGAGCGTGATGTACATGAAAGAATAAATAAGGCTCGCAACGCCTACAACATGCTTAACAACATATGGAAATCCAAGATTTATCCAACTAAAACGAAACTAAAAATCTTTAACACAAATGTAAAAGCTGTATTACTGTATTTATGGAACCAAAGCAACCAAGAAAATGTCATAAAGCAAATAAGGCGAAGAAAATGGAGATGGCTGGGCCACACACTCCGTAGACCGCCAAATGACATTGCCAGGACAGCGCTGGATTGGAATCCCCAAGGCCGACGGAAAGTAGGCAGACCTAAGGGAACTTGGAGAAGGACAGTACTGGACGAAGGGAGAACAATGGGAAAATCCTGGCTTGAAATCAAAGCACTAGCCAGAAATAGAGTTCGCTGGAGACACTTTGTGGAAGCCCTATGTTCCTCTTAGGAATCTTATAATATATATATATATATATATATATATATATATATATATATTATATATATATATATATAATATATATATATATATATATATATATATATATATATTATATATATATTATATATATCTCTAATTGTAGTTAATAAGTACTCCATTTATCTTAACGGCGAGATCTGTTAGATCTTCTACTGTTGCCTTAAATAAGTCATCAGAATGTAGGATTAGGATAGTGTATCAGAATAATATTGAATAGTAGAGGTGACAATATACACAATCCTGTAGAACTTCTTGCTGTATATCAATATCGTCTGCTGTAGACTCTTTTATTCGCACCCGTGCCTGTTGTCTCCAATATAAATTCTCTTTAATACGGATATCCCTTTCATGAACTTTGATTTTTTTAAGTATTTCTAGCAACTTATGATGCTAGACTCGATCAAAATCTTTTGTGGTATTACAAACTTTTTGAGATATGTTAAGATTTTATTCCTTTAATCCTCGGTAAAACCTTTCTTCCTTTGTCTGATCCGTTAAAGACGAAATCGAAAGTTTATCATAAGTATCACCAAGGTTATAAAATTTCCAGCACATATCCCTAATCTTTATATATATATATATATATATATATATATATATATATATTTATATATATATATATATATATATATATATAATCCCGTTGGTTATATAATGCCAGTCTTCTTCAGATAGGTTTCTTGCTGACATTGCTTTTGAAATTCCTTGCATCCATGTTGTTGGTAGTCGTCCTCGTTTTCTTTTCTCTGGTGGTACCCATTCTAATATTATTTTGGTAGTCGTTCTTCCCCCATACGTCTAACATGTCCGTACCATGTCAGTTGTTGTTTTTCTATGTCTTCTATAATTGATCCCTAATCTTATATAGGTCAAACCAATCAAAGAATTTAAAACCGAATCTATGAAAATTTCGTTTCAGTCCGTAATACCGACTATTTCTTCGCTAGCCCAGCGTCATCTTCAAAGAGGTTGATTTTGAAAATACTGGAACTATTATCTCTATCCGTTTTCTGAAACTGCAGATCAGCCGACCGGCTAAGACCAAAAACACTTCGATTGTATAAAAAAATATGACACCATTCTGATATCTTCAAAATAGAGATGTGTCCTGAATAACAATAAAATACCGTCCGTTTTTTTCCGACAATTCAGTTGTCATTGTCAAAACTCTTCACACCACCTCCCCACTCAGTCAGTACGTCACCACCGATGATATAAAAATAGCATTAAGTATCATTTCGGCATAGAAAAAGTAACAGTTCAGTGTATAGTGCAATTGAGTGTAGAAGTGAAATCATCTGGTACTCAGCGCACTGAAGCTCCATAGAAAGTCACGATAAAGACCTCAAATAAGAAAGCGAAAGCTTAACATAACCAAATTCGACGCAGTCTAATTCGAGTATAATATTAATTTTTATAATTTTATTAACCTTTGTTAAGTTTGAATCATTTTAAAATCTTTGTTAACTTACGTCTTTGGCAGGTTTTGAGCATGCTTCTTTGATAGCATCGTCTAATGTTCCCTGATAAAAGGCAGGATGGACAGGACCGTATCTTGTCGTAAACTGTTCTGCAAATGTTATACTGCCTACGATTTCATCTTCTACATCCTCTGGAACTAAAAAGAAAGTTTATTTCAATATTTAGCCCTACAAAAAAAGGTGTGTTGCCGTGTCTTCATTTTTTTGGAGTTTCAACTCAATAAAAGAGAAAATAAACATAAAATAATAAAATTTTTCTTCTAGTTGTTAACCTAAATATCGTAAATGTAAAGTTGCTAACAAAAAAAAATATTTTAAAATGAACATACTTAATGGGTCAGTTCTTTTTGTATTTGCTCCTTCATTGTCAACAAAATATTCATCATCAACTGTAAAACTTTCGGAGGCGTCTTCAAATTCGTCATCGTCACTGTCAATTTGAACCACGGGCATACTTTTCTTTTCTCTAATACTTTGTGTGCTTCGTCGGACTGATAAATCATGTTCAGGATAACTAAAACACACAAATTCGTATATTTTTTAAGAGTTTGATTCTCGTTTAAATAAGCATTGTTTTGAATTTTATTATTATAAAAAACATATATAGTACAAGTAACAAATAGGTATAGTAGAACATTCAAGTTTCTAGGTTTTGATAATTCTGCTTTATGCTATAGTGCAGCCACTGGTTTTCTCTGGTAATTAAATATGTAATTAAAAACATTTATTTTTGACTCAGGTATTTACTATTATAGCAGAAAATATCGTAAAATTAATTTTTACATTTACCCATCCCTAACTTCCACCGCAATATACAATAATTACCCGCCATCCTTTATCCACATGTTTGAACTATCTGTCCATCCTTTCTTAACTGTATCGTGTGTGTACCATTTTTCAAAGTAACGTTGCATGTCACAATTTATATAAAGTGACGTCACTTATATTTAAAATTTCCATAACGTCAACCTTAGACCAACCAATACGAAACCCGTACGGTTTCGATCGATCTTTCATAGGCGTCAACATGGTATAATAATCAGAAAAAAAATTGTTATTATTAATAATATAAATTTTATGACATAACTCTTTAAGTCTAGTATTCCACAAAATAATAATTTTAATCAAATAGATTAGACAATTTTACGCAATTGATACGGGAATAATTCAAATTTTAATGACAGTTCAGCGTGTGGCAAATTTTTTTTAAAGTGTTGCCGCTTTTTTAGAGTAAGAATTTTGTTTATTATTTGATTTCTTACACATTTTAATCATAATATATTATATATTAATCAATTGTATTTATAAATACATATTAAATTTAGATTAATGCCTTTAAAAACTAATTATTGTTGTGTATTGTGATTGTGCTATGCCAAAACAACTAAATACTCTCTAGAAAGCTGATACGCTTTCATATAAGATAGATTATTTTGAACAAGAAATGGACATAAGTGGCAAGAACAATCAGGTAAGGAAATTCTTTAGGGAAGTGAAGACAGTCATACAAGGTAAACCTGTTAATCAACAAAAGCTATGAGAAATGTAGCAGATGACCTAATAATGGTAGAAGCAGAAATCGTCAAACGATGGAAGGAATACTTTCGGAATTTACTAAATATTCAAAGTGAAATGAAGGTAAACAGATATTACATTTCATTCTGAAGATGTGGAAATATCTGCACCAACACTTCAAGAAGTAAAGAATGTGATAGCATTTCTTAAAGATCACAAAGCGCCAGGAAATAATGATATAAATGGATAATTGTTAAAAAATGAGGAATCTTTTTACATCAAAACTTGTATGACATTATTCTGAGAGTATGAGAACAACAGAAAATGCCTAGGGAATGGAATGGAAGCGTTATAATACCCATACACAAGAAGGGAAATAAAGAACAATTTCGAAACTGTAGAGGCATATCGCTTATGAACCTTATGTGGGCCAGAATGATCGCCAAAATTCAATAAGGATACGGCACGGGAAGAAGATTGATCTAAAAGACCAGATTGTAATAATATACACCACTGGTGTAGTGTTACAATTAATCTAATATGCTTGATTTGTCGTTAAATTTAATTTCAGTTTCTAAATAATATTTCGAATTTCCTCCCGAATTAATTTTTACAATAGACACTTTCTTTTATGGGAGCAGGAGACACTCCCCTTACTGCGTAGATATGAATTCTCTACAGTTTTATTTTCGATTTCGGTCTCTTCAAACAGCATTTGTAAGTATTATAGATTTTTAGATTCTTTTTGTTGTGATAACGTGTTTTGGTTTTTCTCTTATGGAAAAAAAACGCAGTTGGTCCAGAGCGAATGCTCATGTTTTTCCTGTGGGCCTTTTAAGTTGCCTGAATGTTATTTTGGAGATCTCACCAGCTACCGGTGAATTTTTAAATTTGGAAATTTGAGTACATAGTTCTCTCTGATGAGTATTTTAAATGGTTTGAATAGATTGTTCCTGCATTGAGGACGTTTCATATGGTGTGACCTATCTACGTGTCATAGTTTGGAATATGATAATGTTTAAGTTAAGTACAACATTGATGTGTTAATTTTAACTTCGTTTGGTATATCCAAATTATAAATTCTTTTGTTTAGTAATATAACTGGTCTTGTGTACCAACACATGTTGCTGTGTTAATCGAGTTTGCTATCCTGTGTATTTCAAAACGTAGTGAATGATATTTTTATTTATTCATTGATGTAGTAAAGACTTTGTATATTATATTGTTATATAAATTTTGTGGTGAAAACATTCAATTCATTTAATAAAATCCCCAAGTGCTAAAACATCGCCTGAAAAGAGACGCAAGAGAAGAATGGAGAAAAGAAATGTTTTAAAAAACATGTAAGTATTTTGGTTTTAGACATACTTTAACAGCAGAGCAAATGTTTCTATGGATAATAATATATACTAATGCCCATTTTAATAGAACTTGAAGTAATACTTTATTTTTGATAGGTCTTTAAAAAAGTTACTTTAGATTTATGTAGTATGTAGTGAACTGGAACATATTTTTCGTAGTTATAATAGCGACACATTAAAAATAACAAAATATTATTGAAAAAACTTAATAGAAGCTACAAAATATGTAAATGTTAGCGCAGATGTAAAATTACTTTTTTTTAGATGTAAAATGTATTTTAAAATACGAGTTCTAAATCAAAATATTAAAGAAAATTACAATATCCGCAAGAGAAAAATCACAAAGATTGTAAAATAAATGTCTAAATGATATTCATAAAGTCTCAAATATGACCCGCTTTTCCTTTATGGTCAAATTCTTTACACTTTACCGGTCTTTTATATTTAATTTATGTTTTGTAGTAATATCTATTTTGTTTGTAATACACACAATCAAATGTTAGATTCATATATTTCTTTAATTAATTTTACAAATTACTTATTAATTTTCAAACAACGTTTTCACAGAAAGTAACTAATTATGACTTCTTAGTGCAAGATATGGCATCGAGGTATACTTACCGTTAATAGTTTAAGTTTCGATGTTGTTCATTACAGTAATGGAACAACGTTGCCATATGATGTTGCCATCGTTAAAATATGATACACACAAGTACCCTGGTTTTGTCTCGCTATCACGTCATGCGCAAAGTCGATTAAAATTAGAACGGCAAGTGGGCATATCTTGTTGTTATAGTATCGTGAAGAACATGCTACATTTTTGTTAAATTTAAGGGTATCAGATGATAAGGCAAGAAATTTTTTTATATAGGCGAGGCAATCAAGCAGTAGAAAGCCCAAAACCTACCAAATTTTTGCAGTAGGATGGATCTCAATGAAACTTTTTGCATTCGATTCGTATGTGTCAGGAAATTTTGTGAACAAAAAGAATGATGTGGAAATAAAAATTGAATTTTGTCGGCGATGGTCTTTAAGGCATCTGATGCCACGACGTGTCTCTTTTCCTTTAGTTTTATGTAAATTCGATACAAAATTATTGCACACTCGTTACTCGTTTTGGGGTCGCTGATCACGAATACCAGGACGGTGATGGTCTCCGATGCCCCTCCTGCCCAGGACAGGCCTTGTATTCTGGAGTTTTGAGGAAATTTAATACAAAATCAGTGCAAACTCGTTACTTGTGGGTTTTTGGGGTGACCGAACTCTAATATTATATGAGGGATATAAAATCGATTCGATACAAAATCAGTGCTAACTCGTTACTTGGGGGATTTTGGGTTCGCTAGGGATCACGAATATCATAACGCTGATGGTCTTCAATGCGCAAACTCCACAAAACCAGCCCTCTATTGAGCATAAGGTGTCTCGGATACCATCGTCGACATGATATTAGCGTTCAGCCACCCCAAATCCACCGAGCAAAGAGTTTGCAATGACTTGCATCAAATTTACATAAAACTCCAGGAGAAGAAGGTACTGTGGTCCAGGTGCCTCGCACACTATCATCGACATGATATTAGTATTCAGCGACCCCAAAAATCCCTGAGTAATGAGCTTGCACTTATTATATATATATATATATATATATATATATATATATATATATATATATATATATATATATATATATATATATATATCCGGTTTTTTTAGGCGTTACGCCCGTCCGGTAGGGATCTATGGAGGAGTATCACTGAGCCGCAAGCCCTTATCTCTTGCCGTACTGCTCCACCATAGGCCGATCAGAACCCAGCATATCCTAGTCTAAGCCGCAGATTCATCTAGAATTTTAAACTGCTGCGTTAGACTTTTTGTTTTCTGTACACCGAGCTTGGGCTCGACCCACATCCACTAAACCATTCGACAGTGAAGCGAATGAGAGGCAGCCGCACAGCCCGCTGAGCTATCTGACCGACAGCTTGCACTTATTTTGTATCGAATTCCCAAATAACTCCAGGATTTTCCGTCAATTATTTCCGATTTGCAAATTTATTATTTTTCATCGCTTCGAAACGCACTTTGCAAAATGCATTTTCCTTGTACAATAATGCAACTTTCATTTCCACATCATCATTTTTGTTTACAAAATTTTCTGACACTCATGCGAATCGAATGCAAAAAGTCTCATTAAATAATATTTTGTCTGGTTCTTTTTCTCGGTCAAGGGTTCAATATCTAATTTATAATCAACCTTGTGGTTCTTTTAATAAAAATTTGAAAATATTTTGTTAATTTTTCGGTCAAATGGTTTTACACAATTTATGTTTTTTTGAAGTTAGTCAGTTTTTTTTAAGGTTATTTTTGTACTCCTATCACATAACATTTAGTTTACTCCATGATGTATTTTGTTTAAGAGTGATAATGAAGACATGAAGACTAAATAAACGTTTCCTTGTGTTTTAATATCGAGTACTTACTAAATACTTGCAGGTATTCACAGGTCGATCGATGAATACCTGGCGCCCATAGAGAATATTTATTGGATACTGCATTTCTTTTGAACCTCTGAAGAAAGAAGCAAATTCCCTAAGAAAATACTCCCCTTCGAAATTAAGGATTCTCAATAAAGTTATTTCTTAGTAGCCGGAGCGTAAAGTATTGATTATTACCGTAAAAGCAGTCGTCCCGAAAATTAAACTTTCGGTATAATTTATATGAAAGTACCATTTTGCACAACTCGTACCGAAAGTAGTTACTTTCGGGACTATTTTTTTCACTTTCGGGACGAATTTGGGTAGCTAGGCAACGGCTTTGACAATAACATCAACTACTATTTTATTATGACAACGCTTGTCATGATACGTAGAAAATTCTTAACGAAATAAAATTCACATAGCTTCACAGATTGAAAATGGCCGCGACCAAGTTGATATCTCAAAAAATAGTAAAAGTAAAAGTACTGACACGTCTAACACTAATTTCAATACTGCCACTTCTGTTAATATTCCTAACAATATCAATGTAAATAATTGTTATAATTGTGTTATAAATATTCGTAAGTAGATTTTTCTAATGTTGAATTCAGGATTTAAAGTGTTTAATAAAAGTTCATAAGTAAAGTTTATCCATATATTCATTTTAACATACAAAACGGCTGCAGAAAAAATATTGTATGTAACACGATCCAAAAGTAATTTTACGAGACTCGCAGGATTCCAGGACTCGTCCATGTCTCGGCCTGAAAACTTCCTACTCGTCTCGTAAAATATCACTTTCGGAACTTGTTAGTGAGAGCGCCCACCAAACTGGCGTGGCAGTACTGGCGTGGCAGTGGCAAGTAGCACGCATCTAGCATGTTATTTTTAAATGTAACCAATGCAAACAAATTATTAGAATGAATGACGTCACTATTATTTTGGTGAGCGCTGAATCATTCGTTTTCATTGGTTACATTTTAAGTAACATGCTAGACGTGTGCTACTTGCTACTTGCCACTGCCACGCCAGTTTGGTGGGCACTCTCCCTTACGTAAATTACTATTACCACAACAGTAGTTAACGAAAAAGTGCGAATTGTGCACTTTGTGCTCTCTTATGATTTACTATCTGATTGGTATTTTTGACTCTTTAGCTATGTCAAACATTAGGAAATACATTATAAATCATTATCAGATGTTGTTATAATTTGCACCGTGGTTTATATGTATTTTACTTACTTTATTCCACTGAGTGCGAGTACTGTATTGTCGTCTATATTAGGAGGCCACCCACTCCATACTTGATTGCGCACATGTATATTTGTTAACGTGTAAACGTCACCCTTTACTTCCAAAATAGTTTTTGTTCCTTGATATTTTAAATTAAACGTCCTATTTTCATATTTTACGTTTAGAGTGTAAGTACCTCTTAATTTTTCAGATACGGCGTTTCTGAAAAACAAAAATAAGGTTATTCTTTATTTCGAGAACTAATTTTGGAATTTGCACTTCAGATTTTAGTATATAATTTATATAGACGATACAGCAACAATCAGAGCTGTCTGTCGCTAATTATTTTAGCTATTTTTAAAACTTTTTTTAGTTGATTTATAAGTTCTTATATGAATGTTGTAACTTACTCTTCGTCTGAGGTGAAAGCTCCATCGCTTGGTTTTACCGTTAAATGAAGCGAATTTTCATCTGGTAACATGAGCTTCGAAAACGGAGTATCTTCATACTGTGGTAATCGGGCCCAACTGGAGAGAAGCTGGCGACAAGGATTTACTTTCACTTCTCTGTGCAACTTTAGTTTCAGATCATCTAAAAATAAAACACAAAGTTATAAATTATGCATAAAAATGTAAGCAAATTCTCATTCGAGATATGTATGATCTTACAAGCAAGTTCTAGTATTTGAGAAACCGTTGTGCATTAGTAAAACGGTGGGGATAACTAATTACCTGCTGTACGAGGTGTAACTAAAAGTATTGCACAGACCCATCTAGCGGAAGTTACCTGACTTATTAAATACGATTTTCGTAAATTTGGATATTTCTTGTGGTAAACACGTTGACATTGAAAATCCATCGCGTGGTTTAGTAGCAAAAATATTTCAAAACAGTCAATTTCTTACTTTCGGCATTCTTATTTTTATACCAAGAGTTGTTGGTCCAATCTTCTTTTATTATGATGCCGAGGTAGTTGAAGTGCGCCACTCTTTCTACTGGGGTTTGGTTGAAGTATAGTTGACCTTCTGTTATCATTTCCTTTCTAATTATCATAAGCTTTGTCTTCTTTATCTTCTTCTTCTTCGCGTGCCATATCAGAATTATCCGACGTTGGCGATAACCATTGCGAAGGCTTCTCGATCTTCTGCAATATGGAATAATTGTCCTGCATTTGGTATCTGAGGCCATTAACGAATATTTTTTAACCAAGAAACTTGTTTTCTTCCTACACCTCTAAGGCCCTCTATTTTGCCTTTAAGGATCAGTTGTAATATTTTATATCGACTTCCCCTTACTATATATCCCAGATAAGACATTTTTCAATATTTAACAGTCTTTCGCAGTTCTCTATCTTTGCTGACGCTCCTTAGTACTTGTACGGACATATAAAGTACGGACCAAACATAGCACTTAACCATTCTTTGCCTTAGTTCTAAACTGAGATGGTTATTGCAAAGAAATGACTTCATTTTCATAAAAGTAGTTTTAGTCATTGCTATTCTACGTTTTATTTCTATGTCTGGATCTAGTTGTCCGTTATCACAGTTCCCAAATATGTCATTTTGTGAACTTTCTCAACTTGGACTCCGTTTAATTGAAGCTTTGAGTTTATTTAATTCACTAATTGTGTAATTATTCAAGCATTGTTGAACAAAGGCATCAAAAATGTGACGTAAAGGGGCTAAATTGTCAAATTTTGCTCGTTCCTTCCTTGAATTGCTGTCGACAAATATTATAGCTTGAATCTGAATATGATACCGATATTTTAATAATGTAGCCACAAAAAAGTCCGGTGCGGTTCCATCGGTGCTCCATAACTCTGCGGTATTCAAATGCTGAGCTTTTTTGACTCCGGCCAGATAAAGCAAACCCAAGAATGCACTAATTTCTATAAAATCGGTTGGCGCGCAGTTTTTTGAATTATTGTATGACGGCCTCATTTTATCTAATTTTTGATTGGTGCAATCAACAATATAAGAAATTATCTCATCGGGGAAAAACAATTTCCAACAATCTAGAGCTGTTTTATATCGTTTCGCTATATTTTTTACGCCTGGCAACTTCGTAATTATATTTTGCCGGGAAGTTTTATTTCTGAAATCAGTTCTTTTGTGATGAAGCCACTCTGTTTTGTCTTTTCCTCTAGATATTGGCACATCAATTGGCAAAATAGTTATATTTGAAGCACTTGTGAATGGAACCGGCTCACTTTTAATTATTTCCTCACTCTCACTCAACCCAGATTGTTCTGTATCGGAACAGTGTTCACTATGCCCAGATGGAGCATCTGAATCCGAGTTATTATCCATTTCCACATCACTCTCACACTCCTCGAACCATTTTATCAATTGTTCTTGTGTTTTCTCATCCATTTTAGATAATAAGTGTAAAAGACGAGCGTAAATAATCTCGACAGACTACACGAAATAAACAACAACCTTACTCGACAGCGAGTACGCGATCGACTGTCGTGTTAGATTTTATCCAACGTGCACCGCGCAGTCCGCACCTCCCACTCCAACCCATTTTGTTTTCGCTTTAAAATGCGATATATCCAAAGCATCACCAAGCATATCTAGAAGCTTTAAATCATAACTACCCGAAAATCAAAAATATAAGGGTAAATTCGAATTTGTTAGATTTTTTCTAACATCGACAGTGATCGCGGGTTAAGAATTATAATGTTCGTTACTCAAATTATGTAATTTAAGGGTCATCTGACTTCATAAAAAAATTTATACCATTTTACAAAAGGAAGTTTTTACCTCATTGTTAGTTTTTTTTTTAATATTTTACAGCCAACCACTGGAAATTTCCCTTTTAAATTTTTCTATTATCCTTTTTATGCAGTGGAGGTGGTCGTTCGCGCTAAAGTTTTTTTCTAAAATCTACCAGTTCTCTAGGTTGGTAAAAATCTAATTTTGTTTCCCGTCTATTTGTCATTATTTGTTATTATTCTTAATTTTGAAATTTATTACTAGCGGCCGCCACCTGACGGCAGATTAAAAGTAAAAAAATTGTCTGGTAAAGCTTGTCTAACTATTCTTTTTTAACCAATGGTTATACCTTCCAGAGCTTGTTTATAGGAACCGTGTGGTCATGATGTTGAGGTATTTCTGTTCTATCGAATTTAATATTGATTGACAAAAGAAAAAGCGATTACACATCGGTGTATACAACGTTAAATGTGGCGACTGCCCAAAAACTTACATCAGTCAAACTGGTAGAACTTTTATCAAACGTATAGCAGAATAGCTTTTAATAATATAAAAACGGACTCTACGTACGCACTTCACCTTCATAATCATTCTTTTAATGACGAAGTTCAAATTCTTCACATTCAAAATAAAGGCCTTAAGGTAACTGCATAAGAATATATGGAAATCAACAAATTAAAAAATACAGAAATAAATTTGAATGACCAACTTGAGACAAACAGTTCTCCCTCCTCAACTTATTCAGTTAAAGACTATAAAGTGTAAACACATACCAAAAATAGATTACTTGAGAAA
Source organism: Diabrotica balteata (assembly GCA_918026665.1). Taxonomy (NCBI): domain Eukaryota; kingdom Metazoa; phylum Arthropoda; class Insecta; order Coleoptera; family Chrysomelidae; genus Diabrotica; species Diabrotica balteata. Next base: position 88,066,536 of record OU898283.1, read on the forward strand.
GGCACTCTGGCCGAAACAGCTGTAGTGATAATAATTTAAAATAAATTTTGTGGAGATGTGGAAAACAAAAGTTTACAGTGTTTTATTGTTAGATAGATGGAAGACAAGGGCCTAATCGAAGACAAACGTCATGGCTTAAAAACCTAAGAGCATGGTTTCACAGATCATTTGCATCTCTTTTCCGAGTTGTCGTCAACAAAATTAGTATAGCCAACGCACGGTAATCGAGCAGGGCACAAGAAGAAGAGGAATATATTAAACAGCAGAGAGGTTAATGTTATTGTTAATTCAATTATTCAATTGTATCAATGAGATGATAAATATTGAATGTTTCAAACATGCCACAAAAAATTTATATTTTACTTGTAACTTAAATCAAAACATTTCTTTTATTCATACAATGTATTTAGAACATGGTAAATCCTTAATTGACCAACATTTCTGAGCAAAATATCAATATGTCTAATGTACTACTCGTATGATTTCCCTGATACAAAATTTTCCTAAATCTACATAAATAACTAACTGGTGACTGGCGACGATGTTATTTCATATATTTTTTATTTTCACGTTGCTTCTACAATTTAATTACATATTGAGCTGGCAGTAAATGATTTTAAATGCTTGCCAATTAGTGTGCCAAAACATTTTTTGAAGTCCAATCTAAAATTGTCGCAGTATTTTTTATACTTAAGTAAGTTTCTTTGCAATTGTGTTAAACAAGCACAACTATAATTGAGGCTATACATTAGAATTTATTAGACATACACAAATATACAAGGTATGTCTCAAATAAAAAAAACTATACAGTTATTTAGAATAATCATATTTTTAAAATATATTTTTATACAGGGTGTTCCTTAAGTAATTGTACAAAAAGAAACCGCAGATTCTACACTTTAAAATATTACAATTTAAGCCAAATTGCTTTAATAAAATGTTGATATTAAGAAAGATATAGCTTCAGAACAATATAAAGATACAGGGTGTAAAGAACTATTAAATAAAATAAATATACCTATCAGCAGGATAATTAATAATAGGGTTTGAGAAAATAACAGAATAATATGATTTTACACCAAACATTTTACGTTTTATAATAAATTAAAGTCATAATCAAAACATTTTATTTACAAACTAAATTTAAAAATAGTTAAACTAAACTAAATATCATTCAATTTTTATCAAAGTTAGTGTTTGATATATCCACCATTTTCTTTAATTCATTTGTCAATACATTCCATAAAAGAAAGTCTCATATTAAATATCATCATTGGTTCTAAAGAAACTGTTATGACTACCACGAACAATTCAACGTTCAGGAAAGTTGTATTTAAGTATGTTCTCACTGCCCTCTCACTATAATGTGGTGGTGTAGCATCTTGCATAAACCACATATTTCGCATTAAGTTTGATGATAATTCTTCCAATAGATCCAAAAAATAACTACAAATGGTTCCAAACCATACGACATGCATTTTAAACATGAAATTTAAATAAACTTATGGTTTGGAACCATTGATAATTATTTTTTACGGACATGCGAATTACCTTGTAATTTGAATGGTGAGATTTATTTACATTTTTTATAAAATGATTTTATTGATTTATTGCAAGAATTGTCATTAATGTAAATAAATCTCACCATTCAAATTACAAGGTAATTCGCATGTCCGTAAAAAATAATTATCAATGGTTCCAAACCGTAAGTTTATTTAAATTTCATGTTTAAAATGCATGTCGTATGGTTTGGAACCATTTGTAATTATTTTTTCTATCTATTGGAAGAATTATCATCAAACTTAAGGCGAAATAAGTGGTTTATGTACGATAGTACACCACCACATTATAGAGAGAGGGCAGTGAGAACATAATTAAATACAACTTTCCTAAACGTTGGATTGTTCATGGTAGTCATATTCCTTGGTCATGTGGTGAGATATTAATATAATTATTTAATTCATAAAAATCCCCAACGAATACTTTATTATTATATTATATTTACTATATATTATACTTATAATACTTATTACAAATACTGCAACAGTTTCTTTAAAAATAATGATGCTATTTAATATGAGACGATCTTTTATGGAATGTAGTGAAAAATGAATTAAAGAAAATGGTGGACATATCGAACACTTACTTTGACAAAAGTTTAATGTTATTTAGTTTAACTATTTCTTAATTTGGTTTTTAAATAAAATATTTTTATTTTGACTTTAATTTAATATAAAACGTAAAATGTTTGGCGTAAAATCCAATTATTCTGTTATTTTGTCAAATCCTAATATTAACTATCCTGTTGATATATTTATTTTATTTAATATTTCGTTAATTATTAACTTTATTAAAGGAATTTTATACCAAAATTCAGAAGTATTGATGTTTTTGTCTAATTTTCTTTCGTTGCCTGGAGTAATTGCGTTAAATCAGAATTATGTAGTTGATTTGTAAAATGCGATTATCTCGAACACTGTTGAGTTTTAAAGTTATTAATAAGTATACCTTTTTTTGTTGAAATAATGTATTTTTTATATTTTTTATCACAAACACCCGTAACTTAAGAGCAAAAAAGTTAAGTGCATTTATATGCCACTGTGGCGCCTTCTATCGGGTACATTAAAGTAGACATCAAATTATAGTTCCTGATGTTCAATAGTACCCAGTTATAAATTTTTATACATAATTGTTAACACGTTAATGTTAACGTGAAAGTTATAGCGAAAATTAAAATTTTAATTTCCACTTTATCTCCCTGTATCTTTCTTAATATCAACATTTTATTAAAAGCAATTTGGCTTAAATCGTAATATTTTAAAGTGTAGTATCTATGGTTTCTTTTTGTACAATTACTTAAGGACCACTCTGTATATTTTAAACCACTCGAACATTTTTCTTCAAACTAAAAGTGGTCAAAATTTGAAAAGTGAGCAAACTGTAACCGGCAACTTTCTCCGGAGGTGCTAATATTTTTATATCTCGTCCACTGTTCTTTATAGCATGTACGGCTGCGGCCATTGAATAGTTTACATCCTTACATATCTAGTAGCCGATTTTTTTTTAAATTGTTACCTCTTTTAAACGCACATTTTACGTTAAAGTGACATTAATAACCAGTAGTTTATCCAGGTTTCCATCATGGTATAAATCCCTATGGTGGAGTTGGAGGTCTTGTCAACAAGTATCTCACACCATACATTTTTACAAATAAAAGTGTTTCTGATACAGTTGCTTCTATTATAATAGATCTAGATAATAAAACCAAAATCAAGCCTATACAAGTGTATGCTCCCACAATAACACACCAGAAAGACATAGTTGAAATGTTCTACAAAGATTTGATATCAGTATTAGAAGAAAATGATACAAAGTATACCATCATTATGGGAGATTTTAACGCAAAATTAGGCAAAGAAGAAGAAAATAATGAAACTAAAATAGGGGTGCATGGTTATGACACACGAAAAGAAAGAGGAGAAAAATTATATAACTTAGAACAACAAAATTTATATTCCATGAACACACACGTCAAAAAACCAGCAAACCGAAAATAGACGTGGATATGTCCCGATAAAAAGGCGAAAAACGAGATCGATTACTTCTTGTGTAGGAACAAGACATTTTTGAAGATATAACTGCTGTCAATCGAGTCACAACTGGCAGCGATCATCGTCTTAAGAGCAAGCATTCTTGTTTTTCTTCTTTTTGTAATAACTATCCGTTTCGGATGTTGGCGACCATCACGGCAATCTGTATTTTGTGGTTGTTGTATTGAATCACGTATGTAGATTTTTCAGCCAGGAAATTCTTCGCCTTACTAGTCCGCGTTTTCCTTCTACTTTTTCTTAAAGAATTAATTGCAGCAACCCATATCTTTCGCTGTTCCTCATGATGCGACCGAGGTATTCAATTTTGGCTGCTTTTATTGTGGTTAACAACTTTTTTCCTTTTTGTATTCTTAATGAAACCTATGTCCTGGTTAGTAACGTGTTCGGTATAGAATATCTTCGGAGATTCTACGATAAAGCCACATTTCGAAAACCTCAATTTTCTTACAGGTCACGTCTGTGAGAGTCCACGACTCAACTCCGTACAAAAGTATAGGAAAGATATAGGATACAGTATAAGATTTTTGTTAAAAAGACGAAAACCAGTAGAAACAGGCCACATAATTATTGCAATCAGATAGATCAAACTAAAATGCGACAGAAGGGATGAGTACAGAGAAGAAGGCAGAATAAGTGATGGAACAAAACGGTTGATGGAAAAGAGACGCACATTTCTAAGCGAAGGAAAGCGAAACACCGACGGTTTTTAAGATTTGAATAAAAAAATAAAGAAATAAGTAAATGAAGATTTAAGGATCTACAATGTAAACAAGCTAGAAAAAATAATAGAAAAGGGCCGAAACCTGCAATGCTCAAACTTAGGAAAGCTTATAACAATCTCATTGAAGGATAAAGATGGAAAAGAAATAAGAAAAAAGAACGAAATTTTAAAAGTTACCTAAACATTTTACGGTGATTTATATTCCTCAAACAAGAACCCAGATAACACTGCAAAGGAAGATCTTAAGAGAAAGATAACGAATGTCAACTCAGAAATACTCCCTAACATAGAATCTTTCTAAATAAAACAAGCTATGACATAACTAAAGACCAATAAGGCTCCAGGCCCAGAAGAATTGAAAATTTTTTTCAACGAATGTATTCGAAGAGAAGTCCCAGATGATTGGAATGAAAGTTGACAATACTTCTCTTCAAAAAATGAGACAGGGAAGATCTGAAGAAGTATAGGCCAATCTCTCTGCTGTCCCAAATGTACAAACTGTTTATGAGAGTATTAACTAACAGGTTAACGTCGAAGATCGATAGCTATCAACCGGTAGAGCAGGCAGGATTCCGAAAAAGTTATAGTACAGTGGATCATCTTCTTACAGTCAGAACGCTAATAGAGAAAACCAATGAATGTCACTTGAACTTATACACTGGCTTCGTTGATTATGAAAAGGCATTCGACTCCACAGAACTTTGGGCAATGGAGAGAGCTATGAACAACTGCTGGATAGACTCCCGATAAAGAATGGTCATTCATATTATTTACAAGAAAGCTACAATGAAAATACAAATACAAAGCATGTGGTGTTCGTGTGTATTAAGGTATAAAAAAATGCTTATTAAAAGCTTAAAATTTTTATTTTAAAGAAGATCTTTTCGAAATTTAATCATTCCATCATCAGTTTACTAAAAGAGAGAGTAAAAATACCAATATTAAAAAACAAGTAAGTTAAAATTTAAATATATAAAAAGAACACGTTGGTTTTTTACTACTTACATAAAAAGTTGTCAAAAAACATTGTATGGCCACATAAAAACATTGGAAGGACATCCGTATTAAAAAACAATCCTCATGGTATTTATGAAGGTAAATGTAATAGACTGTTAATTTGTTGATTAATAAAAACTGAAAATGGGGGCATCTTACATGACCCCCTGTAGTTGGTCATAAGCTCATAAATTTACAAACAGTAAGCGAATACATCTACCTGGGACAGATAATGACAGTTAACAAAGAAAATCAAACTGCCAAAATTACTAGAAGAATAAAAGTACTAAAATAGAACAATATTTGAAAACCAGAATTTACGATCAGTGTATCCTCCCAATACTCACATATGGTTCACGGAGCCATAGAAAGGCTCAATTCGCAAAGCGAAGCGCGAAAATTTTATAAAAATGTGAACCACAACAGAAGAATTTAAACCTAGAATAATCATAATAAAAAGTAAGGAAGCCGAAATTATCAATGAGCCGGATGAAATAGTGAAAAGATGGGCGGAGAATTTTGCTGAGAAATTAAATATAGGCAACCAAGAAGTGACTGACATATATGACCACAGTGAAGACGTAAACGATGAGAGGGAGAAAAATAATATACCAAGAGAAGAAAAAGTTGCCAAGGCAATAAAAAGGTTAAAAAACAACAATCCCCTGGAGAAGATGGTATACCCCCTGAGCTATTTAAGTATGGAGCAAACGTCCTAAAAAAATACATAATAAAACTAGTTGCATCCATTTTGAGAGAAGGAAAACTCCCAGACAGTTGGAATGTAGGAATTATAATACCTATTCACAAGAAAGGGGATCCACTAATATGTGACAACTATCGAGGCATTACCCTCCTAAATACGGCTTACAAAGTACTGGCTTATGTACTTTATGCTCGTTTACTAGTATAAACTAAAGAAAAATAGACAAATACCAATATGGATTCCGAAAAGAAAGGTCAACAATTGATCAGATTTTCCTTCCCAGACAAACCTTAAAAAAGACCTCACCTCTTCATAGATTTTAAAAGTGCTTGTGACAGTGTAGACAGAAGTGCACTTTATAATGGCATGGCAGAACTAGATATTCCGTCGCATCTAATAACATTCAATCACAGCTGACAACGATGTTGAATCCAATCTAAAAACCGCTGTCTATTTGCACTGGATAATCTCATAAAATCAAAAAATCTCACAAGAAGTTCAAAGATCAAAATCTATAAATCCATCGTCAGACCTGTAATAACATACGGATGCGAAACGTGGACCATGGCCAAAGCAAACGAAAAAAAGGTCAGACGCTTTGAACAAAAAATACTTTTCCGAAAAGGTCGAAAAAAAATTTTCGGACCTCACCATGACATTACCACAAACCAGTACAAGATCAGAACCAATATCGAATTAAAAGCACTCTACAACGACGCTGATATTGTCCAAGAAATTAAGTCACAGCGACTAAGATGGGCAGGCCACATGCACAGACTGCATAACGAAAGACTTGTAAAACTGGTATGGGAGGAGATTTCCACAGGCAAAAGACCACTCGGACGTCCCAGAATGTGATGGAGAGATAACATCCAAGCAGATCTCCAGAAAATGAACATTCCATTTGACCCTAGGTTGATGGAAGACCGAACAAATTGGAAAAAAGTTGTACAGTCAGCTAAGACCCACCCAGGGTTGTAGCGCTACGTGATGATGATGATTATCTAATAACATCGGTAAAGGCAAACAGAGAGGAGGGAAAACAACTAGAGAAGTCTTACATATCCTCATGAACAAAATATTGACCACAAAAGAAATACCCGATAGCTGGAAAGATGCGGAGACACTACTAATGTTCAAAAAAGGTGACCGAAAGAACTTAGAAAACTATAGACCTATAACATTACTAAGTGTTGTATTTAAACTACTAACGAAGATCATGACAAATAGACTAACAACTAAGCTTGACGAATACCAAGCAAGAGAACAAGCGGGATTCAGAAAGAGTTTTAGTACTAGCGACCATCTGCTAACAGTAAAAATACTGATTGAAAAGTCGAACGAGTAGCAAATCCCATTACAGGTACACGGACCTAATAACAAACATATACAAAATTTGCGAGTACCACAATAAAATTGACGAACGAACACGCTACAGAACCAATAAAATTCGAAAGAGGAATCAGGCAGGGAGACACAATATCGCCAAAATTGTTCAATCAGGCTATGGAAGACATATTTAAAAAATTACAATGGGATACATATGGAATAAGAATAAATGGAGAGCTCTTGAACCACTTGAGATATGCAGACGATATAGTCCTGATAACAGATAAGAAGGAAAAGTTACAGAAGATGGTTGAGGAACTAGATAGAAAAGCGACAGAAGTAGGTCTAGAGATGAACTATAGTAAAACCAAGACTATGACAAACCAAGAAGACCAATTAGAAATAGTAGTCAAACAGAATAAATTAGAGCAGGTGGCAGAATACATATACCTAGGACAGATAATAAAGCTGAACAGGGACAATCAAACAGAAGAAATAAAAAAAGAAGTAGACTAGCATGGGCCTCATTTGGTAAACTATCATATATTTTAAAAAATAAAAAGTTCCCTCAATATATGCGAACGAAAGTATTCAACCAGTGCATTTTACCAGTTATCACATATGGCTCACAAACATGGACTTTCACAAAGGAGAACATCGACAGGATATCCAAAAACAAAGAGCAATGAAAAGACAGATGCTGGGTATCGGTCTTAAAGACAGGAAAAGAAGCTCATGGATCAGAGAAAAAACAAAGGTGAACGATGTATCAAGGCAGATTGCAAAACTTAAATGGAACTTAGCCGGTCACACTCTCCGGCAAAAAGATGAAAGATGGAATAAGCGAATTCTACACTGGAGACCATGGGAAAAGAAAAGAAAAAGAGGAAGACCACAGATGAGATGGACGGACGATCTTAAGAGAACGGCAGGAAAGGACTGGATGCAGATCGCCCAAAATAGAGACCAATGGAGATTAACAGGGGAGGCCTATGCCCAAGAGTGGGCGTCTAAGGCTGATTAGATAGATAAATAGATTGGTAAAGGCAACTCTTTCGAAAGTTGTAGAGGTACGATCATCAATAGAAGTGTACAGATATTGGCCTACGCAGATGACATTGACATAGTAACACGAACAAAAAGAGACCTGATACAGGCTTTTGAAACATTAGAAAAAGCCGCGAAGACAATGGAACTGCAGGTCAACGTATCCAAAACAAAATACATGAAGGTCACGAACAACACACAAATACAGAAGCACACACATTCGAAGGGGTCTCGGAGTTTATATATTTTGGAACACAACTAAATAACAGCAACCTAGTAAGCGTAGAAATTAAGAGAAGAATATACCTGGCGAACAGAGCTTACTTTGGACTAAAGCAGTTCTTAACATCACACATAATTAGCAGAAAACCCAAGATACTAATATATGAAACTCTTATTAAACTGGTCCTGACATACGCGTCAGAGACATGGACTATGGTAAAAAGCGACGAAGAACTGTGAAATCAGAAAGCCAGGGCAAAAGATAGGGGGAAATGGAGACAAATTCTTGAACAGGCCAAGACCCACCCAGGGTTGTAGAGCCAAAGATGATGATGAAAAAGAAATAAGAATAAGACTTACAATTAATTTATTTTATCACCAAAGACCATACTATAATTTGCTATGCATCTTCAGGTCAACGGTACATGCTAAACTAAATGATGCCGATACAA